>OX451736.1:41734590-42934590 GCA_948472305.1 Vicia faba
GTCAGTTCCTAGATCTTGATGTTTTCCTCCGTCATAGTGTGGACGAGTTCTATAACCTCAGCGGTATACTCCATTGAGCACGAGACAATTCCTAGATCTTGATGAAGATGTTTCCCTACGTCATAGTGTGGACGAGTACTATAACCTCAACGGTATACTCCATTGAGCATGAGTCAGTTCCTAGATCTTGATGTTTTCCTCCGTCATAGTATGGACAAGTTCTATAACCTCAGCGATATACTCCATTGAGCACGAGACAGTTCCTAGATCTTGATGAAGATGTTTCCCTATGTCATAGTGTGGACGAGTACTATAACCTCAACGGTATACTCCATTGAGCATGAGTCAGTTCCTAGGTCTTGATGTTTTCCTCCGTCAAAGTGTGGACGAGTACTATAACCTCAACGGTATACTCCATTGAGCATGAGTCAGTTCCTAGATCTTGATGAAGATGTTTCCCTACGTCATAGTGTGGACGAGTACTATAACCTCAACGGTATACTCCATTGAGCATGAGTCAGTTTCTAGATCTTGATGTTTTCCTCCGTCATAGTGTGGACAAGTTCTATAACCTCAGCGGTATACTCCATTGAGCATGAGACAGTTCCTAGATCTTGATGAAGATGTTTCCCTATGTCATAGTGTGGACGAGTACTATAACCTCAACGGTATACTCCATTGAGCATGAGTCAGTTCCTAGATCTTGATGTTTTCCTCCATCATAGTGTGGACAAGTTCTATAACCTCAGCGGTATACTCCATTGAGCACGAGACAGTTCCTATATCTTGATGAAGATGTTTCCCTACGTAATAGTGTGGACGAGTACTATAACCTCAACGATATACTCCATTGAGCACGATTCAGTTCCTAGATCTAGATGTTCTCCTCCGTCATAGTGTGGACGAGTTCTATAACCTCAGCAGTATACTCCATTGAGCACGAGACAGTTCCTAGATCTTGATGAAAATGTTTCACTACGTCATAGTGTGGACGAGTACTATAACCTCAACGGTATACTCCATTGAGCACGATTCAGTTCCTAGATCTTGATGTTCTCGTCCGTCATAGTGTGGACAAATTCTATAACCTCAGCGGTATACTCCATTAAGCACGAGACAGTTCCTAGATCTTGATGAAGATGTTTCCCTGCATCATAGTGTGGACGAGTACAATAACCTCAACGGTATACTCTATTGAGCACGAGACAGTTCCTAGATATTGATGAAAATGGTTCCCTACGTCATAGTGTGGACGAGTACTATAACCTCAACGGTATACTCCATTGAGAATGAGTCAGTTCCTAGATCTTGATGTTCTCCTCCGTCATAGTGTGGACAAGTTCTATAACCTCAGCGGTATACTCCATTGAGCACGAGACAGTTCCTAGATCTTGATGAAGATGTTTCCCTACGTCATAGTGTGGACGAGTACTATAACCTCAACGATATACTCCATTGAGCACGATTCAGTTCCTAGATCTAGATTTTCTCCTCCGTCATAGTGTGGACGAGTTCTATAACCTCAGCAGTATACTACATTGAGCACGAGACAGTTCCTAGATCTTGATGAAAATGTTTCACTACGTCATAGTGTGGACGAGTACTATAACCTCAACGGTATACTCCATTGAGCATGATTCAGTTCCTAGATCTTGATGTTCTCCTCCGTCATAGTGTGGACAAATTCTATAACCTCAGTGGTATACTCCATTGAGCACGAGACAGTTCCTAGATCTTGATGAAGATGTTTCCCTGCATCATAGTGTGGACGAGTACAATAACCTCAACGGTATACTCTATTGAGCACGAGACAGTTCCTAGATCTTGATGAAAATGGTTCCCTACGTCATAGTGTGGACGAGTACTATAACCTCAACGGTATACTCCATTGAGAATGAGTCAGTTCCTAGATCTTGATGTTTTCCTCCGTCATAGTGTGGACGAGTTCTATAACCTCAGCGGTATACTCCATTGAGCACGAGATAGTTCCTAGATCTTGATGAAGATGTTTCCCTATGTCATAGTGTGGATGAGTACTATAACCTCAATGGTATACTCCATTTAGCATGAGTCAGTTCCTAGATCTTGATGTTTTCCTCCGTCATAGTGTGGACAAGTTCTATAACCTCAGCGATATACTCCATTGAGCACGAGACAGTTCCTAGATCTTGATGAAGATGTTTCCCTATGTCATAGTGTGGATGAGTACTATAACCTCAACGGTATACTCCATTGAGCATGAGTCAGTTCCTAGGTCTTGATGTTTTCCTCTGTCAAAGTGTGGACGAGTACTATAACCTCAACGGTATACTCCATTGAGCATGAGTCAGTTCCTAGATCTTGATGAAGATGTTTCCCTACGTCATACTGTGGACGAGTACTATAACCTCAACGGTATACTCCATTGAGCATAAGTAAGTTCCTAGATCTTGATGTTTTCCTCCGTCATAGTGTGGACAAGTTCTATAACCTCAGCGGTATACTCCATTGAGCACGAGACAATTCATAGATCTTGATGAAGATGTTTCCCTATGTCATAGTGTGGAAGAGTACTATAACCTCAACGGTATACTCCATTGAGCATGAGTCAGTTCCTAGATCTTGATGTTTTCCTCCATCATAGTGTGGACAAGTTCTATAACCTCAGCGGTATACTCCATTGAGCACGAGACAGTTCCTATATCTTGATGAAGATCTTTCCCTACGTCATAGTGTGGACAAGTACTATAACCTCAACGATATACTCCATTGAGCATGATTCAGTTCCTATATCTAGATGTTCTCCTCCGTCATAGTGTGGACGAGTTCTATAACCTCAGCAGTATACTCCATTGAGCTAGAGACAGTTCCTAGATCTTGATGAAGATGTTTCCCTACGTCATAGTGTAGACGAGTACTATAACCTCAACGATATACTCCATTGAGCACAATTCAATTCCTAGATCTTGATGTTCTCCTCCGTCATAGTGTGGACAAGTTCTATAACCTCAGCGGTATACTCCATTGAGCATGAGACTGTTCCTAGATCTTGATGAAAATGTTTCCCTACATCATAGTGTGGACGAGTACTATAACCTCAACGGTAGCTCCATTGAGCACGAGACAGTTCATAGATCTTGATGAAAATGTTTCCCTACGTCATAGTGTGGACGAGCACTATAACCTCAACGGTATACTCCATTGATAATGAGTCAGTTCCTAGATCTTGATGTTTTCCTCCGTCATAGTGTGGACGAGTTCTATAACCTCAGCGGTATACTCCATTGAGCACGAGACAATTCCTAGATCTTGATGAAGATGTTTCCCTACGTCATAGTGTGGACGAGTACTATAACCTCAACGGTATACTCCATTGAGCATGAGTCAGTTCCTAGATCTTGATGTTTTCCTCCGTCATAGTATGGACAAGTTCTATAACCTCAGCGATATACTCCATTGAGCACGAGACAGTTCCTAGATCTTGATGAAGATGTTTCCCTATGTCATAGTGTGGACGAGTACTATAACCTCAACGGTATACTCCATTGAGCATGAGTCAGTTCCTAGGTCTTGATGTTTTCCTCCGTCAAAGTGTGGACGAGTACTATAACCTCAACGGTATACTCCATTGAGCATGAGTCAGTTCCTAGATCTTGATGAAGATGTTTCCCTACGTCATAGTGTGGACGAGTACTATAACCTCAACGGTATACTCCATTGAGCATGAGTCAGTTTCTAGATCTTGATGTTTTCCTCCGTCATAGTGTGGACAAGTTCTATAACCTCAGCGGTATACTCCATTGAGCATGAGACAGTTCCTAGATCTTGATGAAGATGTTTCCCTATGTCATAGTGTGGACGAGTACTATAACCTCAACGGTATACTCCATTGAGCATGAGTCAGTTCCTAGATCTTGATGTTTTCCTCCATCATAGTGTGGACAAGTTCTATAACCTCAGCGGTATACTCCATTGAGCACGAGACAGTTCCTATATCTTGATGAAGATGTTTCCCTACGTCATAGTGTGGACGAGTACTATAACCTCAACGGTATACTCCATTGAGCATGAGTCAGTTCCTAGATCTTGATGTTTTCCTCCGTCATAGTGTGGACGAGTACTATAACCTCAACAGTATACTCCATTGAGCATGAGTCAGTTCCTAGATCTTGATGAAGATGTTTCCCTATGTCATAGTGTGGACGAGTACTATAACATCAACGGTATACTCCATTGAGCATGAGTCAATTCCTAGATCTTGATGTTTTCCTCCGTCATAGTGTGGACAAGTTCTATAACCTCAGCGGTATACTCCATTAAGCACGAGACAGTTCCTAGATCTTGATGAAGATGTTTCCCTACGTCATAGTATGGACGAGTACTATAACCTCAACGGTATACTCCATTGAGCATGAGTCAGTTCCTAGATCTTGATGTTTTCCTCCGTCATAGTGTGGAAGAGTACTATAACCTCAACGGTATACTCCATTGAGCATGAGTCAGTTCCTAGATCTTGATGAAGATGTTTCCCTACATCATAGTGTGGACGAGTACTATAACCTCAACGGTATACTCCATTGAGCATGAGTCAGTTCCTTGATCTTGATGTTTTCCTCTATCATAGTGTGGACGAGTATTATAACCTCAACGGTATACTTCATTGAGCATGAGTCAATTCCTAGATCTTGATGAAGATGTTTCCCTACGTCATATTGTGGACGAGTACTATAACCTCAACGGTACACTCCATTGAGCTTGAGTCAGTTCCTAGATCTTGATGTTTTCCTCTGTCATAGTGTGGACGAGTACTATAACCTCAACGGTATACTCCATTGAGCATGAGTCGGTTCCTAGATCTTGATGAAGATGTTTCCCTACGTCATAGTGTGGACGAGTATTATAACCTCAACGGTATACTCCATTGAGCATGAGTCAGTTCCTAGACCTTGATGTTATCCTCCGTCATAGTTTGGATGAGTTCTATAACCTCAACGGTATACTCTATTAAGCACAAGACAGTTCCTAGACTTTGATGAAGATGTTTCCCCCCAATTGAATTATGGACAGGTTCTTAAGACTCAGCCGAGGCATTCTCTCAGTTGAAGTACAGGCAGGTTCCTAAATCTCAACAATGTTAGACTTCCCTAGCGGAATCTTCGACAACAACAGGTATGCGAGTTCTCTCTAAGGAATCTCTTATGCGATCGACGCTCCTGCAGATGGCATCTGTAAGCCCATCCTCATATCAGCAATCTCTAAATGGCATCTGTATGACCATTCCCGATGTCACAATGTTGATACTACACCATACGAGTGCAAATTTCTGGGCGCTCTAGTGTTCAATTATCTTCCACCTTCGGATCACGAAAGGATCGACAACCAATCTATATCCTCAGGTTTAAGAAAATTGAACAGGGGCAACTGTTGTACCCCAAAATTTCCCCTCTCATGTTTCCCATGATTTTCCCCTACATGGCTGGTCACAAACCTTTGCCTAAAGAAAAGGAATATTCATGAGTAATGTTTCTAAGTTTCCTTTGATTGACATCCCCAAAGCGCCTATCTATTGGTACCTCCAAAATACCTTTTGATTGGCATCTGCATAGCGCCCTTTGATTGGCATGGACAAAGGTCCTTCAATTGGCCTGTTAACAAGGCCTTTCAATTGTCATTTTAACAATGTCTTTCGATTGGCACCCAAACAAAGGCCTCTTCATTTGGCATGTTAACAAGTACCTTTCAACTGGCATTGTAACAGTGTCCTTCAATTGACAGGTTAATAAGTATCTTTCAATTGATGTTGTAGCAGTGGCATTCGATTGGTAGTTTAACAAGTATCTTTCGATTAGTATTATAGTAGTGTCCTTCGATTGGCAGGTTAATAAGTGTCTTTCGATTGGCATCTGGGAAAAGTCTTCGATTGGGCATCCAAAATCCTTCGATACAGGCTTGACTCATCAGTCTTAGATTGGGCATTTGGCACTCTTCGATCAGGCTTTGATTAGTAAGCTTCGATTAGGTGTTTGGAACCCTTCGATCAAGCTTTAGTTCGCAAGTCTTCGATTGAGTGCTGAACCCCCTTCGATCAAGTCAATTTCACAATGCTTTGACTATGCATTAACTACTTCTGGCTTACCTTCGACTCACGAGGCAAGAATCTCCTACAAGTTTGTTTCGATTCACAAATGAAAAAGCCCCTCAACTTGCCAACACACCAGGCAAGATGCTCATTCGAAGAACATGTAAATGACTCATTCGAAGAACATGTAAAGGTCCATTTGAAGAAGCATTCAAAGGGTCAATTCGAAGAACATTCAAAAGGTCCATTTGAAGAAGCATTCAAAAGGCCCATTCGAAGGGTACATAAGAAGTCCATTCGAAGGAGGCAAATCAAGACCAATCGAAGAGCAGGGCCTGAAGGAATTCGAAAATAAAAGGTGTCCAGGTTCATTCAAGATTCCAAAGAGACATGAATATTTCAAAAAAGGAAATCTTTTAATATGTCTGATTCTTGTCTCATGGTTTTAAAGGCCTAGTTAAATGGCCGTCCCTTGCCATTTTCATGCACCCTCACACTCCTATAAATATGAGGCCAATGACACATTACAAAAGAGGACGGGGATTTGGAGATACGCTGCCCACAAACCCACCAAAGGTTATCAACATTTTCATAAATAATCTAAGCCAAAGCAATTATTCAACAAAAGTATCCACGCCCAGAAATCCCATATCGAAGATACCCACATCTAGAAAGTTCCAAATCGAAGGCTCCAACTACTGGTAAGAGAGGGTAAAATGTCAAACCTTGTATTTACATAACACATCCATATTTGTTGTTTCATTCGATTTTCATTCTAGACATAATCAAAGGGCTTGGGTTTGGCACCAGGTCATGTTTTTTGTTGCTAACACTTGCTACATATATAACCTGAAAAGACCCATGCGCCAGGTGGTTCCAGATCCAAATCCAGTGGTCCAGGATGAGGTTCACCATGAACCTTGGTCAACAAACTCCCAGGCAATCTGAAAGTCAACACAGGCTGGAGTACGTTTGAGCCTGGGAATTACCATTCAAACACCAAGTTTAAGCCCAACACCCCCCCCCCTTTGGTTTATTCTTTTCCATATTCCTTTTATTTAGTTTGTTTTATTATTTTTGTTAATTAACCAACCAATAATTAATTTTTCTCATAAAAATCAGAAAACACAAAAAATAATATTTATTAATTTCACTTATTTATTTTTGTAAATAAACCATTAACCAATTGCATTAAATTAAAATTAATTTAGAATTAGGGTTTTGATATATTTTTACCTTTCTAATTTTATTTCTTTAATTAAAATAAAACTCAAAAAATATTTTATTTTAATTAATTAATTAATTATTAATTGGACTTAATTCTTAAATCAAAAATAACAAAAACATGCTTTATTTAATAAAAAAAAAGGGGTCAAAACCCTATGACACTCTGATTCAATTTTTCTCGCGCGCATATTATTTTGATCCATATAATTGTAATTGCTCCGAGGATGTAATAGTTTTAACTTAGGACTTTTATTTACCGCTTTTATTTACTTTTTCGCATTTAATTTTAAGGATTTGTTTTTGGCGATGTAAATACTCGACGCCTTGTAATAGCTTAGTTTTATTTTTCCGCAATTTATTTTCCGCAACAATTAACTGCTAGATGTTTGAATAATAGGCTATGCATGACAAGATTAACCTTTAATTTAAAATCAACCGTAGCTCACCATTAACATGTACAAAGATAATATAACTGAAAAACAATACACTCGCACATGCCACTCTTAGGGTACGCCTCACTTGGTTAGGTCGAACGTGGTCATTAAGTATAGGATATTTTAGAGGTCATCCTCTTGTCCAAAGATCATAAGTTTCCTCGAAACGGTTGCCTCGGATAAAATGATCTAGGACATTAGGGTTACCGCTAAGGCATCCTAACATTGCTTTAGTGACCACACGTCCCGTAATCGAATTGACCCGAAAACTCCAACGGCGGTGCTACCTGCTCCTCAATAGTGGGATAGCATTGTCTAAAGGACACTTGTACAGATTAATTCCTTTTTGAGTAGGTAGAGGTTCTTAAGTACTTGCTCTTTTGAAAACCAAAACAAAACTTTTCGCACTTACACTCTCTTCAAAAACAAAACTCTTTTCAAAACCCACAAACACAAATAAAAGCAAACTTTTGAAAACATAGTGAGCAAGTACCTAAGAGCCTGTGGATAACCACAGATAGAAAGGGTGATAACACCTTCCCTTTCTATAATCTACCTCCCGAACCCGAGAAATATCTCGAAAAGGAATTTTTCTGTGCTTTTGTCCTTTCCTTGTTGGATAAAATAAAAGACGGTGGCGACTCTTGCTTACCGCGACATTTTGCAAAAACAAACGCAAACGCGAACCAGCATTCCAAAACAGTCAGTTCTCATTCCCACCGATCACAGGAGTCTTTTCAAGAATAGTTCTTATAGAGATTATATTCTGAATATAACATGTTGTGTTCACAGCTTCTGCCCAAAAGTGCTTAGCCATATTTGTTTCATTGATCATGGTTTTGGCCATTTCTTGTAATGTTCTATTCTTTCGTTCTACAAATCCATTTTGTTGGGGAGTTCTAGGACAAGAGAAATTATGAACAATACCATTTTCTTTAAAATATTTTTCAAAATAATGGTTTTCAAATTCTCCTCCATGATCACTTCTGACTTTTATAATTCTAAAATCTTTTTCATTTTGCACTTGGTTACAAAAGTCAACGAACACAGAATGTGACTCATCCTTGTGTTTTAAAAACTTAACCCATGTCCATCTGCTGTAGTCATCAACGATGACCAATCCATACTTCTTGCCTTTGATGGATGCAGTTTTAACTGGCCCAAACAGATCAATGTGAAGTAGTTCTAATAGCCTAGAGGAAGAAACAACATTTTTTGATTTAAAAGAAGGTTTTGAAAATTTTCCTTTTTGACATGCTTCGCACAGAGCTTCTGAGTTGTACTTTAGATTGGGAAGTCCTCTGACTAAATTGAGTTTATTTATTTGAGAGATTTTTCTCATGCTAACATGTCCCAATCTTCTGTGCCATACCCATTGCTCATCGCTAATAGACAAAAGGCATTTTACATTCTGAGTTTTAAGATCTGACAAATCAATTTTGTAGATGTTGTTCTTTCTCTTGCCAGAAAAGAGGATTGTTCCATCTTTTTGACTAACAGCTCTACAGGAATTTTGATTAAAGATAATGTCATAACCGTTGTCACTTAATTGACTTATGGACAGCAGGTTATGCGTTAATCCTTCAACTAATAGAACATTAGAGATAGAAGGAAGGTTACCGTTTCTAATGGTTCCAGAACCAATAATCTTTCCTTTCTGATTACCTCCAAACTTGACGTATCCTCCAGATTTAAATTCCAGGTTTTGGAACATAGACTTTCTTCCCGTCATGTGTCGTGAGCACCCAGAGTCCAGGTACCATGACCGGTGTCTCAATTGAGCTGTTAAGGACATCTGCAACTAATATTATTTTCTCCTTAGGTACCCATATATTTTTGGGTCCTCTTTGGTTAGAGTATTTAAAGTTCTGTTTGAACTTTGGATTAGCATAAGAATTTCCAGAGTGAGATGTATATTTAATATCATGTGTGTTCCCAAAATTAAATTGTTTATTTAGAGGTTTATATGTGAAAGTCATCTTAGCAACAGGTTTTGGTATATATGTCTCCTTCCCTTTGGGAGTTTCATGTCCAATTCCTCTTATGTTGTTCCCACTAACTCCATAGATCATTGAAGCCATTTTGCTTCAATCTATGCTTTTAGCAAGAAAAGTTTGAAAACTAGAGTCGTGTTCTTTAAGAATATCTTTTGAACTTGACGCAGACTCTGAAATAGAAATTTTTTGAACTTTTTGAATTTCCTCTTTAAGTTTAAAATTATTTTCTTTGAGTTCAGAGTTTTCTGTTTCATGTTTCTCAAGATCAGATGCAAGACTTTTCTTGAGTTTCTTGTATTTTATTTTGAGTTGACTATAGTTTTCCAGAAGTTCTGATAAACTTTTAGCAAGTTCAGCTCTAGTAAATTCAGAGAATACCTCTTTTGGTTCTGACTCATAGTCTGAGTCATCTGATGTGGTAGCCATCAGAGCTAGGTTAGCATTTTCATCTTCAGAATCAGATTCATCTTCAGAGGACTTTGAATCGTCCCAGGTGGCCATCATGCCTTTCTTTCTACCAAACTTTTTCTTTGGTCTTTCTCTTTGTAGTTTTGGACAATCACTCTTGTAGTGTCCAAGTTCTTTACATTAATAACATATTATCTCTCTTCTATTTTACTTTTTGTGTCCATAAGATTCTGGTTTATCTTCTGACTTCTTGAAGTTCCTAAACTTCTTTTGTCTGTGCTTCCACGTCTGATTGATCCTTCTAGAGAGCAAGGATAATTCATCTTCTTCTAACGCATATTCTTCAGAGTTTCCTTCTTCAGCCTGAAAAGCGTTAGTTTCATATTTTTTAATTGATTTAAGGGAAACAAACTTACCTTTCTTCTGAGGCTCGTGTTTATCAAGTTCTATCTCATGACTTCTTAAAGCGTTGATGAGTTCTTCAAGAGACACATTGTTCAGATCTTTTGATACTTTGAAAGCAGTGACCATAGGTGCCCATCTTCTGGGTAAACTTCTGATAATCTTCTTAACATGGTCTACCTTAGTGTATCCCTTGTTCAGAACTCTCAGGCCAGCGATCAAAGTTTGGAACCTTGAGAACATAGCTTCTATAGATTCACTTTCTTCCATTTTGAAGGCTTCATACTTCTGGATGAGAGCCAGAGCTTTAGTCTCCTTCACTTGAGTGTTTCCTTCATGAGTCATTTTGAGAGACTCAAACATGTCATGTGTTGTATCTCTATTTGTGATCTTCTCATATTCCATTTTAGAGATAGCGTTTAGAAAAATATTTCTAGCTTTGTGGTGATTTTTGAAATCAGTTTTTTGTTGTCTATCCATATTTTTTCTATCAATCTTGTTTCCTTCTGAGTCTATAGGATGTATGTAACCATCCAATACTATATCCCATAAATCACTATCATGACCTAGAAAGTAACTTTCTAGTCTACCTTCCAATATTCAAAATCTTCTCCATCAAACACAGGAGGTTTGATGTAGTTATTGTTATTTTGTTCAGTTTCCATTGTGTTTTCTTTCGGGGTCTTTTCCTGACACGGTTAAGTGTTGCGCTCAGAGTCAAGCTCTGATACCAATTGAAGGGTAAGAAAACACTTAAAAGGTGGGGTTGAATAAGTTTTCCCTTTTTCTTTTTCTTACTTGCTCAACAATAATGGAAAGACTGTTATTTTTATCCTGGTTCGTTTGAACTCAAACTACTCCCGTCCAACTGCCAAGGTGATTTCGCCTTTCTCAACAAGGACTTTATTCAATATAATCAAATAGATTACAATCACACAACCAAACTGTTGTGACTACCAATTCAAAGCACAAGTAAACTTACAAGTGACTAACACCACTAAGACTCAAAGTAGTCCTAGCCTTCTTGAGAAATATGACCAAACATGGTCTCTCAATGAACAAATACAAGAATTAAATCTTTACAAATAGTGAAACAAATTGCTTCTTAGAAAGCTATATCATAAACTGTGATTTTTCACTAAGATGAGTTTTGCACAAAGTGTTTTTAAAATAATTTGTGAGCAGCAGAATATTTTCACGTAGTTGGGTTGTTGGCTTGCAATAAATGATCTTCTATTTATAGCATGAAGAAAACGACCGTTGTTGCCTTCAAAAGTGAGGAGCAATTAATGTTTGCGTGTTAGCATGCAGTATTGCTTTTTCCAATGAACTAGCATAGACACTTGAGTGCTTTTATCCGTCTTTCCATTAAGTGAACAAACTGCACTTGTTAGAGCATGTTTCCTGAAACTTGACAAGACTTGTTAGCTTCTTTATTCTTTCAGAACTAGCTTCACATCTTGCTTCAGAATTTTCTTGCAAATAACTTCTCATCAGCACTTGCTTGCAAAATACTTCTGAACAGAGTTTGCATGGAAACTTTCTTAGGATTACAAGATGCATTAAATAGTTTCTTATCAGAGTCAGCATCAGAACTTGCGCTAAAATAACTAGTTCTTTCATCAAAGAACTTCTTCATTTATTTTCAGCTCAGCACGTAAAAATGATTTTCATTTAAAAATATACTTCAGTCAGAACATTATCTGAAACAAATAAATATGCTCATCAGAGTATCAATTATATAAAATATATTTTATTGTTATCATCAAAACTATGAGATATGATCAGAACCAATCTTGTTCTAACAACTTCCAGTTTCGCAAGTAGCGATAATATTGATTCCAAAAGGAATAAAGTGTAATGAGTATACTGAATGTTGAAACTCCTAGGGCTTTTCGTCAATATAGTTCATTATTATGAGGTTTTCCATGCAATGGAGGTAGTTCGTTCTAAACATCCATATTTGATGGGAATGATTTTCGTATAATTGAGGTGGGTAGTATCGTAAAGCCATATTTGGTGAAAAGGATTTCCATGCAATAGAGGTAGGTCATATCATAAAACCATATTTGGTTGAAAGGATTAGAAGTTCATCCCCGATTCCAGAAAACTAATCTTAGAAATAAATTGGGCTAGTAGGCAGTGAACATTTGTCATGCTAACTGTCTCCTAAGTTCTACATGACTTGGGAAGCTCGGGTATAAACTTTTATCTTTGGTGTGAAGTTGGATGAATTTTGTTTCCTCTTTGTTTTACTTATCTAATACTCGAGTATAGTATTAGTAACATGATGATAGTTTTATAAACCTTTTGGCCGAGTAGACTTATGGTTTTGTTAGGAATCCATTTGAGATAGTTGTATCTCATCTCATGTTTAATATTTTTGATAAGTAGGCGTGGTACAAAGGAAAAGGAAAGTTGTTGTAAAGAATTTGAAGACCATGATATCTATTTTGTGCATTGTATTGGTAGTTAGACTTTTTTTGTACTCAATACCAGATATAACATTGCCAATATTATGACTCTAGATGCATATTATTCAGGGTGTTACATTTATCATGGAATTTTCATGTGAATTTTTTAATCAATGAGAATTTTATCCTATGAAAGACTATTACATAAACTACTACAAATTATACATAGACTATAATACCACATAATAAACATACATTTTTGTAATGTGGATTTTTGTGTGTATGAAAGTATTATTATGTTATGAATGTAATTCTTAGAATGTGTGATTGGGCCTAACTCGACCCTACAAAACTGACTTGTAAGGTGAGGATTACTCCCACTTAAAAATTCATGTTCAAGCCATATATTGTATGGGTAGGGTTATCAGGGTACAACGTAAAGGTGAGGGATCAATCTTCAAATCCCACACCCACCACCGTAAAGGCCCCACCAGATCCCGCAGTCTCGATTTCGGCGAAAGAAACGACTACCTCAAGGGAGTAATCACCGACATCATCCACGACCCAGGTCACGGTGCACCTCTTGCCATGGTCACTTTCCGTCACCCATTTAGGTATAAGAAACAGAACGAGCTTTTTGTTGTTGCTGAAGGATTATACACTGGGCAGGTTATTTATTGCAGGAAAAAAGCTACACTTGTTGTTGGTAATATTTTGCCGGTTAGGTCTATTCCTGAAGGAGCTGTGATTTGTAACATTGAACACCATGTTGGTGATCGTGGTACTTTTGCTAGGTGTTATGGGGATTATCTTATTGTTATTAGTCATAATCCTGATAGTGATACATCTAGGGTTAAGCCTCCATCTGAGACTTCACGATGATTTTGTAAACACATCTGCCAATTGATCATTCGAGTTTACAAAGCTTGTGGTGATGTCGCCTGACTCAATCTTCTCTCTGACAAAGTGACATTCAATCTCAATATGTTTAGTCTGCCCATGAAAGCCTGGATTTGAAGTATGTGAAATGGAACTTGATTATCACAAATAAGTGTCATTGGCCTTTCTTATTCAATTTTAAGTTCCTTGAGCAACTGTTTTAACCAAAAAAGTTCACATGTTGCCATCGCTATAGCTCTATACTCTGTCTCATCGCTTGATCTTGCAACTACATTTTGTTTCTTACTTTTGTAAGTTATAAGGTTTCCTCCAACAAGTACATAATATCCAGAGGTAGATCATCTATCAATTGGTGATCCTGCCCAATCATCATCGGAGTAACCAACTATTTGATTATGTCATTTATCTTCATACACTAAACCTTTTCTTGAAGAACATTTGATTTATCTCAGAATCCAGATAACAGCATCCATGTGTTTCTGACAAGGGGAATTTTGGAACTGACTTACCACATTGACTACCAAAGAAATGTTTGGACAGTGACTATGAGATAATTTAACTTTCCAACCAATCTTCTATACCTTCCCGACTCTGATGGAGGCTCTCCCTGATTGGGTAGTAGTTTGACACTTGGATCCATAGGAGTATCAGGCTGTTTAACTCTCAACATACATGTTTCTTCCAAAATATCCATATCATATTTCCGCTGAGAAATCACCAAACCATCTTTAGGTTGGGCTACCTCAATACGCAAGAAATATCAGAGTTTACCAAGATCTTTTGTCTGAAATTGATTCGAGAGATGTTGATTCAACTGGAGTATTCCCTGCTCATCTCTAATAGTTATGAAAATTCCATCTATATACACAACAAGATAAATACACCCTTGGGCTGAGTGATGATAAAAGACGGAATGGTCAGCTTCACTACGGACCATACCAAATTGTTGTACTACAATGCTGAATCTGCCAAACCAAGCTCTCAAAGATTGTTTAAGACCATAAAGAGACTTGTGTAACCTACAAACCATATTCGATGACTTCCCTTGAGCAACAAACCCAGGTGGTTGCTCCATATATACTTGCTCTTCAAGATCACCATGTAAAAATGCATTTTTGATGTCAAGTTGATGAAGAGGCCAATGTCGAATGGCTGCAACAGATAGAAGAAGTCTAACAAATGCCATCTTGGCTACAAGTGAGAAGGTATCACTATAATCTAATCCAAAAATCTGAGTGTATCCTTTGGCTACCAAGCGATCTTTAAATCGATCAATCTTACTATCTAGACTAACTTTAACTGTATAAAGCCAACAACCTCCTAAAGATTTCCCAGGGGTTAGAGAAACCAATTCCTAGGTAACACTGCTTTGAAGAGCACACATTCCATCAAACATTGCTTGCCTCCACTCAGGGTGAGTTAATGCTTCACCTGGAGTGTTAGGAATAGAAACAGAAGACAAAGAATACAAACAAGTATACTGCAAAGGGGAAAGACGATGATAACATAAATAAATATAATATGGAGAAGGATTTCGTGTTTGACGTATACCTTTTCGAAGGGAAATCGGAAGATCGGAATTAGGTTGCAGGATCGGATCTGGTGATGGAGAGAGCGTCGGAGGAGAGTCTGCAATGACCTCAGGGACATGTACGACCTCAGGGATAGGTATAATCTCAGGGACAGATACGACAGACGTTGGTTGATGATGTTGATATGTTTGAAATGGATGAGAAGTCGGAGGGGTTAACTGTAGGGTTATCTAGTGGGCTAGGATCCCTAGAATGATGGGGAATAATGACATATGGGACTTCCGGAAGAGGTGTGTGAGTACTCTCCTGAAAGGGTTCCGGAGTTATTTGGCTGGACTCGAAATATGGAACAGACTCAAAGAAGATGACATTGTCCGATATGAGGTATCGTTGTAAGGTATGTGAATAGCAACAATAACATTTTTTGGATCGATGATAACCAAGAAAAGCAAACTTTAGTGTTCGAGCTGATAATTTATCAAGACTAGAAGAGAGATTATGTACAAAACAAGTAGACCCGAAGACTCGGGAAGGAATTGGGTGAATGGGGAATGGGGAATGGGGAAAAGGATTGAATGAGGGATTTTATTGTTAAAGACAGATGATGGCATACGATTTATAAGATAATATGCCGTTAGCACAACGTCTCTTCAAAACCGAAGTGGAACATTACCATGGAGAAATAGGGTCTGAGTGGTTTCTACAAAATCCCGAGTGATAATAACTAAATAAAAATTAGTTCATTATGTACTATAATAAATGATAAGATGATATAAAAAATTAATTGAACAATTAATATATTTAATAACTAAAAAATCATAGACATTTTTGTAGGGAATGATGGAAATGTCCATTTTAATTTTTAAATAAGTTTTCTTTCACATTTTCAAAATAATTTTTATAAGAATATTTTTTGAAAAATAGTATAAATTGTTTCAAACTCATTTTTCATAAACTAAATAAGTAATTTTAACATGTGGTAATATAATATTTATTACTTATTGTTGTACCCCAGTTTTCCCCCCTAAGATCCCTTCATCATACCATGTTGATTCAATCACAACAAGATCACATTAGGATTCTTGGTTCCCCTCCCTATATTTAACTTTGATCTTTGAGGAATCACCAATCACCTTGACTTGTTTTTCTTTTGTGATCATTCATGTTTTTTTTTACTATCCTTTTAATTAATAACGTGCAATGTTATTTTGTCTCACTAATAATGTAGGTAAAGACAATGAGATTTAACAAGTTGCTCCATGGGTTCATGAGTTTATTTCCATGCCCTAGTCATTAAAGCTTGAGAAGTTCAAACCTCGCCATTGGATTTGTTTTGGAGGAAATGGAATGGCAAGGTTATTTTGGTTCACCACATTTCAAGATTATCAAATTTGGTTCAAAAATACAAGGGGTTGATTGGAGAAGTTGTTATGCTTGGACAAGGCTTTGTTCCCATTGGTCACAAGTGCATATTCCTCTCAATTATCAAGATATGGAAGTGGTTTTGATGGATATGAGTTCTAATTATCATCCTCAACAACTTCTATTTACAAAGCAAGAATGTTGGTATAAGAAGGTTGTTCAAAATTGTCAAGGTTCCTCAAGGCATTTTCTTGATCTAGGAACTAGGGTTTTGAACTTCAAAGAAGCGTATCTTGATCATCTTTTGGTATTTTTGAGTGATTCCAAAAACATCCTTCTCTCCAAAGGGTTATCAACAAATCACTTCAAAAGTTCCAAGGAGTTTTCATGTGGAAGAAGCTGGATGATGAAGAAAGATCATAAGTCCTCCAAATGAACCCCCAATCTCTTATGTGTGACTTCAAATAATCATAAATTGGTCAATTTTTATCACCTTGAGCACACTCTTTTTCCATAATGATCTTGAAGATGTTAACTTTATGCCTTCTTTTATGTGCAGAGTGAGAAAATGGATGGAAGATGCCCTAAGGATACAAAAGATTATAGGTCATTTCATGATTTTTTGCCAACTTCAACAATTCATAACTCTCTCAATTTTTGGATATTTTGGATGGTTCAAGTCCCAAAATATCATTCAAGAGATCTAATTCATGCCATCGTTTTTTATCAAGAGAAAATTCCAAGTGGAACGCTATGTTTGGATGCAAAACATTATAGGTCACTTTTGAAGAAAAAATTTGAAATATTTCTAAGTATGGAAAGTCAACATTTCTCCAAGTTTGACTCAACAAAACTTTCATCTCAAGCATCCATTTAATTCCATTCTTTTTCCATTGCAAAGCTTGTAACCTCATCTTTCTGAGACATCAATAATCATGCCCTAAGACCCCTTGTGCTGAGAATGCCATTGGTTAGAAGTTGGCACTTTGAAACTGAATTTTTCACCAAGTCAGAAGTTTGAAATCCTTGATTTGGCTTCTAAACACTTTTTTTCTGCATGTTTATTCCTCTAAACATGTTTAATGAAGTTCCAGAAGTGATTAGCATAGCAAAACGCGCATTTTGGGTGAGTTTTGATCAAATTGGAAGTCACATTTTTCTTGTTTGCAACTTCACACGATTTCCCTCCAAACTTCATCATTTCACACACTTGGATATTCCATTTGATTCTCTATAAATAGAGGGTCATTCCCCATTCATTTCCTCAAGCTTGGATAGCCAGAATCACCCTTCCAAACTTGTCCCATAACTCAGAATTCAGCAACTTCGAAATCTATTACCAAACCTTTTTCAATCCAATTTCTCCATCAATTCACCTTCCTTGATCTTCCCTGAAGCTAACCATATAATTACATTCAAGAATTGTGCCCTATATTGCTCCATAGAAGTCCAATTTCAGAGTTCTGCAACTCAACTTCAATAGGTAGATTTCTTCATCAATTCTTCAAAATTTTGATATCATTGTGATGCTCCCATTGCCCTGGTTATAGTTGCAACACTTGCTTTCAACTGGAAACACGTTTTGATCATGAAATTTCAAATCCCTTTTCAAAACTTTCCTTCCAAATTGTTTGAGCTACAGTTTATATAAATTTGTCGCGAAGGTGTGGTTGTCTTCGTCTTGAAGAGACGAAGCGAATGGCATAGGTCTGAGCTTCTGATTTTACAGTTTGAGAGACATGTAATTCACGTTGGTTAGAGGTTGAAGATGACCAATGTGTCATCTTCCAACCAATAATGGCGCGCCACTTGTTATTTTCGAATTCTGATTTAATAATTGATTCAGTGCTTTATTCACTAATGACCATGATATGCACAACACGACATATCCCTTGGATTTGATTACTAACGCGTTTTGACTCTCATCCAATGGTCCACATACTTTTTACTTTTATTTTCTTTTCTGATTTTTTATATTTAATTGTTTTAAACTTCAAAAAATCATAGAAAATTCATTTTAAGTCCAAAAAATCTGAAAAAATTATGGAAAATATTTTTGATTATTCTCTTTTTGATTTTTATTTTTTCACAATTTAATTTTGTGCTTTGGTATTTTTTATAAATTTTCACTTTATTTGAATTGATTTAAATGTTTTAAAATATTTTTATGCATTTTTAAATTCTGAAAAAACTACGGAATGATCGAATGATATTGTGACAAATATTGGTGACCTTACTTTATTTTTGTTTCTGAATTTTCTACTTTTTATCATTTTTGGTTTATTTTACCCCTTTATTTTAATTTTAAAAATAGTTTCTGACTTAAAAAAATTACCAAAAAATTTATAAAATCATTTGAGCCCTTTTCTAATTTTTCTATGGTCTTACCTTTTATTTCTTGATTAATTGGAACATAGTTGATATTTTTTATTTTTATTTCTATTTTTAAACATTTTTTTGATGTATATATTAAATGCAATATTATTTTGTGATTATTTTCTGGTTGATCTTGGGTTAAATTTTTTATCATGAGCTTTATTAACATCATTGGATTCACGGTGTTGAGTTTAACTCTACAAAAATGGATGAATGATTTTAATAATACTTTGATTTAATTTAATTCAAAAGTGGTTTATATTTTCTCCCACCTCACTTCATCTCATCCCCTTCTTATTGCACTAAGTGTTATTGGAGCATGATATCTATATCATGTCTCAAAATAAATAGTACATAGATTGCTATTGATCGGCCTCAAAATAGGTGCGACTTCTATATAAGTCCACTTACAATTGCTTAACATAGCGCTAAATTTTGTCCTGATTCGAATAAATGATCATTTGTGGCCCAAACTTATGTTTGCAAGCCCAAGTATGTTAATTTGATCTCTTTGATCCAATAACCTTGATATCCATTGTGTGGAGGCTTTGGTTCTACCAATCCTCTAATGAATCTACAACACATTTGGTCAATGCGGATCACTTAAACAACATTAATCATTAAATGGTACTTATGAGGATTCCAAATGGATGATATACTTGACAAAAAGCAAATGCAACTTATTGTGTGGAGGCTCTGGTTCTACCAATCCTCTAACAAGTTCCAAATTCAAGTTTCAAGATGATCATTCAAATAACCACTAATCATTAATAATTAACTTTATCTTGCATTTTTATTATATGCTCTTTTATTTTTATGCACTATTTACTTTTATAATTTGCATTTCATGCCATTTTCATCTTTTCTCATTTGAGTATTTACTTTCTTGTCATATTTATTTTTGCTCACTTGAGATTTGCTTTTCTTTTTCAAAACACCTAATAATCAACATAAACCCTAAAAATCTTTAATGATACTTGGACTATTTGGTTACTATCTTTGGCATTATGGAGCATTGGACTTTTTTGGACTTAGGATTAGAAACTTTGGCCTATGATTGGAGACCTTGTGACCTTATCTGATTATTTTGTTTAGAGCTCTTGAGGTTTACCTCAAGGCATTGAGTTGTTTGTTTGTTTTGTATGCAGGTTATTGTGATTACACTCTTTGTTTGTAATCTGGAATTCACCCGTATACAGTTGTTACTCTGCCCAATTTTTTGTAAAAACTTAATACACTTGAAGTTTGGTTCTTTCAATAGGTCTAGTATCATTGCTTGTTTGGTTTCAATCTAAAGAATGGGAATTCTATCTTGGCTCATAGTGTCAAGTGTTGGCTTCTTGTTGGTTATATGGTTCATACTCTTAGATTTTACCTTATGCTTTAGGATAGTCTCTTTTTCTCCTCCCATCTTCTTTAATTTCAAAAATATTCTCCCTCCTTTTGAAAACTCTTCTTGCTTTTAAACTTGAACCACTTTCATAATAAACTTCGACTTAGGTCCATGCATTTTCAAAAAAATTTCATAAATAAACTTCAATAAACTTAATAATACTTTGACATTTTTTTATGAGAAGACTAAAAGTCAATCAATCTCCTTTCAAACCATTTTGCCACTTTAGATTTTATCTTTAAACTTTTCTCAAAAAAGATTGGACTCTTGTCAATCCTTGTAGTGATACAAACAACTATACTTCAACAATATATAATGAAGAGAGATATTTTCCACTTGGGTGTTGAGTGAGGCATTGTTGATTTTAAAATCCAAGCCATATCCTCCACTTTGAGATGATGCAAGTTCTCATTTCTCATGATTGTGGGTAGTAGGCATGTTTTCCACATGGACAATGACGATGATGTCTTATCTCATAAAATTAACCAACACATTTATGTTTTAAAATTTTTAAAGATGAACTACGTGTACCCCGATCCCCTATTGCATGAAAAGGTGGTACGTAGGCACTAAAGGTTCACAACCGCGGCAGGTGTAAAAACCATAAGAATATATTTCTTTTCTCACCTCCACCATCCATTTTCCATACAACATTTTTATAGCCAAATATAAAGATTTTTACAAAGAGGTTCCTGCGGAGTACCATAGATGTTTAGGGTGCTAATACCTTCCATTTGCATAATCAACCCCCTTACCTTGAATCTTTCCCACCTCTTTTGGGTTATTCTCTCTTTTCCCATTCCTTTGGAAACAATAAAGTGCGGTGACAATTTTTATTTTGATCTGTATAAGTCTAGTCAATCCAATGGCTTAGTCTTAAACATTTCTACCACTACAAAAAAATGGCGACTTCACTGGGGAAATATTGACCTCTTGTTGGTCCATCCCTAAGTGGGTTGAGCCTATATTTGTTTATATCTATATATGTGCTATTGTTGTTTATGTGTTATATGATGTATATATGTTTTCCTGGATTTTCTTGGTTTTCAGGGTTCTTGGTGATTACTTATAAGTCTTATACCTGGACTTGGGAAAACTTTAGGATAGGACGGGCGGTATAGTCATGTTAACTTTGAGGGAGTAATCCCAAAAAAGGAGGCATGAGATCCCCCACTCAGTGGATGCCCCTTTGACTGTAGTGTCGTTTACTGAGTAATCTGGGAGACGTACTGCTTTCGACCTGGGAGCCTGCTGAAGCTGAGGACCATAGAATACCTAACCCATCTTGGCCTTTTAGGTGTAGTGCGGAAGCTATGACGGAGTAATCCAGAAATAGTTGTCATGTGATACTACGCTCGGACGAGTTTTTCTTGAGAATATTACTAATTACTGAGTTAATTGGGAAGTTGGTAATATCCGAAGGATGGTCAGTGATATTGAGAACCTCTAGAACCCGGTTACTATTACTAGGACAGGTTGAACCAACTAAACTGAAAGAGGGTAATACCTAAACTCCATGCCAGCCTGAAAATTAAGGGTTATTGTGTGACTTGTGCGCTTTCAACTTGAACTACTTGCACATGTTTGTTACCTAACAACTAGAGTTCCTTGCAGGTTTTGTTTACAGTCCTTATCCAATACCTTGGATTTCTTTCCGGATTTACTTGTTTACATTACCTCGTACTTTTTCTTAAACGCATAACATACACATCATAACATCATGCCTTAACATTTCCTTAACCATTTCAAGGATCTCAAAGGTTTGTGATGCAGGTTATGGTAAATCCAACGTCTAGCAAGGGGCAAAGGGGATTTATTTTCCTCTAGCCAATGTCATCTAGATATTAAAACACGATAACTTGAGTCAGGGGCTATGACCCACTCGATATGGTGAGCTTGACTCTTGAAGAAGGACTCTTAACAACACGAAGTTTCTTCAATCAAAGCTGCAAAATTCAAAATCTAACAGTTTCTTGTTTACCCCGCGAGATCCTTGAAAACATTGCATACATATATCATACATATCATTGCATAACAGGTCTCCCAGTACAGGTCTCTCATGTTCTCGCTGTTTATTTCAGCAATGGCTCTCCAACAAGACACCAGAGATCTTCAAGAAACTCAATTCAGGGAAATATTCCTAAACCTGTCCAAGGGGCAGGAAGAGTTGAAAACACTCCTCGTTGGGAACTTGGTCAAGAAAAGTCCTGAAGACAATAAGGACGAACGGCTAGAACAACTGCAAGCTGAGGTAGATGTAATAAGAACCCAAATGCTGGGGCGGGTGGCCCTTATCCAAGGCTTAGCCCAGGAACAAGAAGAGTTGAGAACCATTATCAACCAGCTTCATCAAGAAGGATACAAAAGTATGAAGCAAACAGTTATGGTCGGGGACCAAGTCATTAATCAACCTCCAATAAGACAAGGGTTTGGGTTGGTAAAAAATGGACCTCTCCAAGTTGCTACTACCTCACGAGTCCAACGACAACCTCGCCAAAAGCAACGGGTTAATCAGAGTAAGCCAAATACACCCAAGAGGCAATTTACCAAGCTCAACATGTTGTTGCCTCAGGCTTTACAACACTTGTTGAGATTGAATCTGGTGACATTAAGGGACCCTCCTCAGAATCCCCACATAGTCTCCCCAAACTACAATCCTGATGCAAGGTGTGCATACCATTCCAACAGCCCGGGGCATGATACTAATGACTGCTGGGCATTAAAAAAAAAATTCAAGACCTGATCGATAAAGGAGCATTGGAATTCACACAAGATGGTCAACTGGAATGTTTTTGTCAATCCTCCAAGGCTCACCATTTGAAGTGACAAGTCCTGAGACGAGAAGACTTTTTGTTCATTAGAATTTTCAATTTGTAATTTTCTTTTGATTGTTCAAACATTTAGTCATGTTAAAACTTTATTACTTTATCAATTCATTGCATATGTCTGTTTTGAATCAATCCATTTTTATTCACTATATTCAAATTGCTTTTATTTTTGTGATGTTCAACTCTCGATTAAAAAACTCTAAGCCTTTAGAGGGAGGATGACGAAAATGATATCAAAATCTCTACAATATGCTTTTGAACAGACCCCGCTGACGATGTACAGGCATTGTTTCAAATCCTAAATAGTGGAGTTATAAGGAATATAATCCCTCGTCAACCACTTTGAGCCAAAGAAGTTGGAGTTTTTTTCTTTTCACGCAAATTAAAAAAAAACCTTAATCACAACCTGGGGGCAGGGTAGTTTTCTCAGTTAATTCGGGTGCACAATTAATGGCATCAAAGAGGTCCTTCCAAAACAAAAGACGGTGATGGTTCCGTATAATCGTCAAGACAGGCAGTCATTATCTCTCGAAATAAAAGCCCATTAAGTCAAAACCTATGAAGGAGACTTAAGAAAAACGGGGGCATCCCGCTGACTGTAATCACAAAAGAAATAGTTCAGGCAAAAGACAGGGATAATAAAATAAAAAAGAAAGAGATCCTATAAACTCTCAACAAAAATGATTGTCTGTTCAAAATAAATTGGCAGTATCTGAATCGTCGCTGGAATATCAGAGCAAAGACTCAAACAGGATCTAAATACACAATTAGCTGAGTTTAGGATCGAAGAACATCACGAAGAATGGGTGGGTACAAAAAATTTTTGAGCCTTTATCCTTTGTTTCTTGAACCATGAACCAGGCCATGTTATAACCCTTAAAAGTCCTAGCTGAAGCACGGGTTAGTTCAAAAGCATACTGTTACAAAAGGTATCCTGACTCCTGTAGGACTTGCTGTAAATCCTGAGTTGACATCACATTTTACAAAATTTTCTTGTCTTACTGAAAAATGCATTTTCAATAATTTCAAGACAGACATAAGCTTTGCATTCTTAAAATAACATTGTTTGCATATGACTATTTGTTCAACAGCAGAGAAATTTGCACGACGAATATCTAGTGAACAAAAATCTTCTCAATAAAAAGGATCACCTCAAGTGGAAAAACACTTCCAACTAAGGGGCACGGCATGATCATTGTCCATCATCTGGGGCAGTCAAGTCAAAATTCAAGGAATCTCTCAAAGATGCAAAATAGCCAGGGGAAAATTTCCGTCTGAATCACTTGGGGCATTGGGCATGAATTCCAGCAACAAATCTTGCATGATCAAATGAACATCTTATGGTAGTATGGCAACACAACACTACCGACAGCGACAACTCCCTACACCCTGAGAGCGTGGACATAGTCAGAAAATACTGCGCATGAACAAAGACCCACTAGGTTGACTGGCCTAGGAAAAAATAAGGGCATCCCGATGAACCAAAAGTGTTCGGGAAAAAATTAGGGATAAAAAATGAAAAATCTGTACACCCGGCAAGTCGAAAACCCGAAAGGGCGGCTTGGGAAAAAAAGGGTGTCCCGGTGGACTGAAAATCTGAAAAGACAGTCTAGGCAAAAATTAGGGATCAAAGCGTACGACTATGTCCCGTCATCTTGTCACTTTCCTACCAGAAGAATATTGATCATTTCGATCAAAAGTTTCCAAGCACCTCATGAGTTGGGATAACACTCGATCCACAAGGCCTCCGCAGGCACCTTCTCCAGCAGATACAGGGCAAAAAAGTCTCGATATGAAGTCATTATCATATCCTCAGCAAGCATCCCAGTAACATTCACTCCCCGCAGAGTAGGAAAAAGATAGTGGTGTTGATTCTCCCCAGCTGAGACTTGCAACCGTGAATGAATTGGCGATATTTTTCCCAAGCAGAGTTTATCTACCATCAGCACTAAAAAAAATTATCCCCAGCGGAGTATAAAAAATATCCCCAGTGGAGTTTGAAAAATCATCCCCAGTAGACTCTGGAAGATTGTCCCCAGTAGAGTCTAAAAGGTTATTCCCCGTGAAGTCGCAACTGGAAAATCATCCCCAGCGGAGTTTATTCCTTTCACAAACAGAAATTCAATCCCCGACAGGTTTCATCATCACAAACAACGGTAATTCATCCCCAGTTGAATTTATCAGTGAAATCCTCAGCAGAGCGTCTCTTCCCCACAGAGTCATTCTCTCGTCAGTTTATTCCCAAGCGGAATTATCCTCTCCTGCAGGTTTATTCTCACAATCATCTTCATTCACTATCCCCAGCGGAAACGAAGCATTCAATTCTTTTCTCCAGCAGCAATCCGGGATTTATTTTCCCCAGCTAAAAACAACACATTTCCATACATCATGACATGCATACACATCATACGAAACAATCTCATTTATTTTGAGAACATCATCGCTTGATACATATCATGCATTACATACAACTAACCTTTACCTTTCAGGAAGGATACGATTAAATTCTCACAAAATTCAAGCTATGAAGCTTTTACCTAAGTTGAATTACGGACGAGTTCCTAAATCTCGATAGAGATGTTTCCTCAGTTGAATTACAGACGAGTTCCTAAATCTTGACAGAGATGTTTCATCAGTTGAATTATGGACGAGTTCCTAAATCTTGACAGAGATGTTTCCTCAATTGAATTACGGACGAGTTCCTAAATCTCGACAGAGATGTTTCCTCAGTTGAATTACAGACGAGTTCCTAAATCTCGACAGAGATGTTTCCTCAGTTGAATTACGAACGAGTTCCTAAATTTCGACAGAGATAATTCCTCAGTTGAATTACGGACGGGTTCCTAAATCTCGACAGAGATGTTTCCTCAGTTGAATTACGGACGAGTTCCTAAATTTTGGCAGAGATGATTCCTCAGTTGAATTACGGACGAGTTCCTAAATCTCGACAGAGATGTTTCCTTAGTTGAATTACGGACGAGTTCCTAAATCTCGACATAGATGTTTCCTCAGTTGAATTACGGACGAGTTCCTAAATCTCGACAGAGATGATTCCTCAGTTGAATTACGGACGAGTTCCTAAATTTTGGCAGAGATGATTCCTCAGTGGAATTACGGACGAGTTCCTAAATCTCGACAGAGATTTTTCCTCAGTTGAATTCTGGACGAGTTCCTAAATCTTGACAAAGATGTTTCCTCAGTTGAATTACGGACGAGTTCCTAAATCTCGACAGAGATGTTTCCTCAGTTGAATTACGGACGAGTTCCTAAATCTCGATAGAGATGTTTCCTAAGTTGAATTACAAACGAGTTCCTAAATCTCAACAGAGATGTTTCCTCAGTTGAATTACGTACGAGTTCCTAAATCTCGACAGAGATGTTTCCTCAGTTGAATTACAGACGAGTTCCTAAATTTCGGCAGAGATGATTCCTCAGTTGAATTATGGACGAGTTCCTAAATCTCGACAGAGATATTTCCTCAGTTGAATTATGGACGAGTTCCTAAATCTCGGCAGATATGTTTCCTCAGTAGAATAAACGGACGAGTTCCTAAATTTCGATAGAGATGATTTCCTCAGTAGAATATGGATGACCGAAGCTCCTAAAGTTCTACTTCTCTCAACAAAGATCAGCCTTCCCCAGCGGAATCTTCCTCAACAACATGTATACAAGCTCTCGCTAAGGAATCTCTTATGCGATTGAAACTCCTTCAGATGGCATCTTTAAGCCCATCCCCTCGTCATCAATTTCCAAATGGCATCTGTAAGCCCATTCTCGGCATCATAAGACAATTACCACTTCGTGCAAGTGCAAATTTCTGGGCACTCTAGTGTTCAATCCTCTTCCACCTTCGGATCACGAAAGCCAATCTATATCCTCAGGTTTAAGAAGATTGAACAGGGGAAGTTGTTGTACCCTAAAATTTTCCCTCCCATATTTCTCAAAACATTTTAAGAAAGATCATCAAGTTGCTCAAGGAAGTCCAAGGGTTGGCCAGACAAGCTCTCTCCTAAGGTAGTCTACCCCAAATTAGGGTTTCATGTTGCATCAAGATACTTGAATACAAGTGGTCCCAAATGCTCAACATTGTCCTAATATGTTCTCAAAATCATCCATGTCAAGTTTCAAGCCTTGCAGAGGAAGTTTGCTCAGTCAATTGCGCAAAGGTCCAAAAATCGACTGTGCTAGGGAAAAAGTCAACTGTGACCTACATACAGTCAAATTTCAAGATTTTTGGTCAACATCCTCATTTTGAAGTATATTTCATCATTTGATCAAGGGTTGATCATGATTCATCAAGGATTGCTCACAATTCATTAAGACTCAAAAGTTGCAATATTAGGGTTTTATAGGAAAAGTCAACTCAACTTTGACCAAGCATAACTTTCTCATACTTTATGAGAAATGACCCATCCAAAGCTCATTTTTAAGAGCATTCAATTCCCCACAATACATCTTCAACTCCTAAGTTCAAAACATTCACTCACAAGAAGTTATGAATTTGGACATTATATGTCATTTTGAAAAGTCAACAGAAACACATTTTTTGTCAAAGCTTCATACATAAGCATGGAATATAAAAATGAGATGATACCATAAGATTTGATTAGAGGACATCTCAAGCTTTCTAAAAAGTCCAAGAACACCTCCAAAGAGTCAAAATTGAGGAAGTTATGCATTGGTGAAGTTTACCTTTTTTGAAAAATTACCAAAAGTCAAATATCCCTAAAACTTCAAATTTTGCCAAATGGGCCCAATCTTTTTCAATTGTTTTGAGTTGGCAACATAGCCCACGAGCTCTAGCCTTTGCCACTTGTCCATATCTTATTTTTATTATTTATTTTGATTTTTATTTGAATTAATTCAATTTAAATCAAAATAAATCAAATAAAAACAAAAATATTGAAAACTAAAGATTTGGTGATTGTTTCAGGTCTTAAGTTACAGATACCAAACATTCAAACTCATGTAAAGGTTTGTGTGCACAAAAAGATTGAAAAAAGCCATGTTTGGAAAGATCTTAAAAGTGAATCAAATCAAATCAAAAATCATTGAAGAATAAAGATTTGGACCAGTTTTTCAACCCTAATCCCTTCACTAATACATATAGAACGAGGCCAGACCTAAAAAGAGGCTAGAGACAAACGCATAAGCAAGAACAAAATCTGAAAAAAGTGAAGAAAAGTGTGAGATCGAAATCCCATTTGAAAGCAGTTTCAGGACCTTTGAACGATCCCAATCGATTCCTGGGTGCATTTGCAAGCTAAAGCAATAAAAAACAAGTCCATTCCAGTCCTAAAACGCATTGTAAGTCCATCACGACATACCCCTGTTCTTGAATTTGTATCTCGTAATATAAGCATCGTTAACATGAATTGATTGCATATTATTGATCTATGGAACATATGTAAACTTTCTGCATTATTAAATTTCATTTATATGGCCTGTAGCGAAATTCATCATTGTTAGGGTTTTGGAGTTTGTTTTAGGGTTTTTGATTACAGGGACAATTGGCCTTCATAAATGGTACCTTTGAGTTCAGGAGGACAAGACGAGTCCAACCATGGCTTTAGATATTATTTCCATGGCATGTGGAAGATTTTGAGAAAGAACAGGTCTAGCAACGGACGTTTGTCCGTAGGTATAGGTTAATGAACCTTTAGCCACGTAGAGAGGAAGAAGACGATTTGCTGGCACCCTCCTATTGGCTTGTTTGAATTTTTGCGCTGAAATTCCATTACTGCGCTTGTTTATTATTTGTTTATTATTTTGCGTTATTATTACAACAAAAACAAATGGCGTAGTGGTGGCCACGTGAACGCTTAAGGCTTTAGAGGCTGGAGGTCAGGGGTTCGATCCCTGCCTCCAGCATTTGCTATTTTCTTATTTTCTTTCAGGCGATTCAATATGCATACAAGCCAGGAGATCCACCATATGCCCTCATCATCAAACCTGCCAGATGGCCAGATGGCCAAATCTAAGGGCCACCACTGAAGGTGTATCATGAGCCAAAGTCAGCGTGCTACACAGGATCACAAAGGTTAACGTGGACCTCTATTTGGGCCAAGAATTATGACTATTGGCACTCCTTTTCCAGGCCCATCCCTATCCTTTTATACTTTTTTTTTATATTTTATTTAAATTATTTACTATTTATTTTACTAACCATCAAATTAATTTTCTTTTTCATCAAAAAATCACCAAAAAATATTTTTATGTCCAATTAAAATTAGAATATTATTTTTCATCAATAAATTAATTAATTTAATTAGGTTATTAATGTTAGATAACTTTAATTTATTTTTGCAAATAATTAAAATTAATTAGAATAAATAAGATTTATTACTAATTTTATTTTTTTATCTTTTTTCCTAAAATAACCAAAAACCAAAATATGTCATTTAATTATTTTTTACTAATTAATTTAATCACTAATTAATTTTCATATTTAATTTAGAAAAAATTAGTTCTTTTCTTTTAAAAATATTAAAAACAATAAAACATTTTACTTTTAATTAGGTTAGAGGGTCAAAACCCTAGTTTCTCGCCGATCTAATTTTCTCGCGCGCTTTATTTTTATTCCAATTATTGTATCTGCTCACAGTTTGTAATAGTTTTAATTAGGATATTATTTTACATTTATCGCTTTATTTTCAAAGGGTTTGTTTTTGGCTATGTAAATACCCGAAGCCTTGTAATAGCGTAGTTTAATTTCCGCACTTTAAATTCCGCAAATTATTAAATGTTAGATGTATGATAATAGGATGCATGACAAGAATGTATGATTAAATTTAAAACAGTTAGATCATCCTAAATGTGCAAAGATAAATAAACTCAAATTGAATCACTCGCACATGTGCACTCCTAGGGTACACTCCCACTTGGTTGCCTTCGGTAAACGATCATTGAGTATAGGATATTTTAGTGGTCGTCCTTTTGTCTAAACAAAGATCAAAGTCCCGATTCGGAAAAGTTGCCTCGGAATGGTTGCCTCAGAATTGTTGCCTCGAATAATTGATCTAAGACATTAGGGTTATTACTAAGACCTACTAACATTGCTTTAGTGACCATGTGTACCTTTCGAATTGATCCTCAAAACTCTAACGACGATGCTACCTACTCACTAATAGTGGGATAGCATTGTCTAAAGGAAACGAATACATAACGTTTCTTTTTTCGAGTAGGTAGATTAGTTCTTAGGTACTTGCTCATTCCAAACAAATTTTTCACACTTACACTCCTTTACAAACAAAGTTTTCAAAAAATACTTCATTACACTCTTGAAGACAGAAGCAAGAGTTAAACAAAGTTAAAACAAAAACTTTTCAAAACCCACAAACACAAAGAAAACAATTTTGAAAATGATGAGCAAGTACCTAAGAGCCCGTAGATAACTACGGCTAGAAAGGGTGCTAATACCTTCCCTTTCTATAAATCTACCCCCCGTACTCAGAAATATCTCGAATAAGGAATTTTTTTGTGCTTTTTTCCTTTCCTTGTTGGATAAAATAAAAGACGGTGGCGACTCTTGCTTACCGTGACATTTTGCAAACACAAACGCAAAACGCAAACCAGCAAAATTTCCTTAACGAAATAAGGGAAACCACGTCCCGGTTCTGGCCACCGTATCACACCTACCTTGTTGGGTGGTGCTTATTACTCTATTTATCTACGAGATTCTTATCATGGGGGTATGATTATCTGTTGCACGCCCCTGTTGTACCGATGGTTTATCTCTCATATGCCTCACGCTGATGCTTTTTGGGATGTCAGGAAGGAACCCCGTTGGGCTCCTAAGATCATGGCACTTACTCACTCGGATATTGATTGGTATAGTCGAGCTTACCAGGATATAGAGATTATTGATAGTTGTGGTATTTTCCCCAATGTACCTCTTCTTGGTACAAAGGTAGGAATTAACTATAACCATGTTCTTGCATGGTGACAGCTTGGTTATCCGATGAGGGATAAACAAAACAGTATTCATTTGAGTAGTTTCTTTCTAAAGGAGAGAGAAGACCACAGGGAAGCTAGGGAGAAGATTGTAAAGGCCTGACGTCACATTCATAAGAAGAGTAGGAAGGATTTGGGACCTAGGGGTGCTGTTTCTTTGGAGCCATATCTTCAGTGGGTCCGAACAAGAGCTATTCAGTTGAAGATGCCATATTCCCGGGAAACACCTATGCCTGATTTGTTTGTGAAGACCACTCCTCCCTCATTGGATGATCTAGAAGAGCTACAACTTGCTTTAGTCAGGATGCAACAGGAAAAGGATGCTTGGAAGAACAAGTGCCAAACTTTAGAGATTTCTTATAGAGCGGATTTGAAGGAGAAAGATGACTTGATTGAGATTCTTGAGAGTCGGGATGTAGGGACCATGGAGAGGCAAGGGGATTTATTTTCTCCTAATCCTCAATCAGATGCTAGTTGCTCACTTCCCAATTCAGGTGATTGGAAGGAGGTTTCCATCAGGTATGCGGAAGAAAATCAGAGGTTGAAGGCTCAGATTGCCAGGCTCACGGGGAAGCGCTAGCGTATAGAGTAATCTCCATCAGTTTTTCTTTTCAGGGTTTTAGATTTTATTTTCATCTTGTACTTGGGATCATTGAAACTTGTAGTCCATTTTGGAGTTTTTATAGTAAAAAATTTCAGTATTTCAAATGCATTATTACTTTGATATGTGCAATATGTCCCTAAATTTTAAATCCCATGAAATATTAAATAATAAAATAAAATCATGTGCATTGTATATCATGCATCATATCGCACATATTTCTTGCATTTGGTATGTATATCCAGGTGTCTTACCAAGCTTCTTTACACTGATTCAACAAGCTGACTCATCACTACAACACTCGGGATAATTTGAGAAAGAAGATAGACAACTTAGAACAGGAGAATCGCAAGCTGCGTGAGGAAGTTTCTGATTTGAAGGCTGACATGGATAATCTGACTACTCTGATGGAATCTCTCGTGGCTGCTTAGAATCAGCCACCGAGTGTTCAACCTCAACCAACAAGGGAAACTACTGAAGCTCTGACTGTTCATGTATCTGCTACTCTAGTTGTTGTTCAGAATCGCATTCCTCAAGGTTATCCATGGGGAATGCCAGAGAATGTTACGCCTGAAGGTTTCAATCTTGGTCCTCAAGATACTCCAAGTGTTCATACTATTATTACTCCGGCACCTCCTGTGGTGCGTGTTGCTCCTGTTGCACCTCCTTCGGTGAATATGATTCCATTTGTGAATGATGATATGTGTCGTCCTTTCCTGCCACTGAGTGAAGACTTGGGTCTTTATGACAGAATGGATAATTTTCAAGAGCAATTCGACAAGATGCAAAGAGAGATAAAGGCCCTCAGGGGAAAAGAGCTATTTGGGAAGAATGTGAATGAGTTATGCTTGGTCCCGAATGTTAAAATACCTGCTAAGTTTAAAGTCCCAGAGTTTGTGATGGAACTTCCAGTTTCGCAAGTAGCTATAATATTGATTCCAAAAGGAATAAAGTGTAATGAGTATACTGAATGTTGAGACTCCTAGGGCTTTACGTGAATATAGTTCATTATTAGGAGGTTTTCCATGCAATGGAAGTAGGTCGTTCCAAACATCCATATTTGATGGGAATGATTTTCGTATAATTGAGGTGGGTAGTATCGTAAATCCATATTTTATGAAAAGGATTTCCATGCAACAGAGGTAGGTCATATCATAAAACCATATTTGATGGAAAGGATTAGCAGTTCATCCCCGATTCCAGAAAACTAAACTTAGTAATAAATAGTACTAGTAGGCAGTGAGCATTTTTCATGCTAACTGTCTCCTAAGTTCTACATGACTTAGAAAGCTAGGGTATAAACAATTATCTTTGGTGTGAAGTTGGATGAACTTCGCTTCCTCTTTGTTTTACTTATCTAATACTCGAGTATACTATTAGTAAGGTGGGGATGGTTTTATAAACCTTTTGGCCGATTAGACTTATGGTTTAGTTAGGACTGCATTTGAGATAGTTGTATCTCACCTCATGTTTAATATTTCTTATAAGTAGGCGTGGTACAAAGGAAAAGGCAAGGTGTTATAAATAATTTGAAGACCATGATATCTATTTTTTGCTTTCTTTGTGCATTGTATCAGTAGTTAGACTTTTTTGTACTCAATACCAAATATAACATTGCAAATATTATGATTCTAGACGCATATTATTCAGGGTGTTACATTTATCATGAGATTTTCATGTGAATTTTTTAATTAATAATCAGAATTGTATCCTATGAAAGACTAATACATAAACTACTACAAATTATACATAGACTATAATACAACATAATGAACATGCATTTTTGTAATGTGGATATTTGTGTGTATGAAAGTATTATTATGTTATGATTGTAATTATTAGAATGTGTGATTGGGCCTAACTCTACCCTACAAAACCTTCTTTTAAGGTGAGGATTACTCCCACTTCTAAAGTCATGTTCAGGCCATATATTTTATGGGTAGGGTTATCAGGGCACAACGTAGGGTTATCAGGGCCATACATTTTGTTTCTTACTTTTGTAAGTTATAAAGTTTCCTCCAACAAGTACATAATACCAGAGGTGGATCATCTATCAAGTGGTGATCCTGCCCAATCAGCATAGGAGTATCCAACTATCTGAGTATGTCATTTATTTTCATACACCAAACCTTTTCCTGGAGCACATTTGATGTATCTCAGAATCCGGATAACAGCATCCATGTGTTTCTGACAAGGGGAATTTAGGAATTGACTTACCACATTGACTGCAAAAGAAATGTTTGGACAGTGACTATGAGATAATTTATCTTTCCAACCAATCTTCTATAACTTCCCGACTCTGATAGAGGCTCTCCCTGATTGGGTAGTAGTTTGACACTTGGATCCATAGGAGTATCAACTGGTTTAACTCTCAACATACATATTTCTTCCAAAATATCCATATCATATTTCTGCTGAGAAATCACCAAACCATCTTTAGACTGGGCTACTTCAATACCCAAGAAATATCGGAGTTTACCAAGATCTTTTGTCTGAAATTGATTCAAGAGATGTTGTTTCAGCTGGAGTATTCACTGCTCATCTCTACCAGTTATGACAATATCATCTACATACATAATAAGATAAATACACCCTTGGGTTGAGTGATGATAAAATACAGAATGGTCAACTTCACTATGGACCATACCAAATTATTGTACTATAGTGTTGAATCTGCCAAACCAAACTCTCAGAGATTATTTAAGACCATAAAGAGACATGTGTAACATATAAACCATATTCGATGACTTCCCCTGAGAAACAAACCCAGGTGGTATCTCCATATATACTTCCTATTCAAGATCACCATGTAAAAATGCATTTTGATGTCAAGTTGATGAAGAGGCCAATGTCGAATGGCTGCAATGGCTAGAAAAAGTCTAACAAATGCCATCTTGGATACAAGCGAGAAGGTGTCATTATAATCTAATTCAAAAATCTGAGTGTATCCTTTAGCTACCAAGCGAGTTTAAATCGATCAATCTTACCATCTGGACCATCTTTCACTATATAAAGCTAACGACAACCTAATAAAGATTTCCCAGGGGATAGAGGAACTAGTTCCTAGGTACCACTGCTTTGAAGAGCACACATTTCATCAATAATTGCTTTCCTCCACTCATGGTGAGTTAATGCTTCACCTGGAGTGTTAGGGATAGAAACAAAAGACAAAGAAGACAAACAAGTATAATGTAAAGGGGAAGACGATGATAACATAAATTAATATAATATGGAGAAGGATTTCGTGTTTGACGTATACCTTTTCGAACGACAATTGGAAGATCGGAATCAGGTTGTAGGATTGGACCTGGTGATGGCGAGAGCTTCGGAGGAGAGTCTGCAATAACCTCAGGGACATGTACGACCTCAGGGACAGGTATGTCTTCAGGGATAGATATGATAAACGTTGGTTGATGTCATTGATATGTTTAAAGTGGACGAGAAGTCGGGGGTTAACCGTAGGGTTATCTAGTGGGCCAGGTTCCCTTAAATGATGTGGGATAATGACATATGGGACTTGCTGAAGAGGTGTGGGAGTACTCTCTTGAAAGGGTTCTGGAGTTACTTGGTTGGACTCGAAATATGGAACAGACTCAAAGAAGGTGACATCGGCTGACATGAGGTATCGTTGTAGGGTATATGAATAGCAACGATAAACCTTTTTTGGATCGATGATAACCAAGAAAAACACATTTTAGTGATCGAGTTGATAGTTTATCAAGACCAGGAGAGACATTGTGTACAAAACAGGTAGATCTAAATACTCGGTAAGGAATTGGGTGAAAGGGGAATGGGGAAAAAAGATTGAATGAGGGATTTTATTATTAAGAACAGATGATGGCATGCGGTTTATAAGATAACATGTCGTTAGCAAAGCGTCTCCTCAAAACTGAAGTGAAACATTAACATAGAGAAGTAGGTCCGAGTGGTTTCTACAAAATTCTGAGTGAAAATAAGTAAATAGAAATTAGTTAATTATGTACTATGATAAATGATAAGATAATATAAAAAAAAAATTTAATTGAAAAATTAATATATTTAATGACTAAAAAATCATAGACATTTTTCGTACGGAATAACGAAAATGTACATTTTAAGTTTTATATTAGTTTTTTTTTACATTTTCAAAATAATTTTTATAAAAATATTTTTTTAAAAGTAGTATAAATTGTTTCAAACTCATTTTTCATAAACTAAATAAGTAATTTTGACATCTGATAATATAATATTCATTACTTATCATTTATCATAATTAAAGTTACCTAGATTTCTAAAAAGAAATATCTCAAAAATAATTTTTAGAAAAATAATTTCAAAATGACTCAAATTCAAGTGGCTTTAAAAAATGATTTCATATATTAAGTCACAGAAAAAATATTTATATCTTTGATTATTAATTTAAATAAATTAAATTAAAAGTAAGTTTAAAATTTAAGAGATAGTAAACTAATTTACATTAAAATACTCTTACAAACTTAACGACAAATTATTTTTATAATAAAATAAGATTCAACTAAATTTTCAATTACTTGTTCCATTATACTATAAATAGATTTATATAGTGTCATTTGTGTTTATTTAACGATATTTATCATTTCATTTAGTTTGATATTTCCAAACAAGAATTATCTATTATACCAAATTCTTATAATAGTATATTGACACCAAATCTAGCAAAATAATACTCATAACTTAGTAAATTACAAGGATGCAACCGATTAGAAATACTAAATTGACATACTGTTGAAAAATTGTATGTTTGTAACGATTTATTGTCATCTTATTAGAAATTAATGACACTATAAAATATTCATAAATTTTAACATCTAATAGATATAGAAAGAAATTCAGCACAAGTCTTCATCTTAGAAATACCTAAATTTTAAGATATACGAATTTAATCGATGGCCGGTGGAGTTTTAGTTGCTTCAACAAATGAAAGGCAATATGAAGGAAATGTTACAATGTTTGTTTTGGTCACGTGTTTGGTGGCGGCTATGGGAGGTCTACTTTTTGGTTATGATCTTGGTATTACAGGAGGAGTGACTTCCATGGAACCATTTCTGGTTAAATTCTTTCCTGGTGTTTACAAACAAATGAAAGATGAATCTGGACACGAGAGCCAATATTGCAAATTTGACAACGAGCTCCTTACTTTGTTCACATCTTCCTTGTACCTTGCTGCTTTAATAGCTTCTTTCTTTGCTTCCACAACTACAAGAATGTTAGGACGCAAGGCCTCAATGTTTGCAGGTGGCTTGTTTTTCCTTGTTGGTGCATTGCTTAATGGTTTTGCTGTCAACATTGAAATGCTTATCATTGGTCGCCTATTACTTGGTTTTGGTGTAGGATATTGTAATCAGGTAAAAACTAGTATTGTTTTTATGCTTTTATGTTTTTATGTATAAAGGATCAAGAAAATTACAAGTCTAATTGCATATCATTTTGTGTTACTCATAAACAGTCAGTTCCAGTGTATTTGTCTGAAATGGCTCCAGCAAAGATTAGAGGTGCGCTCAACATGGGCTTCCAAATGATGATCACTATTGGAATACTAGGGGCAAACATTATCAACTACTTTACTTCTAATCTTGAGAGTGGATGGAGAATTTCTTTGGGTATCGGAGCTGTCCCTGCAATTCTATTGTGTATAGGATCTTTTTTCTTAGGTGACACGCCAAACTCTATGATTGAAAGGGGGCAAAAAGAAGGAGCTAGGAAAATGTTGCAAAAGATTCGTGGCATTGATAATGTCGATGAGGAGTTCCAAGATCTAATTGATGCTAGTGAGGAAGCCAAAAAGGTGGAACATCCGTGGAAGAATATTACACAATTGAGATACAGACCTCAACTAACATTTTGCTCTCTTATTCCATTCTTCCAGCAACTCACAGGCATCAATGTTATCATGTTTTATGCCCCTGTCCTTTTCAAAACTTTGGGCTTTGGAAACAATGCTTCCCTCATGTCTGCTGTAATTACCGGAGGTGTCAATGTTCTTGCTACTTTTGTTTCCATCTTCACTGTGGACAAGTTTGGAAGAAAGATTTTGTTTCTTGAAGGTGGTATCCAAATGTTTATTTGTCAGGTGAAAATTGAAACTTAAATAATAATTAATTCTTTATATTTACCATTCAAATTAATCCACTTCCCAAGAATAGATAATATAAATGTTATGGTTATTGATTGTAGATTATTGTTGGAAGCATGATTGCTATCAAGTTTGGAGTTAGCGGTGAAGGCTCATTTACACATATTGAAGCTAATCTTCTTTTGTTTTTCATATGTTTGTATGTTTCCGCATTTGCATGGTCTTGGGGTCCATTGGGATGGTTAGTTCCTAGTGAAATATGCTCTCTTGAGGTTCGCTCTGCAGGTCAAGCTACCAATGTTGCTGTGAACATGTTGTTCACCTTTTTCATTGCTCAAGTTTTTCTTACTATGCTTTGTCACTTGAAGTTTGGACTTTTCTTCTTCTTTGCTGGCTTTGTTCTTATAATGACAATTTTCATTGTCGTGTTTTTTCCCGAAACAAATAATGTCCCAATTGAAGAAATGAATAAAGTTTGGAAGTCTCATTGGTTTTGGACAAAGTTTGTTCCAGATGTTGTCGTTGATCAAGACCATAAGGTTGTTGCTTGATTTTGATATCAGAAAAAGCTCGGGGCCTAGGCCAATATATTCATGATATAATAATTTATGTAATTTCTATTTGATGTTGTTATATTTATCTTGTATCTAATATTTTCTTTAAAAAATATTTGTATTCATTTAAGAATATTATTTAATATATTGTTTCTATAATATAATGTGCTTATAATTTTTGAGAAAGTTGATTCTCCTTAATTTAATATTTTAATTATGAAATTTTCATACAATGACAAAATAATTATATAAAATTAATAAAATAACTTGTGTGACTTCATAACTAAGATGATACTATAATATTTCCTCTTATGGAAATTCCTAATTGCATAAGAAATTAAGCTTTAACACCTTATTGGTATTCAACTTATAAAAATGGACGTAAGGTAAACTTTGCGAGATTAGATCATTAACGTTTCTTGGCCGAGAGCAGTACAACACCTCAGATTTGCTAATCTGGATCTAGATATGAAGGTGTCAACCAAATGGCTTCCCCCGACACTTAAGGCTAATGGTCCCCATTGGTAGGACGTTTCCAGATGAGATCTTGACTCGAGGCTTCTGTTGGAACTATTTTGAGTTGGCTCAGAGTTAGTGTAACCACTTGTTCAACACCGGATCAGAGTTTGGTGTACCCAAATAGTGTAGATCTGAGATTTTGGCTTCGTGAATATTCGGTTTCCTCATCGGAGATCTCTTTAAAGTTCAGATATGTGGATCGAATGTGAAATTATGGAAATCGTAGGAATCCTAAGTCGATTCTCACAGAAGGTGCCACTGCTCTATTGTGGAAAGATAAATGGTGATGATTGTAGAAAGCACGGCATATTATAGCTTCTGATGCACTATGTCGATGTGACACTGAGGATTGAAGGTTATGATCACGGTGCTTCTTAAACTAATGGTATTAAACTTGATATGGTGCCGTGAAATAATGTTGTTATCTCAGATACGGTGGATCTAAGGGGGGGGGGTAACTATATGGTTAGCACTCTAATGCCCAAGTCAGTTTAGGGTTCAATATCGAAGGTTGTAAAAGTGGAGTTCAAAGATTATGTAAGTTAGAACCCTTTACGAAGGTATTTATACCTTGGGCCTGGCAGATTAAGTTGTGTAACGGACCTCGTGCTATTGGGCCTTTGGCATGTATGGATCAGTGGGTCTTGGGGCTTCAGCCGATACGGAAGAGTTAGTAAATTAACTTAAATGGATAGGGAAAATCGGTAACTTCACCAAGCTAGTATTTAAGTCAAAATGAAGAAAAAAGTTTCTATCAATTCCATTGTCTCAAAAATCAGATTGTTTGATTTAAGCATTTTGCACGTGTAAAATTGAGTGCATATAAGAAGAATCAAAGTTGAATGGATTAAAAGCATCAAGAGTGCATCATCATCTCCATTCTTTATCTAAAATTTAGGTTTTAAGTTGGGGTTCTTAGGAATTAATTGGGAATAGAACCATTAGGAACAAAGCATGGGGAAATGAGATTATAATCTATGATTACATGTTTGACTTATGTGAATTTATGAAAAACATGTCTATGATTTTGATTCCTTGTGAATGATTACTTGCATGTTCCCCTATGATATATTTCCTATACTTATACTATGTTAGAACATGATTGCATATTGGTAGAATTGGAGAAAATGTGAGTAATGAAGTGAAATCGGGTTCTGCACAGGCTTGTATCCAGTTACAGATAGAGTATAGCCAGTTACCACTCGTGAAATGGCCCATTTGAAAGTCACAACAGACATGTAACTAGTTACGTATTTAGTGTACCCGATTACCACCCTAGGAAATTTTCCATACATGAGTAAGTAGCGGCACGTAACCAGTTACACCATTAGTTAACTGATTACATGCCTTAGAATTCCTCAAATTGAATTGTTTATTATTCTTTTCATGAGAGATTGGCGAGTTTTGAAATTAATGAATAAATCTAAGATCATATAGCACATGATAGAGAAGTAAATGATTAAATTTTATATGTATGTTGCTTGGTGAATAATTAATGTAAAATGAGACATTGGCTTCATGTAATCGGTTACACCATTTCGGTAACCAATTACTTGTTGTAAACCACCATAAGTTGAGTCTCGGAACTCTTATTTTGGCACATGAAATTGTTTCATAAGGATAATTCAAATTTATACCTTATCGTGAAGTGAAAATTAATATTTTATGTTTAATTATCTATAGGATGGTTGAAAATACATGTAAATTGTATTATTTATTTTTGTATGATTGAAATTTAAATGTAAAACATGTAGGGTAGACAACACTGGTAATTAGGTTAAGAATCCTAATCAATTGTGTTTTGTTGTATAACAGAATAAGTATAAAAAAATCAAGAAGTGTAAGAAACCATAATATGAACTAAGGATAGGAAAATAGTGATGAAACCTAGGATACAAAGATGTACTCTAGAAAGTGAGAAACCATAGGATCATGTTGGAATCTGACAGCAAGTAATAATGGGAAGTGTGATGGCACTTCCAGTTTCACAAGTAGCGATAATATTGATTCCAAAAGGAATAAAGTGTAATGAGTATACTGAATGTTGAGACTCCTAGGGCTTTTCGTGAATGTAGTTCATTATTAGGAGGTTTTCCATGCAATGGAGGTAGGTCATTCCAAAAATCCATATTTGATGGGAATAATTTTCGTACAATTGAGGTGGGTAGTATCTTAAAGCCATATTTGGTGAAAAGGATTTCCATGCAACAGAGGTAGGTCATATCATAAAACCAGATTTGATGGAAAGGATTAGCAATTCATCCCCGATTTCAGAAAACTAAACTTAGTAATAAACAGTGCTAGTAGGCAGTGAACATTTGTCATTCTAACTATCTCCTAAGTTCTACATGACTTGGGAATCTAGGTGTGATGCGGTGGGAAAACTGACTTGGTTGTTTTGCGTTTTATCGCAAATGTTGCAGTTAGCAAGAGTCGCCACCGACTTTTCTTTTACCCAAAAGGAAAGGTGAAAAAGCACATGAAAGACCTTTGAGATTGTTTCTTGAGTTCGAGGGGTAGATTATGAAAAGGGAAGGTATTAGCACCCTTTTCATACATGGTTTTCCATGGGCTCTTAGTTACTTGCTAGATCACTTGCTTTTGTTTAAAAACGTGCTTTGTGGGGTTTTTTGAAAGTATTTTGAAAAGGAGTCATCGTTTAGAAAAACTTTGTAATGATTCTCGATCGTAAGAATGTATACAAAGTGTTGATCTTTTGAAAATGTTTTCAAGTTTGAAAGATGTTTTTGAAAGTGTTGGTGTTTGTTTTGTAAATAGCAAGGATGTTTTGTTTTGAAAATGAGCAAGTAACTAGGAACATTCTACCTACTCAAAATTCTTTCATGTTTATTTCCTCTTTCCTTTGACATTTTCATCTTACCATTGATTTGGTAAGTAACCCTATCTTTGGATGTAAACGGGACGGGCATGGGTCATTGTATAACCATGATTAGCAATGTTGCAAGGTATCTTAGCATATTTCCTTAGGGACTAAGATCATTTTGAAAAGGCAACATAGATAGCATCATCGAGGGACTATGATCTTGTATTTTTGCTTGTTTTTGCTAAGATACCTCACATGCATAACATGGTCATTTTTGTAAGGAAACCAAGTGGATTTTACCCTAGGGGTGCTTGTGTGCAAGTGTATTGAATTTTCATGCTTGATTTGTCTTTGATTAGGGTTTTCTACTTGTTGATTTTATCTTTCCGTAAAAAACCCTAATTACTACGATTTATATAAAGCGATAAATTGCGAAAAGTAAAATTACTACGCTATTACATCATTAGGGGAGGGGGTGTACAAACTTATGAATGAGGATTGCAATAGAATTAAACCTAATTATCTATTACAACCATATTGAATATTGTACAAAATTGAAAATAAAATGCAAGAATATAAATGGAAAATAAATGATTTTTGTTGTTTTTTTATGAAAGGGGTTTTGTCTTGACCTAATTAAAGCAAATGATTAATTAAAATTAAATAAAATTAAATTAAACTAATTAAGAAAAGAAATTAATTTGAAAAGGGTTTTTAGGGTTTTTTCATGAAAAGATTTTAAATTAATGGGAATAAAATGAAGATTAATAAATTAAAATAACCTAAGTTCTGGATTAATTTTAACTAAGAAAACAAAATAATATATAAATTTAAACTAAGCCTAAAAAATAATTATTTAAGGAAAAGGAAAGAAATTTATTTATTTTAAAAAAATGTTTTTTATCTTTTTATTTTATGGAGAAAATAAAATACATAAGTATAAATAATAAATAAAAATAAATTTGGATTTTTTATGATTTATGAAAATAATAATAGTAATAATAATAATAATAATAATAATAATAATAATAATAATAATAATAATAATAATAATAATAATAATAATAATGATATTATTAATAATAAAGAAAAATAAAATAAAAAAATAAAAATATAAAGAAAAGTCCAGGGGGTTAATTAGTAAGGCAAGGAGTATTGTGAGAAAAATGGCTAGGCCCACATGAAAAGCCCAAGCGCTCAAAAACAAAATAAAAAGTCAGAAAATTGTGAAAAATGGAAAAAGGTCTCGCTGGGGGCTTGAACCCAGGACCTAAGGGTGAACAGGCGCGCGCTTTAACCACTGGGGTGGTGATACATCCATTAACTTATGTGAAAAGATAAATACATAACACAAAACGCGCCCTGATTACACTTCATCTTCAACCTCCAGCCAAAGGACCTGTATCTTCTTCATCTCTCAACAAAAATGAAAAGTTCAAACATGAAAGTTGTGGCATTTCTTCTCACGAATCCAACCATATAAATAACTTAAGCTAACAGTCAAAGATGAATGAGAATTTTTCTGGCCCTAATTTAAAACATAAAAATTTGAGAAAACTTCAACTCTAAAATTCTCTAAGCTCAGTTCATATAAATGCAAACTATGGATATGTACAGCTTCGTGGAAATGTTATCTATATTTTATATTCACAGATCAAGCTTAAAAATGCCTAAATATGAAGATAGAAGTTCAAGAAAAATACCTCAAAACTAGAAGTCGTGAAATTGATTTGAGCTTATTTCAGGCAGTGGTGATGATCAGGTTAGCTTCCTTGGACTTCTAGGAAGTTAATGCAATGGCTGGCTTGAGCTGAGGGTGACTGGAATGATCTGGAAAAGTCAAGATGCAGACCTCTGTTTTTGGTTATGGAGGATGGTATAAATGGTGTTACAGTTTGCAAACAGATATTGGAATGGTTTGTGTATGATGCTAAGAAGCTTTTGGAAGTGTTAAGCCAAGAAACACACGAGTGGTTTTGAAGATTGAAGTTCAAAGTCAGAAATGACACAAAAATGGAGGTTTTGTGTAATCTGAGTTTTCAGGGTGTTTGGGAGCTTATTCAATTGTGTGTTATGATGCAATACACTTGTATAATCATATGGAAAAGGTTGGTGCACTTGAGGAGGTCTGAAACACAAGATATAGACTTATGACTATGTTACTTGATTTTGAAGAAAAGTGACAATATGATTTCAAGGTATAGTACAAGCATGGCTTGGGTTTATGGGAGGCTCTAGAAAAGTGACAATATGATTTCAAGGTATAGTACAATCAGAAGGAACAAGTGCAAATCTCTATGCATTGACTTTGTGATTAAAGCTTCTTCACAAGAATGGAATGGTTACTTTGTGCCATAAATGGAAAATTTACTTGGATAAAGCTTGAATCAAGTGGATAATAGCTCAAAAGCAAGTGTAATCTTCTAATTATGGAGAGATCTTGAGGTTTAGAGGCCTGCAAAGCAATATTGTGTAGCATAGGTTTGAAATTGAATTCTTGTTCATCACAAAATGACTTGTATTTCAAGTTTGAAAACCCTAACTTCCTCTCTTTGATTATCCCTGCTCAAGAATGATCTCAAGGAGTTCTTGGACATTTTGGAAAGCTTGTAATGTGCTATACAACCCCTCTTTGAATCACTTTTGAAAATTCCCCTTGGAACTATATGAAAAAGTGCCATGAAGTTAGGTCAAAATCCTGACCAAAACTAGGGCAAAATTTCACTAAATATTCAATTTCAAGACCATGATTTTGTGAATTAATAACTTGAGATCCAAGCATTTTTAGAAGAAGTTGTGTAAAGAAATGTTGTATATATCATGGAGATCTACAAATTTCATGTTTAAAGTTTCTTTTTAATCATCTTGCATCATGGTGAAAAATTGGCTCAACGTTATGAAAAAACATGAAGTATTAAACACTTGGAAAAATTTCTAAGTTAGAAAACTTTGACTTTTCAAAATGAAATCTTGAATTTTTGATTTCTTGATGAATAAGTTTCATATTTTGACATGTTTTGATGAATTGTGATCTTTGACATTGAATTTTGACCAAAAAGTCAAAGTTTGACTTTTCAGTGTATAGTTGACTTTTGATTAGTTAACTGAAAATTCACTATCAATCCAATTGATCTTGAGCAATGTTTTAGGTCATGCCATTAGGTCAAAAATATGCAATTGAACTCTTGAAACCATGCTTCAAACTAATTGATCATTTGCTAGGTCAAAAATCAGAAATTGCCCTTCCTCAATCAAAACCCTAATTTTGACCATTTTCCCTTTTGATGATTTGATCAAATTTCTTGAGGAATTATGGTCCAAACTTGATCAAATGATAGATATGAGTTTATAATATTGACGTGGATAAAAAATTATGAAGTTTGACTGTAAATTGGCCATAGTTGACTTTTTCCCTAATACAGTTGATTTATAGGTCAACTGCTCAATTGATTGAGCAAAAGTGTGATCCAAGGCTTGAAACTTGACATGAGTAATATTGGGGGTCCATAATGATCCATGAAAGTCATATGAAGCATTGAAAGTTCAAATATCCTTGTGCAATCTCAAACCCTAATTTTGGTCATCAGTGTTTAAGGAGGTGTCTTGAGCTGATCAAACCTAGTGCAGTCTTGAATCAAGAGAGATCTTTGTGAGAAAATATTTGATAAATGAGAGGGCAAATTTTGGGGTACAACAGTTGCCCCTATTCAATCTTCTTAAACCTGAAGAGTTAGATTGCCGGATCTGCCATTCGTGACTTGAAGGTGAAAGATGATTGAACACTAGAGTGCCCAGAAATTTGCACTCGAAGATGGATGGTGAATGGGCTTATAGATGCCATTTGGAGGAATGTTGGTAAACACTGGAAGAAGTATCAGCATAAATCTCTTGTTGATTTATACCAAAGCTTGATGTTTTACCTGTGAGAAAAAGAGTTAGTAAAATGCAGATGCCTGCATGATGTTCACCAGATGTGGTATTATGTTAAATGCATATGGTATGTACATGTTATGATGTATGAATGTGAGATGTATGTTTTTGTCCGGGAAAATAAATCCTTGACTGCTTGCTGAGGAAATTCTGGGGGGTTAAATCCCTGATTGTCGTTGGGGATGAAGAATATGCATATCTTCAAACTTTTGTTGAAAGGATGCTTTCACTGGAGAAATATATTTTGAATGCCAACTGTTATCTGGTCAGATCCAAACTTCACAATTTGCTGAGGATGAAGTAGTCAACTGCCATCTGGTCGGATCCAGGCTTCACGGTAACTTACTGGGGGAAGAGGTGAATTAACTGTTATCCGGTCGGATTCTAGGCTTTGCAGATAATTTTCTTGAAATTGAATAGTTATGTGGTCGGATCCAGGCTTCACAACAACTTACTGGAGATACGGAAGTTAACTGTTATCTGGTCGGATCCAGGCTTCGCAGTAATTTTAAGTGGTAACTACTATCTAGTCGGGTCCAGGTTTCATGGTTTTTGGAAAGTTGTACTATTATCTGGTCGGGTCCAGGTTTCATAGTGTCTTTCTGGGGATCATGCTTAGTTGTTATCTGGTCGGATTCCAGGCTTTGCAGAATAAACTGTTTGGAAAAAAAATGGTTATCTGGTCGGGTCCAGGCTTTGCAGATTTCTGAGGTTGATAAGGTCAACTGCTGTCTGGTCGGGTTCAGGTTTCACAATAAATTGTTTGGGGATTTAGTTGTTATTTGGTCAGTTTCCAGGTTTCACAATGAATCTCCGAGGGTAATTGATATCCGGTAGGATCCAGGCTTCACAACAACTAGCTTGCAAAGATGAAATTGAAAACTGATATCTGGTCGGATCCAGGTTTCACGGTAATTTGTTGGGGCAGAGGCAAATTCTACTAGGGAAAAGAAGTTAAACCTTGGTCAGGTTGAGTCCAGGTTCTTTTATATGTTTGAAGAGTTAGACTATTATCTGGTCGAGTCCAGGTTTCATAGTGTTGTACCCAAAAATTTTTCCTCCCATATTTCTCAAGACATTGCAAGAAAAATCTCCAAGTGGCTCAAGGTTGCTCAAGAGTTGGTCAAACAAGCTATCTCCTAAGGCAGTCAACCCCAAATTAGGGTTTTGTGTTGCATCAAGATCCTTGAGTCCAAATGACCTCATGTTCTCCCCAATGTACTAATATTCTCTCAAGATCATCCATGCCAAATTTCAAGCCTTGCAGAGGAAGTTTGCCCAGTCAATTACTCAAAGGGTCCAAAAATCAACTGTGCTAGGGCAAAAGTCAACTGTGACCTACAAACAGTCAAACCTTAATATTTTTTGTCAAAATTCTCATTTTGAAGGATATTTCATCATTTGATCAAGGGTTGATCATGATTCATCAAGGATTTCTCAAAATTCATCAAGACTCAAAAGTTGCTAAATTAGGGTTTTATAGGAAAAGTCAACTCAACTTTGACCAAGCATAACTTTCTCATACTTTATGAGAAATGACCCATCCAAATCTCATTTTGAAGAGGATGCAGTTTCCTACAATCCATCTTCATACCCCAAGATCAAAAAATGCACTCACAAGAAGTTATAAATTTGAACATTATAGGTCATTTTTGAAAGTCAACAAAAACACCTTTTTCCAAAGCTTATAATTTGAGCATGGAATATCAAAATGATATGAGACCAAAAGGGTTGATTATATGACATCTCAAGCTTTCTAAAAAGTCCAAGAACACCTCCAAAAGTTCAAAATTGAAGAAGTTATGCATTGTTGAATTGGACTTTTTTGCAAAATTGCCAAAAGTCAACTATCCCCAAAACTTCAAATTTTGTCAAATGGGCCCATTCTTTTCCACTTGATTTGAGCTTGCATAGTTTCCCACGTGTCCTAGATTCAGCCATGAGCCCATATTTCATTTTTATTATTTAATTTGATTTTTAATTGAATTTATTCATTTTAAATCATATAAAATCCAACACTTTGATAACACAAGATCTTTTGGCTATTTCAGGCTTTGATTATAATCATTATCATTATCAAATTCGAATCAAACCAAATCATGTGCAAAAATATTGGAATTAGGCAAAATTGGCAAGTTTGTAAAGGGAGATAAAATCAAATATGCAAGCATTAATAAGGCAAGATTTGGATCAATTTTGTTGACCTAATGCATTGAGCATTACATAAGGAAGACAAAGACACGAAAACAAGGGTTGGAAATGGTGGAGAGAGGCAGAACAAGAATTGAAAAATTCACAAAAAAGTGAGACATCAAAGTCCAAGTTAGAGGCAGTTTCAGGACACGAGACTTGTTCCAATTGCTTCCTGGGCATTCACACAAGCTACCTGGATCAAAACCAAGCATTTTCGGACGCCCTAACGCACTGTAAGTCGCACGATAGTCACCCCTGTTCTTGATTTCGTAATTCTGAAATTAGGCATCTTTTTCATGAACTAATACCATATTTTGAATCTACAAAACATTTGCAAGCGATTGGTATAATTCAATTGCATTTATCTGGCCTGAATGGAGAACCACCATAGCTAGGGTTCTTCATTTTTTTTAGGGTTTTCTGTTTCAGGTAAAATTGAGACTCAAGAAGAACATGGCTTTGATCAAGAGGCCATGACGAATTGAACCATGCTCTTGGATTGGATTTATATGGCCTGGAGAGAATTTTAGGATAGGCCTGCGCTTTTAGCTGCAGACTCAAATCCGCAGGTATTCTTTTACAGGTTTCAGGACAGGGACGATGAGGTGTCCCCCGCCCATTGGTGGATTCAAATGTTACACGCGTTTTTTTATGTTCTGGCAATGATTTTTTTATATAATATATATATTTTGTATTATTATAACAAATCCAGCAGCGTGTCCCAGTGGTCAACACGTCAAGTTCCAAGGCGTTAGGGGCTGGAGGTCAGGGGTTCGATCTCTTCCTCCAGCACTTTGTATTTTCTTATTTGTTTACAGATTATCACATGCATACGTTGACTTGCAGTACACCATACTCCCTCACGCATCCAAGAGCCAGGTGGCAAAGGGCCAGATCTGTTGGTCAAAAAGCTGGAGGTCCACCAAGAGCCTAGTCCACGCAGCCACATTGGATCAAAAAAGTCAAAAAAGGCCAGTTGATAATGGGCCAAGGAATCCCTATCACACCACAAAAACAGGCCCAATTCCTCATTCCCTTTATATTTTATTTAATTGTTTATGTACTTTATTTTATTTTATTTAATTTCTAACCAATCACAAAATTCCTTTTTTTATTAAATAAAATCACAAAAAATATTTTTTTATTTCAAATCAAATTTTAAACTTTTATCTTTCTTAATAAATTTATTAATTAGTTAGGTTTTAATTAGAAAACTTTAATTCATTTTGTAAAATAAATAAAATTAATTAGACTTAACTAGTTTTTAACCATTAATTTAATCATTTTTAATTTCTTTCCTAAATAATCAAAAACTCAAAAAAATAATTTATTTTTCATTTAATTATTTTATTTTATTTAATTTAGTAATTAATTTAGGTTTAATTTCTTTCTTAATTTAAAAACAACAAAAACTAAAAACATTTTCTTCAAAAAGGGTCAAAACCCAAATCATGCGCCCGATTTAATTTTTGCGTCGCGATTTACTTTTCCTTATCCAATAATGTACCTGCTTCTAGATTGTAATAGTTAAATAGGACATTTTATTATTTTTATCGCTTTATTTTTATTTTTCAAAGGGTTTGTCTTTGGCGATGTAAATACCCGACGCCTTGTAATTTAAATTCCGCATTTTATTTCCGCAAAATATAACTGCTAGATGTTTGATAATAGGGTTTGCATGACAAGACTAAATGCTTAATCTTAAAATCAAATTAGATCACCCTTAACATGTGCAAAGATAAAAATAACTGAAAACAACACACTCGCACATGCGCACTCCTAGGGTACACCCCCACTTGGTTGCCTTTGTACGCGGTCATTGAGTATAGGTAGTTTTAGAGGTCGCCCTTTTGTCTAAATATCATAGTCGCCTCGAAATGGTTGCCTCGGATATTGTTGCCTCAAACAAATGATCTAAGACATTAGGGTTACCGCTAAGGCGTCCTAACATTGCTTTAGTGACCGCATGTCCCTCATTCGAATTGACCCTCAAACTCCAACAACGGTGGTAACCACTCATTAATAGTGGGATAGCATTGTCTAAAAGGAAAATAGCATAGAACAATTCCTTTTTCGAGTAGGTAGATGGTTCTTAGCTACTTGTTGTTTCAAAACAAAACTCTTCACACTTACACTTTTCGAACAAAGTTTTCAAAACACTTCATTACACTCTTGAGGACAGAAGCAAGAGTTAAATCGAAGTTTCAAAATAAAAACTTTTCAAATCCCACAAGCACAAAGAAAACACTTTTGAAAACAATTGAGCAAGTACCTAAGAGCCCGTGGATAACCACGGATAGAAAGGGTGATAATACCTTCCCTTTCTATAATCTACCCCCCGAACCCGAGAAAATCTCAAAAAAGGAATTTTTCTGTGCTTTTTTCCTTTCCTGGTTGGATAAAATAAAAGTCGGTGGTGACTCTTGCTTACCGCGACATTTTGCAAACAAAAAAACGCAAAATGCAAACCAGAATTCCAAAAAATAGTCAGTTCTTCCCACCGTATCATAGAACTGGCGACTATGCTAGGGAAGCTTATAAGTGGGGTGTACCTTAGGAATAGTTCATAATGTTTTCAATTTCTTGACTTGTATGCTTTATCTTTGTGGTTTTGAATCGGATTTACTATAGATCCTAACCCGGATCTCAGGATACCCTTTAGGTAAGTAGCCATAAACTGTGAGGGAACTGTACAGCGTAGACCGATACGGCTGAAGCAGTAGCTATGTTGGTGTGGCACTTTAGTTTGTACCGATATCCCTTATGGCGCAACGAGGAGAATATGGGTCTTCTAAGGGGTCATAAAGCACCAACTGACCTTAGCACCTATAATTGACCAACTTGGCCATAGAACAGTAGCAGTATGCTACACTCATTGAGACCAAACTCTCGCGATGATTCCGGCCACAAGAAAAGGTTGCTAAACTAGAATTATGACCGATTGAGGATGGTCAGTGATATTTATATCCTCTAGAACCCGGTTACTATTTTAGGACAGGTTTGAACCAACTAAACTAAAAGAGGGTAATACCTAAACTCCTTGCCAGCCTGAAATCTAAGGGCTATCTGTGTGACTTGCTTGCCCTTACCATGTTTACTATTTGTGGATACTTGTGGTGTGTTTTCTATCATGACATCATGCATTATGACATTGCATGCATATTGTATTGGACTAACCCATTTCAAAGACAAAGGAGATTCATCTTTGTTCTGTTTTGTAGGTCATGGCACCCATGCGTAGAAACACTATTCGGATTAACTTTGTCCAGATTCTCACTCAGCTTAAGGAGTTGGTTGCAAAGATTTCAGATACTTCCTCCTTTATCAGAAGACATGGGCACCTCCTTGGTTTGGTCACCTCCAAGATGGATGAACAGATGATGAGTGTCTTAGTCCAGTTTTTTGATCCACTGTACCATTGCTTTACTTTTCCGGACTACCAACTGGTCCCTACCTTGGAAGAGTTCTCTGATCTACTTGGTATCTCTATTTTAGAGCAGACCCTGTTCACAGGTTAGGAGAAAGTCCATAGACCGGAAGAGATTGCTTCAGCCCTCCATCTTACAAAGCCCGAGGTAATGTCTAATTGGTAAACTCATAGTGGAACAAAGGGCTTCTTGACTAAATTCTTGGTTGGTAAGGCTAATCAGTTCCGCGACAGTCTAGACTTCCAGGCATTTGAAGACATTCTGGCTCTTCTCATATATGGTTTGGTGTTGTTTCCTAACTCGGATTCTTTCGTCGACGTGAATGCAGTGAAGATTTTCATGTCCGGTAATCATGTGCCCACTCTCTTTGGTGACATTCTTCACTCTCTTTATGCCCGTACTGCTCAAAAGCGGGGAACCCTTATGTGTTGTGCGCCATTGCTGGCGAGGTGGTTTATTTCTCACCTCCCCAAATCAGTTTTGAAGAACAAGGAAGGAATGAGCTGGGCCTATAGGATTATGTCTCTCTCTCATAATGACATCATTTGACCTATTAAGGGCATGGAATATGTGGCTATTATTGATCGTTGTGGGGAATACCCCAATGTTCCACTGATAGGAACCAATGGAGGAATCACCTATAATCTGTGCTTGGCCTTACGTCAGTTTGGGCGAGCTAGAAGGGAAGGGCCTCATGAGTTGCTAATACCAAGTATTATCTTTGATTTCCAAGGGGATAGTGACGAGCAACGCCGCAGGTCCATACGAGCTTGGGATAGAGTGCACAGGTCTGATCCGCACGAGCTGGGTGCAAAGACTTCTCTTCCGATGGAGCCATATCTCCGATGGGTTCGAATTCGTGCCCAAAAGCTGAGAATGTCGTACGAAGCCGTCTTGCACATAACTGTTGAGGTTGCTGATGAAGAAGGGGTTCCTCCTACCATCCTCCATCCATACATGCCTACTGACATTGGGGCATTAAAGAGGTCTTGGATGCAGCTGAGAGAAGAGCGGGATACTTACAGAGAAAAGTATCACGAGAAGGAGCGGAAGATCCTGAAGTTGACAAGACAATTGGAGAATGAGAAGATCCTCAATGATTATGTCAGCACCAAAGGCAAACGACCATGGGAGCGCTGATGTCTTTTGATTATTTCTAGTTTTGATTTACTTTTCAGTTTCTCTTTCTTGTAATGCCTTAAGGGCATTTGTCAAACATTTGTTTCAAATTTATCTAATAAAAGTGTGTTTCATTTTTGGTTTACAAATTTGAATCTCCAAAGTCTTTGAAATCGTATCATACGCATTTCATTCCATGCACCACATCACAGGTACCTATTACAGGTTTCTTATCTTCTTCGTTGTTTATTTCAGCATCATGTCTTCTGAAACATCAACTGAACAACAAGCAATCAAGGATCTACAAGCTCAAAACGCTCAATTTCAGGAAATGTTCATGAATTTGGCTAAGGGTCAGCAAGATCTGAAGACCCTTATCTTGAAGGATAAAAAGAAGAAGAAGAAGAAGAAGAAGGCAGTCCTCCTGAACATGGGTCACAGGTTTGGAAACAGGCTGCGATATGAAGTCAATCTATCCCACTCATCTGGAGGGGGAGAAAACTGAGAAGAAAGGAGGGTTCCTAGCCCTGTGGTATCTGACCACGAGACCGACTTTGACGAAGACCAGTATCCTTCTGCTGAGGATAGATATAAATAGCTTGAAGACCGGTTAAGTGCAATGGAGATTCAAAAGGTCCCTGGGTTGGACTTTGGTGATCTAGGTCTGTCATCTGGGGTGGTGATTCTCCACAAGTTCAAAGCACCAGCCTTTGCTAAGTACGACGGGGTTTCTTTCCCAAAGCTGCACCTTCGTTCGTATGTTAGAAAAATTCATCCATACACCGCTGACAAGAACCTCTGGATCCACTTCTTTCAAGATAGTCTCTCAGGGACTCAGCTTGAATGGTTCTATCAGCTAGAAGGAGCTAGTATCCGTAATTGGGAAGATTTGGTTGTTGCTTTCTACAAGCAGTACCAATACAATGCCGACCTCGCTCCCACGCGTACCCAACTTCAGGGTATGTCTATGGGTGCGGGCGAAGGTTTCAAAGACTACGCTCATAAATGGAGGGACCTTGCTGGAAGAGTGCAACCACCCTTGGCTGATAGGGAGCTCGTGGATATGTTTCTGGGGACCTTGTCTGGTCCGTATTTCAACCATCTGATTGGAAGTTCATTGTCCGGGTTTACAAAACTGATTATGACCGGGGAAAGGATTGAGGCCGGTATCAAATCCGGTAAAATACATAAGGGTGCTTCATCAGGCACCGAGGAGAAGCCTTTTAAGAAGGAGTGAAATGTTGTTTATAGGGCGAAGAGCCATAATAGACCTGAACGCCGCCAAGCAGTCAATGTGGTGGTTATATCAAGACCTGTTGTTGCTCCTCAATGCAACAATCAGCCAAGGGCCGAGAGGCCGCGAAGACAATTCACTCAGCTTAACATGACTCTATCCCAAATCCTGCCACAATTATTGAAGACCAACTTGGTGATTCCGAAGGAGGCCCCGAAGAGTCCCAATACAACATCACCCATGTACAATCCCAACGCCCGCTATGCTTTTCATTCTGATAGCCCGGGGTACGATACGAGATTGAGTTCGAAGCACCTGAAAGACCTAATGTTGTGACTGCTCCTATGCCCAAGCATGGGGTGAATGCTATAGATGAAGACTCATTTGTGGTTTTTGTGAAAGACATTGTTACTCCATTGATGACTGTGAAGAAGAACCTTCTGTTAGCCGGTTTATTTCTGGGTTGTGGCAAAGGTTGTCATATGTGTGTCGTCCCACCTACTGGTTGCCATCTTTTGAAGTCAGGTGTCCAACGCCTGATGGATAATAAAGAAATTCTGTTTGAGAAGACTGTTGTTCCTTTGGTTCCTACTGAAGAAGTTGCTATAATCACCATTTTCGACAATTCTTCCAAAGCTTCCTCGAGAAATCCTGTTAGAATTACATTTGTTCCGAGAATTGCACCCTTGATCATCACTGTTCCTGGGCCTATCCCCTATACGTCAGATAAAGTTGTCCCTTGGCACTACGGGGCTGACGTATATTATCACGGAGTTAAGCAAGACTTGAGTGCTGAAGAGGCTGATACTGATGTCAGCAATATTGTTGGACCTGCCAAAGTCACCCGCAGCAAAAGACTTTTCTCCCCCGAGATCTCTCCACCAACTATTCGGAAGCCTGTTGTCATTACACCTACCAGTGCACCTACTAATATCCCTATTCAAGTTCCCATTCTTACCCCTGTTGCCGAGTCATATGATACTCGGGGCAAAGGGACCACTGATGAGCCTGCTCGGACAGAGGCACCAAAGACAATTACCATTGAAGCCTCTAGACAAGAGATGGAGGAAATTTTGAAGATTATCAAAAAGAGCGACTATAATGTAGTCGAACAGCTGGGGAAAACCCCGTCCAAAATCCCTATGTTGTCTCTGTTGCTATGCTCAGAGGCCCATGCCAAGGCTCTGATTTCCTTCCTGAAAACTGCACACGTACCCTAGGAAACATCAACTGATCAGTTTATAAAATTGTGTGGCTAGTCTGACAGCCGATAATGGGTTAGGTTTCTCCGACGCGGACTTGCCTGCTAAGGGGAGGAATCACAATGACGCCCTGTATGTCTCCATTGAATGCAGGGGCCCTACCCTAGCTCATGTATTAGTGGATACTGGTTCCTCATTGAACGTTTTACCTAAGAAATATCTAGACCGGTTGGACTATGAAGGTTTAGAGTTGAAGCCAAGTAACATTATTGTTAGGGCCTTTGATGGGTCAAAGAGAATGGTACATGGAGAAGTGGATATTCCAGTGAAGATGGGTTCTCAGATCTTTGCGTCTACTTTTTATTTGATGGACATTCGGCCATCCGATTTGTGATCGGTGGGAACGAGAACTGACTGTTTTAGAATGTTGGTTCACGTTTGCGTTTGTTTTCGCAAAGTGTCGCGGTAAGAAAGAGTCGCCACCGTCTTTTATTTTATCCAACAAGGAAAGGACAAAAGCACAGAAAAATTCCTTTTCGAGATTTTTCTCGGGTTCAGGAGGTAGATTTTAGAAAGGGAAGGTGTTACAACCCTTTCTATCTGTGGTTATCCACGAGCTCTTAGGTACTTGCTCACTATGTTTTCAAAAGTTTGCTTTTCTTTGTGTTTGTGGGTTTTGAAAAGAGTTTGTTATTTTGAAGAGAGTGTAAGTGTGAAAAGTTTTGTTTTGTTTAAAAGAGAGAAAGTACTTAAGAACATCTACCTACTCAAAAAGGAATTAAATTTTGCTAATGTCCTTTAGACAATGCTATCCCACTATTGAGGAGTAGGTAGCATCGTCGTTGGAGTTTTCGGGTCAATTCGATTTAAGGGACATGTGGTCACTAAAGCAATGTTAGGATGCTTTAGCGGTAACCCTAATGCCTTAGATCATTTTTATCGAGGCAACCGTTTCGAGGCAACTTTGATCTTTAGACAGGAGGACGACCTCTAAAACATCCTATACTTAATGACCACGTTCGAGGCAACCAAGTGAGGTGTACCCTAGGAGTGGCATGTGCAAGTGTGTCAATTTTCAGTTATATTATCTTTGCATGTCATGGTGAGCTACTGTTGATTTTATGTTAGGAGTTTAATCTTGTCATGCATAGCCTAGTTAGCTTACATTTAAACAGTTAGTATATGTACAAGAATTTAAAGTGCGGAAATTGTAAATCCTACGCTGTTACAAGGCTTCGGGGAGGGGGATTATTTACATGTCAAAAAATGGGGGAATAAAGCAGTAAAGCCTAAAAGGTCTTAGTAAGCTATTACAAACCAGTAGGCAGTTATAATAAAATAAATGCGCGCGAATCTGAAAATAAACTCTAAAAATCCTAAGAATAAAATATTTTTGTTGTTTTATTTTATTTTGGGAAAATGATCTAAATCTACTTAATTTTAGTTTTGGAAAAATGTTAAAATAATTAATTGACCAAGTTAATTTTAATAGAAAAAAACTAGCCTAATGTTTTTGTGTTTTTTTGATTTTAATGTTAATTAAAAAAGATAAAAAGATGTCAATGAAAACAAAAAATAAAATACAAAGGGGGGATCCTTCGATCCAAGGAAAAAAAGAGCTTAGAGCCAGGGAGGGAATGGCAGCTTCGATCCAGACAGGGTCATGGTTCTTTCGATTTGGCCAGGAAGTGGGCATGAACAGCCTTCGATCCAGGGAAAGGGAGTTCCCTTCGATCTTGGGAAAAATGCCTTCTTCGATCCAGCATGCTGATGGATTCGATCCAGAGAAGGTGTCTCCTTCGATCTGGGATGTTATACCTGCAAAAGTATGTTAGCGAAATAAAACACAGGGCCTGGGTATTGAACCCCAGGCCCTTCGATCCTGCACTTGTTGGGTCTCTTCAGGCCAAATCTGCAGCAAATGTTAGCAAACGAAGAACATGACCTGGGTGCCAAACCCAGGCCTCTTGATCCTGTCTAGGATAGAAAATCGAAGGTAACAACCAGTACGGATATACTATGTAAATATGAGGTTGGATAGTTTACCCTTTATTACCAGCAGATTGGACTTTGAATTTGGGCGCTTCCTGGATGTAGGCACATTCGATCTGGGCACTTCCTGGATGTAGGCACTTTTGATTTGGGGCTTATGGGAGTGGATGCTTTTGTTGAAGGGTTGCTTTGGCCTGGATCACTTCTGAAAATGTTGACAACTTTTGGCAGCGTAACTCCAATGTTTTTGTTCTCCTGTTGTGTGTTTTTTTTCGTGTTTCCTTGTATAATTTTCGTGTTGTTGTTCCCCTTGTATATTTTCGTCCTCTGCACTGCATGCTTGCACCTGTATTTATAGGAGTTTGGGGGGTCTAGTAACGGCAAGAGACAACCAATTAAACAGGCCATTAAAGCCAGGAGACAAGAATCAGACACATTAAATAATTTCCTTTTTTGAAACATTCGTGTCTCTTGAATGAACTTGGACATTTTTGAATTTCGAATGCCTTCAGGCCATGCTCTTCGATTGGCCTTGAGTTGCCTCCTTCGAATGTACATCTCATGTACCTTTTGAATGGTCCTTCTGAATGCTTCTTCGAATGGTCTTGAGTTGAACAGAAACACTTTGGTCGAATCAGCTCTGTAGGAACAAAAAAGGCAAGAATCTAGCCTTTAACTCAGGAATTAAATCCACAATCAACATTTAATTATTTCCATATTTGCAAGGGCAACATGCCATTTTCTCATGTTCAGTGTACCTGGACATGTTTTATGAGTGCCCTTTGATGGCTTTGTTAACAGGCCAATCGAAAGGCTTTGTTAACAGGCCAATCGAAAGGTTCTGTTCATTCTAATTGAAGGACATGGTTAACATGCCTGTCGAAGCTGCCTTGACACAATGCTAATCGAAGGATCCCTTGGCATGCCAATCGAAGGACTTGACATAACGCTAATCGAAGTGCTCGTCCAGAATGCCAATCGAAAGGCTCCTCCAGAATACCAATCGAAGGGTCTTTCAGAATGCCAATCGAAGTGCTTGTCCATAATGCCAATCGAAATGCTCCTTCAGAATGCCAATCAAAGGATCTTTCAAAATGCCAATCGAAAGGTACTTAAAGCACCACTAAAAAATTTTCTTTTTCCTTAGGCAAGAGTTTGTGATCAACCATGCAGAGGGAAGACTTTGGGAAACATGAGAGGGCAAATTTTAGGGTACAACAGTTGCCCCTGTTCAATTTTATTAAACCTGAGGATATAGATTGGCTTTCGAGCCTTTCGTGATCCGAAGGTGGAAGATAATTGAACACTAGAGTGCCCAGAAATTTGCACTCGCATGGTGAAGTACCAGCATTGTGATGTCGGGAATGGGCTTACAGATGCCATTTGGAGATTGTTGGTAGGAGGATGGGCTTATAGATGCCATCTGCAAGAGTGTCGATTACATAAGAGATTCCTTAGCGAGAACTTGCATACCTGTTGTTGTAGAAGATTCCACTGGGCAATTCTAACTTTGTTGAGATTTAGAAACCTGCCTGTACTTCAACTGAGAGAATGTTTCAACTGAGTTTTAAGAACCTGTTCATAATTCACTTGGGGGGAAGCATCTTCATCAAGATCTAGGAACTGTCTCGTGCCCACCGGGAGTATACCGTTGGGCTTATAGAACTTGTCCATACTATGACGGAGGGAAGTGTGATGTTTTAGCTGGGAAAATAAATCCCGGAGCTGTTGGAGAATAGAGTTGAGTCTGGATGATTGTCAGAATTGTGTCTGCATCTGGAGCGTATCTGAAATGTATTTGAATGAGTGGCAGAATGACATCCGAATCTGGATCGTATCTGGACTGTAATTTGAATGAGTGATATAATGACATCTGAATCTAGATCGTATCTGGACTGTAATTTGAATGAGTGACAGAATGACATCCGAATCTGGATCGTATCTGGACTGTAATTTGAATGAGTGACAGAATGACATCCGAATCTGGATCGCATCTGGACTATAATTTGAATGAATCTGGAATAAGTATCAGAATGTCAGCCATATCTGGATCACATCTGAACTATCTCTAGAAGGAATCTGGAATAAGTATCAGAATGTCAGCCATATCTGGGTCGCATCTGAACTATCTCTAGAAGGAGTCTGGAATAAATATCAGAATGGCAGCCATATCTGGATCGCATCTGAACTATCTCTAGAAGGAATCTGGAATAAGTATCAGAATTTCAGCCATATCTGGGTCGCATCTGAACTATCTCTAGAAGGAACCTGGAATAAGTATCAGAATGTCAGCCATATTTGGGTCGCATCTAGAAGGAGTCTGGAATAAGTATCAGAATGTCAGCTATATCTGGGTCGCATCTGAACTGTCTCTAGAAGGGATCTGGAATAAGTATTAGAATGTCAGCCATATCTGGGTCGCATCTGAACTGTCTCTAGAAGGGATCTGGAATAAGTATCAGAATGTCAGCCACATCTGGATCGCATCTGAACTGTCTCTAGAAGGAGTATGGAATAAGTATCAGAATGTCAGCCATATCTGGGTCGCATCTGAACTGTCTCTAGAAGGAATCTCAGAAGATGATGATCTTTGCCTGTTGATTGATCTTTCCTGAAAAGGTAAAGATTTAGTTGTATGCAATGTCATGATGTATGCATTGTCATGATGTATGCATTGTGTAATGATATTCTCAAAATAAAATGAGATTTGTGTCATATGTATTTTGTATGCATATGTTATGAATGTGTAACTTTGTCGTGGACTTTGCTCAAAATGTTTCCACCGGGGATCCCTGCTTTGTTGTTTGAGGAGAACTCCGTTGGGGGATATTTAAAACTCTATGGGGAGTATGCTTGGGAAAAGAGTTTAGGAGTCTTAGTCGTCAGTTGCTCTACTGGGGAGTCGAAGTTGAACTGATATCTGGTCAGGTCCAGGTTTCGCAGTAACTTGTTGGGGATTGTAGAGTAGTCTACTGGGGAAGAGGAGTTGTGGTCCTTTGATTTGCAGTAGTCGGCGAGGCAAAATCAAGCTGGGGAATCCTGATGTTGTTGGGGAAATAAACCCTGTCGTCAGTCTGCTAGAGAGGTGACATCTTCGTTGGGGGAAGTCCTCTAGGATTCTTGAGGTTGATTAAGCTGGGGAAAGGTTTTCAGAGATTAAACCCTTGCTGGGAGTAATCCTATGATAAGGATTGTGGGGAGATCGGTCATTTCCCCTAGTAGCATGTGTTTGTGACATTGCCAGAAAATGTTTAATTGTACGTAATCCTTCACCGAGATTGATGTTCAATGCCCCAAGTGACGGAGATGGAGACTTGCCCCTGGTTACTCTGCACTTCTTCAGAGATTTCCTGGAATCCTGACTGGACTGCCCAAAGTGTGCTGGATAGTGACATGTCATGCCCCCTTGTTGATAGGAGATTTGTCAATGGAAGTGTCATCCTTTTTGAAGTGATTTTGTTCACTGAGAGGGCTTTCGTTCATCGGATATTCGTTGTGTGAATTTCTCTGCTGTCAAACAAATAGCCAAATGCAAACAGTGATATTCAAATAATGTAAAGTTTATGTTTGTCTTGAAGTTTTGAAAAATGCTTTTTTTAGCAGAAAACTTTTTATAAGACAAATTCAACACAAGATTTAGGGCAAAGCCTTACAGGAGTCAGGATACCTTTTGTAACAGTATGCTTTCGAACTAACCTATGCTTCAGTTAGGAATTTTGAAGGGTTGTAACGTGGCTTGGTTCACGGTTTAAGAAACAAAGGATAAAGGCTCAAAGTATATTTGCACCCACCCGCTCTTCGTGATGTTCTTCAACCCTAAACTCAGTTAATTGTGCATTTGAACTCCAAATGAGTCTGGAACGACGTTTTTGGTGATGGTTCACACAAGTTGAATTTGTTGGAAGGCAGTCATTTTTTGCAAAAATTTTCATGTTGTTGAGGATTTTTAGCGACCTCGTTCTTTTGATTTGTTATCCCTAACTTTTGACTGCCTGTTTCTGTTTTCGAGATTACAGTCAGCGGGATGCCCCAGCTTTCTTAAGCCTCCTTTATAGGTTTTGGCTCAGTGGGCTTTTTTTTCTTTTGAGAGATTGACTGCCTATAAGATAAGGAACCACCACTGTCTTTTGATTCCAGAGGAATGCTTTTGATGTCGTTCGTTGTATTATGAACTGAGAGTTTTGCAACTTCAATGTGCGTCTTTTGAATTAACTGAGAGACTACCCTGCCCCAGGTTTAAATTAAAGGTTTCAATTTGTGTTTAAAACAGAAAATTCCTGCTTCTTTGGCTCGAAGGGGTGGACTAGGGATTGTCTTCCTTAAAACTCCAGTGTTTAGGATTTGAAAGAAATGCCTGTACATCGTTAGCAAGGTCTGTTCAAAAGCATATTGTATGAGATTATGGCATTGTTTCGTCATCCTCCCTCTAAAGGCTTGTAACTTTTAGCAAGAGTTGAATAAAAAGCGTAGCTTAAATGCAATTAAAAATGATTGGACCAAATCAAGACAAACATATGCAATGCATTAATGAAACAAAGTTTGGCATTAATAGATAATTGTTTGAATAACAAAGATATTACAACTTGAAAATTTAAATGAACAAAAGCTTTCAATGATTCGTCATAGGAGCAATGATTATGCTTGGAGTGTCTGGAGGGTCAAACTTGATCTCCTTGACATCAATCATGTCTTGGATCTTGTTCTTCAGAGCCCAACAGTTGTTTGTGTCAGGTCCCGGACTGTCAGAGTGGTATGCACACCTTTCATTGGGATGATAGGTAGGAGCGGAGGTATTTGGGTTCTAGAGAGGAGCCCTTAACGTAATCAGCTCTGCCTCCAACAGGCATTGTAGTGCTTGACACAGTGACATGTTGATCTTAGTGAATTGTCTTTTAGGCGCGACCTCCTTACGTTGATGCCCCTATCTTTGTTGAGCAGGTGTAGGATTAGAAATCAAGATTTCTCCTACGTATTGGTCATGACGACCCTTTTGACCATACACAACGTTGGACTCTTTCTTCCCATTGTAGGGCTTTTTCTGAGCATCAGAAGGTGTAGCTTCCTGAATCTTCCCACTTTTGATGCCAGCTTCGATCCTTTCGCCGGTCAGTATTAGCTCGGTGAATCCGGCTGAAGAGTTTCCGATCAAGTGTTTGAAATAGGGACCAGACAAAGTCCCAAGAAACATGTCCACCAACTCGCTATCAGACAGAGGGGGTTGGACTCTTCCAGCAAGATCTCTCCACTTCTGAGCGTAGTCCTTAAAGCCTTCGCCTGTACCCATAGACATACCCTGAAGCTGAGTACGTGTGGGAGCAAGGTCGGCATTATACTGGTATTGCTTGTAAAAAGCAGCAGCAAGGTACTCCCAGTTGCAGATGTTAGCTCCTTCCAGTTGACAGAACCATTCAAGTTGAGTCCTTGACAGACTATCTTGAAAGAAATGAACCCAGATATTTCTATCAGCAGTATAGGGTTGAATCTTCCTCACATATGACCGGAGGTGCAACTTTGGACATGAAGCTCCGTCGTACTTGGCAAAGGCAGTTGCCTTGAACTTATGGGGAATCACTACCCCAGAGGATAGACCTAGATCTCCTAAGTCCAGACCGGGCACCTTCTGTATTTCCATAGCATTCAAACGGTCATCCAGCTGTTTGTACTTATCCTCAGCAGGAGGATACTCTTCTTCATCATAGTCTGTCTCGTTGTCGGAGACCATAGGGCTAGGAGCCCTCCTTTCTTGTGGACTATCTTTCCCTTCAGATGGGGTGGTCAGATCAACTTTGTTCTGCAGCCTGTTTCCAAACCTGCGTCCAGTATTAAACAGGATGGTCCTCTTTTTCTTCTTCTTCCTCTCTTTCAGAATCAGGGTCTTCAGGTCCTGCTGACCCTTAGCTAGGCTCATGACCAACTCTTGAAATTGGGAATTCTGGGCCTGGAGGGCCTTGATAGCTTGCTCAGTGGAAGGTTCAGTAGACATGATGATTGTTGAAATAAACAGCGAAGAAGATAAGAGACCTGTACTGGAAGACCTGTTATGCAATGATATGTATGATATATGTATGCAATGTTTTCAAGGATCTCGCGGGGTAAACAAGAAACTGTTAGAATTTGAATGTGGTAGCTTGAAGAAACTCCATGTTGCTGAGAGTCCTTCTTCAAGAGTCAAGCTCACCATATCGAGTGGGTCATAGCCCCTGACTCAAGTTATCATGCTTTGATCTCTAGATGGCATTGGCTAGAGGAAAATAAATCCCCTTTTGCCCCTTGCTGGACATCTGATTTACTATAACCTACATCACAGACCCTTGAGATCCTTGAAATGGTTAAAGAAATGCTAAGGCGTGATGCTATGATGTGTATGCTATGCGTTTAAGCACAAGTGTGAGGTGATGTAAGTAAGCCCTGCAATAAGTCCAAATTAATGGATAAGGACTGCAAACAAAACCTGCAAGGAACTCATGTTGTTAGATAACAAGTATGTGCAAGTAGTTCAAGTTTGAAGGCACACAAGTCACACATATAGCCTTAAGTTTAGGCTGGCATGGAGTTTCATAGGTAAGTACCCTCTTGAGTGTAGTTGGCTCAAAACCTGTCATATAAATAGTAACCGGGTTATAAGGAGCTCAATATCATTGGATTGTTTTCTATGTTCATCGTTTTGGTTTAGCCACTGAACTAGCGACCAAAATATTCCAAGAAAACAATCCTCAATGAGTGTAGTATCGAGTATCTACCAACTTTGGACTGCACCAAAGTCGGTCATCTCACTACCCCTAAAAAAGGCCAAGATGGTCAAGTAAGGTTCTAAGGTCAATTGATGCTTCACGACACCACGCGGAGGCCCTGTACTCTCCTTGACTTAACTCAAGGGTTACCGGTACTCACCAAAGTGCCACATCAACGTAGCTACTATTTCAACCATGTCGGTATACCCCGCACAGTTCCCTCACAGTTTGTTGCTACTTACCTAAAGGGTATCCCCAGATCCGGGTTAGGATCTATAGAACTCTGATACAAACCCATAAAATTTAAAGCATTAAAATCATACAATTTAAAACACAAGTGATCTAATCCTAAGGTATACCTCACTTATACTCCCCAGCAAAGTCGCCAGTTCTGTGATCGGTGGGAACGAGAACTGACTGTTTTAGAATGCTGGTTCGCGTTTGCGTTTGTTTTTGCAAAGTGTCGCGGTAAGCAAGAGTCACCACTGTCTTTTATTTTATCCAACAAGGAAAGGACAAAAGCACAGAAAAATTCCTTTTCGAGATTTTTCTCAGGTTCAGGAGGTAGATTATAGAAAGGGAAGGTGTTAGCACCCTTTCTATCCGTGGTTATCCACGGGCTCTTAGGTACTTGCTCACTATGTTTTCAAAAGTTTTCTTTTCTTTATGTTTGTGGGTTTTGAAAAGAGTTTGTTGTTTTGAAGAGAGTGTAAGTGCGAAAAGTTTTGTTTTGTTTAAAAGAGAGCAAGTACTTAAGAACATCTACCTACTCAAAAAGGAATTAAATTGTGCTAATGTCCTTTAGACAATGATATCCCACTATTGAGGAGTAGGTAGCATCGTCGTTGGAGTTTTCGGGTCAATTCGATTTAAGGGACATGTGGTCACTAAAGCAATGTTAGGATGCTTTAGCGGTAACCCTAATGTCTTAGATCATTTTTATCGAGGCAACCGTTTCGAGGCACCTTTGATCTTTAGACAGGAGGACGACCTCTAAAACATCCTATACTTAATGACCACGTTCGAGGCAACCAAGTGAAGTGTACCCTAGGAGTGGCATGTGCAAGTGTGTCAATTTTCAGTTATATTATCTTTGCATGTCATGGTGAGCTACTGTTGATTTTAAGTTAGGAGTTTAATCTTGTCATGCATAGCCTAGTTAGCATACATCTAAACAGTTAATATATGTACAAAAATTTAAAGTGCGGAAATTGTAAATCCTACGCTATTACAAGGCTTCGGGGAGGGGGATTATTTACATGTCAAAAAATGGGGGAATAAAGAAGTAAAGCGTAAAAGGTCTTAGTTAAGCTATTACAAACCAGTAGGCAGTTATAATAAAATAAATGCGCGCGAATCTGAAAATAAACTCTAAAAATCCTAAGAATAAAATATTTTTGTTGTTCTATTTTATTTTGGGAAAATGATCTAAATCTACTTAATTTTAGTTTTTGGAAAATGTTAAAATAATTAATTGACCAAGTTAATTTTAATAGAAAAAAACTAGCCTAATGTTTTTGTGTTTTTTTTTATTTTAATGTTAATTAAAAAAGATAAAAAGATGTCAATGAAAACAAAAAATAAAATACAAAGGGGGGATCCTTCGATCCAAGGAAAAAAAGAGCTTAGAGCTAGGGAGGGAATGGCAGCTTCGATCCAGACAGGGTCATGGTTCTTTCAATTGGGCCAGGAAGTGGGCATTAACAGCCTTCGATCCAGGGAAAGGGAGTTCCCTTTGATTCTGGGAAAAATTCCTTCTTCGATCCAGCATGTTGATGGGTTCGATCCAGAGAAGGTGTCTCCTTCGATCTGGGATATTATACCTGCAAAAGTATGTTAGCGAAATAAAACACAGGGCCTGGGTATTGAACCCCAGGCCCTTCGATCCTGCACTTGTTGGGTCTCTTCCGGCCAAATCTTCAGCAAATGTTAGCAAACTAAGAACATGACCTGGGTGCCAAACCCAGGCCTCTTGATCCTGTCTAGGATAGAAAATCGAAGGTAATAACCAGTATGGATATACTATGCAAATATGAGGTTGGATAGTTTACCCTTTCTTACCAGCAGATTGGACTTTGAATTTGGACGCTTCCTGGATGTAGGCACATTCGATCTGGGCACTTCCTGGATGTAGGCACTTTTGATTTGGGGTTTATGGGAGTGGATGCTTTTGTTGAAGGGTTGCTTTGGCCTGGATCACTTCTGAAAATGCTGACAACTTTTGGCAGCGTAACTCCAATGTTTTTGTTCTCCTGTTGTGTGTTTTTTTTCGTGTTTCCTTGTATAATTTTCGTGTTGTTGTTCCCCTTGTATATTTTCGTCCTCTGCACTGCATGCTTGCACCTGTATTTATAGGAGTTTGAGGGGTCTAGTAACGGCAAGAGAAAACCAATTAAACAGGCCATTAAAGCCATGAGACAAGAATCAGACACATTAAATAATTTCCTTTTTTGAAACATTCGTGTCTCTTGAATGAACCTGGACATTTTTGAATTTCGAATGCCTTCAGGCCATGCTCTTCGATTGGCCTTGAGTTGCCTCCTTCGAATGGACTTGTCATGTACCTTTCGAATGGGCCTTCTGAATGCTTCTTCGAATGGTCTTGAGTTGAACAGAAACACTCTGGTCGAATCAACTCTTTAGGAATAGAAAAGGCAAGAATCTAGCCTTTAACTCAGGAATTAAATCCACAATCAGCATTTAATTATTTCCATATTTGCAAGGGAAACATGCCATTTTATCATGTTCAGTGTACCTGGACATGTTTTCTGAGTGCCCTTTGATGTCTTTGTTAACAGGCCAATCGAAAGGCTTTGTTAACAGGCCAATCGAAAGGTTTTGTTCATGCTAATCGAAGGACATGGTTAACATTCCTGTCGAAGCTGCCATGACACAATGCTAATCGAAGGATCCCTTGGCATGCCAATCGAAGGACTTGACATAACGCCAATCGAAGTGCTCGTCCAGAATGCCAATCAAAAGGCTCCTCCAGAATACCAATCGAAGGGTCTTTCAGAATGCCAATCGAAGTGCTTGTCCATAATGCCAATCGAAATGCTCCTTCAGAATGCCAATCGAAGGATCTTTCAGAATGCCAATCGGAAGGTACTTAAAGCACCACTTAAAAAATTTCTTTTTCTTTAGGCAAGAGTTTATGATCAACCATGCAGGGGGAAGACTTTGGGAAATATGAGAGGGAAAATTTTGGGGTACAACACTATTCTTGTTTGCTGGGTCACCCATGGATCCACAAAGCTGGGGCAGTCACTTCTACGCTGCACCAGATGTTGAAATACCCAGCCAAAGGGAAAATTGGTACGGTACGAGGGGAGGAGGAGTACATGGTGAGCCACCTCAACTCTTTCCGGTATGTAGAGATGGATGGGGAGTTCATTGAGTCCCCGTTTCAACATTTTGAAGAGGTTCCCCAGACGTTGGCTTCAGCTGAAACTGTTGTTAAAGATCCTCCAATGAAGATGGCTTCCCTCAAGGATGCCCGGGCTGTTATTGAGAAAGGTGGGTGTGCGAATTGGGGCCAACTCCCTGATTTTGCACATAAGACTAACAAGTTTAGTTTGGGTTTCACTGCAGAAGTTCAAAGGGCTGTTCGGAGTGCACGGAATTGAAGAGCTCCCTTGTTTATCAGCAATTTAGGAGTGAATGCCATTGAAGATGATGTTGAAAAGTCTGAGTTTGACAGTTGGATCTACCGAACTACTGATGGTGGACTAAGCAATTGGACAGCAAAGGACTTTGTCCCAATTTCTTTTATTACCCAGTAATGAGACTTTTGTTTTGAATTTGTAACAAAAAAATTTTAAACTTTATGGCCCGGTGTCTTACCCAGGGCACCGTGGCTTTGTTTCTGAGGGCTTTATGTGTGTCATTTCCATATATCATTAATAAAAGCATTGGACATTTCTCGCATTTCAAATTTTGTGCTCCTTGTTTTCTTTTTATTATATCTTGCAAAAACAGTTATTTTACACACACTCACATATACAGGTCTACATCCACTCTAGATCCCACTGATAACGACTTTGCTACTGCCGGTTATGACTTCAAAAGTCCGATCAACTTAGCTGAAGACGAAGGTGAAGATGATTGCGAAGTGTCTGGTGAACTTGCTAGACTGTTACTTCAGGAAGAGAGGGCCATACAGCCGCATGAAGAACCAGTAGAATTAGTGAATCTGGGTACAGAGGTAGACAAGAAAGAGGTCAAGATCGGTGCAAATCCGGAAGCTAGTGTTAATCAACGGTTGATTCAGATGCTGCATGACTACGTTGAGATCTTTGCCTGGTCTTATGAAGATATGCCTGGGTTGGATACCGATATTGTGGTTCACTGTTTGCCTACCAAGGAAGACTGTCCTCCAGTGAAATAGAAGGTTCGCCGAATGCGCCCAGAGATGTCCGAGAAAATTAAGGCTGAAGTTATGAAACAGTTTGATGTCGATTTTCTATCAGTTACTTCTTATCCACAGTGGGTGGCCAATGTGGTTCCTGTGCCGAAGAAAGATGGTAAGGTTCGAATGTGTGTTGATTATAGGGATCTGAACAGGGCAAGCCCCAAAGATGATTTCCCTCTACCTCATATCGACGTTCTGGTTGACAACACCACTCAACATAAGGTCTTCTCCTTTATGGATGGTTTCTCCGGTTACAATCAGATTAAAATGGCTCCCGAAGACATGGAGAAGACAATCTTTGTTACTCAATGGGGTACCTTTTGCTACAAGGTCATGTCGTTCGGATTGAAGAATGCTGGGGCAACGTATCAGCGCGCCATGGTCGCTTTGTTCCATGACATGATCCATCATGAGATTGAGGTATACGTTGACGACATGATCGCAAGGTCCCAGACGGAGGAAGAACATCTGAACCACCTTCAGAAGTTATTTGACAGGTTGAAGTTATACAAGCTGAGGTTAAACCCGAACAAGTGCACCTTCGGGGTGAGATCTGGTAAGCTGTTGGGTTTCGTTGTAAGCGATAAAGGTATTCAAGTGGATCCTGCAAAGGTGAAGGCTATACAGGAAATTCCAGCTCCCCGAACATAAAAAGAAGTCATAGGCTTTCTGGGACGTCTGAACTATATTTCCCGATTCATCTCACACCTGACTGCTACCTGTAAGCCAATCTTAAAATTACTGAAGAAAGATCAAGTGGTAAGATGGAACGATGAATGTCAGGCCGCTTTTGAAAGGATCAAAGAGTATTTCCAAGAGCCCCATATTCTGATGCCTCCAGGTGAAGGGAGACCTTTGATCTTATACTTGACAGTACTCGACAATTCGATGGGGTGTGTGCTAGGGCAGCATGACGAGTCTGGCCAAAAAGAGCATGTTATTTATTACCTTAGCAAAAAGTTTACCGACTGCGAGACCCGATACTTGTTGCTCGATAAAACTTGTTGCGCTTTGGCATGGGCTGCTCGCCGGCTGAGACAGTATATGGTGACTAACACTACTCTATTGATATCAAAGATGGATCCAATCAAGTATATCTTCGAAAATCCTGCCTTGTCCGGAAGAATAGCAAGATGGCAGATGATCTTGACTGAGTATGACATCCAATACACAACCCAAAAAGCAATCAAAGGAAGTGTGTTGGCAGAGCATTTGGCACATCAGGCAGTGGATGATTACCAGTCTATGAACTTTGAATTTTCGGATGAGAATATCATGATAGTGACTGACTATGAAGAACCTGGAGCGGATGAAAGACTCGAGGAAGGATCCCGATTGTCTATGTACTTTGATAGAGCTTCAAGTGCTTTGGGTAATGGTATTGGCGCCGTGATCATATCTCCTAAAGGCTCTCATACTCCGTTTACCGCCCGACTATGTTTCAACCACTAACAACATGGCGGAGTTTGAAGCATGCATTATGGGTCTTCGAGCAACTATTGACCTAAGGATTAAGTTCTTATGTTTTTTCGGAGATTCTGCTCTCGTGATCAGTCAGACCAAAGGCGAGTGGGATACGAAACACCCTAATCTTATTCCTTACAAGGAGTATGTGTTGACATTGCTTCTGCACTTAGAGGAGATAACCTTTGAACACTTCCCTAGAGAGGAGAATCAGTTGGCGGACGCGCTGGCTACGATGTCTTCTATGTCCAAAGTCAATTGGGACAACGAAGCTCCCCAGATTATCATTGAAAGATTGGACGAACCTGCACATTGCTGTGACATTGAGACTAAAGAGGTAGTTGATAAACCCTGGTTTCATTAGGTGAAGAGGTATATCGAGGCTCAGGAGTACCCCGAGGGTGCATCTGTTAACGACAAGAAGTTTCTAAGGAGGTTCGCGGCGAAGTTCTTCGTCAGCAGTGGCATTCTTTACAAGCGTAACCATGATTCAACCTTACTGTGATGTGTGGATAAGAATGAGGCAGAAAGGATCATGGCAGAGTTACATGAAGGTACCTTTGGAACTCATTCCAGTGGACATACCATGGCAAAGAGAATCCTTCGGGCAGGATATTATTGGTCTACAATGGAAGCCGACTGTTATCAGCATTCTCGGACCTGTCACAAGTGCCAAGTCTATGCTGATAAGGTGCACATACCTCCAGTACCTCTGAACGTCTTGATAGCTCGTGGCCTTTTGCAATGTGGGGCATTGATATGATCGGCGAAATTAGACCTACAGCATCCAACGGGCATCGTTTCATCCTTGTAGCTATTGATTACTTTACGAAGTGAGTTGAATCAGCTTCCTTTGCTACTGTAACCAAGAATGTTGTAGCACGGTTCATTCGGTACAACCTGATCTGTCGATATGGTGTACCCGAGAGGATCATTACGGACAATGATACAAATCTCAACAATAAGATGATCACCGAGCTCTGTAAGCAGTTCAAAATACAACATCACAACTTTTCTCCCTATCGGCCGAAGATGAATGGGGCTGTCGAAGCGGCCAATAAGAACATTAAGAAGATTGTGCAGAAGATGACGATGACGTACAAAGACTGGCACGAGATGTTACCATTTGCTCTTAATGGGTACCGTACCTCAGCACGGACGTCAACAGGGGCAACACCCTATTCCTTGGTATATGGTATGGAGGCTGTCTTGCCCATTGAAGTTCAGATACCCTCTCTTCAGATTATGAAGGATGCAGGTTTGAGCGAAGATGACTGGATTCAGACCCGGCTTGATCAACTAAACTTAATCGACGAAAAGAGACTTACTGCTATTTGTCATGGTCAGACGTATCAAAAGCGGATGATCAAGGCATTTAACAAGAAAGTTAGACGAAAAGAGTATCAAGTTGGGGACCTGGTTATCAAGCGCATCATATTAGCTCAAGGTGATCCCAGGGGAAAATGGACCCCTACTTACGAAGGGCCATTTGTGGTTAAGAACATTTTCTCAGGAGGAGCTATGATTCTAACCACCATGGATGGTGACGACCTTCCTCACCCCGTCAATGTAGACATAGTGAAAAGATACTACGCATAATCCAAGACCCGCTAGGTTGACTGGCCTAGGCAAAAATAAGGGCTTCCCGGCGAACCAAAAGGGTTCGGGCAAAAATAAGGGATGAAATGAAAAAAATTTGTACACCCGGCAAGTCGAAAACCTGAAAGGGCAGCTTGGGCAAAAAAGGGTATCCTGGTGGACTGGAAACCCGAAAGGGCGGTCCAGGAAAAAATTAGGGATCAAAGCGTAACACTATGTCTCATTGGATCACCTTGCAACCAGACTTCGGTATCAACTATCAAGCTCGGACGACACTAATCAATCTGATCTACCTTCAACCAAGTAGAAAAGTGATGAGATGCTCGAGGACATAAAGGCAATAGTAGAGTTGGAACCCAGTGGGATTATTCACATAGCTGTTTTGTTTTCCTTTACACAAAATGTATAAACTATCTGTTCGGCGGAGTTCTCTTACTAGAACGTCAGCCTCTTGTACAAAAATGCCTATTTACAGGTCAAACTTCAAAATCAATACAATTCATTTTCAGAGAAATTTCAAATTGTTTTTCCTTTTTCTGTTTTGTTTTGCAAAGAACGTCCAATGTTCATTTTTTATATATTCCTTTGACATTAATTGCTGCTCATAAATATTTACATGCAAAACAAAAGACCATTACTTGTAATATCAGAAACAGGGGCAAATAAGAATTGTCCAAACTGTACAGTTGCTCTGTCCACCAGGTATAAGGTAAATTCAGCTGAAGAACATGGTTGAGATGCATTCACTCTCCGCAGAGTAAGAGAGTAATGTTAACTCTCCCCAGCTGAGACTTGCAACTATGAATGAATCGGTAATATTCTCCCCAAGTAGAGTTTATTTACCATCAGCACTGAAAGGTCTTAATATTCCCCAACGGAGTATAAGAATATTCCCCGGCAGAATGCAAAATATCCCCCAGTGGAGTCTGAAATTTTTCCAGCGCAGTCTAAAAAATCATCCCCAGTAAACTTTGGAAGATTGTCCCCCAGCAAGTTCAAAGGATTATCCCCATAAGAGTCTAAAAGGTTATCCCCAATGAAGTCGCAACTGAAAGATCATCCCTAGTGGAATTCTTTCCTTTCGCAAACAAGAAGTCAATCCCCAACAGGATTCAGTATCACCAGTAACGGTAATTCATCCCTGGTGGAATTTATCGGTGGAATCCTTAGCAGGGCATCTCTTCCCCATAGAGTAATCTCCTCATCATTTTATTCCCCAACGGAGTTATCCTCTCCTACAGGTTTATTCTCACAACATCTTCGTTCGCCAACCCCAGCGGAAACAAAGAATTCAACTCTTTTCTCCAGCAGCTATCCGGGATTTATTTTCCCCAGCTAAAAACATTGCATTTCCATACATCATGACACATGCATATATGCATCATACAACACAATCTCATTTATTTTGAGAGCATCATTGTTTGATACATGTCATGCATTACATACAACTAACCTTTACTTTTCAAGAAGGATGCGGTTAAATTCTCATAAAATTCAAAGCTATAAAGCTTTTACCAAGTCGAATTACTGACCGGTTCTTAAATCTCAACTGAATTATCCTCGGTTAAATTACAGATAAGGTTCTAAATCTCGACAAGTTCCTCCGTCGAAGTATGGACGAGTTCTTAAATCTCAACAGAATTATCCTCAGTTGAATTACAGACAAGTCCTAAATCTCGATGAAGATGTTTCCCTCAGTCGAAGTACTGACCGGTTCTTAAATCTCAACTGAATTATCCTCGGTTGAATTATAGATAAGGTTCTAAATCTCAACAAAGCTCCTCCGTCGAATTACTGACAGTTCTTAAATCTCAACAGAATTATCCTTCATTGAATTACAGACAAGTCCTAAATCTCGATGAAGATGTTTCCCCCAGTCGAAGTACTGACCGGTTCTTAAATCTCAACCAAAATATCCTTAGTTGAATTAAAAATAAGGTTCTAAATCTCGACAAGTTCCTCCGTCGAAGTATGGACGAGTTCTTAAATCTCAACAGAATTATCCTATGTTGAATTACAGACAAGTCCTAAATCTCGATGAAGATGTTTCCCTCAGTCGAATTACTGACCGATTCTTAAATCTCAACCGAATTATCCTCAATTGAATTACAGATAAGGTTCTAAATCTCGGAAAAGTTCCTCCATCGAATTACTGGCAGTTCTTAAATCTCACAGAATTATGCTTCGTTGAATTACAGACAAGTCCTAAATCTCGATGAAGATGTTTCCCTCAGTCGAAGTACTGACCGGTTCTTAAATCTCAACCGAATTATTCTCAGTTAAATTACAGATAAGGTTCTAAATCTTGACCGTTCTCCTCAGTCGAAGTACTGACCGGTTCTTAAATCTCGACCGAATTATCCTCAGTTGAATTACATATAAGGTTCTAAATCTCGACAGGGTTCCCCCAGTTGAATTACGGATAAGTTCTTAAAACTCAACAAAGATGTTCTCTCAGCTGAAGTACAGACAAGTTCCTAAATCTCAACAAAGATCAGGGTTCCCCAGCGGAATCTTCCACAACAACAAGTATGCAAGCTCTCGCTGAGGAATCTCTTATGTGATCGACACTCCTGCAAATGGCATTTGTAAGCCCATTCCCGACATCACAAGGCTGATGCCACTTCATGCGAGTGCAAATTTCTAGGCACTCTAGTGTTCAATCATCTTCCACCTTCGGATCACGAAAGGCACGAAAGCCAATCTACATCCTCAGGTTTAAGAAGATTGAGCAGGGGCATCTGTTGTACCCCAAAATTTTCCCTCCCATATTTCTCAAGATATTGCAAGAAAAATCTCCAAGTGGCTCAAGGTTGCTCAAGAGTTTGTCAAACAAGCTATATCCTAAGGCAGTCAACCCCAAATTAGGGTTTTGTGTTGCATCAAGATCCTTGAGTACAAATGACCAAGTGCTCCCCAATGTCCTAATATTCTCTCAAGATCATCCATGCCAAATTTCAAGCCTTGCAGAGGAAGTTTGCCCAGTCAATTGCTCAAAGGGTCCAAAAATCGACTGTGCTAGGGCAAAAGCCAACTGTGACCTACAAACAGTCAAACCTCAAGATTTTTTGTCAACATTCTAATTTTTAAGGATATTTCATCATTTTATCAAGAGTTGATAATGATTCATCAAGGATTGCTCAAAATTCATCAAGACTCAAAAATTGCTAAATTAGGGTTTTATAGGAAAAGTCAACTCAATTTTGACCAAGCATAACTTTCTCATAATTTATGACAAATGACCCATCCAAAGCTCATTTTGAAGAGGATTAAGTTTCCTACAATCCATCTTCATACCCCAATATCAAAAAATGCATTCACAAGAAGTTATATATTTGGACATTATAGGTCATTTTTGAAAGTCAACAAAAACACCTTTTTTCCAAAGCTTATAATTTGAGCATGGAATATAAAAATTAGATGAGACAAAAAGGGTTGATTAGAGGGAATATCAATATTTCTAAAAAGTCCAAGAACACCTCCAAAAGTTCAAATTTGAAGAAGTTATGCATTGTTGAAGTTGGACTTTTTTGCAAAATTGCCAAAAGTTAACTATCCCCAAAACTTCAAATTTTGTCAAATGGGCCCATTATTTTCAACTTGATTTGAGCTTGCATAGTTGGCCACGTGTCCTAGCTTCAGCCATGAGCCCATATTTCATTTTTATTATTTAATTTGATTTTTAATTGAATTTATTCATTTTAAATCAAATAAAATCATATAAAATCCAACACTTTGATAACACAAGATCTTTTGGCTATTTCAGGCTTTGATTACAATCATTATCATCATCAAATTTGAATCAAACCAAATCATGTGCAAAAAGATTGGAATTAGGAAAAATTGGCAAGTTTGTAAAGGGAGATAAAATCAAATATGCAAGCATTGATAAGGCAAGATTTGGAACAATTTTGTTGACCTAATGCACTGAGCATTACATAAGGAAGACAAAGACATGAAAACAAGGGTTGGAAACGGTGGAGAGAGGCAGAACAAGAATTGAAAAATTCACAAAAAATTGAGAGATCAAAGTCCAAGTTAGAGGCGGTTTCAGGACACGAGACTTGTTCCAATTGCTTCCTGGGCATTCACACAAGCTACCTGGATCAAAACCAAGCATTTTTAGACGCCCTAACGCACTTTAAGTCGCACGATAATCACCCCTGTTCTTGATTTCGCAATTCTGAAATTAGGCATATTTTTCATGAACTAATACCATATTTTAAATCTACAAAACATTTGCAAGCGATTGGTATCATTCAATTGCATTTATCTGGCCTGAATGGAGAACCACCATAGCTAGGGTTCTTCGTTTTGTTTTTAGGGTTTTCTATTTCAGGTAAAATTGAGACTTAAGAAGAACATGGCTTTGATCAGGAGGCCATGACGGATTGAACCATGCTCTTGGATTGGATTTATATGGCCTGGAGAGAATTTTAGAATAGGCCTGCGCTTTTAGCTGCGGATTCAAATCCGCAGGTATTCTTTTATAGGTTTCAGGACATGGACGATGAGGTGTCCCCCGTCCATTGGTGGATTCAAATGTTACGCGCGTTTTTTTATGTTCTGGCAATGATTTTGTTTTTTATATAATATATATATTTTGTATTATTATAACAAATCCAGCAGCGTGTCCCAGTGGTCAACAAGTCAAGTTCCAAGGCGTTAGGGGCTGGAGGTCAGGGGTTCGATCCCTGCCTCCAGCACTTTGTATGTTCTTATTTGTTTACAAATTATCACATGCATACGCTGACTTGCAGTACACCATACTCCCTCATGTATCCAAGAGCCAGGTGGCCAAGGGCCAGATCTGTTTGTCAAAAAGCTGGAGGTCCACCAAGGCCTAGTCCACGCAGCCACATTGGATCAAAAAAGTCAAAAAAGGCCAGCTGATAATGGGCCAAGGAATTTCTACTCACACCACAAAAACGGGCCCAATTCCTCATTCCCTTTATATTTTATTTAATTCTTTATGTACTTTATGTTATTTTATTTAATTTCTAACCAATCACAAAATTCATTTTTTTATTAAATAAAATCACAAAAAATATTTTTTTTATTTCGAATCAAATTTTAAGCTTTTATCTTTCTTAATAAATTTATTCATTAATTAGGTTTTAATTAGAAAACTTTAATTCCTTTTGTAAAATAAATAAAATTAATTAGACTTAACTAGTTTTTAACCATTAATTTAATCATTTTTAATTTCTTTCCTAAATAATCAAAAAACTCCCAAAAATAATTTATTTTTCATTTAATTAATTAATTTAATTTAATTTAGTAATTAATTTAGGTTTAATTTCTTTCTTAATTTAAAAATAACAAAAACTAAAAACATTTTCTTCAAAAGGGGTCAAAACCCTAATCATGCGCCCGATTTAATTTTTGCGTCGCGATTTACTTTTCCTTATCTAATAATGTACCTGCTTCCAGATTGTAATAGTTAAATAGGACATTTTATTATTTTTATCACTTTATTTTTATTTTTCAAAGGGTTTGTCTTTGGCGATGTAAATACCCGACGCCTTATAATTTAAATTCCGCATTTTATTTCCGCAAAATATAACTGCTAGATGTTTGATAATAGGGTTTGTATGACAAGACTAAATGCTTAATCTTAAAATCAAATTAGATCACCCTTAACATGTGCAAAGATGAAAATAACTGAAAATGACACACTCGCACATGCGCACTCCTAGGGTACACCCCACTTGGTTGCCTTTGTACGCGGTCATTGAGTATAAGTAGTTTTAGAGGTCGCCCTCTTGTCTAAAGATCATAGTCGCCTCGAAATGGTTACCTCAGATATTGTTGCCTCAAACAAATAATCTAAGACATTAGGGTTAGCGCTAAGGCGTCCTAATATTGCTTTAGTGACCGCATGTCCCTCATTCGAATTGACCCTCAAACTCCAACGATGGTGCTACCCACTCATTAATAGTGGGATAGCATTGTCTAAAAGGAAAATAGCATAGAACAATTCCTTTTTCGAGTAGGTAGATGGTTCTTAGATACTTTCTCTTTCAAAACAAAACTCTTCACACTTACACTTTTCGAACAAAGTTTTCAAAACACTTCATTACACTCTTGAGGACAGAAGCAAGAGTTAAATCGAAGTTTCAAAATAAAAACTTTTCAAAACCCACAAGCACAAAGAAAACACTTTTGAAAACAATTGAGCAAGTACCTAAGAGCCCGTGGATAACCACGGATAGAAAGGGTGCTAATACCTTCCCTTTCTATAATCTACCCCCCGAACCCGAGAAAATCTCAAAAAAGGAATTTTTCTGTGCTTTTTTCCTTTCCTGGTTGGATAAAATAAAAGTCGATGGTGACTCTTACTTACCGCGACATTTTGTGAACAAAAAAATGCAAAACGTGAACCAGCATTCCAAAAAATAGTCAGTTCTTCCCACCGTATCACACATAGTATCTTGAAATTGAGATCAACTGTTATCTGGTCGGGTCCAAGTTTCAGATACTCAAACTGTTATCTGGTCGGGTCCAGGTTTCAGTAATTGAAGAATTCAAACTATTATCTGGTCAGGTCTAGGCTTCAGTAATAACTTGAAAATTATGCTAATATCTTGTCGGGTCCAGGCTTCATAGTATCTTTTTGGAAATAGTCAAGGCTTTGCTGACGGCTTTACTGGGGATCAGGGATTGTGGCCCTATGATTTGAAATAATCTGAAAGGAAAATTCAAACTGGAGAGTGTAGACTCATTCGGGTAGGACAGGCTCGGCTTGGGGAGGATACACTCAACTGGGGAGGATAGACTCCGTTTGGGGATAATAGCCTTGGTTGGGAAAGATATACTGAGCTGGGGAAGACAGGCTCAGCTGGGGAACTTTGTGGTGTCTTAATTGTTGTATGTTGTGGAAATTTAAACTCGGCTGGGGAGTTATGCTATCTTGTCGTTTGTTGGAGAAGATAGACTATGTTGGGGGAATACAGACTCGATTTGGGAGGATGTACTCGGCTAGGGAATTTTGTGATTCCTCGATGATTGTTAGGGAAATAAAACCTGTTGGGGAAATAAACTTCTTTTAGGAAGAGATCCACGAGGCTTCAACTTGTAAAAAATCGACTTAGCTGGAGAGAGAGCTGCCAAGAGATTGAGACTCTGGTTGGGGATTATCCTATGCAAAGAGACTTTGTGGGCAACTCCGTTGGAGAAAGGTTTAATGTAGCCGTCCTTGTGGGGATAATGATAATGAGATAACTCTGTGGCGGATATTTGATATACATTAAAGAGATGCTTGTTGCTGCTTAGCAGGACACATGTGCCAAATAGTTTTAATTATGTTCATATGCATATGTTCATTCAATTTTAGTCATTGGACGCATTTGAATTCAAAACAAAGACATAAATTTTGCACTTTAAAGTATATTTATATTGATATTTTTCCCGTGAATAGGCGTTTTTGTACAGAGAGACGGAGATCCTAGTAAGAGGAAATAGTCGAAAGGAAAAAAAAATTGAGAATGAAAACAAATAGCCATGTGAAATAATCTCAATGCTTTCCAACTCTACTATTGCCCCAATGTCTTTGAATGTCCCTTGTCGTTGATAGAAGTTGATTGGATTGATCTTGGACCGTTTGAACTTGGACGTTGGTGATAAAATTGACTGTGTTGATTCCACGGGACATAATCATACGCTTTTAATCCTTAACTTTTGCCTGGACCGTCCTTTCGGGTTTTCAGCCCACCAGGATACCCTTTTTTGCCCAAGTCACCCTTTCGGGTTTTCAACTTGCCGAGTGTACAATCTTTTGCATGTATCCCTAATTTTTGCCCAAACCTTTTAGTTTGTCGGGATGCCCTTATTTTGCTTACGTGTGTCAACCTAACAGGTCTCTTATGCGTAGTAGTTTTTAACTATGTCCGCATTTATAGGATGTGGGAAATCTTCACCATCCATGGTAGTCAGCATCATGGCACCGCCAGAGAAAACTCTCTTGACAACAAATGGCCCTTCATAGGTGGGAGTCCATTTTCCTGTGGTCGCCTTGTGGTAGAATGGTGCGTTTTATCACCAAGTCACCAGCTTGATATACTCGAGGCTTGATCTTTTTATTGAAAACCTTGATCATCTATTTTTGGTACGTCTGACCATGGCAAATAGCAGCTAATCGTTTTTCGTCAATCAAGTCCAGCTGATCCAATCTCATTTGAATCCATTCGTCTTCTCCTAGGCCTGCCTCATTCATAATTCTTAGCGAGGGAATCTAAACTTCCACTAGAAAAACAGCTTCCAAGCCATAAACTAGATAAAAGGGAGTTGTCCGAGTTGATATTCTAGCTGAAGTACCGTAGCCATGCAGAGCAAACAGAAACATCTCATGCCAATCCTTATAGGTTACTACCATTTTCTGCATAATATTCTTGATATTTTTGTTGGCCGCATCAAATGCGCCATTCATTTTTTATCTATATGGAGAAGAATTGTGATGCTTGATCTTAAACTGAGTGCAAAGCTCAGTGATCATAGCGTTGTTGAGGTTAGTCACATTGTCGATGATGATCCTTTCGGGGATACCATAACGGTAGATGAGGTTGTTTCTGATGAATCTAGCTACGACATTCTTGGTGACTGAGGCAAATGAGGCGGCTTCGACCCATTTGGTAAAATAGTCGATAGCAATAAGAATGAAGTGATGTCCGTTGGAAGCGGTGGGCTTGATCTCTCCAATCATGTCGATGCCCCACATTGCAAATGGCCACGGAGCGGTCATGAAATTCAGAGGGATAAGAGGTACATGGACCTTGTCAGCGTAGATTGGGCATTTGTGACAATTTCTTGAATGTTGATGGCAATCAGTCTCCATTATTGACCAATAGTAACCGGCTCTTAATATTTTCTTATCCATCGTATGTCCACTTGAGTGAGTACTTAAGAGACCATCGTGCATGTCTTACATGATCTCCTCCGCCTCCTTCTTGTCCATACATCAGAGTAGAGTTGAATCATGGTTGCGCTTGTACAATACCCCGTTACTTAGGAAGAATTTGACGGTAAATAGTCGCAAGAACTTTCTATCATTGATAGATGCCCCCTCTGGATACTCTTGTGCTTCAAGTTATCTCATCACTTCATGGAACCATGGCTTTTCCGCATCGATGTCGAGCTCATACCAATGTGCAGGTTCATCAAATCTTTCAATTGTTATCATAGGGGCTTTGTTGTCCCAACTGACCTTGAACATTGAAGACATGGTTTCTAGAGCGTCAGCCAACTGGTTTTCTCCCCTAGGGAAGTGCTCAAAAGTGACCTCTTCGAAGTAAGGAATTAGGGATAGCACGAGTTCCTTGTAAGGGATAAGATTGGGGTGTTTAGTGTCCCAGTCTCCTTTTACTTGGATGATCACTAAGGAAGAATCACCGAAGACATCAAAATGCTTGAAACTTAAGTCAATAATAGCTTTCAGACCTAAGACACATGCTTCATACTCGGCCATATTGTTTTTGCAATCGAAGCATAGTCTGGCAGTGAAAGGAGTGTGGAAACCTTCAGGAGAGATGATCGCAGCACCAATTTCATTACCTAAGGCGTTGGAAGCCCCATCGAATACCATAGTACATCGAGATCCTTGTTCAGGTCCGTCATATGGTCCAGGTTTCGCACAGTCGGTTACCAGTATGATATTCTCATCAGGTAAGTCGAAGTTCATTGACTGATAATCATCCAAAGCTTGATGGGCCAAATGATCTGCTAGTACGCTTCCTTTGATGGCCTTTTGAGTCGTGTATTGAATGTCGTACTCAGTCAAGATCATTTTTCATCTGGCTATCCGTCCGTAAATGGCAGGTTTCTCGAAGATGTACTTGATTGGGTCCATCTTAGAAATCAACAGAGTGGTATGAGTCAGCATGTACTGTCTTATGTAAGTACAAAGTGCGCCTAAGAGGGGGTGAATTAGGTACTTTAAAAAATTCTGGTTTTAGTGATGATGGATCTTATTTTTCTGGTTAATGGTGAGTTTAGGAAAGCTTAAAGTGCAGAAAAATAAAGAGACACGAGCGATATATCTTGGTTCCCCTTATAGTCCGAGAGTTCTCCAGTCCCCTTTCAACATGTAAGAGATTTCCTTATTGTGGAAAACTTAAACAAGAACTACCAAAAATCCAAGAATAATCCTCTTGGACCAAGAACAATCCTCTTGGATTTTCACTAAGTCAACTATGAGAACAACCCTCTCAAAGTGACTACACTTGTATCCAACAATCCTGGAAAGACAAGATTTCAAAAACCCTTAAACTTATTTCCAACAATCCTGGAAAAATAAGTAAGTAACTATCAATATTTGAGTTTGAGTGAGTTGAGTAGTATTGATCACTTAGAGTGATTTAAGAATGAATGATCTTCTCTTCCAATAATATTATTATACAATGACTCAAGATATATTTGCTCAAAGTTTTCTGTTTAACAATGTATGAAAATGTGCAGAAAACTTATGTATGAAAGTGAAGGAATGCTTGAGTTTGTATTTTGAAAATTCAGAAAATATATTTGGAAGAGGTGTTGAAAATCATTTTGAAAATTATTATTTATATGTTCATAACACCCTTTTGAAACATCATGATGTTCTGAAAATGAATCATGAACAAATTCCAAGTTTGAGTGAAAGGTTTCAATGAAAAGGTATGATGAACAGGCATGTGAAAAGCTGCTATTTTTCAAAATCGTGCATCATGCAATCGATTTCACCCTTTGTGTAAATTGATTGCACAAGGTTTCAACAACTATATTTTCAAACAATTTAAATGTGCAATCGATTACACTAGCAATGTAAATCGATTGCATGTGAAGTCAGTAGCAAAAAGTAAGTGAGTGCAATCGATTGCACAAGCAATGTAAATCGATTGCATTGAGAAACAGAAGCAAAAATTTTGAAAATTTTAAGTATGCAATAGATTGCACAAGCAATGTAAATCGATTGAACAGAGAAACAGAAGCAAAAGATCTGAAAAATTGAAGCATGCAATCGATTGCACTAATATGCAAATCGATTGCACTCAAGTGAAAAATGAATTTTAAATTTGAAAAACTTGAGTAATGATTTTTTAAACATTTCTTATTCATCATTGAGCATCTATATCTTAAGATCAAAGTAAATAATATTATTATACCTTGAGAGTTGCTGAGAGCTTTGAACTGAAGATTTTGTCCTTAGATGCTTTGAGATTGATCATAAATCTTTGCCTTCTTTGTCAATCATGGTTTGTCTTCATCAAAACAAAAGCTCATTTGAGAAGCTTGATTTTACATTCTCCCCCTTTTTGATGATGACAAACAATATTTCTTTATGCGATGTACTTTCCGGAAAGAGATTCTCCCCCTAAGATGCAAAACTCCCCCTATGTATGAGAAGGTTGGAATCCATTGTATTTCTTCATCTTGGTTAGAGAGTACCTTTAAAAATTAAGACAAGGAAAAAATACAAGCATAAAGTACCACATCTTTCTCCCCCTTTGACATTATCAAAAATAAGGGAAAGATGCACAAAACAAACAGTAATAGAGCAATATATCTAGAAAACATGAATTTAAACAAGCAACATGAATTGTTTAATGATTAAACAGAAACTGAACAAAACAAAACATTGAATAACAAGACAATGACATAACAGAAAATAGAGTTAGCCAAAACTTCAAGGGTGATGCATGTCCGGGTGGTTATATGACCAAGAGCCTTGATTCGGGAATTGTTGGTGAAGTGGGGGTTCTGTGTAGTGTTGAGGAGGTGCAGCTGGATTATTTGGATCATATGGTGGAATATGAAGATGAGAGTAAAGGTATGAAAACTATTGATTCACATCTGTGCAAAAGTTATTAATTCGGGTTGTAGTAGACTCATTGATCGCACTCCACTGGTTGTTGATGTTGGTGTTCATGGAAGAAAATTGTTGAGACATGTAATCCATAAGCTCTTGATTGCTTGGACCAGAGGGAGCAGTAGGTGGAGGAGGCATATCTTCACCGCCTTCAACTTCTTGGTCATTCCCTTCATGGCCAACAACATCTTCACCAATGTAAGTGATGGTTTTTGTTTCCGGATTATAATGCACGCCCATCCTGGAGTCAACATTCTTGATGGAATTTTATTCAGATTTGGATCCATGTTTACCTTTTCAAACCCAGCAAAATCCACTCCAAATTCCTCCATAATTAAAGTAACAAAATAAGCATATGGAAGAAATTTAGATTTTGCATCGACTCTCAGCATATGCACCATTATAAGCCTTGCCCAGTTTACACTTATCCCTTTCTTTCTTGCATAAATCAGCTGCATTTCCAAGTCGGTCACAATGCAGTGGTTTCCAGCTCTTGGAAACATAATATAGACCATAAAATAGTGATATAGGCGATCGTCTATATAGAAGTTACCTGCACTCCAGGAGTCTCTGGATGGAATTATTCCGCCTAGACCATGAATCTGTTTGGCGCAGAATTCAGCTTCACTTAACCTCCCAATGCTGTAAAAGAAATCCTTTTCCGATAGTCATCCCATATCTCATTTTCAGGGTCATATAGGGAACTTCCCGTGTAAGGAATATGAAGAATCTCACCAACAACCTGAGGAGTTAGAGAGATATGAGTACCCAGCACATATGTCACCATTTTGCCTTTTTGGGGTGTTAGATTGCTGAAAAACATTCTTACCAAATCCGGGTAATATGGATCGAACGATGAAATTAAGGGTTCTAGACCATAAGCAGCTAAATCATTTTGAAAAGAGAAGCATTCTTGGGGAAAGGAGGATAGCATACCATATTTGGGATTGGATACTATTTTCCTTTGAAATTATTTTGTGAATCTGGCTTCTTGCTCTTCGGTGAGAGATGAGAGTAATGGATTAGAATATGAATCAACATTTTTCTTCCCTTTTTTTTGAAGTTGGCACCTTTCCTTTTTGTCTTGAAGCCATGGGTAAGGAGTTTAGGGTTTTGAGGATTTTAGGTTTTGTGAGAGAGAAAGGTGTTTGTGAGCTGAGATTTGGAAATGATTTGAGTAGATAGGGAATGAGTGGATTGTATTAAAGTGTATTTGGCTTGGGAATATGAGAGAGAGGAATTATGACCAACACAATTTTCTGTCATAAAAGCAAGTTGCAGTAGGTGCAATAGATTTGCATTTCAGGTGCAATCGATTTGCACATAAAACAGAACCAAAATAAAACTGAAATGCACAGAGTGCAATCGATTTACATTGATGGTGTAATAGATTTATACTTGAAACAAAAAGGCCAGAATTGAAAATACTCAGTGAGCAATCGATTTACACTCTTTGTGCAATCGATTTGCATTAGCCAAAAATGACCAAAACCAAATTTTTCTTAAAAAATAAATACCACTTAACATATATTCACATATAGCATGTTTAGAAACATATAAACAAAAATTATAACAAGGATAGAAGGCACCTTATAAGTCGTGTTCATCAAGTATGCCAAGCTCTCGTCGAATCTTGTAGAACAGTTCTCTTGCCAAAGGTTTGGTAAAGATATCGACAAGCTGATTATGAGTATCTACAAAAGTTATATCGACATCTCCTTGAAGAACGTGATCATGGAGGAAATGATGTTGAATGTCTATGTGTTTAGTTCTTGAATGCATGACGGGATTCTTCGTAATGTTAATTGCACTTGTGTTGTCGCACCATAGTGGAATGCATCCTAGATCGAGTCCGTAGTCACGAAGTTGTTGTTTTAGCCAAAAAAAATTGAGCGCAACTACTACCCGCTGCAATATATTCAGCTTCGGCCGTGCTAAGAGCAGCACATGCTTGTTTCTTGCAGTCCCATGATACTAATGCATTACCGAGGATGTGACAAGTACCACTTGTGCTTTTTCTATCCGTTTTACAACCTGCATAATCCGCTTTAGAATAACCAATTAAGTTGCAAACACTACCTTTAGGATACCACAGTCTGACATTCGTTGTTCCTTTGAGATACTTCATGATCCTCTTTACCGTCGTGAGATGAGATTCCTTTGGATTAGCTTGAAAGCGAGCACAGAGACAAACACTAAACATTATGTAAGGTCGGCTTGCCGTAAAATACAATAAGGAGCCAATCATACCTCGATACTTAGTGATGTAGATGGAAACACCTAATTCATCTTGATCAACATATGAACCAGAACCCATTGGTGTAGAAATTGCCTTACAGTTATCCATGTCAAATCTTTTCAAGAGTTCCTTTTGGATTGGTTGATGAAGATGCCATCTTTTAGTAGTTTGATTTGAAGCCCAAGAAAATAGTTCATTTTACCCATCATGGACATTTCAAATTCTCCTTGCATCATTTATGAGAATTCTTCACACATTTCTTGATTTGAAGAACCAAAAATGATGTCATCAACATAGACTTGGGCTAGCAAAGTGTCGTCTTTGATTTTCTTGATAAACAGAGTCTTGTCAACTTTGCCCTTTTCAAAACCTTTTTCGCATAAGAAGTTGCTTAAACGATCATACCATGCCCTTGGTGCTTGTTTCAATCCATAGAGAGTTTTTCTCAATTTAAATACATGAGATGGATTCTTGAAATCTTCGAACCCCGAGGGTTTCTTAACATAGACTTCTTCAGTGATATATCCATTCAAGAATGCGCTTTTGACATCCATTTGGAAAATCTGAAAATTTAATGAACAAGCATATGCAAGTAAGAGACGAATAGCTTCTAACCTTGCAACCGGAGCGAAAGTTTCTTCAAAATCTATTCCTTCTTCTTGATTGTAGCCTTGTGCTACCAATCTTGCTTTGTCACAAACAGTTATTTCATTTTCGTCAAGTTTGTTTTTGAACACCCATCTTGTTCCAATAATGTGTTTGTTGCTTGGCCTAGGGACAAGTTCCCAAACTTGATTCCTTTCAAATTGATTCAATTCTTCTTGCATAGCAATAATCAATTGGTCATCGCCTAAGGCTTCATCAACTTTTGAAGGTTCAATTTTGAGAGACAAACGCCATGTTTAGGCAAGCATCCTTGAGATTTAATCTTGTTGACACTCCTTGACTTATATCACCAATAACTTTATCGATAAGATGATCTCTATGAGTTCTCCATTCTTTTGGTAGATCATTGAGATTTGATTCTTGTTGGGGTGATTCTTCGTTTTGAATTTGTTGATCTTTGGAAGAATTTTCTTGAGGACCTTCCAGTATTTCATCATCATCATTATCACAAACAATATTATCCTACTTTGAGGGATTAGTTTCATCAAAAGAAACATGCATTGATTCTTCAATTTTCAAAGTTATTTTGTTGTAGATTCTATATGCTTTACTAGAAATAGAGTAACCAAGAAAAATACCTTCATCGGATTTTTCATCAAACTTACCAAGGTTATCTTTGTCGTTGTTTAAGACAAAGAATTTGCATCCGAAGATGTGAAATAAAGCAATCTTTGGTTTCCTCCCTTTGAAGATTTCATATGGAGTTTTCTTAAAGATAGGTCTTATGTTAACTCTATTGCTAACAAAACATGTCGTGCTCACCGCATCCACCCAAAAGTATTTTGGAAGATTTGAATCGCTAAGCATTGTTTTAGCAAGTTCCATAAGAGACCTATTCTTTCTTTCTACCACTCCATTTTGTTGAGGAGTCCTTGGTGCCGAGAATTTGTGAGATATTCCATGTTCTCCAAAAAATTCTTCAAATAGAGCATTTTGAAATTCTCTGCCATGGTCACTTCTTATGGAGGCAATTGTTAGAGACTTCTCATTCTGAATTTGTTTAGCATACTTCTTGAATGCATCACTTTTATGCACTAAAAATAATTTCCAAGTATATCTAAAGAAATCGTCAACAATAACCAAAGAATATACATTACCTCCGAAACTCCTTATTCTTGATGGACCAAATAAGTCCATATGTAACAATTGTAGTGTCCTTGTACTGGACACCACATTCTTAGATTTGAAAGTTGATTTTGTTTATTTACCTTTTTGACAAGAATCTAATAGTCTATCTTTGATGAAATTTCTCTTAGGGAATCCAATGACAAGATCATTCTTGATTAATTAATTCAAGTGTTCCATGTGAATATGAGCAATCCTTTTGTGCCACAGCCATGAATCATCGTTGTTCGCCATGAGACATTTAACCTTCAAAGATGGATCATCAATGGAAATCATGAATATATTATTGATTCTTTTACCTTTAAGTATAACCTCATGAGTGACTTCGTCTTCTATCAAGCATTCATCCTTGATGAACTTGATCTTGAAGCCTTTGTCACAAAGTTGGATAATACTAAGAAGATTGTACTTTAGTCCTTCAACATAAAGAACATCTTCAATGGATGTGAAAGGTGGAGCACCAACTTTGACTTTTCCTAGGATTATTCCCTTATTATTGTCTCCATAAGTGGCAAAACCCTTGGCCTTTAGCACTAGATTTTAAAATTGGTTTAAGTCTCCTGTCATATGCTTTGAACAACCACTATCAAGATACCAAAGATTGCATGTGGTCTTTAAGCATATCTGCAAAACAAATTAGGTTTTGTTAGGTACCTGTTGTACCCCAAAATTTTCCCTCCCATTTCATCAACATTTTCTCATCACAAGACTCTTGGGACTGAAGGTCAAGCTAGGGTTTGCTCTGCTCAAGACACCTCCTTGCACTGTTGACCTAAATTAGGGTTTGAGTTTGCACAGGGATGTTTTGACCCACAATGCCCAAAGTGACTTTCATACTTCATGTTGGACTCACAAGCTTATCCATACCAAGTTTCAAGCCTTGATTCAAATTTTTGCCCAGTCAATTGGACAGTTGGCCTAGAAATCAATTGTATTGAGGAAAAAGTCAACTGTGGCCAATTGACAGTCAAACCTCATGATTTTTGACCCACATAAATATAATTAACTCATATAGGTTATTTGATCAAGTTTGGATCACAATTCCACAAGAAATTTGATCAGATCACCAAAAGGGCAAAATGGTCATTTTTAGGGTTTTGATTGTATAAAGGCAATTTTTGACTGTTTGACCTAACCAATGGCAAGTCAAGCTTAACTATGGACTCAAGGACTCAATGACATTGTCTTGACCCATTCAACAAGTTCAGAAGATCTCAATTCCATTGGATTGACAGATGAATTTTTCAGTCAACTGATCAAAATTTGACTGTACACTGAAAAAGTCAAACGTTGGCTTTTTGGTCAAAATCAAGTGCCAAGAGTTATTTTTCATCAAGACATGTCAAATTAAGAAACTTGTTCATCAAGAAACCCAAAAATACAAATTAGGGTTTAAAATGGAAAAATTTCATAACTTCGAAATTTTCTAAGTTATGAAATCTTCTTATTTTTTCCTAACTTTGTCCCATTTTTTCACCAAGATGAAAATGGATTAAAACAAAACTTGCAACATGAAAGTTGTATTCCATCACAAAGTCTACAACATTGATTCACAAAGTTTTCTCAAAAGAAGCTTGTATCTCAAGTTATGATTTTTGGAACAAGGGTACCTAAAACTTTTAACTTAGACAAATTTTGCCCTAGTTTAGGCAGGATTTTGACGCATCTTCTTGGCCATTGTTTACATAGTTCCACTTAGAGTTTCAAGTTTCATTTCAAATATGGATTATAGAACATGTTTCAAGCTTTCCAAATTGTCCAAGAACTCCTCAAACACCCTTGTGGTTAGAGAGAATTGAATGCTTGAAGTTGGCAAAAACTTACTTTTGTCCATGACCAATACATGTTCATACAAACTTGCATTTTCAAATCAGCATGTTTGGTGCTAGCTTGCAGGCCTGAAAACCAACTTGCACTTCATAATTTAATGCATAACCATTGAATTAAGGTGTTATCTTGGCCATTTGGACATTACATGCAAGATTAACCCTTATTTGGAAAAAGGTAAAATGTCATTTTTGTAAAAGTGCACTTTATGTCAAACCAAAATCCTTGAGGTATGGGGCCATATCTCTGAAGCAAGATTGAAGTTATCAATTCCAAGAACCAAGAGCAAAATATACAGCATGATAGGAGGGCATGTACCAAGCTATAACATCACTTCCACATGCTTGCTTGAAAAAGAAGAAAGTTACAAAACATATAGGATCTCACACATCTGTTAAGGCAAGCTTAGACAAACATTGTAGACAAGTTCCATACCTCCCAACAAGCCTGAAACATGACCCTTTCATCACTCAAACCTCCTCATACTCAGAATCACTGTTTTTCTGCAAAACAGGGCAAGTTCTGCATTTTACAAGCGATAACCAAATTCCATCGTGCGTTTTGTCCAAAGATAGTTCAAACACCTTCCAATCAACTCACCTGAACTATCCCAGGCCCCCATTGCAAGCTGTAACACCTCTAACACACTTTGCCATTTTCATTTCAAAGCTCTGCAGGTTGAGTTCTACAGCACGATTCAAGTTGTTTCAAAGCAAGCCAAGCATTGGAGAAGCTTCCTTGGACCTCAGGCAAGCTCAAAAGAAGCTCAAACACCATTGAAGGTTGCTGCATTGTCCAGCTCGAAGTCAACTGAAACAGGTATTTCATGGACTTCTATCTCCCTATTTCGGAATGGTTAGGCTTAGGTTTGTGAATGAAATATGTTGTACTCATAGCCCTGAAGCCATACATATGCTTAGTTTTAATTTACATTAATCGTGCTAAGAGAATTTCACTCATGAACTTTCTGAAAAAACTAGGTTAGAAATTAGGGCCATAGAAATTCTCTCTGGTCTTTGAGAGTTAATCCAAGTTTTTTATATGGTTGAATTTATTGTTTAATTCTCTACAATGTTCAAGTTATGATTTTTGTCAAAAGATCAAAGAATCAGGAGTTACAGTTTGGTACACAACGCGCACAGGTTTTGTTCCAAGGAAGAAGAAGCAGTGGTTCTGGGCTGGGCCTGGGTCCTTTTGCTTTTGACACCCCTTTATTCAGTTTACACCCCCTGGCCCATTTGTTTGAATATTTGTCATTTTAATGTTTTTATTTTTTATTCTGACTTTATTATTTTTTGTCAAAATATAAAAAAATGCCAAAAATTTATTTTCTATATTTTTCATGTTTATTTGATATTTATTTTTATTTTACTAAGTATAAATATGTAAGTAAACTATTTTCTTTTTTAATAAAAACTCAAAAATAATATAAAAAAATACACTTATTTTCATTTATTATTTCTATTTATACTTGAGAACATTTCCTTGAAAATACCCATTTTTGTAAATAATTGATTTCTATTTTTATATATTTAATATATTTAATACATATATTTAATACATATATATATATATATATATATATATATATATATATATATATATATATATATATATATATATATATATATATATATATATATATATATATATATATATATATATATATATATATATATATATATATATATATATATATATATATATATATATATATATATATATATATATATATATATATATATATATATATATATATATATATATATATATATATATATATATATATACTTATATACCTTTTTTAAATAATTAGGTCAAAAATATAAAAATATTACATTTTTACTTTTATTAATATTTTACACTAAAAATATCTTTTTTATAATATACTTCTATTTTTTGTACAAATTAATATATTATTATATATAATTAATAAATAATATTATTTATTTAAGAATTAGGGTTTTGCCCTAAATAACAAAAAATAATAAAAATTGACTTTTTTATTTATTTACATTTCACATTAAAAAATATACTTTTTACATACATAAAAACTCTTTTGCATAATACATTTTGTTTGACTTTTATTTATTTGTATTTTATTCAATTATTGTATATTTAAATATTGCCTATACATTCAATTTGGATGTAATAGTAATATAGGATTTAATTTCTTGTCAAATATCCCCAATTCAAATTTGTATCCCCCTCCCTATATCATGTTGTAATAGTGTAGCATTTAAATTCTCGCACATTTAAAAGCATTCAATTATACCATGCTTAGACCTAGGGTTTGTATGCAAATAAAATCAACAATTAGTTTGACCTAATCCAAGATAAATATGCATGAAAAATAAACACAATGCACACTTGCACCCCTAGGGTTACAATCCACTTGTTGCCTTCAAAAATGGGTCATGGTTGCATGTCAAGTACTTTGGCAAAACAAAAACAAAACAAAAGATCATAGTCCCTCGATGACGCTATCTGAGTTGCCTAAAGAAAATGATCAAGTCCCTTAAGAAAATTGCCAAAATACTTGACACCATTGCTATCATGGTCTATACGATGACCCGCGCCTGTCCCGTTTAACATCCTAACACAAGGTTGTTCACCAAATACAATGGTGAAATAACACTGTTAAAGGGGTTAAAAACATAAGGAAAGATCTTTGAGTAAATTAGGGTAGACAAACTCTTAGTTACTTGATCAAGCTTGCAAAAACATCTTTGCTATTTTCAAACACCCTTCACAACACAATTTCAAAACCCTACTTTCAAACATTGAAAACTTTTCAAAAGACAAAAACATCTTTGTATACATTCAAACAAGAATCATTACAGAGGTTGCCACAACGATGGCTTCTTTTGAAAACATCTTTCAAAATCACACACAAAGCACCATTTCAAACAATTGAAAAGCAAAGCAAGTGATCTAAGCAAGTAACTAAGAGCCCATGGATAACCATGGATAGAAAGGGTGCTAAATACCTTCTCTTTCTATAATCTACTCCCCGAACCCAAGAAAACATCTCAAAGGTCTTTTCTGTGCTTTTTGACCTTTCCTTAGGATAAAATAAAAAGTCGGTGGCGACTCTTGCTAAACTGAAACATTTGCGAACACAAAATGAAAAATCCCAAGTCAGTTCTCCCACCGCATCACAGAACTTGCGACTCTGCTGGGGAATAACTTTAAAAGTGGAGTAACCTTAGGGCTTAGATCACCCTTTGCATGATTATTGTTTGCTTTGTTTGCTTTACATTTGGTTCTCTTGTTTGGGCTTGAAATCCTCTACCCGGATTTGGGAAACATTCATAGGTAAATAGTAATACGTTGTGGAAACTGTGCGGGGTATACCAACATGGTTGAAGCAATAGCTATATTAGTGCGACATATTTGTGAGTACTGGTAGCCTTTGAGTCAATCAAGGAGAATACAGGGCCGCTGAGTGATGTCATGAAGCACTAATGAACTCTTAGAACCTTACTAGACCATCTTGACCTTTTATTAGGGGTAGTGAGATGACCGACTTTGGTGCAGTCCGAAGTTGGTAGATACTCGATACTACACTCATTGAGGGTTGTTTTCTTGGAATATTTTGGTCGCTAGTTAAGTGGCTAAACCAAAACAATGAACATAGAAAACAATCCAGTGATATTGAGCTCCTTAGAACCCGGTTACTATTTATAGGACAGGTTTGAGCCAACTAACTTCAAGAGGGTATTTACCTATGAAACCTCATGCAAGCCTGAAACTAGGGTTTTGTGTGACTTGCTTGTACATGTGTTTGTGCATACATCATGAACATCATAAAGCATCATATGCATCCACTAACCATTTCAAGGGTTTGGATCTTCATCTTTGTTCTTGTTTTGTAGGTCATGGAATCTCTTCGCAGGAAAACAATTCAAGTCAACCTTGTGAGAATCCCTCCTCAACTCAAGGAGCTTACATCCAGAATTCCATAGAATTCTCTCTTCAGTGAAAGACATGGTAGACTTCTCAGCTTAGTCAACACCAACATTGAAGAAGACATGGTTAAAGTTCTCTTCCAGTTCTTTGACCCCCTACACCACTGTTTCACATTCCCTGACTACCAATTGGTACCTACTTTGGAGGAATTTTCTCAACTCTTGAGAATTCCTATTCTTAGTCAACTACCCTACAACGGTACGGAAAGAGAACCAAAGCCTGAAGATGTTGCTCAAGCATTACACTTGCAACCATCTGATATCAAGGGGCATTGGGAAACCAGAAGTGGTGTCAAGGGTTTCTTGGCAAAGTTTCTGTTTGAGAAGGCACAAGACTGCTAGAATTCTCTTGATCTACAAGCCTATGAAGAGATTGTGGCACTCCTCATCTATGGGTTAGTCTTGTTCCCAAACCCTGATCAGCTTATAGATGTGAATGCTGTCAAGATTTTCATATCCAGGAATCCTATACCTACATTGCTTGGGGACATCCTACACTCATTTTACACACGGACAATGAGGAAAAGAGGTGTTCTCATGTGCTGTACTCCTCTCCTAGCAAGGTGGTTTATTTCTCACCTTCCACAATCAGTTCTGAAGAATGAGCAGGGTTTAAGGTGGTCACAACGATTGATGACCCTCACACATTCTGATGTACATTGGTGTTCTCGGTCCAGAGAAAATGTCATCCTCATTGATCGTTGTGGGGAATTCCCTAATGTCCCACTACTTGGCATTAGGGGAGGCATCACCTACAACCCCTGTCTAACTTTGAGACAATTTGGATATGCTCGGAGGGATGGCCCTCATGACATACTGATTCCTTACCTAGATTTTAACTTCGACAACGATGCGCAAGGACTTCGACAAAGGTTCATCAGAGCTTGGATAATGCCTAACAAGGTGGATAGTAAGACACTAGGGCATAAAAATTCCACCCCCCTTGAGCCTTATCTCAAGTGGGTACGAACCCGTTCCCAGAATCTTATGATGTCGTACCCTCACATTCTCCCCTTGATCAAAGATCCTGTTACGGAAGGAGAGGTTCCATACACCATCCTACATCCTAACATGCCAACATCATGGGAAGAAATGCAAAAGAGTTGGATCCAACTCAAGGATGAATGGGATACTTTTGAAGCTAACTTCTATGCCAGTGAGAAGAAGGTTTTGGAGCTTACCCGCCGACTTCACGAGGAGGAGACTCTCAACACTTACATCACACCGAAGAGGATGCGCAATGTCTTTTTACATTAAGAATTTTGTAATATTTCGCCCATGGGGCACTTATGTACTAACAAATTTCTTCTTAATATGACAAGCGTTCTTTTTGTTTGCGACAAATTTGAATTTTTGAACCCTTGAATGCATTACATGAATAACATACCATTCATCATATGCATAAACAGGTCTTCGCGCCAGGTTTCCTTATCTTTCTGCTGTTTATTTCAGCAAGATGGATTTGGAGCAAACGGTAAAGGATCTGCAAGCACAAAATTCACAGTTTCAGCAACTCCTCATGACCTTGGCAAAGGCTCAGGAGGACCTCAAAGTTTTGTTGGAGAAGAATAAAGAGAAAAAGAAAAAGAGACCTGGAGTGGCTACTTTCGGAAGAAGGTTTGAGAGAAATGCTAGGAAGGTTCTTGAGTTCCCCTCAACGTCTGACGAAGGGGTCGGTAAAGGGAAAGGGACTATTGTGCCTTCTGAATCTGAAGTGGAAGAGGAGGAAAAGGAAGAAGACGAAGACTACTCTGAACAACAGTATTCACCGGCGGACGACAAGTACAAAAACCTTGAAGATAGACTGGCAGCCATGGAGTTGCAGAGGGTTCCCGGTTTGGATTTTGAGGAACTAGGGCTGGTAGCTGGGATTGTTATCCCTCCCAAGTTCAAGGTGCCAACATTCGCCAAGTATGACGGTCTGTCGTGCCCGAAAATGCATTTGAGATCTTATGTCTGAAAAATCCAACCCCACTCATCTGATAAAGACCTCTGGGTACACTTTTTCCAAGATAGCTTGTCTGGCACGCAGTTAGATTGGTTTTATCAGCTTGAAATATCAGAGGTTCACAATTGGGAAGACTTGGCAGCTACTTTTTATCGTCAGTATCAATACAATGCTGATTTGGAGCCCACTCGTACTCAGTTACAATGTATGGGGATGGCTTCCAATGAAGGGTTTAAAGAGTACGCGCAGAAATGGCGTGATCTGGCGGGAAGGGTGCAGCCACCGCTATCAAATATGGCGTTAGTTGACATGTTTCTGGGGACCCTGTCTGGCCCCTTATTCAATCATCTGATCGAAAGTTCTTCCGCGGGATTCACTGAACTGATTTTGACCGGCGAAAGGGTGGAGGCCGGTATTAAGAGTGGAAAGATTCAAAAGGATGCTTCCGCATCCACAACTGTTAATAAACCTTTCCCGGCCAAGAAGGAAGCATCTGTTGTGTATTCTCAAAAGGATTGGGAAGAACTAAGCGTCGGCCAACTGTAGGGGCCGTGATGATTCAAAACTCGTCAAATGATCAACCTTATAACAATCAGTCGAGACCTAATCAACAACGGGTGGAAAGGCCACAATGGCAGTTCACCCGCATCAACATGACGCCAGCGCAGGTACTCCCTCATTTATTGAAGTTGAATCTTACTAGTTTGAAGGAAGGGCCAAAGAACCCTAACACTTCCTCTCCATACTACCACTCCAATGCTAAGCGCGCCTACCACTCCGACAGTGTTGGACATGATACAAATAATTGTTGGGTGCTTAAGAACAAAATCCAGGACTTGATTGATGCCAAAGAAGTAGAATTCGAGGCGCCTGAGAAGCCCAATGTGATTTCTGCTCCGTTGCCCAAGCACGTTAATAATGTTCGTGCTGTTTTGGAGGATCTCCATGTTACTGATGTTGTTGATTTGTTGACACCACTACTTGTAATTAAAGAAAATTTGTTGAGAGCCAGGATTTTTCCTGGTTGTGATAAAGACTGCTATTTTTGTTTGAACATACGAGGAGATTGTCCAATGTTGAATTCAGGTGTCCAACGCCTGATGGATACCCAAGAGGTACTTTTCCAGAAAACCCCTGTTGGTACTTTCAATCCTGTTACTACTGATACTTTTGCTACTTCAACCAACGATATTGCAATCATAACCATTTCCGACAATCCTCCCAAGGCTTGCAAAAGGCCTGTCAGGATTACACCCAACTCTAAGTGTGTACCATTAAAGATCACCATGGCGGGGCCAGTCCCGTATCAATCTAGTAAGACAATCCCATGGAACTATGGAGGAGAAATCTTCTATCATGGCATCAAGAAGATTGAGACAGTCCAAGAGATTTTTGAAGAAGAAGACCCTGATATAGGGAACATCGTGGGTACAAGCAAGATAATGCTCAGTGGCCGGATCTTTTCTCCGGAGATTGCTCCCCCTCGAGTAGTTTTCGGACGCTTGAAAGCTTCTGCACCTGTTGGACCATCTGCGCAAGGCCCATTGATTGAAGAATTGGATACTCCTGAAGTAAGACCATCTGCTGAAATTACCGACAAGGGTAAGGGGATACTGGAAGGGCCTGTCAGGACGAAGGCTCATGCTGTGGTTATCCCCGAAACCACTCAGAAAGAAATGGATGAAATCTTGAAAATAATCAGAAAAAGTGACTACGACGTTGTGGAACAATTAGGGCAAACCCCTTCTAAAATTTCAATGTTGGCTCTTCTACTCTGTTCTAAGGCCCATGCCAAGGCTCTGATCAAATTCTTGAAGGTGGCACATGTTCCCCAAGAGACTTCGCCTGACCAGTTTCAGGAATGTGTGGCCAGTCTTACTGCTGATAATGGCCTTGGCTTTTCCGATGCTGACTTAAATCACAAAGGAAGGAAACATAATGACGCGTTTCATGTTTCAGTTGAATGTCGGGGAACCACTCTCGCCCATCTCTTAGTGGATACTGGTTCTTCCTTAAACGTGCTGCCAAAGAAAGCCTTAGACCGCTTGGACTGCGAAGGATTGACTCTCAAACCTAGTAACATCATTGTTAGGGCTTTTGATGGGTCCAAAAGAATGGTTCATGGGGAGGTTGATATTCCTATCAAAGTAGGCACAGAGGTCTTCAACTAAACCTTTTACGTGATGGACATCAGTCCGTCATATTCGTGCTTGTTAGGAAGACCGTCGATCCATTATGCCGGGGCAGTTACCTCCTCTTTGCACCAGATGCTGAAATATCCTGTTAAGGGTAAAATTATAATGGTGCACGGCGAGGAAGAGTACATGATAAGTCATCTCAACTCCTTCCGTTATGTGGAGCTGGATGGCGAGTTCATCGAAACGCCTTTCCAGCATTTTGAGGAAGTTTCTCCCGAGGCAGCAGCTGCGAAGATAATGGTGGAGGTACCCATCATTCCCAAGCTTGTGCCTAGGATGGCATCTCTCAAGGACGCAGAGGCAGTGATCAAAGAAGGGAAGAGTACAACATGGGGGCAATTTCCAGATTTTCCCCATAAGACGGACAAATTTGGACTAGGGTTTACAGCTGCAGGACAGAAGGCTATGCGTCGTTCCAAGATTGGAAGGCCACCTATAAGGATCACTCATCACGGAATTAATGTTGTTGAAGATGAAGATGAAGAGAACGACTTCGAAGATTGGATCTTTCCGACCGTCGAAGGGGGTCTAAGCAACTGGGAAGCAAAGGATTTTGTTCCCATCACTTTTATCAACCAGTAATTTTATCTTTGAACAATTTCCCATTTTTATGGTCTGTAATAACTAAAACAATTCGCACACTATTTTCACCTCATGCCTTTCCCGGGGCATGCAGGTCCATTTGTAAGGGCTTGATTTTATTCATTATCATATGCCATGTTTTAATGAATCATTGGACGTTTTTCATCTATAAACTAATGTGTTCATTTTTCTTTCCTTTTTGCATTTTTGTTTGTTTAAGGATGGCTATCCCTTACAAACACCCACACTCATAAATGCAGGTACCCATCCATTCCGGATTCCATGGGCAACTGTCCTGTTTCAACCTTCGATAACTCTGAGGATTTGGTCAATCACGCTGAGTGCGAAGTTGACAAAGATTGTGAAGTGCCGGGAGAGTTGGCCAGACTTTTACAACAAGAAGAGCGGGCTATTCTGCCTCACGAGGAGTTGCTAGAAACCATCAACTTGGGGACAAAGGAGGATAGGAAAGAAGTAAAAGTGGGTGCCAACCTGGAACCAGATGTCAAGGAGCACTTAATGCAGTTGTTGAATGAATGCGTTGAAACCTTCTCTTGGTCTTATGAAGATATTCCAGGGCTAGACACAGATATCGTGGTTCACCGTCTCCCTACAAGAGAGGATTTTCCACCGGTCAAGCAAAAGGTCCGCTGAATGAGGCCTGACATGTCTGAGAAAATTAAGGTTGAAGTAATGAAGCAATTGAACGCTGGCTTTCTGGCTGTTACAACCTATCCACAATGGGTTGCTAACATTGTGCCCGTTCCTAAGAAGGACGGTAAAGTAAGAATGTGTGTGGACTATCGGGATTTGAACAGGGCCAGCCCTAAAGACGATTTTCCACTACCGCATATTGACATCTTGGTTGACAACACAGCTCAACACACGGTTTTTTCCTTCATGGACGGATTCTCGGGCTACAACCAGATTAAAATGGCCCCGAGGACATGGAGAAAACTACCTTTGTCACGCAATGGGGTACCTTCTGCTACAAAGTGATGTCGTTCGGACTGAAGAACGCAGGGGAAACCTATCAACGTGCCATGGTAGCTTTATTTCATGATATGATCCATCATGAGATCGAAGTTTACGTAGACGACATGATAGCTTGATCACATACAGAAGAAGAACACCTTAGTCATTTGCAAAAGCTGTTTGCCAGGTTGAAGGAGTATAAACTCAGACTGAATCCAAGCAAGTGAACTTTTGGAGTTAGGTCTGGTAAACTTCTGGGATTTATCGTCAGCAACAAGGGCATTGAGGTTGATCCAGCTAAAGTAAAAGCTATACAAGAAATGTCTGCCCCCCGTACTGAAAAAGAGGTTAGAGGATTCTTGGGACGCTTGAACTATATTGTGAGGTTCATCTCTCACCTGACATCTACTTGCGAGCCAATTTTCAAACTGCTGAAGAAAGATCAGGTAGTTGAGTGGAACGATGATTGTCAAGTTGCTTTTGATAAGATCAAGGAGTACTTACTAGAACCTCCTATTCTGATGCCACCCGTCGAAGGAAGGCCGTTGATCATGTATCTGACTGTTTTGGACAACTCAATGGGGTGCGTACTGGGCCAACATGACGAGTCTGGCCGAAAAGAGCATGCCATTTATTACCTTAGCAAAAAGTTTACCGACTGTGAGACCCACTACTCACTGCTCGAGAAAACTTGTTACGCTTTGGTATGGGCTGCTCGCCGGCTAAGACAATATATGTTGACTCATACCACCTTGCTGATTTCCAAGATGGATCCGATCAAGTATATCTTCGAGAAGCCGACTTTATCTGGAAGAATTGCTAGATGGAAAATGATCCTGACTGAGTATGACATCCAGTATACTACCTAAAAGGCTATAAAGGAAGTGTACTAGCTGACCATTTAGTTCATCAAGCCGTCGAAGATTATCAGTCTATGAGATTCGATTTCCCTGACGAGGACATCATGACATTGGACAACATTAAAGGAAACAGACCGTATGACAGACCTGAACAAGGATCCCGATGGACCCTATACTTTGATGGTGCTTCAAATGCACTGGGAAACGGTATCGGTGCAGTAATCATTTCTCCAGATGGTTGTCATACACCCTTCACTGCCCGACTCTGCTTCAGTTGTACCAACAACATGGCTGAATATGAAACTTGCATCTTTGGTCTCAAGGCTACTATAGACTTGGGAATCAAATCTTTGGTCGTATTTGGGGACTCGGCTTTGGTTATCAGTAAATTCAAAGGAGAATGGGACACCAAACATCCTAATCTTATCTCATACAAAGAACATGTCTTGACATTGTTGCCTCACTTCGAGCAGATTACCTTCGAGCATTTCTCGCGAGAAGAAAATCAGTTAGCCGATGCTCTGGCTACAATGTCTTCCATGTTTAAACTCAACTGGGATAACGAGGCTCCCCAAATTACCATCGAGCGAATGGAAGAACCTGCACACTGTCATGAGATTAATACCGAAGAAGTAGTGGAACAACCCTTGTTTCATGAAATCAAAATGTATCTCCATACCAGAGAGTATCCTGAAGGAGCTTCCGTCAATGACAAAAAGTTCTTAAGGAGATTTTCTGCCAAGTTCTTCCTGAGCAATGGCATCCTTTATAAGCGCAGTCATGATTGTGTTCTAATTCGTTGTGTGGACAAGGTTGAAGCATAGTTGATCATGACCGATATACACAGTGGCACATTTGGCACCCACTTAAGCGGACATACGATGGCTAAGAAGATTCTAAGGGAAGGCTACTACTGGTCTACCATGGAAGCTGATTGTCATCAACATTCTCGTACCTACCACAAATGCCAAGTATATGCCGACAATGTACATATTCCTCCTGTTCCTCTCAACGTTCTGACAGCTCCTTGGCCATTCTCAATGTGGGGCATTGACATGATTGGAGAGATCAAGCCCACGACATCCAATGGACATCGCTTCATCCTGGTGGCTATTGATTACTTCACCAAATGGGTCGAGGCAGCTTCCTATGCCTCAGTTACAAAGAATGTGGTTGCCTGCTTCATCAAGCAAAACCTCATATGCCGGTATGGTAACCCTGACAGGATCATCACAGACAACGGTACAAATTTGAACAATACTATGATCACCGCTCTATGCAAGCATTTCAAGATTTATCATCACAATTCATCTCCCTACCGGCCGAAGATGAACGGTGTTGTTGAAGCTGCGAACAAAAATATTAAGAAGATCATTCAAAAGATGACAGTCACCTACAAGGACTAGAATGAGATGTTACCGTTTGCTCTGCATGGATATCGTACCACGGCGCGTACTTCAACAGGGGCAACTCCATTTTCTTTAGTATATGGCATGGAAGCTGTTCTGCCTATGGAAGTTCAGATTCCTTCCTTGAGGATTATGAAGGATTCCGGTTTGAGTGAAGACGATTGGATTCAGACCCGGCTTGATCAACTTAACTTGATCGACGAGAAGCGACTTACTACTGTTTGTCATGGTCAGACATATCAAAAACGGGTGATCAAGGCTTTCAACAAAAAGGTCAGGCGTCAAGTATATCAAGTTGGGGATCTTGTAATCAAACGGATCATCTTACGGCAAAATGATCCCAGGGGCAAGTGGACTCCTACTTACGAAGGACCATTTGTAATCAAGAGCATCTTTTCTGGTGGGGCAATGATTCTGACCACCATGGACGGCGATGACTTGCCACACCCTGCGAACGAAGACATAGTCAAAAGATACTACGCATAAAACGAACCGACAAGTTGAAAACCCGAAAGGGCGACTTGGGCAAAAATGGGCATCCAGGTGAACCGAAAACCCGAAAGGGCGGTTCAGGAAAAAATTAGGGATAAAACAAAAAAAAAATCTTTACACCCGGCAAGTTGAAAACCCGAAAGGGCGACTTGGGCAAAAAAGGGTTTCCCGGTGGACTGAAAACCCAAAAGGGCGATCCAGGAAAAAGTTAGGGAATTAAAGCGTATGACTATGTCTCGTCGGATAACTTTAAGAACAATCTCTTCACCAACAAGCTCCAAGCTTCTGATCAATCCAATCATCTACGGGCGAAGTAACGAATGGACAGATGCTCAGAGTTGAGAAGGCTATAGCAGAATGGGAACCCCATGGAATTATTACACATAGCCATCTTTCCTTTTGTATAAATTTTTCTCAATTTTACGGAAACATTCTCTTACTAGGATGTCTGTTTCCTTTGTACAAAGATACTTACAAAAATTAATACAAATATACGTCAAAGTGTAGAAATTTGCTTGACCTTTCTTTTTCTGTTTTACACTTATGTTTTATTTGAAAACGTCCAATGTTTTGTTGAATAGGCATATGCATTTGAATATAATCATTGCTTACAAAGAAAAGCATAATTGAAAAAGGATAATTGCTGATAGGTCGAGAGTGTAGGAAGGTATCTTTGTGCCATTCCAGAAGAAGTCCCTTACAAGACATCATTCAGATCTACAAAAACCTCGGAGTACATGTCCCCAGCGGAGTTAAGCTCCAAGATCCCCCGGCGAAGCCAGTACATTTCAAACTGGATTCCCCAGCCAAGTTAAGCTTCAAAGTTCCCATCAGAGTTCAAACTCCCGATACCCAGCAGATCCAGAATAATCTAAACCTCCTTCCCCAGCGAAGTCAAATTTCCAACCGATCAAATTCCCTCAATTTCCCCTACAGCTAGGATGATTCCCCAGTAGAATGGCACACAACCCAGGCTCCTAATTTACCCGGCTGAGTAAACTTTTTCCCCACAGGGTCATTTCCCAACAGATCGAAGATTCTCAGTCTCATTTCTCCAGCAGAAGTCTCCCAGGTTTAATTCCCCAGTAAAGGTCGTCAGAATTCCCCAAAGTGGGTGCCAACCTGGAACCAGATGTCAAGGAGCACTTAATGCAGTTGTTGAATGAATGCGTTGAAACCTTCTCTTGGTCTTATGAAGACATTCCAGGGCTAGACACAGATATCGTGGTTCACCGTCTCCCTACAAGAGAGGATTTTCCACCGGTCAAGCAAAAGGTCCGCTGAATGAGGCCTGACATGTCTGAGAAAATTAAGGTTGAAGTAATGAAGCAATTGAACGCTGGCTTTCTGGCTGTTACAACCTATCCACAATGGGTTGCTAACATTGTGCCCGTTCCTAAGAAGGACGGTAAAGTAAGAATGTGTGTGGACTATCGGGATTTGAACAGGGCCAGCCCTAAAGACGATTTTCCACTACCGCATATTGACATCTTGGTTGACAACACAGCTCAACACACGGTTTTTTCCTTCATGGACGGATTCTCGGGCTACAACCAGATTAAAATGGCCCCGAGGACATGGAGAAAACTACCTTTGTCACGCAATGGGGTACCTTCTGCTACAAAGTGATGTCGTTCGGACTGAAGAACGCAGGGGAAACCTATCAACGTGCCATGGTAGCTTTATTTCATGATATGATCCATCATGAGATCGAAGTTTACGTAGACGACATGATAGCTTGATCACATACAGAAGAAGAACACCTTAGTCATTTGCAAAAGCTGTTTGCCAGGTTGAAGGAGTATAAACTCAGACTGATCCAAGCAAGTGAACTTTTGGAGTTAGGTCTGGTAAACTTCTGGGATTTATCGTCAGCAACAAGGGCATTGAGGTTGATCCAGCTAAAGTAAAAGCTATACAAGAAATGCCTGCCCCCCGTACTGAAAAAGAGGTTAGAGGATTCTTGGGACGCTTGAACTATATTGTGAGGTTCATCTCTCACCTGACATCTACTTGCGAGCCAATTTTCAAACTGCTGAAGAAAGATCAGGTAGTTGAGTGGAACGATGATTGTCAAGTTGCTTTTGATAAGATCAAGGAGTACTTACTAGAACCTCCTATTCTGATGCCACCCGTCGAAGGAAGGCCGTTGATCATGTATCTGACTGTTTTGGACAACTCAATGGGGTGCGTACTGGGCCAACATGACGAGTCTGGCCGAAAAGAGCATGCCATTTATTACCTTAGCAAAAAGTTTACCGACTGTGAGACCCACTACTCACTGCTCGAGAAAACTTGTTACGCTTTGGTATGGGCTGCTCGCCGGCTAAGACAATATATGTTGACTCATACCACCTTGCTGATTTCCAAGATGGATCCGATCAAGTATATCTTCGAGAAGCCGACTTTATCTGGAAGAATTGCTAGATGGAAAATGATCCTGACTGAGTATGACATCCAGTATACTACCTAAAAGGCTATAAAGGAAGTGTACTAGCTGACCATTTAGTTCATCAAGCCGTCGAAGATTATCAGTCTATGAGATTCGATTTCCCTGACGAGGACATCATGACATTGGACAACATTGAAGGAAACAGACCGTATGACAGACCTGAACAAGGATCCCGATGGACCCTATACTTTGATGGTGCTTCAAATGCACTGGGAAACGGTATCGGTGCAGTAATCATTTCTCCAGATGGTTGTCATACACCCTTCACTGCCCGACTCTGCTTCAGTTGTACCAACAACATGGCTGAATATGAAACTTGCATCTTTGGTCTCAAGGCTACTATAGACTTGGGAATCAAATCTTTGGTCGTATTTGGGGACTCGGCTTTGGTTATCAGTAAATTCAAAGGAGAATGGGACACCAAACATCCTAATCTTATCTCATACAAAGAACATGTCTTGACATTGTTGCCTCACTTCGAGCAGATTACCTTCGAGCATTTCTCGCGAGAAGAAAATCAGTTAGCCGATGCTCTGGCTACAATGTCTTCCATGTTTAAACTCAACTGGGATAACGAGGCTCCCCAAATTACCATCGAGCGAATGGAAGAACCTGCACACTGTCATGAGATTAATACCGAAGAAGTAGTGGAACAACCCTTGTTTCATGAAATCAAAATGTATCTCCATACCAGAGAGTATCCTGAAGGAGCTTCCGTCAATGACAAAAAGTTCTTAAGGAGATTTTCTGCCAAGTTCTTCCTGAGCAATGGCATCCTTTATAAGCGCAGTCATGATTGTGTTCTAATTCGTTGTGTGGACAAGGTTGAAGCATAGTTGATCATGACCGATATACACAGTGCCACATTTGGCACCCACTTAAGCGGACATACGATGGCTAAGAAGATTCTAAGGGAAGGCTACTACTGGTCTACCATGGAAGCTGATTGTCATCAACATTCTCGTACCTACCACAAATGCCAAGTATATGCCGACAATGTACATATTCCTCCTGTTCCTCTCAACGTTCTGACAGCTCCTTGGCCATTCTCAATGTGGGGCATTGACATGATTGGAGAGATCAAGCCCACGACATCCAATGGACATCGCTTCATCCTGGTGGCTATTGATTACTTCACCAAATGGGTCGAGGCAGCTTCCTATGCCTCAGTTACAAAGAATGTGGTTGCCTGCTTCATCAAGCAAAACCTCATATGCCGGTATGGTAACCCTGACAGGATCATCACAGACAACGGTACAAATTTGAACAATACTATGATCACCGCTCTATGCGAGCATTTCAAGATTTATCATCACAATTCATCTCCCTACCGGCCGAAGATGAACGGTGTTGTTGAAGCTGCGAACAAAAATATTAAGAAGATCATTCAAAAGATGACAGTCACCTACAAGGACTAGAATGAGATGTTACCGTTTGCTCTGCATGGATATCGTACCACGGCGCGTACTTCAACAGGGGCAACTCCATTTTCTTTAGTATATGGCATGGAAGCTGTTCTGCCTATGGAAGTTCAGATTCCTTCCTTGAGGATTATGAAGGATTCCGGTTTGAGTGAAGACGATTGGATTCAGACCCGGCTTGATCAACTTAACTTGATCGACGAGAAGCGACTTACTACTGTTTGTCATGGTCAGACATATCAAAAACGGGTGATCAAGGCTTTCAACAAAAAGGTCAGGCGTCAAGTATATCAAGTTGGGGATCTTGTAATCAAACGGATCATCTTACGGCAAAATGATCCCAGGGGCAAGTGGACTCCTACTTACGAAGGACCATTTGTAATCAAGAGCATCTTTTCTGGTGGGGCAATGATTCTGACCACCATGGACGGCGATGACTTGCCACACCCTGCGAACGAAGACATAGTCAAAAGATACTACGCATAAAACGAACCGACAAGTTGAAAACCCGAAAGGGCGACTTGGGCAAAAATGGGCATCCAGGTGAACCGAAAACCCGAAAGGGCGGTTCAGGAAAAAATTAGGGATAAAACAAAAAAAAAATCTTTACACCCGGCAAGTTGAAAACCCGAAAGGGCGACTTGGGCAAAAAAGGGTTTCCCGGTGGACTGAAAACCCAAAAGGGCGATCCAGGAAAAAGTTAGGGAATTAAAGCGTATGACTATGTCTCGTCGGATAACTTTAAGAACAATCTCTTCACCAACAAGCTCCAAGCTTCTGATCAATCCAATCATCTACGGGCGAAGTAACGAATGGACAGATGCTCAGAGTTGAGAAGGCTATAGCAGAATGAGAACCCCATGGAATTATTACACATAGCCATCTTTCCTTTTGTATAAATTTTTCTCAATTTTACGGCAACATTCTCTTACTAGGATGTCTGTTTCCTTTGTACAAAGATACTTACAAAAATTAATACAAATATACGTCAAAGTGTAGAAATTTGCTTGACCTTTCTTTTTCTGTTTTACACTTATGTTTTATTTGAAAACGTCCAATGTTTTGTTGAATAGGCATATGCATTTGAATATAATCATTGCTTACAAAGAAAAGCATAATTGAAAAAGGATAATTGCTGATAGGTCGAGAGTGTAGGAAGGTATCTTTGTGCCATTCCAGAAGAAGTCCCTTACAAGACATCATTCAGATCTACAAAAACCTCGGAGTACATGTCCCCAGCGGAGTTAAGCTCCAAGATCCCCCGGCGAAGCCAGTACATTTCAAACTGGATTCCCCAGCCAAGTTAAGCTTCAAAGTTCCCATCAGAGTTCAAACTCCCGATACCCAGCAGATCCAGAATAATCTAAACCTCCTTCCCCAGCGAAGTCAAATTTCCAACCGATCAAATTCCCTCAATTTCCCCTACAGCTAGGATGATTCCCCAGTAGAATGGCACACAACCCAGGCTCCTAATTTACCCGGCTGAGTAAACTTTTTCCCCACAGGGTCATTTCCCAACAGATCGAAGATTCTCAGTCTCATTTCTCCAGCAGAAGTCTCCCAGGTTTAATTCCCCAGTAAAGGTCGTCAGAATTCCCCAAAGTGGGTGCCAACCTGGAACCAGATGTCAAGGAGCACTTAATGCAGTTGTTGAATGAATGCGTTGAAACCTTCTCTTGGTCTTATGAAGACATTCCAGGGCTAGACACAGATATCGTGGTTCACCGTCTCCCTACAAGAGAGGATTTTCCACCGGTCAAGCAAAAGGTCCGCTGAATGAGGCCTGACATGTCTGAGAAAATTAAGGTTGAAGTAATGAAGCAATTGAACGCTGGCTTTCTGGCTGTTACAACCTATCCACAATGGGTTGCTAACATTGTGCCCGTTCCTAAGAAGGACGGTAAAGTAAGAATGTGTGTGGACTATCGGGATTTGAACAGGGCCAGCCCTAAAGACGATTTTCCACTACCGCATATTGACATCTTGGTTGACAACACAGCTCAACACACGGTTTTTTCCTTCATGGACGGATTCTCGGGCTACAACCAGATTAAAATGGCCCCGAGGACATGGAGAAAACTACCTTTGTCACGCAATGGGGTACCTTCTGCTACAAAGTGATGTCGTTCGGACTGAAGAACGCAGGGGAAACCTATCAACGTGCCATGGTAGCTTTATTTCATGATATGATCCATCATGAGATCGAAGTTTACGTAGACGACATGATAGCTTGATCACATACAGAAGAAGAACACCTTAGTCATTTGCAAAAGCTGTTTGCCAGGTTGAAGGAGTATAAACTCAGACTGAATCCAAGCAAGTGAACTTTTGGAGTTAGGTCTGGTAAACTTCTGGGATTTATCGTCAGCAACAAGGGCATTGAGGTTGATCCAGCTAAAGTAAAATCTATACAAGAAATGCCTGCCCCCCGTACTGAAAAAGAGGTTAGAGGATTCTTGGGACGCTTGAACTATATTGTGAGGTTCATCTCTCACCTGACATCTACTTGCGAGCCAATTTTCAAACTGCTGAAGAAAGATCAGGTAGTTGAGTGGAACGATGATTGTCAAGTTGCTTTTGATAAGATCAAGGAGTACTTACTAGAACCTCCTATTCTGATGCCACCCGTCGAAGGAAGGCCGTTGATCATGTATCTGACTGTTTTGGACAACTCAATGGGGTGCGTACTGGGCCAACATGACGAGTCTGGCCGAAAAGAGCATGCCATTTATTACCTTAGCAAAAAGTTTACCGACTGTGAGACCCACTACTCACTGCTCGAGAAAACTTGTTACGCTTTGGTATGGGCTGCTCGCCGGCTAAGACAATATATGTTGACTCATACCACCTTGCTGATTTCCAAGATGGATCCGATCAAGTATATCTTCGAGAAGCCGACTTTATCTGGAAGAATTGCTAGATGGAAAATGATCCTGACTGAGTATGACATCCAGTATACTACCTAAAAGGCTATAAAGGAAGTGTACTAGCTGACCATTTAGTTCATCAAGCCGTCGAAGATTATCAGTCTATGAGATTCGATTTCCCTGACGAGGACATCATGACATTGGACAACATTGAAGGAAACAGACCGTATGACAGACCTGAACAAGGATCCCGATGGACCCTATACTTTGATGGTGCTTCAAATGCACTGGGAAACGGTATCGGTGCAGTAATCATTTCTCCAGATGGTTGTCATACACCCTTCACTGCCCGACTCTGCTTCAGTTGTACCAACAACATGGCTGAATATGAAACTTGCATCTTTGGTCTCAAGGCTACTATAGACTTGGGAATCAAATCTTTGGTCGTATTTGGGGACTCGGCTTTGGTTATCAGTAAATTCAAAGGAGAATGGGACACCAAACATCCTAATCTTATCTCATACAAAGAACATGTCTTGACATTGTTGCCTCACTTCGAGCAGATTACCTTCGAGCATTTCTCGCGAGAAGAAAATCAGTTAGCCGATGCTCTGGCTACAATGTCTTCCATGTTTAAACTCAACTGGGATAACGAGGCTCCCCAAATTACCATCGAGCGAATGGAAGAACCTGCACACTGTCATGAGATTAATACCGAAGAAGTAGTGGAACAACCCTTGTTTCATGAAATCAAAATGTATCTCCATACCAGAGAGTATCCTGAAGGAGCTTCCGTCAATGACAAAAAGTTCTTAAGGAGATTTTCTGCCAAGTTCTTCCTGAGCAATGGCATCCTTTATAAGCGCAGTCATGATTGTGTTCTAATTCGTTGTGTGGACAAGGTTGAAGCATAGTTGATCATGACCGATATACACAGTGGCACATTTGGCACCCACTTAAGCGGACATACGATGGCTAAGAAGATTCTAAGGGAAGGCTACTACTGGTCTACCATGGAAGCTGATTGTCATCAACATTCTCGTACCTACCACAAATGCCAAGTATATGCCGACAATGTACATATTCCTCCTGTTCCTCTCAACGTTCTGACAGCTCCTTGGCCATTCTCAATGTGGGGCATTGACATGATTGGAGAGATCAAGCCCACGACATCCAATGGACATCGCTTCATCCTGGTGGCTATTGATTACTTCACCAAATGGGTCGAGGCAGCTTCCTATGCCTCAGTTACAAAGAATGTGGTTGCCTGCTTCATCAAGCAAAACCTCATATGCCGGTATGGTAACCCTGACAGGATCATCACAGACAACGGTACAAATTTGAACAATACTATGATCACCGCTCTATGCGAGCATTTCAAGATTTATCATCACAATTCATCTCCCTACCGGCCGAAGATGAACGGTGTTGTTGAAGCTGCGAACAAAAATATTAAGAAGATCATTCAAAAGATGACAGTCACCTACAAGGACTAGAATGAGATGTTACCGTTTGCTCTGCATGGATATCGTACCACGGCGCGTACTTCAACAGGGGCAACTCCATTTTCTTTAGTATATGGCATGGAAGCTGTTCTGCCTATGGAAGTTCAGATTCCTTCCTTGAGGATTATGAAGGATTCCGGTTTGAGTGAAGACGATTGGATTCAGACCCGGCTTGATCAACTTAACTTGATCGACGAGAAGCGACTTACTACTGTTTGTCATGGTCAGACATATCAAAAACGGGTGATCAAGGCTTTCAACAAAAAGGTCAGGCGTCAAGTATATCAAGTTGGGGATCTTGTAATCAAACGGATCATCTTACGGCAAAATGATCCCAGGGGCAAGTGGACTCCTACTTACGAAGGACCATTTGTAATCAAGAGCATCTTTTCTGGTGGGGCAATGATTCTGACCACCATGGACGGCGATGACTTGCCACACCCTGCGAACGAAGACATAGTCAAAAGATACTACGCATAAAACGAACCGACAAGTTGAAAACCCGAAAGGGCGACTTGGGCAAAAATGGGCATCCAGGTGAACCGAAAACCCGAAAGGGCGGTTCAGGAAAAAATTAGGGATAAAACAAAAAAAAAATCTTTACACCCGGCAAGTTGAAAACCCGAAAGGGCGACTTGGGCAAAAAAGGGTTTCCCGGTGGACTGAAAACCCAAAAGGGCGATCCAGGAAAAAGTTAGGGAATTAAAGCGTATGACTATGTCTCGTCGGATAACTTTAAGAACAATCTCTTCACCAACAAGCTCCAAGCTTCTGATCAATCCAATCATCTACGGGCGAAGTAACGAATGGACAGATGCTCAGAGTTGAGAAGGCTATAGCAGAATGGGAACCCCATGGAATTATTACACATAGCCATCTTTCCTTTTGTATAAATTTTTCTCAATTTTACGGCAACATTCTCTTACTAGGATGTCTGTTTCCTTTGTACAAAGATACTTACAAAAATTAATACAAATATACGTCAAAGTGTAGAAATTTGCTTGACCTTTCTTTTTCTGTTTTACACTTATGTTTTATTTGAAAACGTCCAATGTTTTGTTGAATAGGCATATGCATTTGAATATAATCATTGCTTACAAAGAAAAGCATAATTGAAAAAGGATAATTGCTGATAGGTCGAGAGTGTAGGAAGGTATCTTTGTGCCATTCCAGAAGAAGTCCCTTACAAGACATCATTCAGATCTACAAAAACCTCGGAGTACATGTCCCCAGCGGAGTTAAGCTCCAAGATCCCCCGGCGAAGCCAGTACATTTCAAACTGGATTCCCCAGCCAAGTTAAGCTTCAAAGTTCCCATCAGAGTTCAAACTCCCGATACCCAGCAGATCCAGAATAATCTAAACCTCCTTCCCCAGCGAAGTCAAATTTCCAACCGATCAAATTCCCTCAATTTCCCCTACAGCTAGGATGATTCCCCAGTAGAATGGCACACAACCCAGGCTCCTAATTTACCCGGCTGAGTAAACTTTTTCCCCACAGGGTCATTTCCCAACAGATCGAAGATTCTCAGTCTCATTTCTCCAGCAGAAGTCTCCCAGGTTTAATTCCCCAGTAAAGGTCGTCAGAATTCCCCAAAGTGGGTGCCAACCTGGAACCAGATGTCAAGGAGCACTTAATGCAGTTGTTGAATGAATGCGTTGAAACCTTCTCTTGGTCTTATGAAGACATTCCAGGGCTAGACACAGATATCGTGGTTCACCGTCTCCCTACAAGAGAGGATTTTCCACCGGTCAAGCAAAAGGTCCGCTGAATGAGGCCTGACATGTCTGAGAAAATTAAGGTTGAAGTAATGAAGCAATTGAACGCTGGCTTTCTGGCTGTTACAACCTATCCACAATGGGTTGCTAACATTGTGCCCGTTCCTAAGAAGGACGGTAAAGTAAGAATGTGTGTGGACTATCGGGATTTGAACAGGGCCAGCCCTAAAGACGATTTTCCACTACCGCATATTGACATCTTGGTTGACAACACAGCTCAACACACGGTTTTTTCCTTCATGGACGGATTCTCGGGCTACAACCAGATTAAAATGGCCCCGAGGACATGGAGAAAACTACCTTTGTCACGCAATGGGGTACCTTCTGCTACAAAGTGATGTCGTTCGGACTGAAGAACGCAGGGGAAACCTATCAACGTGCCATGGTAGCTTTATTTCATGATATGATCCATCATGAGATCGAAGTTTACGTAGACGACATGATAGCTTGATCACATACAGAAGAAGAACACCTTAGTCATTTGCAAAAGCTGTTTGCCAGGTTGAAGGAGTATAAACTCAGACTGAATCCAAGCAAGTGAACTTTTGGAGTTAGGTCTGGTAAACTTCTGGGATTTATCGTCAGCAACAAGGGCATTGAGGTTGATCCAGCTAAAGTAAAAGCTATACAAGAAATGCCTGCCCCCCGTACTGAAAAAGAGGTTAGAGGATTCTTGGGACGCTTGAACTATATTGTGAGGTTCATCTCTCACCTGACATCTACTTGCGAGCCAATTTTCAAACTGCTGAAGAAAGATCAGGTAGTTGAGTGGAACGATGATTGTCAAGTTGCTTTTGATAAGATCAAGGAGTACTTACTAGAACCTCCTATTCTGATGCCACCCGTCGAAGGAAGGCCGTTGATCATGTATCTGACTGTTTTGGACAACTCAATGGGGTGCGTACTGGGCCAACATGACGAGTCTGGCCGAAAAGAGCATGCCATTTATTACCTTAGCAAAAAGTTTACCGACTGTGAGACCCACTACTCACTGCTCGAGAAAACTTGTTACGCTTTGGTATGGGCTGCTCGCCGGCTAAGACAATATATGTTGACTCATACCACCTTGCTGATTTCCAAGATGGATCCGATCAAGTATATCTTCGAGAAGCCGACTTTATCTGGAAGAATTGCTAGATGGAAAATGATCCTGACTGAGTATGACATCCAGTATACTACCTAAAAGGCTATAAAGGAAGTGTACTAGCTGACCATTTAGTTCATCAAGCCGTCGAAGATTATCAGTCTATGAGATTCGATTTCCCTGACGAGGACATCATGACATTGGACAACATTGAAGGAAACAGACCGTATGACAGACCTGAACAAGGATCCCGATGGACCCTATACTTTGATGGTGCTTCAAATGCACTGGGAAACGGTATCGGTGCAGTAATCATTTCTCCAGATGGTTGTCATACACCCTTCACTGCCCGACTCTGCTTCAGTTGTACCAACAACATGGCTGAATATGAAACTTGCATCTTTGGTCTCAAGGCTACTATAGACTTGGGAATCAAATCTTTGGTCGTATTTGGGGACTCGGCTTTGGTTATCAGTAAATTCAAAGGAGAATGGGACACCAAACATCCTAATCTTATCTCATACAAAGAACATGTCTTGACATTGTTGCCTCACTTCGAGCAGATTACCTTCGAGCATTTCTCGCGAGAAGAAAATCAGTTAGCCGATGCTCTGGCTACAATGTCTTCCATGTTTAAACTCAACTGGGATAACGAGGCTCCCCAAATTACCATCGAGCGAATGGAAGAACCTGCACACTGTCATGAGATTAATACCGAAGAAGTAGTGGAACAACCCTTGTTTCATGAAATCAAAATGTATCTCCATACCAGAGAGTATCCTGAAGGAGCTTCCGTCAATGACAAAAAGTTCTTAAGGAGATTTTCTGCCAAGTTCTTCCTGAGCAATGGCATCCTTTATAAGCGCAGTCATGATTGTGTTCTAATTCGTTGTGTGGACAAGGTTGAAGCATAGTTGATCATGACCGATATACACAGTGGCACATTTGGCACCCACTTAAGCGGACATACGATGGCTAAGAAGATTCTAAGGGAAGGCTACTACTGGTCTACCATGGAAGCTGATTGTCATCAACATTCTCGTACCTACCACAAATGCCAAGTATATGCCGACAATGTACATATTCCTCCTGTTCCTCTCAACGTTCTGACAGCTCCTTGGCCATTCTCAATGTGGGGCATTGACATGATTGGAGAGATCAAGCCCACGACATCCAATGGACATCGCTTCATCCTGGTGGCTATTGATTACTTCACCAAATGGGTCGAGGCAGCTTCCTATGCCTCAGTTACAAAGAATGTGGTTGCCTGCTTCATCAAGCAAAACCTCATATGCCGGTATGGTAACCCTGACAGGATCATCACAGACAACGGTACAAATTTGAACAATACTATGATCACCGCTCTATGCGAGCATTTCAAGATTTATCATCACAATTCATCTCCCTACCGGCCGAAGATGAACGGTGTTGTTGAAGCTGCGAACAAAAATATTAAGAAGATCATTCAAAAGATGACAGTCACCTACAAGGACTAGAATGAGATGTTACCGTTTGCTCTGCATGGATATCGTACCACGGCGCGTACTTCAACAGGGGCAACTCCATTTTCTTTAGTATATGGCATGGAAGCTGTTCTGCCTATGGAAGTTCAGATTCCTTCCTTGAGGATTATGAAGGATTCCGGTTTGAGTGAAGACGATTGGATTCAGACCCGGCTTGATCAACTTAACTTGATCGACGAGAAGCGACTTACTACTGTTTGTCATGGTCAGACATATCAAAAACGGGTGATCAAGGCTTTCAACAAAAAGGTCAGGCGTCAAGTATATCAAGTTGGGGATCTTGTAATCAAACGGATCATCTTACGGCAAAATGATCCCAGGGGCAAGTGGACTCCTACTTACGAAGGACCATTTGTAATCAAGAGCATCTTTTCTGGTGGGGCAATGATTCTGACCACCATGGACGGCGATGACTTGCCACACCCTGCGAACGAAGACATAGTCAAAAGATACTACGCATAAAACGAACCGACAAGTTGAAAACCCGAAAGGGCGACTTGGGCAAAAATGGGCATCCAGGTGAACCGAAAACCCGAAAGGGCGGTTCAGGAAAAAATTAGGGATAAAACAAAAAAAAAATCTTTACACCCGGCAAGTTGAAAACCCGAAAGGGCGACTTGGGCAAAAAAGGGTTTCCCGGTGGACTGAAAACCCAAAAGGGCGATCCAGGAAAAAGTTAGGGAATTAAAGCGTATGACTATGTCTCGTCGGATAACTTTAAGAACAATCTCTTCACCAACAAGCTCCAAGCTTCTGATCAATCCAATCATCTACGGGCGAAGTAACGAATGGACAGATGCTCAGAGTTGAGAAGGCTATAGCAGAATGGGAACCCCATGGAATTATTACACATAGCCATCTTTCCTTTTGTATAAATTTTTCTCAATTTTACGGCAACATTCTCTTACTAGGATGTCTGTTTCCTTTGTACAAAGATACTTACAAAAATTAATACAAATATACGTCAAAGTGTAGAAATTTGCTTGACCTTTCTTTTTCTGTTTTACACTTATGTTTTATTTGAAAACGTCCAATGTTTTGTTGAATAGGCATATGCATTTGAATATAATCATTGCTTACAAAGAAAAGCATAATTGAAAAAGGATAATTGCTGATAGGTCGAGAGTGTAGGAAGGTATCTTTGTGCCATTCCAGAAGAAGTCCCTTACAAGACATCATTCAGATCTACAAAAACCTCGGAGTACATGTCCCCAGCGGAGTTAAGCTCCAAGATCCCCCGGCGAAGCCAGTACATTTCAAACCGGATTCCCCAGCCAAGTTAAGCTTCAAAGTTCCCATCAGAGTTCAAACTCCCGATACCCAGCAGATCCAGAATAATCTAAACCTCCTTCCCCAGCGAAGTCAAATTTCCAACCGATCAAATTCCCTCAATTTCCCCTACAGCTAGGATGATTCCCCAGTAGAATGGCACACAACCCAGGCTCCTAATTTACCCGGCTGAGTAAACTTTTTCCCCACAGGGTCATTTCCCAACAGATCGAAGATTCTCAGTCTCATTTCTCCAGCAGAAGTCTCCCAGGTTTAATTCCCCAGTAAAGGTCGTCAGAATTCCCCAAAGAAATCAAGAAGAGTTCTCATACCCCGCAGAAGTTGTTAAAATCCCCGCAAGTCACCAAGGATTTTCAATCTCTAGCAGTGGTCCTAAGATTTTTCATTCTAAACAATCAAAGAGCTTTAATCCCCAAGCATTCAGCAAGGATTTCTCATCTTCAACAATCAAGTTTTTTTTTGGAATCCCCAGCTTCCGTCAAGGATTTGATTTCCCCGGCAGTAGTCAAAGATTTCATTATCTCCAGTTATCAAGGATTTACTTTCCTCAGCAAGACAGCTGCTCAGCTTACATGCACAACCATTACATCCATATATCATAAACATGGATTACAATTCATTGCATCATACATATCATGCAATATAACTTCGTGTTTTAGCTAACATTTTACCCTTTTTAGGATAAGATTAAAAGGCTATCATTAACAATTGTTCAGGTACAGTATGGATACACCTCAGACACGACGGTCATTCTATTACTCATTCAGAACTTTAAGTCAAAATACAGTATGGATACACCCCAGACACGACGATCATTCTACTACTCATTCAGACTTCAGCAATCAGATACAGACTAGATACGCTCCAGACACGACAACCATTCTATCTCTCATTCAGATTCAACTATCAACTACAAGTTCAGATACGCTCCAAACACGGATGCCATTCTAGCCCTTACACCAGCAGTGTGTTTTTCCCCAATGCAGTCGCCATGGAAATCATTATGTCACTTATTCAGATCCCAGTTATAGTACGGATACACCCCAGACACGGCGGTCATTCTACTACTCATACAGATCTCAACTTCAGATACAGTCCATATACGCTCCAGACACGGTTTCCTTTCTGTCACTCATTCAGAACTTAACCCCAGCACACAGTTGCTCCATACACAGATGTTTCTCTGTTACCCAGATACAATATAGATACACTCCAGACTGGTAGTCATTCTGATATTCATTCAAAGTTCAAATACAGTTACCGCTCAGATACGCACCATACACGGCCTCCATTCTTTTGCTCATACAGACTCAGTCTCCAGATACAGTTCAATGGCATCCCAGACACGGATACCATTTTGATGCTCATTCTTCCGACCTACAACACTGCAATTCAACAAACATTCTTGGATGGTATCTTTAAGCCCCTCTCCATTAAGATTCTACCATCTCCAAATGGCATCTTTAAGCCCATTTCTTCAGCCATGTTTTGACGAGTGCAAATTTACGGGCACTTTAGTGTCCAATCCTCTTTTACCTTCGAGTCACGAAAGGCAAACCTGTCAATCTAACTCTTCAGGTTCAAGAAGATTGAACAGGGGAAACTGTTGTACCCCAAAATTTTCCCTCCCATTTCATCAACATTTTCTCATCACAAGACTCTTGGGACTGAAGGTCAAGCTAGGGTTTGCTCTGCTCAAGACACTTCCTTGCACTGTTGACCTAAATTAGGGTTTGAGTTTGCACAGGGATGTTTTGACCCACAATGCCCAAAGTGACTTTCATACTTCATGTTGGACTCACAAGTTTATCCATACCAAGTTTCAAGCCTTGATTCAAATTTTTGCCCAGTCAATTGGACAGTTGGCCTAGAAATCAACTGTATTGGGGAAAAAGTCAATTGTGGCCAATTGACAGTCAAACCTCATGATTTTTGACCCACATCAACATAATGAACTCATATAGGTCATTTGATCAAGTTTGGATCATAATTCCACAAGAAATTTGATCAGATCACCAAAAGGGCAAAATGGTTATTTTTAGGGTTTTGACTGTATAAAGGCAATTTTTGACTGTTTGACCTAACCAATGGCAAGTAAAGATTAACCATGGACTCAAGGAATCAATGACATTGCCTTGACCAATTCAACAAGTTCAGAAGATCTCAATTGCATTGGATTGACAGATGAATTTTTCAGTCAACTAATCATAATTTGATTGTACACTGAAAAGTCAAACTTTGACTTTTTGGTCAAAATCAAGTGCCAAGAGTTATTTTTCATCAAGACATATCAAATTATGAAACTTGTTCATCAAGAAACCCAAAAATACAAATTAGGGTTTAAAATGGAAAATTTTCATAACTTAGAAATTTTCTAAGTTATGAAATCTTCTTATTTTTTCCTAACTTTGTCGCATTTTTTCACCAAGATGCAAATGGATTAAAACAACACTTGCAACATGAAAGTTGTAGTCCATCACAAAGTCTACAACTTTGATTCACAAAGTTTTCTCAAAAGAAGCTTGTATCTCAAGATATGAATTTTGGAACAAGGGTACCTAAAACTTTTAACTTAGAGAAAATTTGCCCTAGTTTAGGCAGGATTTTGACCCATCTTCTTGGCCATTTTTCACATAGTTCCACTAAGATTTTCAAGTTGCATTTCAAATATGGATTATAGTACATGTTGCAAGCTTTCCAAATTGTCCAAGAACTCCTCAAAGACCCTTGTGGTTAGAGAGAATCGAATGCTTGAAGTTGGCAAAAACTCACTTTTGTCCATGACCAATACATGTTCATACAAACTTGCATTTTCAAATCAGCATGTTTGGTGCTAGCTTGCAGGCCTCAAAACCAACTTGAACTTCATAATTTAATGCATAACCATTGAATTAAGGTTTTATCTTGGCCATTTGGACATTACATGCAAGATTAACCCTTATTTGGAAAAAGGTAAAATGCCATTTTTGTAAAAGTGCACTTTATGTCAAACCAAAATTCTTGAGGTATGGGGCCATATCTCTGAAGCAAGATTGAAGCTATCAATTCCAAGAACCAATAGCAAAAGATGCAGCATGATAGGAGGGCCTGTACCAAGCTATAACATCACTTCCACATGCTTGCTTGAAAAAGAAGAAAGTTGCAAAACATATAGGATCTCACACATCTGTTAAGGCAAGCTTAGACAAACATTGTAGAAAAGTTCCATACCTCCCAACAAGCCTGAAACACGACCCTTTCATCACTCAAACATCCTCATACTCAGAATCACTGTTTTTCTGCAAGACAGGGCAAGTTCTGCATTTTACAAGCCATAACCAAATTCCATCGTGCGTTTTGTCTAAAGATAGTTCAAACACCTTCCAATCAACTCACCTGAACTATCCCAGGCCCCCATTGTAAGCTGTAACACCTCTAACACACTTTGCTATTTTCATTTCAAAGCTCTGCAGGTTGAGTTCTACATCACGATTCAAGTTGTTTCAAAGCAAGCCAAGCATTGGAGAAGCTTCCTTGGACCTCAGGCAAGCTCAAAAGAAGCTCAAACACCATTGAAGGTAGCATTGTCCAACTCGAAGTCAACTGAAACAGGTATTTCATGGACTTCTATATCCCTATTTAGGAATTGTTAGGCTTAGGTTTGTGAATGAAATATGTTGTACTCATAGCCCTGAAGCCATACATATGCTTAGTTTTCATTTACATTAATCGTGCTAAGAGAATTTCACTCATGAACTTTCTGAAAAAACTAGGTTAGAAATTAGGGCCAGAGAAATTCTCTCTGGTCTTTGAGAGTTAATCCAAGTTTTTTATATGGTTGAATTCGTTGTTTAATTCTCTACAATGTTCATGTTATGAGTTTTGTCAAAAGATCAAAGAATCAGGAGTTACAGTTTGGTACACAACGCGTGCAGGTTTTGTTCCAAGGAAGAAGAAGAAGTGGTTCTGGGCTGGGCCTGGGTCCTTTTGCTTTTGACACCCCTTTATTCAGATTACACCCCCCTGACCCATTTGTTTGAATATTTGTCATTTTAATGTTTTTATTTTTTATTCTGACTTTATTATTTTTTGTCAAAATATAAAAAAATGCCAAAAATTTATTTTCTATATTTTTCATGTTTATTTGATATTTAATTTTATTTTACTAAGTATAAATATGTAAGTAAACTATTTTCTTTTTTAATAAAAACTCAAAAATAATATAAAAAAATACACTTTTTTTCATTTATTATTTCTATTTATACTTGAGAACATTTCCTTGAAAATACCCATTTTTGTAAATAATTGATTTCTATTTTTATATATTTAATATATATATATATATATATATATATATATATATATATATATATATATATATATATATATATATATATATATATATATATATATATATATATATATATATATATATATATATATATATATATACTTATATACCTTTTTTAAATAATTAGGTCAAAAATATAAAAATATTACATTTTTACTTTTATTAATATTTTACACTAAAAATATCTTTTTTATAATATACTTCTATTTTTTGTACAAATTAATATATTATTATATATAATTAATAAATAATATTATTTATTTAAGAATTAGGGTTTTGCCCTAAATAACAAAAAATAATAAAAAATTGACTTTTTTTATTTATTTACATTTCACATTATAAAATATAGTTTTTACATACATAAAAACTCTTTTGCATAATACATTTTGTTTGACTTTTATTTATTTGTATTTTATTCAATTATTGTATATTTAAATATTGCATATACATTCAATTTGGTTGTAATAGTAATCTAGGGTTTAATTTCTTATCAAATATCCCCAATTCAAATTTTTACCCCCCCTCCCTATATCATGTTGTAATAGTGTAGCATTTCAATTCTCGCACATTTAAAAGCTTTCAATTATGCCATGTTTAGACCTAGGGTTTTATGCAAATAAAATCAACAATTAGTTTGACCTAATCCAAGATAAATATGCATGAAAAACAAACACAATGCACACTTGCACCCCCTAGGGTTACAATCCACTTGTTGCCTTCAAAAATGGGCCATGGTTGCATGTCAAGTACTTTGGCAAAACAAAAATAAAACAAAAGATCATAGTCCCTCGATGACGCTATCTGAGTTGCCTAAACAAAATGATCAAGTCCCTTAAGAAAATTGCCAAAATACTTGACACCATTGCTATCATGGTCTATACGATGACCCGCGCCTGTCCCGTTTAACATCCTAACACAAGGTTGTTGACCAAATACAATGGTGAAATAACACTGTTAAAAGGGTTAAAAACATAAGGAAAGATCTTTGAGTAAATTAGGGTAGACAAACTCTTAGTTACTTGATCAAGCTTGCAAAAACATCTTTGCTATTTTCAAACACCCTTCACAACACAATTTCAAAACCCTACTTTCAAACATTGAAAACTTTTCAAAAGACAAAAACACCTTTGTATACATTCAAACAAGAATCATTACAAAGGTTGCCACAACGATGGCCTCTTTTCAAAACATCTTTCAAAATCACACACAAAGCACCATTTCAAACAATTGAAAAGCAAAGCAATTGATCTAAGCAAGTAACTAAGAGCCCATGGATAACCATGGATAGAAAGGGTTCTAAATACCTTCCCTTTCTATAATCTACTCCCCGAACCCAAGTAAACATCTCAAAGGTCTTTTCTGTGCTTTTTGACCTTTCCTTATGATAAAATAAAAAGTCGGTGGCGACTCTTGCTAAACCGAAACATTTGCGAACATAAAACGCAAAATACCAAGTCAGTTCTCCCACCGTATCACAGTACCCAAGTTGCTTTGGGTCCTTCATAATTAGTGCATTTCTTTACCCACACATAATGCCCACTTGCCACACTAAAGTTTCTAATATAGCAAGCATTAGGTGTATGGCCTTTAATGCCATAATAAAAACAAGTAGGTTCAAAGTTACTTCTATATCTAGAAGGATAAGATTTCTTCTTAGGAAATGTTTTCTTTTTAGGATAGTGACGAACTATTTTAGGTTTGCTCACTTTCTCTTTGGATGATTGATCACTAGCCTTAACAATGATAGTTTTGTAAGAACTTGGTTTTAAAAACTTTAAATATCCAAGTCCACTTTTATCATTGGAGTATCTTTGTTGGTTGTTGCACCCCAAAATTTACCCTCTTGATTTAGGCTTATGTTTCATCATGAACATCATAGTGCATTGCATTCATACATTGTGATAGGATCAAAGTACTTTGATTACCAAGCTTTCCTCAAGGATTTGAAGGTTGATTACATGGACAAGTTGCTCAAGAAATATCTTACCATCCAAATCTCTGGATATTTTGAGCTAAAAGGTTATGGCATATCTCAAGATGTTTTTACCCATCTCTTTGGATTCATCAGCCAAATTAGGGTTTGATTGAGCAAGGTTGTTGGCCAGTGTACAAGACTTGATTTAGGGAGCTACAACATTTATTTGATATTTTAATGGTCTTTGTACAAGAAATTGATCAAGATACCCAGAGGATTTGAAGTTTTGAAGATGATTCATCAGTCTCCTAATGTGTTGACTAAAATTAGGGTTTGGGATTTCATCAAGATTTCTTGAGAATTTTGAAGTGAAACTTTGCACATGGCCTTTATATGTTCGGAAGATTATATGTTTGAAGTTTTGATCATCAATTTTGAAGGGAAGTGGATCAATTGATTCAGAGGGGCAAAATGGTCATTTTGGTCAAAATCAGTCAAAGTCAAGGTTGACCAAGTGAATTTTTGGCCAACCATAAATTCAACGATGTAATTTTCATATTTCAATCCCATTTTGGTCATTGGATCAAAGAGATTGAAGTTTGGGTTGAAACTTATTCTTGAAGAAACCCTAAAAGTTTCTAATTTTGGAAAATGAGGACTTAATTTCAAAAAATCATATTTTATTCATCCTTGATCAAGAAGATGCAAATGAAATATCCTTGGAAATCTAAGAGAATTATCTTTCACCTCCTTTTGGTCTCATGTCCATATTGATAAGGAATTAAGAGTTATGGACTTTTGAAGTTACAAAATTATAGGTCATTTTTCAAATTTAGTGAATTTCAAGCCAAATTTTGAGGACCTTAATGGATTAATTTGCAAAAATTCTAAACTAGGGATATTTAGATCATTTCAAGACCTTTCAAAATTGTACTCATTTGTGTCAAAATTCAAATGTATGAGCAAGTTATGAGTTTTGGAAATTTGAGGCATTTCATTGAAATTTGGCAAATGTGCAAAATGGTCATTTCTTGCAAACTCAAGTTTTAACCATTCCTCTTGGTTCGAATCAAGCCCATTGGTAATTTGTGCCATGTTGAGGCCCATTACATTCACCATTTCGTTCCCATGTGCTCCATGAACTTGCTTGAATCAAAAAGTGCAAAACTTGCTCAAAATTGCCAATTCACCAACACTAGCTTAATGCAAGGATTTAAGTCCTAATCTTGTTTCTAATCTCTCCCTGGGAACAAATGGATTAAAATTCATGCAAAAAGCAAGCCAACACACGAGTAATTTCAAGGCTGCATCTGCACACTTGAATTTGGCCAAAAGAAGATTTCTTTGATTCCAAGAGCTTTCAACGCAAAAAACCTATCCTACCCTCCTCCTAATGCTCTATATATTGAGAAGCAAGCCTCAGTGAGAAGGGTTCGTGCCTCATTTCATCAATCAAAGTCAGAAACTCCATAGCTTGAAGCTTTGCATTTTTCTTCGATTCTTCCATCTCCCTTGTGCGTTTTGGCTAATTCTTCTTGCATTCTCTTCTCCAAGTGAAAAGGATTGTAGATCGAGGCTTGGATTTCAACTGGAGTGAAGGAGACAGTAGATCCATTTTTTCTCAAAGGTTCGAATTCTCAACTTTGAATTCTGATTTCTAGCCATGCTTCGTGTGATTTAAGTTCATAATCATGTTGTTTGAAGTCTATGGAATGATTCTGAAGCTTTATAGCGTTTAATTTGATGAATTATGCATGTTTGAATGTTCTGAAACTCGCGATGCAGAATGTTTTTGTTCATGTTCATGGCTTGATTGTGGACAATGTAATTGATGATTTGATTTGATTCGAATTGCTATGGATTCCTTGCCATGCTAGCTTTGATTTTCCTTTGATTTCATAAAAAAATGATGCAAAATTGAGCATGTTATGTTGATCTGAAAGTGAGCCCTAATCCTGAGAAGATGCACGCGTTTTTTGAACGTCAAGAGGTTGAAGATGATGTGGTGGCACATTATGATTGGTCCGTTTGAATTTTTTGGATCATTTGAATTTTTGTTTTATAATTTGATTTCCATTATTTTATTTCTTGCTCAAAAATGATTGGAAAATTCTGAAACAATTATCATAAATTCAAAATACTATTTATGACTTTATGTATTTTTTTGATAATTTTTTGAAATAATTAATTGGTTAAAAAAATTGTAAGGTTTAATTAATTAATTGGTCAAAGATAATTTTTATTTTAATAGTTCCTTTGACCTAAAAAATCCACAAAAATTATTTGAGACTCACAAAATAATATGAAAATTGATTCTGACTTTGGTTCATCATTTTTCTTATTTTTGATTAAAAATTTAATTTCAAAAGGATATTTGTAATATTTGTTTATTTTTTTAATTTTTTTTAATACTTCTATTAATTAAAAAATTCCAAAAAAAATCATGTAATCTTGTTTCTAATCATAGAATCTGAATATAATTTTACTTTGAACATTTCATGAATTTTGGTTATGGTTGGTATTTTCTTGCCTTTAAATAATAATTTTATTATTAATTGTTAGTTTTTTTTTGTTTTTAATATTTTCCTTTGATCCAAAAATTCATAAAAATTCAGGGATGTATGTTTTTAGCCCTAATATTTGAATATAATTTTGGTTGGCTATTTTTATGACTTTTTGATTTAAATATTATTTTGATATGTGGATATTTGTTAATTACATGAATGTTTGAATATTAATTTCTTTCTTGACTTTTCCTAATTCAAAAAAAATATGAAAAAAATGTATTTTCTGACATTTAGGGTTTCTTGATATTTTGCTTGACTTTGGTTTGATTTGTTTGAGTTTTAATCCTATTTAATCAATATTTGGGATTAAAAGTCAAAATCTAGGGTTTTGTTGCTTATGGTACAAGTTTTATGTTCAAAACCCTTGTGCCTTGGACTTTTATTGGATTTCAGGTCTTGATCATGGTTCATGAATGTGTTGGGAATTTGAAAACAATTTTTCTTGAGTTATTTGACTTGGTTTGACATTTTTCCACAAATAATTTTGAAAACTTGTCTAGCTTGGTGGTTTTTCCAACTAGTCTTGAACTTTGAACTTCATTTGGCCTCTTCCTCAAACATTCATGAACTTAGGGCTTGCATTCTGACTTTTATACACTTCCAAGATGTTAAGATTTTTTTGGTTTGAATTATGGATCCTTGTTTCTATTTTTGGTGTAATTTTGAAGTGAAGGTACCCAATTATGTTTGCATGACTTGTTGCAATTTGTTTGATGGCCAATGAACTTGAGTGAGGCCTATAATTGGGAACCTAATGATCATGTTGGTTCTGACTTGCCCATGTTAGCTTGAGCCATTTCACTTAGAAGCCTCATGTTTGAATATTTTGAACCTCCTAGTGCATTATGTAGGTTTCATCTCCTTTTGTATTCATGAAGTTATGATTGGGTTAGCTATACATGATTGAAATATGTTTGCTACTGACCTCCATGGTTCTTGTTCATATTATTCTCAAGCTCTTATGATCCTTGATTGATACTCAATTGTCAATTCAACATGGTGATAGGAAAGAGCAACATTCCTCTGATTCTTTTGACCTAATCTGTGCATATGCTTGTCTCTTCTTGTTTATAATGTCTAATATTTGGTAATTGCCACCATGTTATTCTCACTTCTTCACCTTTTGGAATACTAACTTGGTTGTTGAATATGCGAGGTACTCTGAGAAAGTTGCCACTTTTGGCTTGAGGCTTTTGTGTTCCACTTTATTTGTGGAACACAGTTTATTATATGGGCATTATTTTTGTGTTTGGCATGCTTGATGGTTTATGCAGGATATATATATACATGATTGTGAATGCCATACATTGCCCATTGGATTTGTTCATATCTGATAATTTTCTTACATCTTGATGGTGCAATTGCTGACTCAATTTGTCTACTGATGCCAGCTTGCTTGAAGTTTCTCTGGGTTTCTTTTATTCTTGCTTGATTGCTACAGATAGTTATCTGTTTGGTATTGTACTACCTCCTTTCTCCCATTTTCATTTTGCATAATTCTCTGATTGCATGATGGGACCTCTGTTGCTGATATATGTCAGGAGGCCCTCTGGTTTTTTATCTGGTGCATGTATTGTGTGGTTGATTGATGAATCACTCAATTTAGAAATTGAGATCACGACTTCGCTATCATTGCATGTTCCCTATAGGATGTTTATTACTTTTCTTCTTTAATTGTTGATCGATGAGTCACTCAATTTAGAAATTGAGATCACGAATTCGCTCTCATTGCATGTTCCCTATAGGATGTTTATTACTTTTCACCTTTAATTGTTGATCGATGAGTCACTCAATTTAGATATTGAGATCACGACTTCTCTCCCATTGCATGTTCCTTATAGAATAGTTTTGTTAAGCTTTCTTTGACATGCTGATTAAGGTAGGAATCCATGTATGCAAACATAGGATAGGATTCTCCTTTATCCTCAACCTTAGGGTCAACCTTTGAATGATAACACTAGGGATAGTACTAGGTTAGTTTCCCTTAGTTGTTTTCCCTTTCTATGCATTCTGCATCTTAAAACAAAAATTTATTTTCTTGGCAAATCATAAAACACCTCTAATGAACCCAAACTCTTCTTCAAAGTAAAAGATACAAACCAATCTTACTTTGTCTGTGTTATCTTTAAGTCGATGCTTCACCATCGCACATGTTTGTTATCCTACTTTGATTCACAACATCATTGTTAGGTGTGATGTTTTGTCATCTAGTTTATTGATGTTTTGCCATCTTTGCTATGATATCTTGTTATCTTGAAGCCGATGTTTCACCATCACACATGTTTGTTATCCTACTTTGATTCTCAATATCATTGTTAGGTGTGATGTTTTGTCATCAGTTCTATTGATGTTTCGCCATCGCACATGTTTGTTATCCTACTTTGATTCACAATATCATTGTTAGGTGTGATGTTTTGTCCTCTAGTTTATTGATGTTTCGCCATCTTTGCCATGATATCTTGTTATCTTGAAGCCGATATTCCGCCATCGTGCATGTTTGTTATCCTACATTGATTCTCAATATCATTATTAGGTGTGATGTTTCGTCATCTGTTTTATTAATATTTTGCCATATATACCATGATACCTTATTATCTCTTAGCCGATGTTTCTCCATCGCACATTTGTTTGAAGTCGATGTTTCTCCATTGTACATGTTCGATTATCTAACTCTGACTCTCGATGTCATTGTTAGGTGTGTTGTTTTATCATCTGATGTTTCGCCATCTTTGACATGTTACTTTGTTATTACTTAATCGATGTTTGATCGCCTCTTTTGTTTGTTGTTTCATTCGACGTTTTGCCATCTTGACTATCTTTGTTTATCTTAACTAAAAAACACAAACCAACCAAAACACATAAGCCGAACTACGGCTGCTCTGATTCCTTAAAAGGGATACGTAGGCATTGGGGTAGGGCCCAACCGAGCATATTTTTTATTTTCCCTACATTATTTTCTTCGTCCTTTTGCACGCATTCCCTTTTCAGTTTTAAGCCATAAACATAGGATTTGACCACAGCCATTTAGATTAGACAACAAGAGTGGATACAGTAGAGTACTACGGGCGTGTGGGGTGCTAACACCTTCCCCTCGCATAACAGACTCCCTTACCCGATCTCTCGGTCGAAAGACCGTGATTTCTCCCTTTTCAGGTTTTCTCTATGTTTACCTTTCCCCCTCGGTGGGATAAAAGACGTTCGGTGGCGACTTCATTGATGTTTCATTACATCTAGATGACGGGTCTCGGCTGCGTAGTTTCATTGGCTAAGAACACCTTCCAATCCAATTTGGCCTTTTTCATATTTTTCAATGACTCTATTTAATTGGACAATTTGGAAAGAGAGTGATTCACAATTTTTGCATACAGAATTATGTTTTTGTTGATCACTTGATTTTTGTTTTTCTTCTTTGAAATCTTTTTCCATAGAATCACATTTTTCTTCTAAGGATGAAATTTGTTTCTTTTGTGATGAAATAGTTTTATACAGAATTTTGCATTCATTCAATAGTTCATCTATAGCACCTTGTGCATCACTATCAAAAAGAGAAAATTCATTACTAACCTCATTGTCTTCATCATCAGAATGGTGTGAGGCCATCAATGCTAGATTTACACTTTTATCATTATCGGAATCAGATGAGGAAATTATTTCATTATCCTCCTATGTAACATAAGCCTTTTTGTTCTTGAATCCCTTTTTGCTTTTGAAGCCACTTTTCTTGGAGTGTTTTGGACAATCCGGCTTGACATGACTTTGCTTACCACATTCATAACATGTGATTTCTTGTGTTGATGTGGAAGTTTCCTTTTTCTTAAATTGTTTCTTTCCTTTTGAATGAGAAAAGGGTTTGTCATTTCTACCAAAGAACTTACCAAGCCTTTTAACAAGAAGCATGAAATTTTCATCTTCTTCCGGATTGTCTTCCTTTTCAACTTCCATGGAGTCTATCTTCAAAGCAATATTCTTGGATTTCTTCTCTTAATTTTCATGCTTTTCAAGTCTTCTGAGTTCTGTTTCATATTCTTGAAGTTTTCCAAACAATGTTGCGGACGTCATGGAGGAGAGACTTTTCTTTTCTGAAATTGCTGTTACCTTTGGTTTCCATTCCCTAATTAAATACTTAAGTACTTTCAGATTTAGTTCATCATTTGTCAAAGTTTTACCAAGAGCACTTAGATGATTTGTCAAGTGCACAAATCTCTTTTGTAAGTCAAGAATGGTTTCTCCGGGCTGCACTCGAAATAATTCGTATTCTTGACTTAGGGTATTTAGTCTTGATCTTTTTACTTCAACCGTTCCTTCATGAGTTTGTACCAAGGTATCCCATATTTCTTTTTTTGTCTTGCATGCCGAGACACGGTAGAATGCATCCATGCTAAGTGCACCTTGAAGAAGGTTTATTGCCTTTTTATCATAGAGAACTTTCTTCTTATCATCATCGTCCCATGCAGTTTTAGGATTTGATGAGCCAGCACCATTGATTACCGTTATAGGGATAAATGGACCATTCTCGACGGCATCCTATATTTCTTCTCCTTGTGCTTCTAGATGTGCCTTCATGCGTATTTTCCAGAAGTCAAAATATTCACCACAAAATAGAGGAGGCTTGTTGTTACTACCACCATCTCTGAAAACGGGATTTTGATTTGCGGAATCCATTCTGGATCTTTTAGGAACAGGTTACCTATAACCAGCTCTGATGCCAATTGTAAGTACGAAGTGCGCCTAAGAGGGGGGTGAATTAGGTACTTTAAAAAATTATGGTTTTAGTGATGATGGGTCTTATTTTTCTGGTTAATGGTGAGTTTAGGAAAGCTTAAAGTGCAGAAAAATAAAGAGACACGGGCGATATATCCTGGTTCCCCTCACAGTCTGAGAGTACTCCAGTTCCCTTTCAACATGAAAGAGATTTCCTTATTGTGGCAAACTTAAACAAGAACTACCAAAAAGCCAAGAATAATCCTATTGGACCAAGAATAATACTCTTGGATTTTCACTAAGTCAACTATGAGAACAATCCTCTCAAAGTGACTACACTTGTATCCAACAATCCTGGAAGGACAAGATTTCAAAAACCCTTAAACTTATTTCCAACAATCCTGGAAAAATAAGTAAGTAACTATCAATATTTGAGTTTGAGTGAGTTGAGTAGTATTTATCACTTAGAGTGATTTAACAATGAATGATTTTCTCTTCCAATAATATTATTGTACAATGACTCAAGATATATTTTCTCAAAGTTTTCTGTTTAACAATGTATGAAAATGTGCAGAAAACTTATGTATGAAAGTGAAGGAATGCTTGAGTTTGTATTTTGAAAATTCAGAAAATATATTTGGAAGAGGTGTTCAAAATGATTTTGAAAATTATTATTTATATGTTCATAACACCCTTTTGAAACATCATGAAGTTCTGAAAATGAATCATGAAGAAATGCCAAGTTTGAGTGAAAGGTTTCAATGAAAAGGTATGATGAACAAGCATGTGAAAAGCTGTTGTTTTTCAAAATCGTGCAGCATGCAATCGATTGCACCCTTTGTGTAAATTGATTGCACAAGGTTTCAACAGCTATATTTTCAAAAGATTTAAATGTGCAATCGATTGCACTAGCAATGTAAAATCGATTGCATGTGAAGTCGGTAGCAAAAAGTAAGTGAGTGCAATTGATTGCACAAGCAATGTAAATCGGTTGCACTGAGAAACAGAAGCAAACATTTTGAAAATTTTAAGTATGCAATAGATTGCACAAGCAATGTAAATCGATTGCACAGAGAAACAGAAGCAAAAGATCTGAAAAATTGAAGCATGCAATCGATTGCACTAATATGCAAATCGATTGCACTCAAGTGAAAAATGAATTTTAACTTTGAAAAACTTGAGTAATGATTTTTTAAACATTTCTTATTCATCATTGAGCATCTATATCTTAAGATCAAAGTAAATAATATTATTATACCTTGAAAGTTGTTGAGAGCTTTGAACTGAAGATTTTGTCCTTAGATGCTTTGAGCTTGATCATAAATCTTTGCCTTCTTTGTTAATCATGGTTTGTCTTCATCAAAACAAAAGCTCATTTGAGAAGCTTGATTTTACATCTTAGCCGGAGAGCAGCCCATGCCAGAGTGCAGCAAGTTTTCTCGAGCAGTGAATATCTGGTTTCACAGTCGGTAAACTTTTGCTCAGGTAATAAATAGCATGCTCTTTTCGGCCATACTCGTCAAGTTGGCCCAAAACACACCCCATAGAATTCTATAATACCGTCAAGTACATGATAAAAGGTCTTCCTTCAAATGGAGGCATAAGAATAGGAGGTTCTTGTAGATATTCTTTGATTTTCTCGAAGGAAGTTTGGCATTCATCGTTCCATATGACTACCTGATCTTTCTTCAAGAGTTTGAAAATTGGCTCACAAGTAGCAGTCAAGTGTGATATGAAGCGAGCAATGTAACTGAGACGACCCAAGAATCCTCTGACTTCTTTTTCAGAATGAGGGACTGACATTTCTTTGATGGCCTTTACCTTGGTAGAATGAACTTCAATGCCTTTATTGCTGACGACAAAACCTAAAAGCTTTCCAGATCGTACTCCAAACATGCACTTGTTAGGGTTTAACCTCAGCTTGTACTTCTTCAGCCTCTCGAATAATTTGTACAAGTGATCGAGATGTTCTTCTTCGGTTTGTGATTTAGAAATCATATCATCCACGTATACCTCTATATCACGATGAATCATATCATGAAACAAAGCTACCATAGACCTTTGATATGTTTCCCCTGCATTCTTTAATCCGAACGGCATGACCTTGTAGCAGAAGGTGCCCCATTGGGTAACAAAGGCAGTCTTCTCCATGTCTTTAGGAGCCATCCTTATTTGATTATAGCCTGAGAAGCCATCCATGAAAGAGAAGACTTTATGCTGAGCAGTATTATCAACTAAGATGTCAATGTGTGGTAGAGGGAATTCATCCTTGGGGCTTGCCCTATTCAGATCCCTATAGTCTACGCACATGTGAACTTTCCCGTCTTTCTTTGGCACTGGCACCACATTGGCAACCCATTGAGGATAGTATGTCACAGCTAAGAACCCTGCATCAAATTGTTTCATCACTTCAACTTTGATATTTTCAAACATATCAGGCCTCTTGCGACAAACCTTTTGTTTAATAGGAGGGCAGTCTTCTCTTGTCGGCAGATGATGAACTACGATGTCGGTATCCAACCTAGGTATATCTTCATAAACCAAGCAAATACTTCCACATAATCATGCAACATATGAACCAACCTGCTCTTGACACCACTTTCTAAGTTAGCGCTGATCCTGATTTCCTTCTTATCTGACTCAGTACCCAGATTGATGACTTCAACTGACTCTTCATGCGGTTGAATAGCTTTTTCCTCTTGTAATAGAAGTCTGGCTAGTTCTCCCGGTATGTCATAATCTTCTTCGACTTCGTCTTTGGCTTGGTTGATAGGACATTCAAAGTCGTAGTCGGGAATAGTAGAATCATTGGCAATAGGATCCAGAGTGGATGTGGACCTGCAAGAGTGTGTGTGTTTGCGTGTGTGTGTGCATGTAAGATACATGGCTATATATTTTTTTTGAAAATGTATTTGAAAGAAAGGAAAGACAATGAACACAAATATTTGAATGTAAAAGATTCCAATGTACTGAATGATCATATGATTAGATTAACATAAATAAAAACCCTTGACAAATGGACCAAAATGCCCCGGGCCAGGCACATGGCTGAAAAGTCATTGTTAAAATATTACAGACAACAAGTTCTTGAATTGAAAGAAAAGCAATAACAAGTAGATTAATCCTCAATGAAGGAGATGGGCACAAAGTCCTTTGTATGCCAATTCTCCAGCTTCATTGCAGTTGGATACACCCAATCTTCAAATGCAGCTTCTTCATCATAATCACCCACGGTGTTGACTTCATGGCTTCCAATGCGGAGAGGTGGCTTTCCAGCACGAGCACGCCTTACTTCCTTATGAGCTTTGACGATGAAGCCCAAACCAAACTTGTTCTCTTTAATGGGATATCGAGGAGTTGCCCCCAAGTATCACAATTTCCTTCTTTAATTGTCGCACGGGCATCCTTGACTGAAACCATCTTTGGCATGGCCTTAACAGCTTTAGACTCATCAGAAGAACATTTGGTAGCAGCAATCATCGGTGGTAAAACCTCAAAGGCTTGACATGGGGTTTGAATGAATTATCCATCCATCTCTACGTACTTGAAAGAGTTAATGTGGCTCACCATAAACTCTTCTTCTCCACAGGCGGTGGCTATTCTGCCCTTGACTAGATATTTGAGTTTCTGGTGGAGGGTTGAGGTTACTGCCCCAGCTTTATAGATCCACGGGCGACCTAACAGACAAGAATAAGCAGGACGAATATCCATAATATAGAAGGTGGAATTGAAGATTTGGGAGCCCACTTTGATTGGAAGATCAACTTCCCTATGAACAGTCCTTTTTGATCCATCAAATGCCCTTACAATGATATCACTTGGCTTCAAGACTAAATCTTCACAGTCAAGACGGTCTAATGCCCCCTTGGGTAATACATTCAGAGAAGAACCAATGTCTACTAGCACATGTGCTAAGGTAGTCCCTTTGCACTCGACAGAAACATGTAAAGCTTTATTGTGATTCTTCCCAAGAAGTGTCAAGTCAACATTTGAAAATCCCAAACCATTATCAGCTGTCAGGCTAGCCATACAATTCTCAAATTGGTCTGTTGTTGTCTCATGGGGGACATGATCCTTTTTCAGGAACTTGATTAATGTTCGAGCATGGGCGTCGGAGCAAAGCAGCAATGACAACATTGAAATCTTAGAAGGGGTTTTCCCTAGCTGTTCTACAATCTTGAAGTCGCTTCTCTTTATGATATATTAAAAATCTCGTCCATCTCGCGAGCGGAGGGTTCTTCATTAGCTACGTCCTTGGAGGGTACTTCAACCACATCAGGCTCAAAAACTTTCTCTTTCTCTCTTGTATCAGTATTTGGCTTGGCAACAGTAATGCGGATGGGCGTCCTTGTAACGACTAGTGGTGAGATATTGGGTGAAAATATTCTCCCAATTCTAGTTACTTTTCTTGAACCAGCTATGTTGCCAACATTTCCGTCTTTTTCTTCTTTGATCCAGTCATCTTGTTTAATCTCATGATAGAACACTTCAGCACCGTAATTCCATTGTACCACTTTGTTTGAAGAGTAAGGAATTGGTCCAGGATTGGTAATTATTAAGGGAGCAACAATGGGTTCATTTGAAATCTTAATAGGACCTTTGGAGGTGATCCTAAGAGGCTTGTTTGAGATGGTAATAATGGAGAGGTCTTCACATTTGTTAATCAAACTTTTGGCAAGTGGGGTTTTCCCAAATAGAATTTCGTGGCTATCCATCAGGCGTTGAATGCCTTTCTTCAACCCTTCACATCCATTGAGTTGTTGGGTACAACACACACAGTCTTTTACACAGCCAGGGAAGATCCCAACTTTCAACAGATCGTTTTTTATTACATTCAGTGGAGTAGTCAATTCTTCAACAGACACAACAAAAATTGTATCTTCAATAGCATTAACCCTCTTGTTATGTTTCGGCATTAGAGTGGTAATTACATTCAGCGTTGGAGGAGGATCAAACTCAATAGTCTTGTTGTCAATCAAATCCTGGATTTTGTTCTTCAAGGCCCAGCACTGGTCAGTCTCGTGTCCGAGGCTGTTTGAATGGTAAGCACACTTAGCGTTCGGATTATATTTTGGTGACGAGGTGTTAGGGTTGGCGGGAGGATCGCGCAATGTCACTAAATTAGCCTTGAGCAAATGTTGAAGGTCTTGAGACAGTGACAAGCCTAACCTCGTAAATTGTCTTCTTGGAGTTTCAAAACATTGATGATTTGCAGATGGTCTTGGAGTAGGAGTTGGATTGGAGATTCAGACAGCATTGACAGACGGGTGATCGTTCTTCTCGGTATGGGACCTTTCCCCATACATAGCATTGACTTCCTTCTTTGTAGCAAAAGGTTTCTTGATAGGATTGGGAGCGGAGGTAGATGCCACAGAGACCTTCCCACTTTTGATGCCACTTTCAACTCTTTCACCGGTTAAGATCAATTCGGTGAAACCAAAAGATTAAAGAAAGGACCAGATAAAGTGCCCATGAACATGTCGATGTGCTCCCTATCAGTCAAGGGAGGTTGGACCCTACTAGCAAGGTCTCTCCATTTTTGGGCATATTCCTTAAATCCTTCATTCTTCCCCATGGTCATATCTTGCAACTGAACACTCATTGGCGCCATGTCGGTGTTGTACTGATACTAATGGTAAAAGGCAGTAGCTAAATCCTCCCAAGTATTCATACGAGAACCATCTAACTGATAAAACCATTCAAGTTGTGTTCCAGCCAAAATCTCTTGGAAAAAGTGAACCCAGAGCTTCTTATCAGCAGTGTGCGGCTGTATCTTGCGAACATAAGATTTCAAATGGAGTTTTGGACAAGAAACCCCATCTTACTTTGCAAAGATTGGTATTTTGAATTTGTGGGGAATGACTACCCCAGAGATCAAACCCAAATCATCAAAATCTAAACCGGGGACGGCTTGGATTTCAACAACTTTCAATCTGTCTTCTAACTGCTTGTATTTGATATCAGCGGGTGGATACTGCTCGTTGTAATAATCATCATAGGATACTTGATCATTGATACAGTCAGCCTGAGTACTCTTGACCTTTCTAATCTGGTTCTCGTCCTCTTCAGATGAATCTTCTCCTACTGGGATTTGACGGACTGTCTCCTTGAACCTTCTACCCATGTTTAATGGAATATGTTATGATGCATGGAATATGTACATGCAAATGATTTCAAGGATTAATGAGATTTAAATTTGTATAGACAAAAGAATTAACAAACGTTAATTTTCATTAGACAAAAGAAGAAAGATTACATCATGCCTTTTGGGCTTACAAAATAACTTTCTAAGATAAAAAGACCGAACGCATCTTCTTTGGCGCGAGATAAGCGTTCACACTTTGCTCTTCTTATATCTGCTTCGTAAGCTCCAAGACCCTCTTCTCACTAGCATAGAATTGAGCCTCGGAAGTATCTTGTTCTTTCTTCAGCTGGATCCAACCATTTTTTAAGTCTTCGAGAGAGGTAGGCATGTCGGGATGGAGGATAGTGTAGGGAACATCTCCTTCGACCACAGGCTCCATGATGACTGGTAAGATGGAGGGATAAGGCATCACAAGTTTTTGAGCACGAGCTCGTACCCATTTAAGGCAAGGCTCGATGGGAATGGAATTCTCGTGTCCTAGTGTCTTGCTATCCACCTTGTTCAACATCCTCCAGGCTCGGATAAATCTCTGGCGGTAACCTTGATCGTCATTCTCTTAGTCAAATACCAAACCTTGGATAAGCATCTCATGGGGACCATCCCTTCGGGCGTAACCAAACTGTCTTAAGGCTAAGCAAGGATTGTAAGTGATACCTCATCTAATGTCAAGCAAAGGGACATTAGGGAACTATCCACAATGGTCGACGATAGTAACATTCTCCAAAGAGCGGGAACACCAATGAATATCTGAATGTTTGAGCGTCATAAACCTATGTGACCACCTTAAACCTTGCTCGTTCTTCAATACAGATTGGGGAATATGAAAAATAAACCATCTTGACAAGAGAGGAGTACAACACATAAGGATACCTCTTTTCCTCATAGTGCGAGTGTGAAAGGAATGTAGGATGTCCCCTAGAAAAGTAGGCATCGGGTTACGAGACATGAAGATTTTGACGGCGTTCACATCTATGAGTTGGTCAAGATTTGGAAACAAAATCATCCCATAGATGAGGAGAGCCACAATTTCCTCAAAGGCTTGCAAATCCAAAGAGTTCCAACAGTTTTGGGATTTCTCAAACAAGAACTTTTCTAGGAAACCTTTGACACCACTCCTTGTTTCCCAATTAGTTGTGATATCAGGTGGTTGCAAGTGTAGAGCTTGAGCAATATCTTTTGGCTTTGGATCTCTTTCCGTACCGCTAAGAGGTAGTTGATTGAGAATGGGAATCTTCAAGAGTTGGGAGAATTCTTCCAAAGTTGGCACAAGTTGATAATCGAGAAATGTGAAGCAATGGTGTAGAGGATCAAAGAACTGGAAGAGCACATTCATCATGTCTTCATCAGTGTTAGAGGTGACCAAGTTTAGTAGGAAACCATGTCTTTAGGTGAATGGAGAATTTTCCGGAATCCTTGATGCTAAGTCTTTGAGTTGAGGAGGGATCCTTACGAGATTGACTTGAATGGTTTTCCTGCGAATAGAATCCATGTCCTATAAAACAGAACAAAGATAAATCTCAAAAATCCTTGAAATGGTTAGTGAGTATGAGTATGAGTATGATGTCATGATGTTTATGATGTTACGTACAAGTATATATATACAAACAAAGAAAACAAGTCCTTAGGTTTAGGATTGCATGGAGTCTCATAGGTAAGTCCCCTCTTGAAGTTTAGTTGGCTCAAACCTATCCTAGCAATAGTAACCGGGTTCTAAGGAGCTCAATATCACTGAGTTAAAAGTACTATTTCAGTTCTTTGATCCTGTGCACCATTATTTCACCTCCCCAGATTACCAGCTAGTACCTACTATGGAGGAATTTTCTCAGTTGTTGGGGGTACCTATTATTGATCAGTTACCTTTCAACGGTACGGAAGGACATCCAAAGCTTGAAGAGATTGCTAGAGCTTTGTCCTTACAACGGTCTGACGTAGTGACAAGTTGGGAGACTAGAGGAAGTGTTCAAGGAATCCCGACCAAGTTTCTATTCGAGAAGGCTTACCATTTTTGGGATACCCTGGATTTACAAGATTTCGAAGAGATGCTAGCACTTCTCATTTACGGGATGGTACTTTTCCCTAATGCAGGTTAACTCGTAGATGTGAAATTTTTCTGTTTCATAATCTGGTGCCTACATCACTCGGAGATATTCTACACTCTTTGCATGCTCGCACTCTAAAGAGAAGAGGGACCCTCCTGTGTTGCACTCCTCTATTGGCTAGGTAGTTTATTTCGCACCTACCCAGGTTGGTTTTGAAGAATGAACAGGGTTTGAAATGGTCTTGTAGGCTGATGTCCCTTACACATTCAAACATTCATTGGTGTTCATGGTTCTCGGAAGATGTTACCATCATCGATCGCTGTGGTGAATTCCCTAATGTCCCTCTCTTAGGCATTAGGGTAGGAATCACTTACAACCCTTGTTTGGCACTACGTCAGTTTGGTTATGCGAGAAGAGATGGTCCTCATGATACGCTTATCCAAGGAATCACCTTCAACTATGAGAATGATGCTCAGGGATACCACAAAAGCTTCATAAAAGCTTGGGGCATGGTGCATAAAATTGATAGCAAAATGCTGGGGTACAAGAATTACATTCCTCTTAAGCCTTACCTCCGATGGGTACGAGCTCGCGCCCAAAGTCTTATGATGCCTTACCCTGTTGTCCTACCAATAACTGTGGAACCAGTTAGTGAAGGAGATACTACTTCCCTTGTTCATCATCCTGACATGCCGATTGATCATGAAGAGTTACAAAAGTCCTGGGATTAACTCAAAGAGGAGCGGGACGCGTTTGAAGCTCAGTTATATGCCAGCGAGAAGAAAGTCCTAGAGCTCACTAGGCTACTTCATGAAGAAAGGAACATAAACGCCTACATTGCACCAAAGAGGATGCGCTCCTGGGAGACCTAGTCTCTTTTTTGATTTAAGTTTTGTTTTGTTTCATTGTAAGCCTAAAAGGCACTCTTTAAAACAATTCGAACTTATTAATGCAATTAACATATGTTTCTTTTGGTTAAAAAAATCTGAGCCTTTAAGAATCCTTGAAATCATTGCATACGCATCCCATCCATAGCATCGCATAAACAGGTACCATAACAGGTTTCTCATCTTCTTCGTTGTTTATTTCAGCAGTAATGTCTTCCGAACAAAGCATCAAGGATCTTCAGGCACAAAAATGCCCAATTCCAACAGATGTTCATAAATCTAGTGAAAGGGCGGGAGGATATGAAAGCCCTCATCCTGAAGGAGAAAAAGAAAAAGAAGAAGGTCGCTAGTATTCTGAATATGGGCAGAAGGTTCAGGGGGCCGTTAAAGCAACCAGTTGATCTGACCTCTTCATCCAAGGAAGGGGAGAATCAAGAAAGAGAGACAAGGGAAAAGGACCCCAGTCCTGAAGTTTCTGACAATGATACAGACTACAATGATGAGCAATGTCCTCCTACTGAGGATAGATACAAGCAGTTGGAAGATCGTCTGAGTGCTATAGAAATCCAGAGGATACCCGGATTGGACTTCGAAGAACTGTGATTGGTGTCGGGAGTGGTCATCCCGCAGAAGTTCAAGGCTCCAATTTTTTCAAAGTACGATGGGGTGTCTTGCTCAAAGCTCCATCTCCGTTCCTACGTAAGGAAGATGCAGCCCCACACCGCTGATAGAAACTTGTGGGTTCACTTCTTTCAAGACAGTCTGACAGGGACTCAACTTAAATGGTTCTACCAACTGGAGGGAACCAATATCCGAAACTGGGAAGATCTGGCTGCTGCTTTTTATAAGCAGTATCAATATAATGCCAACCTTGCTCATACTCGTACTCAACTCTAAAGCATGTCCATGGGTGCAAGTGAAGGCTTTAAGGACTATGCACAGAAATGGAGAGACTTGGCTGGAAGAGTCCAACCCCCGTTGTCTGATAAGGAGTTGGTCAATATGTTTCTAGGGACACTATCTGGTCCATTCTTTAATCATTTGATCGGCAGCTCGTCAGCTGGTTTCACCGAGCTAATTCTAACTGGAGAGAGGGTAGAAGCTGGGATCTGGAGCGGTAAGATACAGAAAGATGCCTCTTCGAGCTCGGTAAAGAATCTTTTTGTACCCCCAAATTTTCCCTCTCATTTATCAAGGATTTCCTTACAAGATCTCTTGGACTCAAGATTGGATTAGGGTTTGACCAGCTCAAGACACTTCCTCATGCATTGATGACCAAAATTAGGGTTTGAGTTTGCAAAAGGATTTTTGGACCATCAATGCTTCATATGAATTTCAAGGACAATTATGGTCCCCCAAGATTACTCATGCCAAGTTTCAAGCATTGAATCACATTTTTGATCAATCAATTGGACAGTTGACCTAAAAACCAACTGTATTGGGAAAAAAGTCAACCATGGCCAATTTACAGTCAAACTTCGTGATTTTTTATCCACATCAACATATTAAACTCATATGTATCATTTGATCAAGTTTGGACCATAATTCCTCAAGAAATTTGATCAAATCATCAAAAGGGCAAAATGGTCAAAATTAGGGTTTTGACTGAGAAAGGGCAATTTCTGATTTTTGACCTAGCAAATGATCAATTGGTTTGAAACATGATTTAAAGAGTGCAATTGCATCATCTTTACCTAATGACATGGTTCAAAACATTGCAAATCCATTGGATTGATAGATGAATTTTTCAGTCAACTGATCAAAAGTCAATTGTACATTGAAAAGTCAAACTTTGACTTTTTGGTCAAATTCAAGTGCCAAAGATCATAATTCATCAAAACATGTAAAAATGTGAAACTTTTTCATCAATAAATCAAGGATTGAAGATTTTTTTTTGAAATTTGAAATTTCTTAACTTAGAAATTTTTCTAAGTATAGAAAATTTCTTATTTTTTCTCAACTTTAAGCCAAATTTTAACCATGATACAAGATGATTCAAAGAAAGTTCCCAACATGAAAGATGTATATCCCCATGAAATCTATAACTTTTATTCACACAATTTCTCCTAAATATTCTTGGATCTCAAGATATAATTTTGTGAATACATGCTCATGAACTAAAATAACTTAGTAAAATTTTGCCCTAGTTAGGCAGGTTTTTGACTCAACTTCATGCCAATTTTTCATATAGTTAGAAGGGGAATCTTTGAAAGCAATTCAAAGATGAGTTGTAGAGAACATTACAAGCTTTCCAAAATGTCCAAGAACTCCTTGAGATCATTCTTGAATATGGAGAATCGAAGAGATGAAGTTGACAATTTCTCACTTTGATTTCAAGCCATTTCATGAAGAACAAAAATTCAAATCCTCAAGCATGTTGTACAATTGATCAGTGCATTTTGATGCACATCCTTCCACGATTGTACTAATGCATTTCTTTAGTTTATTGTGTTCATTTTTATGTTTTAATATGTTTTGCTAATTTATTTTATTTTTGCATTTAATTAATTTTCGTATTTTATTTTCAGCAACTGTAGCTTTCACAGAAAAATTCATAACTGGAGCTACGGGAAATGGATTGAGGCGTTCTAATATTGGTTGGAAAGCTAAGAAAAAGACCTACAACTTTCTAGTTGTGGCTAGATGCTGATTCGGGATGTAAAAGGTTGAAAAAGTCGTTGAAGTTGCAGCATTTTATATTTAAGTTTGGGTCATTTGTTTTGGGCATGAGTTTTGTATCCGACTGAGTTGGGTTGTTTCTTTTTAGTTTTTACCTAGATGCTACAGAATTTTCGGCAGCCATTCATTGTTCACGAAAAAATAGAGAAAGCTTTGTATGAATCAATGGAGAACTAAAACCTTTCTGACGGATTTACTGTACTCAGATTCCAACTTTGAGATTGTTATAGCATTTGCAATTTAATTTCGATTCCTTTCAACTATGTTATGAGATTGTTGTTTTCTTAATTTTATTTTCATATAACATTGTTGATTTAATTTGATTGATAAATGTTCCCAAATTTTAATCGCGATTGACTTTGCTTAATTGTTAATTTGCGTCACTTTTAACCGTATGCTTAATCCGGCCATAGGAACATGTATCTCATAGTGTCAATCACGCTTGTTAATTGATACTGTAATCAAATAGGATAGAAACTTCACTTAGGAGATTGTAATGTTAGCAGTCGATGATAGGTACGAACCGAGGTAGTGAATCCGTTTGTTATAATCACTCATATCAAAAACAGCTTATTTTATAATCACTTTTCATAATCAGCTTATTTGCCTAAAAGCGAACCACCTCCCCCCCCCCCCCTTTAACTCGATTTCAGTTAGTTAATAATATTTCAAGAATCCTTGAGAAAGATATTCGAGCCATTTGTCGCTATATTACCGTTTTACAAAATACTACAGTTTTGAAACCGTTGCGTAAAAATACTTGTTTTTGATCCGCGCGCGACAGCGGATCAAATTGGCGCCGTTGCCGGGGATGTCCTTGTTCAAGTTAATGATTTGATTTTTCCTGTAGATTTTTACATTCTGGACATGTAAGGAGAAACAAAGTCCAGCAAAGCTCCCATCATTTTAGGCAGACCATTCATGAAAACAGCAAAAACAAAGATTGATGTTGATGATGGAACCATGTCCATGGAATTTGGTGACATTGTCGGAAAATTTAACATTTTTGATGCCATGAAACATCCATTGGAGGAGCATTCCGTTTTTCATATTGAATTAATCTCTGATTTGGTGGATGAAACTTGTTCTGAATTGTTTTCATTATATTTTCCATCTTTATCTGCATTTGATGATGTTTATTCGTGTTCTGATTGTACTGAAACTAACATATTTGTTGTATGTGCTGAGATTGATGTTGCCTTGCAGGCTGATGTGTTTTCTACAAGTGATGTTGTTGTCAATGAAGTTAATTATGCAGCGGAAGCTCTTGACATCCCGACTGCCCCAATCACTCCATCCATTGAGCAGCCCCCATCCTTAGAGCTGAAACAACTCCCGGATAATCTGAAATACGCTTATTTGGAGAGTAATGAAAAATTACCTGTCATTATTTTTTCTAACCTTGATTTCGAACAGGAAAATAAGCTTTTGCAGGTTCTGAAGAAACACAAGAAGGCAATCGGATGGAGATTAGCCGACCTCCCTGGTATTAGTCCATCGATGTGCATGCACAGGATTTTATTTGAGGATGAAGCAAAAACAGTAAGGCAGCCCCAAAGGAGGCTTAATCCTTTGATTCTTGATGTTGTGAAGAAAGAGTTAACCAAACTCTTGCAAGCAGGTATCATTTATCCTATCTCTGACAGTAAATGGGTAAGTCCAGTGCAGGTTGTGCCTAAGAAGTCTGGACTCACAGTGGTGAAAAATGAGAAGAACGAACTTGTTCCCACTAAGTTCAGAACAGTTGGAGAGTTTGTATTGATTACAGGAGATTGAACCAAGCGACTAGAAAGGATCACTTTCCTCTGTCGTTCATTGACCAAATGCTTGAACGGCTAGCTGGTAAATCAAATTACTGTTTTCTTGATGGTTTTTCAGGTTACTTTCAGATCCATATTGCACCGGAAGATCAAGAGAAGACCACTTTCACTTGTCCCTTCGGTACTTTTGCTTATAGGAGGATGCCCTTTGGTCTTTGCAACGCTCCTGGCACTTTCCAGCGATGCATGATTAGTATTTTCTCTGAATTTATCGAAAATTGCATGGAAGTGTTTATGGATGATTTCACTGTTTATGGTTCTTCTTTTGATGCATGTTTGAATAGTTTGAACTTAGTTTTGCAGAGATGCATCGAGACTGACCTTGTTTTAAATTATGAAAAATGCCATTTTATGGTTGAGCAGGGAATTGTTCTTGGTCACATAATTTCTGAAAAAGGAATTTCTGTTGACCCTGCTAAGATTGATGATATTTCTACAATGTCTTACCCTTCTTGCGTTCGCGAGATTCGTTCTTTTCTTGGTCATGCAGCTTTTTACAGGCGTTTCATCAAGGATTTCAGCAAGATAGCTCTTCCGCTCTCAAACTTGTTGAAGAATGACATCACTTTCAGCTTTGATGACAAATGCAAACAAGCGTTTGACTTCTTGAAGAAAGCATTGACCTCCGCTCCCATCATCCAGCCTCCTAACTGGACCCTCCCTTTTGAGATCATGTGTGATGCCTCTAATTATGTTGTTGGGGTTGTCCTTGCACAAAGAGTTGGCAAGGCTTCCCGTGTTATTTACTATGCTTCTAGGACTTTAGATTCTGCACAGTCAAATTACACTACCACTGAAAAAGAACTTCTAGCTATTGTTTTTCTCTTGATAAATTCAGATCATATTTGCTAGGTTCCAAGGTTGTTGTTTTTACTGACCATGTAGCTTTGAAGTACTTATTGAAGAAGCCGAATGCAAAACCGAGATTGATTCGGTGGATGTTGTTGCTCCAAGAGTTTAATGTAGAGATTAAAGACAAAAGTGGAGCTGAGAACTTAGTAGCTGATCACTTGAGTAAAATAGAGCGAGATGAAGATCCTTTTCCCATCCAGGATGACTTTCCTAATGAGCAACTTTTACTTGTGCATGGTATTACTCATTGGTTTGCTGATATTGTTAATTATCTTGTTGTTGGTGTTTTTCCTACAGGTGCATCCAGGTCATAGATTCACAAACTCAAGAGTGATGCCAAATATTATGTTTGGGATGATCCATATCTTTGGAAGTTTGGTAGTGATCAGGTAATTAGGAGATGTGTCCCTGACTATGAGATTGAATCTATTTTGAATTTTGCTCATTCATCTCAAGTCGGGGGACACTTTGGCCCTCAAAGGACTGCAAGGAAGGTCCTAGACTCAGGTTTCTTTTGGCCCACTATTTTTAAGGATGCTTTCGATACTTTCCGCACTTGTAAAGAGTGCCAGATAGCAGGTACAAACATTACTTGAAAGAGTGAAACGCCTCAGCAACCGATGCTTTTCTGTGAAGTATTTGATGTATGGGGAATCGACTTCATGGGTCCCTTCCCTGTATCATTTGGTTTTCTATATATTTTACTTGTTGTTGATTATGTTTCAAAGTGGGTGGAAGCTATCCCCACTAGGACTAATGATTCTAGAGTTGTTGCAGACTTTGTCAGGTCTAATATCTTTTACAGGTTTGGAATCCCGCGAGCTATCATAAGTAACCAAGGCACTCATTTCTGTAGCCGCACCATGGAAGCTTTGCTCCGAAAGTATGGAGTTGTGCACAGGGTCTCTACTGCATATCACCCACAAACAAATGGGCAAGCTGAAATCTCAAACAGAGAGATCAAACAGGTTTTAGAGAAAATGGTGCAACCAAACAGGAAGGACTGGAGCCGCCGTCTAGAAGACGCACTTTGGGCTCAAAGAACAGCTTTCAAGACACCCATTGGGATGTCTCCTTATCGACTTGTTTTTGGTAAGGCATGTCATCTTCCTGTAGAGATATAACACTGTGCTTATTGGGCGGTGAAAAGTTGTAATTTGGAGATGCAACAAGCAGGTATTGAAAGAAAGCTCCAATTACAACAGCTTGAAGAGCTTAGACTAGAGGCTTTTGAGAGCTCTAGGATTTATAAAGAAAAAACTAAGCACTTCCATGATAAGATGATTTCTAGAAAGGAATTCTCTGTAGGGCAACAGGTTTTATTGTATAATTCTCACCTTAAGCTTATGGCTGGGAAACTTCGATCTAAATGGATTGGTCCTTTTGTTGTCACTAATGTTTTTCCTTATGGTGCAGTAGAAATTAAAAGTACAGGTACTGACAAAGTTTTCAAGGTCAATGGGCAGCACCTAAAGCTTTTTCATCAAAGTGCAGTACCTGAAGATGTGAGCATAAAGGAGCTTTCTTTGGAAGCGCCTAACCACACTACAACTTGATCAGGGAGTTCTTATTCCTTTCTCTCAACTTTAATAACTGCGTCCTTTCATTGAGGACAATGATTGTTTTAAATGTGAGGGAGGGAATCATTTTGTTTCTTTGCTTTTATTTTAATTTCAGTTGTTTTTGTTAAAAAATTAAATAAAATGCATCTATTTGAAAGTTTTGGGTTGCAGACTAATTTGAGGTTATGTTTGTGGAGACTTGGGAAAAGCTCACAAGATCGGTATCGTCTTAACACTGTCTCCTACATATAGAAATTGATTTGAATTCTTATTATGTATTAGCCTTGAATTCTCACTCTCTAATAGCTCTTGAGTAGTTTATTTCAGCAGTCAACACCATCTCACACACTCTACGTAAGGAAGCCGATGAATATAAGTGAGTGTTCCGGAAAAAAAAAATGTTTTAAAAAGAAAAAGAAAAAAAAGGAATGCACCTTCTAAGTTTGGTGACCCTCACCCGGTCACTTAACCCAACGGTCGTAGTGCCTAAAAAATTTTTTTTTCGAGAATAAGACTCGTTGTTAGTTAGTTCAGCGGTTTCTGGTGCTGAACTTGGTAGGACGGATTACAGTCTGATCCCCCGCAACTACAACTGAGTAAGCAAAGGGTTATGCCATGTAAGTACCAAAACCCCGTGCAAAAAAGGATCAGAGTCACTAACCAGTCGCTTTGCTATGAGTGTGTGGAGATAACGGGCTTAATGTGATTACGCCTGAATGAAAAAGAACAAAAAGGAGGATGAGTAAGTTAGGTTTTTGCATAATAATATGATTCATATTGGTTTGTATATTTAGGAGGAAAGACTACTATTCCTACGATATCCTTAGTGTACGAGACTAGTACCTGTTGATGCAATCTTGACCGAAGATGATTTTGTAGCCTAGGATGAGTAATTGATGATGCTTTTGCGTTTCTTTTGATTGCATTTTACTCGGAGTGCAAAAGTTCAAGTGTGGGGGAATTTGATCAGTGCATTTTGATACACATCCTTCCACAATTGTACTAATGCATTTCTTCAGTTTATTGTGTTTATTTTTATGTTTTAATATGTTTTGCTAATTTGATATATTTTTGCATTTAATTAATTTTCGTATTTTATTTTCAGCAACTGCAGCTTTCGCGGAAAAATTCAAAACTGAAGCTACGGGAATCGGATTGAGGCGTTCTAATATTGAGTGGAAAGCTAAGAAAAAGACCTACAACTTTATAGTTGTGGCCAGATTCTGATTCGGGATGTAGCAAGGTTGAAAAAGTCGTTGAAGTTGCAGCATTTTATATTTAAGTTTGGGTCATTTGTTTTGGGCCTGAGTTTTGTATCCGACCGAGTTGGGTTGTTTCTTTTTAGTTTTTACCTAGATGCTACAGAATTTTCGGCAGCCATTCATTGTTCACGAAAAAAAAGAGAAAACTTTGTACGAATCAATGGAGAACTAAAACTTTTCTGACGGATTTACTGTACTTAGGTTCCAACTTTGAGATTGTTATAGCATTTGCAATTTAATTTCGATTCCTTTCAACTATGTTATAAGATTGTTGTTTGCTTAATTTGATTTTCATATAACATTTTTGATTTAATTTGATTGATAAATGTTCCCAAATATTAATCGTGATTGACTTTGCTTAATTGTTAATTTGCGTCACTTTTAACCGTATGCTTAATTCGGCCATAGGATCATGTATCTCATAGTGTCAATCGCGCTTGTTAATTGATACTGTAATCAAATAGGATAGAAACTTCGCTTAGGAGATTGTAATGTTAGCAGTCGATGATAGGTACGAACCGAGGCAGTGAATCCGTTTGTTATAATCACTCATATCAAAAACAGCTTATTTTATAATCACTTTTCATAATCAGCTTATTTTCCTAAAATCGAACCACCCCCCCCCCCCCCCCCCTTTAACTCGATTTCAGTTAGTTAATAATATTTCAATAATCCTTGAGAACGATATTCGAGCCATTTGTCGCTATATTACCGTTTTACAAAATACTACAGTTTTAAAACCGTTGCGTAAAAATACTCGTTTTTGATCCGCGCGCGACAGCGGATCAACAATCTTCACTTTTCAGGCCTCAAACTCGTTTGTCACTCCACCATTAATGGATTGCAAAATATTTCATGCCCTAAAGCCAAGCATTCAATGCATTGTACAAGAAAATAACCATTTTTGGAAGAAAGGCAACATTGTCATTTTGGAAAAACATGCTTTTTGCATTTTTCCATTTCTTGAGCCTTGGACTTGTTCTTTCTGCACAAACCAAGCCTCTAAACCTGAACAAAACAGGTTTAAATCTTCATACCACCCTACAAGATCAGAATCATGCATTAAGAAGTCATTTCTCACACTTGCTTCAAAAACAAGAAATGTAGCAAGACATGTGATCTTGTACTTCTGAGCAAGCATAAGTCCTCCAACCTTTTGCTCTATATAAAGCCATCATTTTTCAACTAAAACCACGAATGCCCAAGCCTTTAAACACCCTAGAATCAGAAATTTCATACCAAGCCTCCAAACTTGCCATTTCTAACTTGTGAACTGAATCTTCCATTTCACTCGTGCGTTCTCAGGCCTTTTGCTTTCCTAAGCTTCCTTACCTTACAAGTAAACCATCCCACAAACTGAGACATCACTGTAACTCCATCTTCCCCATTATTGAAGTTCAAAAACATAGTAACACAGGTGAACTTCTCCAGATCATTCCAGCCACCCTCAAAACAAGCTAAGCATTGCATTAGCTTCCTAGAGGTTCAAGGAAGCTAACCTGATCATCACAGCATCCTAAAGCAAGCTCATTTTCAAAACACGATTTCCATTTTCAAGGTGAGTTTTCTGTTTTTCTAACTCTTGATACATGCATAGTTAGCTTTCCATTTGTGAATATAAAATGTAGACATCATTGCTACGAAGTTTTACATATCCATAACTTGCATTTATTTGGCCTGAGTTTAGAGAATTTTGAGTTTGAAGTTTCTGAAAAAATTAGGTTAAGAATTAGGGCCAAAAAAATTATCTCTGATCTTGGACTTATAGTTTTAGTTATGCACATGGTTAGAATCGTGAAGTAAAATGCTATAATATTCATGTTATCACTTTCCATTTTTGTTGAGAGATGAAAGAGTTATAGGGGGTCAGGATGGCTAGAGGTTGAAGATGAAGTACAGGGCAAGACAACGTTTTGTGTTATGTATTTGTGTTTTCATTTGAACTAACAGATGTACAGCCACCCCAGTGGCAAGGCAGCACGCATAAATGCCTTAGGTCACGGGTTCGAGCCTTGGCGCTGCCTTTTGCAATTTTCCACATTTCCCACTTTTTTTTGTTTGTTTGCAGCATGGGCTTTTGGACAATTGGGCCCTATGTTTTTGCTAACTCCCTACCTCCCATTTACCTTCAACACCCATGGCCCAAATATTTTATTTAATATTTTTATTTTCATTTTTATTTTATCAAATATATTTTCCTTAATAATAAAAATCATAAAAAATATAAATATGATAAATATTATATTTTGTTTTATTTTATTTTATTTTCTCATAAAAAATATTTTTATTTAGTTATATATTATCTATTTTTGTTAAATAAATTTGTAATTTAAAATAGAATTAGGTTAAATATTTTTTTTTCTTCACACCTATTAAATATCTATTTTAACATATAAAAGGACTTAAATACTTCATAAATACCATTTATTATTTTCAAGACAAAAATACAAAAATACTTAAAGAAATTTATTTCCTTTTAATAAATTAGAATTAGGGTTTAATCAAAATACTTGCTAAAAATAATTTCCTTTCTTAATTAATTTAAGTTTAATCTTGATTTATTTATTAGGCTTAGGTTAAAACTTTTTACATAGAAAAACCAAACAAAATCTTTTTTTTGCATTTACATGTCTTTGTATATTTAAATTGTCTTGTACATTATTTATTCCAATACTTGTATAAATTCAATTTTGTTGTAATAGATTAATTAAGTTTATATTATTGCAATCCCCATTCATAATTTGTATACCCCCCCCCCCCCCCCCCCTCCCACAAAATGTTGTAATAGCATAGTAATCTTTAAATTTTGCTATTTATCGCTTTTACATAACATGTTAGTAATTATGGCTTGTATGGCAAGATAAAATCAACCAAATAGAAAACCCTAATCCAAGACAAAATCAAGCATGCAAATGGTACATTTGCACACAAACACCCCTAGGGTTACTCCACTTGGTTTCCTTATACAAAATGGCCAGATTACGCATGTAAGGTATCTTAGCAAAACAAACAAATACGAGATCATAGTCCCTCGATGACGCTATCCAAAGTTGCCTTACAAAATGATCTTAGTCCCTCAAAAATGCTAAGATACCTTGCGACATTGCTAATCATGGTTATACAATGACCCACGCTCGTCCCGTTTACATCCAAAGATAGGGTTACTTACCAAATCAATGGTAAGGCAACAATATCAAAGGAAAAGAAAATAAACAAGAAATACATTTGAGTAGGTAGATTACTTTTAGTTACTTACTCCATTTCAAACAAATATCTTTGCTATTTTCAAAACAAACATACACATTTCCAAACATCTTACAAACATTTAAAAAAATTTCAAAAAGACAAACATCTTTGTATACATTCTTACGAACGAGAATCATTATAAAGATTTACTAAACAATGGCCTCTTTACAAAATACTTTCAAAAACCACACAAAGCATAATTTCAAACAAAAGCAAGTGATCTAGCAAGTAAATAAGATCCCATGGAAAACCATGGATGAAAAGGGTGCGAATACCTTCCCTTTTCATAATCTACCCCCCGAACTCAAGAAACAATATCAAAGGTCTTTCCTGTGCTTTTTCACATTTCCTTTTGGATAAAAGAAAAGTCGGTGGCAACTCTTGCTAATTGCAACATTTGCGATAAAACACAAAACTTCAAGTCAGTTCTCCCACTGTATCACAAAACTGGCGACTCTGCTGGGGAATATTCTAAAAGTGGGGTTACCTTAGGGATAGATCACATTTACTTGCTTACATTGTTTGACTTGTATGCTTTACATTATGGTTCTTTGTTTTGGTTTGAATCCTCTACCCGAATTTGGGATACATTATAGGTAAGTAGCAATATGTTGTGGAAACTGTGCGGGGTATACCGACATGGTCTAAGAAATAGCTACGTTAGTGCGACATATTTGTGTGTACCGGTAGCCTTTGAGTTAATCAAAGAGAATACGAGGCCGCTGAGTGATGTCATGAAGCACTAATGAACTTCTAGAACCTTTACTTGACCAACTTAGCCTTTAGGATATAGTTAGATGACCGACTTTGGTGCAGTCCGAAGTTGGTAGATACTCGATATTACACTCATTGAAGTTTGGTTTCTTGGGATATTTCGGTCTCCATTAAAGAGGCTTAAGCTGAAACAATGACCAAGGAAACAATCCAGTGATATTGAGCTCCTTAGAACCCGATTACTATTACTAGGACAGGTTTAAGCCAACTAAACTTCAAGAGGGTACTTACCTATAAAACTCTATGCAAGCCTGAATTAAGAACTTGTTTGCTTTGCTTGTATATGCATACTTATACATAACATCATGGACATCATGAACATCACATACATCCACTAACCATTTCAAGGATTTTGGGGATTCATCTTTGTTCTTGTTTTGTAGGATATAGATTCACTTCACAAGAAAACTATTCAAGTCAAACTTGTGAGAATTCCTCCACAACTGAAGGAGCTAGCTTCAAAGATTCCTGAGAACTATCCATTCACCGAAAGACATGGTCGTCTACTCAACTTGGTCACCTCCAACACAGAAGAGGATATGATGAAGGTGCTCTTTCAGTTCTTTGATCTTTTGCACCATTGCTTCACATTTCCTGACTATTAACTTGTGCCTACTTTGGAAGAATTCTCCCAACTCTTGAGGATTCCCATTCTTAATCAACTACCTTTCAACGGTACGGAAAGATACCCAAAGCCACAAGAGATTGCTCAAGCTCTACAGTTGCACTCATCTGATGTCACAACTCATTGGGAAACTAAGAGTGGTGTCAAAGGCTTCTTAGCAAAGTTCATGTTTGAGAAAGCCCAAAGCTATTGGAATTACTACTTGCAAGCCTTTGAGGAAATTGTGGCTCTTCTCATCTATGGGATGGTTCTGTTTCCAAATCCTGACAAACTCATAGATGTGAACGCTGTCAAAATCTTCATGTCACGCAACCCGGCGCCTACATTGCTAGGAGATATCCTACACTCTTTTCACACTCTCACAATGAGGAAAAGAGGTGTTCTCATATGTTGCACTCATATCTTGGCAACATGGTTTATTTCTCATCTTCCCCAATCAGTCTTAAAAAATGAGCAAGGTTCAAGGTGGTCACAAAGGTTGATGACGCTCAAACATTCATAAATTCATTGGTGCTCCCGATCCAAAGAGAATGTTATCATTGTTGACCGTTGTGGAGAATTCCCTAATGTCCCTCTACTTCGAATTAGGGGAGGCATCACCTACAACCCATGCTTAGCCTTAAGACAGTTTGGTTATGCCCGAAGGGATGGCCCGCACGAGATGTTGATTCAAGGTTTGGTATTCGACTACGACAACAATGATCAAGGTCTTCGGCAGAGATTTATCCAAGCTTGGAGAATGTTAAACAAGGTGGATAGCAAGACTTTGGGGCATAAGAATTCCATCCCTCTTGAGCCTTACCTCAAATGGGTATGAACTCGTGCTTAAAGTCTTAGGATGCCTTATCCCTCCATTCTCCCGGTAATCATTGAGCCTGTCATGGAGGGAGATGTTCCATACACTATCCTACATCCTCACATGCCCGCATCTCTTGAAGACCTACAAAGGGATTGGATACAACTCAAGGGGGAGCGAGATACGTTCGAAGCCCAATTTTACGCAAGCGAGAAGAAGGTTTTGGAACTCACTAGGCTACTTCATGAGGAGCGGACTCTGAATGCCTACATTGCACCAAAGAGGATGCGCACTACTTTTTTATCTTAAAGTTTTGTATTATTTTGTCCAAGGGGATTTGATGTACTCAAACTTTATCTTATATAACGTGTGTTTCTTTTTGTCTAAAACAAACTTGATTCTTCGAAATCCTTGAAAACATTGCATATGCACATATCATTCATCATAGCATAAACAGGTCTTTTGCAACAAGTCTCCTCATCTCTCTACTGTTTATTTCAGTAAGATGGATATCGAGCAAACAGTGAAAGATCTCCAAGCTCAGAATACGCATTTTCAACAATTGCTCGTGACCCTAGCCAAGGGGCAAGAAGAATTAGATACTCTTCTAGTTGAAGAGAGGGAAAAAAACAAAGAAGGTAACTGGAGTCTTAAACATGGGGAGAAGATTTCAGGCGCAGACAAGAAGGACTTTGAACTTTGCAACAACTTCCGATGAAGGAGAAGGGAAAGGTAAGGAAACATTTGTCCCGTCAGAATCAGAAGAAGAGGAGGAAGAAGAGGAGACTACTCTGAGGAACAGTATCCTCCAGCTGATGACAAATATAGACATCTTGAAGAGAGGTTGAGCGCGATGGAAATACAAAAGGTGTCAGGCTTAGACTTTGAGGAATTGGGACTAGTGTCGGGGATTGTGATTCCTCCGAAATTTAAAGTGCCTATATTTACCAAATATGATGGAGTGTCATGCCCTAAAATGCATCTCTGATCATATGTGAGAAAAATCCAACCCTATACCGCTGATAAAGACTTATGGGTGCACTTTTTCCAAGACAGTCTGTTTGGAATACAACTCGACTGGTTTTACAAACTAGAATGAGCCAACGTCCATAATTGGGAAGATCTTGCCTCAACTTTCTACAAGCAATATCAATACAATGCTGATTTGGCGCCTACCCGTACTCAACTCCAGAGTATGGCCATGGCTTCCAATGAAGGTTTCAAGGATTACGCGCAAAAATGGAGAGATTTGGATGGAAGAGTTCAACCCCCTCTGTATGAAAGGGAATTGGTGGACATGTTCTTAGGCACCTTATCTGGCCCCTTCTTCAACCATTTAATCGAAAGTTCATCTGCAGGCTTTACTGAACTAATATTAACCGGAGAGAGGGTGGAAGCTGGCATAAAAAGTGGAAAGATTCAGAAGGATTCATCTTCTTCTACAGCTGTAAGGAAGCCTTTCACCGGAAAGAAAGAGGTAGCTACTGTATATCTGCAAAGGAACCAAGATAGGGCTGAACGCCGACCAATGATGGGGGCTGTTATGATTCCAAAGCCTACGTCTGATCAACAAAGAAGTAATCAACCAAGGGTGGAAAGGCCAGTTAGGCAATTCAACAGAATTAACATGACTTTGTCTTAAGTTCTACCGCATCTTCTAAGATCCAACTTGCTAACCTTGAAAGAAGCTCCGAAAAATCCCAATACAACATCCCTTCATTATCACCCCAATGCTCGTTGCGCATATCACTCTGAAAGTCCTGGCCACGATACTAATAACTGTTGGGCCTTGAAAAATAAAATACAAGACCTCATTGAAGCAAAAGAAATTGAGTTTGATGCGCCCGAGAAGCCAAACGTCACTTATGCTTCTATGCCCAGACATGGCCACAATATTAATGCCATTGAGTAAGATTAGTTTGTTACCTCAGTTGGTGAACTCATGACCCCACTTCCGACTATTAAAATGAATTTGTTGAATGCCGGTGTGTTCCCGAGCTATGATGAAGTTTGCCATCTCTGTTTGTCCTCACCAACTAGCAGTCCTTTGTTGAAAGAAGGAATTCAGTTCCTAATAGATAACAAAGAGATTTTGTTTGAAAAGACTCTTGTTCCACATATCACTTTTGAAGATGTTTCTATCATTACCATTCCCACCAATTCTTCCATGGTCTCCACCAAAAGACCCGTTATAATTACATCAGTTCCAAAAGCAACTCCTTTAATAATCACAATGCCTAGACCAGTCCCATACTCGTCAGACAAGACCATACCATGGAATTATGAAGGGGAGGTCTACTATCATGGTATCAAGCAAGACTGGTCGGCCATCGAAGAGATAAATTCCGAGAAAGAAGATTCTGATGTCAGTAATATTGCAGGAACTAGTAAGATTACCCGAAGCGTTAGGATCTTCTCTCCAGAAATTACTCCTCGAAGGCTTTTTATGGACCCGTAATCATCCCTGTGGCTGCTCCAAAGGTTACTCCCATACCCATAATCATCTCTACAAGTACTCATATTGATGAAGCTGTTACAATCCCCATTATCATTCCTACTGACACACCTACTACCGAGACTCAAGGAAAAAGTATTCTGGTTGAGCCTGTCCAGACGAAGGCCCAGTCATTGACTATCCCTGAGACCTCCAAGAAAGAAATAGAGGAAATCCTAAAAATTATAAAGAGAAGCGACTACGATGTAGTTGAACAATTGGGGTAAACTCCCTCTAAAATCTCCATGCTGGCATTACTACTATGTTTCGAGGCACATGCAAAAGCCTTGGTAAAGTTCTTAAAAACCGCCCATGTACCTCAAGAAACATCTGCCGATCAGTTTCAAGACTGCGTAGCCAGCCTAACCGCGGACAATGGTTTAGGATTTTCAGACGCTGATTTGACGCCGAGGGGAAGAAAGCATAATGAGGCATTGCATGTGTCAGTGGAATGTAGGGGCACAACTCTGGCTCATGTTTTGGTGGACACAGGCTCATCTTTGAATGTATTACCGAAAAAAGCTCTTGATAGACTTGACTGCAAGGGACTGACATTAAAGCCAAGCAACATAGTAGTAAGGGCTTTTGACGGCTCGAAAAGGATGGTGCATGGGGAAATAGATATCCCCATAAAGGTTGGAACCAAAACTTTCAATTCAACCTTTTATGTAATGGACATCCGCCCTTCATACTTCTGCTTGCTAGGCTGACCATGGATCCACAATGCTGGCGCTGTTACCTCTACATTATACCAGATGCTGAAGTCTCCAGTTCAATGGAAGATTATCACCGTTCATGGAGAGGAAGAATACATGATTAGCCATCTCAATTCCTTCAGATTTGTGGAATTAGATGGCGAATTTATTGAAACTCCATTTCAACACTTTGAAGAGGTCCCGCAAGATGTGGCAGTGACCAAGGCTTCACCTTAGGTTCCCAAAATTATAAGGCCTCTGTGATACAGTGGAAGAACCGACTGTTTAATATTGGTTTGTGTTTTGCGTTTTGTGTTTGCAAAATGTCGTGGTAAGCAAGAGTCGCCACCGGCTTTTATTTCATCCTATCAGGAAAAGGAAAAAGAACAGAAAAAACCTTTTTCGAGAACATTTCTGAGTACGGGGGGTAGATTATAGAAAGGGAAGGTGTTAGCACCCTTTCTATCCATGGTTTTCCATGGGCTCTTAGGTACTGGCTCATCTTTTTAAATTTCTTGTGTGTGTGCTTTGTTTTGTAAAGTTTTTCTTCGTGATAGCCCTTGTATCAGTCCTCAAGAGTGTGACGAAGTTGTTTTGAAAATTGTTTTGAAGAGTGTAAGTGTGAAAAGTTTTTTATTTGAGCAAGTACCTATTATCATCTACCTACTCGAAAAAAGATCGTTTCTATTCTTGTTTCCTTTAGACAGCGCTATCCTACTATTGAGAAATAGGTAGCACCGTCTTTGGAATTTGTAAGGGTCAATTCGAAAGGGACGTATGATCAATAAAGCAATGTTAGGACCCCTTAGTAATAACCCTAGAGTCTTAAGATCTTTCTCGAGGCAACATTTCCGAGGAAACATTAGAACGGGACATTAGATATTTTTAGACAGGAGGGCAACCACTAAAGCATCCTATACTTAATAATCGTTTACCGAAGGCAACCGAAGTGAGAGTATACCCTAAGAGTGATATGTGCGAGTGATTTGTATTCAGTTATTTAATCTTTGCACATTAGGGTTTTCTAACCGTATTAATTTGTCATGCATTCTTGTCATACAATCCTATTAGCATACATCTAAACAGTTAAATATTTGCGGGAATTACAAATGCGAGAAAGTAAATCTACGCTATTACAAGGCTTTGGGATGGGGGATTAATTACATAGCCAAAAACCCGGGAATTTAAACAATAAACAAAACCCTAAGTTAAACTATTACAAGCCATGAACAGTTACAAAAATATTGTCAAAATAAATAATAAGCGTGTGGTGAATTAAACACGAAACGACTAGGGTTTTGACCTTTGATTAAACATATTTGCGATTGATTAAAAGAATTCTCTTTTGTCATGTTTCGTCATTTGAGAAAATAATGAAATAGTTAAGTTAAAAAGAAAATCCTAAGTTCTAATTAATTTTAAATTAAGAAAAAAATAAACTAATTCATTCTAAAAACCTATTTTTGTATTTTCATATTTATTTGAGAAAGAAAGAAAAATTAAATCAAAAGTTAACCTAATTTTCTAATTGAATTTTAATTGTGAAAGAAATTAAAGTTGCCCTAAATTAATTAAAATAATTAATTAAAAAAACATTTATTAAGAAAATAAATCTTTTTGTGATTTTCTGATTGGTTAATTTAAAATAAAAATAGTGTTGATTTAAAAACAAAATAAATAAAGAACAAGAATTAAAGAAAAAAATATAGAAATAACCAAATGGGCCTACTATCAGCAGATCTGGTTCTGGCTGATGGATCCAGAAGATGACCCTCAGAAGATGGTGTGCACTAGATTTGGTACTGATGGATCCAGCAGATGATGGCCCTCAGAAGGTGAGGTGCGCTGGATCTGGCTCTGATGGATCCAACAGATGATGGCCCTCATAAGGTGTATGTGCTCTAGATCTGGTGAAAACAATGAATAAAATGCCAAAAGCTCACGCATGGGATCAAACCCAGAACAGTGAGCTTCTGACTTACTTCTTTTGACCAACTGCACTGGATATTAACTTGTTAATACAATAAAACCAATAATATATCAGAAAAAGCAAGTTTCTGGCCAGAATAACACGCTAGAATTTAAACGGCCAGTCAGGTTGTGACATGCTGTTGTCTTCTTCCTTGGAACTGTCGTTTTAAGTTCTGATCTTTTACCTACAGACGCAGGTCTATTGCTGAAACCTGTGTCATTCAAGAATCAAGCATATGCAATATAAATTCAATTGGGGACCATGGATCAGCTGGGTTTGAAACTCTGATCATCATGGTACCCATTATCAAGCCTAATTTTGCTGGAAACCCAAACCCCTAATTTGGAGCACGAAACCCCAACAATGGCAAACGCTTATTCCTGTACTGTAAATGAAATCAAACTATCCAGAAACATTGCAAATATGATGATGAATACAAATACGTAATTTAAACATGCTAAATATGCCAGAATTACAATAATCAAACTTGGATAATTATGCAAACTGTGAGCGTGAGAGGGAGTGATTCTGGATGTTCTGGCGCCTGCAAATGATTGGGAATGCTCCCTGAGATGTCTAGGAATTGATTTCTAGCGTTGAATTGCTCTCAAAGGTTTTCTATCCTGAAATCAGAACTTCACTTTTTGTCAAGATTTTTGAGTTTTGTTCTTACAGTCTCACGCCTCCAGCCTCCTCTTTTTTGATCTGCAACGCTTTCTTATATAACCTAGAGTGAATTAGGTTAACAAACTTGGATTAAATCTTTGCATTTATCCAAAATTTGATTTGATATTCACTGCATATGATATCTTTCTATTTTCATGCCAATCGTGCCTTTCTTGTACCAATTGCCAACGATCTGATTTGATTATGATGTGCCAGCACTATGAGCTCGTGATTCGAGCCACAAATCCAATCAAAACAAATCTTTGCTATTATTTACTAATTATTTGATTTAATTCAATTTTTAATAAATAAAAAATCGAAATAAAATAAATAATGAAGCAAATAACATGTGAATGCACACTTGGGCCGTGGACCAGGTTATAAGTGAAGTGCAAGCATAAAAAGTTGGGCCCTTTAGCAAAAAATGCAAATTTGAGCACATTTGGCTTTTGGCAATTTTGCAAAAATGGTCAACTTGGACAATACATAACTCTCTCAATTTTGACCCTATAGAGGTGTTCTTGGACTTTTTAGAAAGCTTAGGATGTCCCCTAAGTAACCCTTTTGGTATCCTCTGAATTGAGTCTTCCATGTTCATGTATGAGGCTTTGACCCAAAAGGTGTTTTTGTTGACTTTTCAAAATAACCTATAATGTCAAAATTCATATCTTTTTGTGAGTGCATATTTTGAACTTGGGAGATGAAGATGAATTGTAGGGAATTTCATCCTCTTCAAAATGAGATTTGGATGGGTCATTTATGATGAAGTATGAGAAAGTTATGCTTGTTCAAAGTTGATTTGACTTTTCCTACAAAACCCTAATTTAACAACTTTAGGGTTTTGATGAATTGTGAGAAATCCTTGAGGAATCATGATCAACCCTTGATCAAATGATGAATAATACTTCAAAATGAGGATGTTGACCAAAAACCTTGAAGTTTGACTGTATGTGGGCCACAATTGACTTTTGACCTAGTACAGTCGATTTTCAAGCATTTGAGCAATTGACTGAGCAAATTCCTCCTACAACGCTTGAAACTTGACATGGATGATCTTGAGAACATATTAGTACAATGGTGAGCATTTGGGATCCTTTGGACTCAAGCATCTTGATGAAAAATGAAACCCTAATTTGAGGTAGACTTCCTTAGGAGAGTGTTTGTCTGGTCAACTCTTGAACTTCCTTGAGCAATTTGAGGAACTCACTTGACATGTATTGAGAAATATGGGAGGGAAATTTTTGGGGTCCAACAGCCTCCACTCCGGATGTCATCTCTGAAGGATGCCAAAGCAGTGGTAGAAGAAGGTGGGTGCACTATCTGGGGGCAACTCCCAGATATCCCATATAAGTCTGACAAGTTTGGCCTAGGTTTCACTTCAAGTGCTCAAAAGGTTGTACGCTGTGCTCGTGCTGGAGGACCACCCTTAAATATCAGAAACCGTGAAGTCAACACGGTACAATATGGTGAAGATGGTTGCAACCTAGAGGAGTGGATCTTCTCGACTGTCAATGGAGGGCTCAGCAATTGGGAGGCTAGAGACTTCGTCCCAATAACTTTTATCCCATAGTAATTTATCTTTACATTTTGTTGGATCTGTAATATTCAAAAACAATTCGCACTTTTAAAACCTTGTGTCTTGCTCGAGGCACAATGGTCCATTTGTAAGGGTTATTATTTCATCTTCATATGACATCAATGAATCACGGACGTTTTTCGCATACAAACTTTTGTGCTCATTGTTTTTTTTCTTTTACATTTAAATTTCTTTTAAAGATAGCTATACCCTTACACACACCCACACTCACAATGCATGTATTCATCCATTCTGGATCCCATGGGTAACAATACTGCTATGGCCTTTCGTGACTCTGAGAATCTAATCTACCAAGCCAAAGACGAAGGTGAGGAAGATTGTGAAGTACCAGGGGAACTTGCCAGACTGCTACAACAATAGGAAAGAACCATTCAGCCTCACGAGGAATCTGTGGATACAATCAACCTAGGTACTGAAGAAGATAAAAAAGAGGTCAAGTTGGGTGCCAATCTGGAACCCAGTGTCAAGGAGCATCTGATCTAGTTGCTACGCGACTATGTTAAAGTCTTCGCTTGGTCATATGAAGACATGCCAGGACTTGATACAGACATTGTGGTACATCATATGCCCACAAGAGAAGATTTTCCGCCAGTAAAACAAAAGGTTCGCCGCATGACACCTGATATGTCAGAAAAGATTAAAGCGGAGGTCATGAAGCAATTCAACGCTGGATTTTTGGCTGGCACTTCCTACCCTCAATGGGTTTCCAACATTGTTCCCGTGCCCAAGAAAGACGGCAAAGTACGAATGTGTATGGACTACAGATATTTGAATCGGGCAAGCCCTAATGATGATTTTCCACTTTCCCACATTGATATCCTAGTTTACAATACGACATAACACAAAGTGTTTTCCTTCATGGACGGATTCTCAAGTTATAACCAAATCAAAATGGCACCTGAGGACATGGAGAAAATAAGATTTGTCACACGGTGGGGCACATTCTGCTACAAGGTGATGCCATTCGGACTGAAGAATGTTGGGGAAACCTATCAGCGCTCCATGGTAGCTTTATTTCATGACATGATACATCATGAAATAGAGGTCTACATAGATGATATTATAGCCAGATCTCAAACAGAAGAAGAGCATCTTAATCACTTACAAAAGCTATTTGAGAGACTGAAGAAGTACAAGCTGAGGTTGAATCCAAACAAGTGCACATTTGGGGTACGGTCTGGTAAACTCCTAGGCTTTGTCGTCAGTAACAAAGGTATTGAGGTCAATCCTGCCAAAGTTAAAGCAACACAAGAGATGCCTGCTCCTCGTACTGAGAAGGTAGATGACTATGCTGTGGATTTTCCATTCGGTTGGCGAATATTCTACCAGAGGAGACCCTGTTTGAGGATGACTCTGCGGAGAATAACTCTGTTAGAGAGGAGATACTTTGTTGATAGATCACTCATTTGGAGAAATAAACTCAGCTGGGGATGAATTTCTGTTGCTGGTGACAATAAATTCTGTTGGAGATTGAATCTCTACTTGAGAGAGAAATAAACTCTGCTTGGGGAACAATTTGCCGACTCACTCGCGATTGTGAACCTCGGCTGGGGAGAGTTATGTCCTTCTCAGGGAAGCTGGCATCACCGTCTTTGGATACTTTTTACTCTGTGGGGAGTGTATGTACCACTATTAATGTTCTCAAGCTGGCTCTACCCTGATACCTGATGGGCAGAGTAACTATAACGTTTGGGCACTTCTTGTTTTCCCTGTTCCTGGAATTACGAGTAATTGTCTTTATTTCTCCTATAAATATTTATGAGCATCCACTATTATCAAATTCATATATCAAAAATGAATCATTGGATGTTCTTTGCAAAACAAAACAGAAAAATAAAAATAAATTGAAACTTCTTGTGAAAATGAATTGTATTGATTTTTGAAGTTGGCCTGTAATAGGCGTTTTTGTACAAAGAGGCTGGCGCTCTAGTAAGAGAACACCGCCGAAAGATAGAAATTATAATTTATGTTAAAGAAAGAAAAACAGCTATGTGGAATGATCCCATCGGGTTTCAACTCTGTTATTGCCTTTATATCTTCAAGCATCTCATCACTTTGTTGCTTGGCCGAAGGTGGATCAGATTGATTGGCGCCTTCCGAGCTTGATAGTCGATACCGAGGTTTGGGCGCAAGATGATCCAATGAGACATAGTGTTACTCTTCGATCCATAACTTTTTCCTGGACCACCCTTTCGGGTTTTCAGTCCACCGGGATACCCTTTTTTGCCCAAGTCGCCTTTTCAGGTTTTCGACCTGCCGGGTGTATAGTTTTTTTTCTCATTTTCATCCCTTACTTTTGCCTGAACCCTTTTGGTTCGCCCGAAAGCCCTTATTTTTGCCTAGGCCAGTCAACCTAGCGGGTCTTTGATTATGCGTAGTATCTTTTCACTATGTCTGCATTGACGGGGTGAGGAAGGTCGTCACCATCCATGGTGGTTAGAATCATAGCTCCTCCCGAGAAAATGTTCTTAACCACAAATGGCCCTTCGTATATGGGGGTCCATTTTCCCCTGGGATCACCTTGCAGTAGTATGATGCGATTGATTACTAGATCCCCCACTCAATATTCTTGACTCCTGACTTTCTTGTTAAAATCCTTGATCATTTGTTTTTGATACGTCTGACCATGAAAGATAGCAGTAAGTCTCTTCTCATCGATTAGATTCAACTGTTCAAGTCGGGTTTGGATCCAGTCGTCTTCGTTCAAACTCGCATCCTTCATAATCCTGAGAGAGGGTATCTGGACTTTGATGGGTAGGACTGCCTCCATGCCATACACCAAAGAGTAGGGTGTTGCCCCTGTCGACGTTAGTGTTGAGGTACGGTACCCATGAAGAGCGAATGGTAACATCTCGTGCCATTCTTTGTATGTCACTGTCATCTTCTGCACAATCTTTTTGATGTTCTTGTTAGCCGCTTCAACAACCCCATTCATTTTCGGCCGGTAGGGAAAAGAGTTATGATGCTGTATCTTGAATTGTTTACAAAGCTCTATGGTTATTGTGTTATTGAGATTTGTACCATTATCAGTAATAATCCTCTCTGGTACGCCATATCGACAGATCAGATTGTGTCGGATGAACTGCGCCACGAAGTTCTTGGTTACTATAGCAAAGGAAGCCGCCTCAAACTATTTTGTGAAGTAATCAATTCCTACCAGAATGAAGCGATGCCCGTTAGACACAGTAGGTCTGATCTCGCCGATCATGTTGATGCCCAACATTGAAAATGGCCAGGGAGCTGTCAAAACATTCAGGGGAACTGGAGGCACATGCACCTTATCAGCATAGACTTGACACTTATGACAGGTTCGAGAGTGCTGATAACAATCAGCTTCCATAGTGGACCAATAATATCCTGCCCGTAGGATTTTCTTCGCCATGGTGTGTCCACTAGAATGAGTTCCGAAAGCACCTTCATGTAACTCTGTCATGATCCTTTCTTCCTCGCTCTTGTCTACGCACCGCAGTAAGGTTGAATCATGGTTACGCTTATAGAGGATACCATTACTGATGAAGAACTTCGCAGCAAACCTTCTTAGAAACTTCTTATCATTAACAAATGCCCCCTCAGGGTATTCTTGAGCCTCAAGATACCTCTTTACCTCATGGAACCAGGGTTTATCTATCACCTCTTCAGTCTCAATGTCACAGCAATGTGCGGGTTCATCCAAGCTCTCAATGGTAATCTGGGGAACTTCATTGTCCCACCTAACTTTGAACATAGAAGACATGGTGGCTAGCGTATCCGCCAACTGGTTCTCTTCTCTTGGGAAATGTTCAAAGGTTATCTCCTCAAAGTGTGGGAGCAACGTCAGTACATATTCTTTGTAAGGAATAAGATTTGGGTGCTTCGTATCCCACTCGCCTTTGATTTGACTTATCACCAGGGCAGAATCTCCGAATACACTCAAGAACTTAATCCTTAGGTCAATAGCAGCTCGGAGCCCCATGATACACGCTTCATACTCTGCCATATTATTGGTGTAGTTAAAACATAATCGGGCGGTAAATGGAGTATGACAGCCCTCAGGAGATATAATTACAGCGCCAATACCGTTACCCAATGCGTTCTAGGCTCCATCAAAATACATAGGATCCCTCCTCGGGTCCTTCATCCGGTCTAGGTTCTTCGCAGTCGGTTACTAACATGATGTTCTCATTCGGGAACTCGAAATTCATGGACTGGTAGTCATCCATGGCCTGATGCGCCAAATGATCCGCCAATACACTCCCCTTGATTGCTTTTTGGGTGGTGTATTGGATGTCGTACTCGGTTAAGATCATATGACATCTTTCTATCCTTCCGGAGAGAGCGGGCTTCTCAAAAATATACTTGATTGGATCCATCTTTGATATCAACAAGGTAGTGTGAGTCAGCATATACTGTCTCAGTCGGCGAGCAGCCCATTCTAAAACGCAACAAGTTTTCTCAAGCAATGAGTATCGGGTTTCACAGTCGGTAAACATTTTTCTAAGGTAATAAATGGTGTGCTCTTTTCGACCAGACTCGTCATGCTGCCCCAGCACACACCCCATTGAATTGTCTAGTACTGTCAAGTATAATATCAACGGTCTTCCTTCAACTGGAGGCATCATAATTGGTGGTTCTTGAAGGTATTCTTTGATTCTTTCAAAAGCAGTCTGGCATTCATCATTCCATTTTACCACTTGATCTTTCTTCAGCAGCTTGAAGATTGGCTCACAAGTAGCAGTCAGATGTGAAATGAACCTGGCGATGTAATTCAGACGTCCCAAGAAACCTCTAACTTCCTTTTCTATGCGGGGAGCCGACATCTCTTGCATGGCTTTTACCTTTGCAGGGTCCACCTGAATACCTTTGTCACTGACAACAAAACCCAAAAGCTTACCAGACCTTACCCCGAAGGTACACTTGTTCGAATTCAACCTCAGCTTGTACGTCTTCAACCTGTCAAACAGTTTCTAGAGATGATCAAGGTGCTCTTCCTCAGTCTGGGACCTGGCGATCATGTCATCAACATAAACCTCAATCTCGTGGTGAATCATATCATGGAATAAAGCGACCATGGCGCGCTGATAAGTTGCCCCAACATTCTTTAACCCCAAAGGCATTACCTTGTAACAGAAGGTGCCCCACTGTGTAACGAAGGTTGTCTTCTCCATGTCCTTAGGAGCCATCTTGATCTGGTTGTAACCAGAAAAACCATCCATAAAGGAGAAGATATTGTGTTGCGTGATGTTGTCGACTAGAACATCAATGTGAGGAAGCGGGAAATCGTCCTTAGGGCTTGCCCTGTTCAGATCTCTGTAGTCTACACACATCCGTACCTTACCATCCTTCTTAGGTACCGGAATGACGTTGGTAACCCACTGCGGATAAGAAGTGACGGCTAAGAAACCCGCGTCGAACTGCTTCATGAACTCTGCCTTAATTTTCTCTGACATTTCAGGGTGCATATGGTGGACCTTCTGCTTTACCGGAGGGCAGTCTTCTTTAGTTGGCAGACGATGTACCACAATATCAGTGTCCAAACCAGGCATGTCTTCATAGGACCAGGCGAAGATCTCAACATAGTTGTGTAGCATCTGTATTAACCATTGTTTGACACTAGGCTCCAGGTTCGCACCTATTTTGACCTCTTTCCTATCTTCCTCTGTACCCAAATTCACTGACTCAACTGGCTCTTCATGAGGCTGTATGGTCCTTTCTTCCTGCTGTAATAGTCTAGCAAGTTCTCCAGGCACTTGACAATCATCCTCACCTTCTTCCTCTGCTTGGTTGATCGGATTTTCAAAGTCATAACTGGCAGTAGCAGAGTTGTTATCAATGGGATCCAGGGTGGATATGGATCTGCAGTATGATACGTGAGTTGTGTAAAAGAATAGCTGTTTTGATAAAGTGGGAGACAGAAAAGAAAAACAAGGAGCGCGAAATTTATAATGCAAGAAACGTCCAATGCGTTATTAATGATATATGAAATGACAAATAATAAGCCCTCACAAGCAGAGCCAGGGTGCCTCGGGCAAGGCACCAGGCCATAAAGTTTCAAATTGTTTATTATAAATCTCAAAGCAAAAGTTAATTACTGTAGAATAAAGGAAATAATTATGAAGTCCTTCGCCATCTAGTTATTCAGTCCACCATTGGTTGTTGGGTAGATCCAGTTGTCGATGTCTGAATCTTCTTCACTGTCCTCACTTGCATTAACTCCCCGATTGCTGATGTGTAGAGGAGGTATTCCAATCCGAGCGTGCCTAACAGCCCTTTGAGCCCCTGTAGTAAAGCCCAAACCAAATTTGTCAGTTTTGTGAGTGAAATCAGGGAGCTGACCCCAATTGGCACACCCACCTTCTTCAACTACAGCCCTGGCGTCCTTGAGAGAAGCCATCTTCAGTGGAGGTTTATTGGTAGTAACTTCAGTTGATGCCAAAGTCTGAGGGACCTCTTCTAAGTTCTGACAAGGAGTTTCTATGAACTCCCCATCCATCTCTACATAACGGAAGGAATTGAGATGACTCACCATATACTCCTCTTCACCTCGCACCGTGATAATTTTCCCCTTCACTGGATACTTCAGCATTTGATGGAGTGTAGAAGTAACTGCCCCAGCCTTATCGATCCACGGACGACCCAGCAAGCAAGAATATGACGGCCTTATATCCATTACGTAGAAGGTGGAGCTAAAGGTCTGAGAACCCACTTTGACAGGGATGTCCACCTCCCCGTATACCATTCTCTTTGATCCGTCAAAAGCCCTTACCACGATGTTACTCGGCTTTAAAGTCAAACCCTCACAATCCAAATGGTCCAACGCTTTCTTCGGCATAACATTCAGCAAAGACCCGATGTCTACCAGCACATGAGCCATAGTGGTGCCCCTGCACTCAATCGAGACATACGGAGCATCATTATGGTTCCTCCCCTTAGCAGTCATATCCGCATCTGAAAATCCTAGCCCATTGCCAGCAGTCAGGCTGGCCACACAATCTTTGAACTGATCTGCTGAAGTTTCCTGCGGCACATGCATAGTCTCGAGAAATGCAATCAAAGCCTTTGCATGGGCTTCAGAACACAATAGCAGAGACAACATGGAGATCTTTGGCGGGGTCTGCCCCAGCTATTCGACCACATTGTAGTCGCTTTACTTGATAATTTTAAGTATTTCCTCTATTTCTTGTTTAGAGGCTTCCACAATAATTTTCCTAGGCGCCTCCGTCCGGGCAGGCTCACCTATAATTTCTTTGCCCCGAGTCCCAGATGGCTCGGAGACAGGGGTGATAACTGGAGTAAGAAATGGAACAGTAGTTGATGTACTAGAGGGAACGACAGATGGAATGACAATAGGTTTGTTGACAGTCGGAGGGGAAATCTCGGGAGAGAAGATCCTCCCACTTCGGGTAACCTTACTAGCCCCGACAATATTACTGACATCAGTATCAGCTTCTTCATTCTTCAAATCTTGCTTAATGCCATGATAATACATATCAGCACCATAGTGCCATGGGACAACCTTGTCTGAAGTGTACAGGATGGGACCAGGAACCGTGATTATTAACGGAGCAATTCTTTGAACAGGTGTAATCCTAACAGGTCTTCTCGAGGAAACCTTGGAAGGATTGGCGGAAATGGTTATAATGGCAACATATTCATTTGGGACAACAGGAATCATAGTCTTCTCAAACAAAATTTCTTTATTATCCATCAGGCGCTGAACACCTGACTTCAACAAGCGGAAACCAGAAGGTAGAATCGAGCACATGTGGCAACCTTCACCACAACCCGAAAATAAACCGGCCAATAGAAAATTCCTCTTAACAATCACAAGAGGAGTAGAAATTTCTTCAATAGAGGTCACAAACAAATTAGTGTCAGCATCATTAACCCCACGACCATGTTTGGGCATAGGAGCAGTTATTACATTCGGCTTTTCTGGAGCATCAAACTCTATCTCCTTAGCTTCCAGCAAATCTTGTACTTTGTTTCTCAAAGCCCAGCAGTCATTGGTATCGTGACCAGGACTTTCAGAATGGTAGGCGCACCGCGCGTTGGGATTGTATCTGGGAGAGATAATGTTTGGATTCTTGGGAGCCTCCCTCAAGGTTGTCAAGTTGGATCTCAGCAGTTGAGGTAACACTTCAGCCAATGTCATGCTAATGTGGGTAAGCTGTCGCTGTGGTCTTTCCACCCTTTGTTGATTGTTGCATTGTGGAGCAACTGCGAGTCTTGGTATCATTACAGCATTTACTGTTGGACGGTGTTCAGATCTGTTATGGCCCCTCGAGCCATAAACTGCACTGGCTTCTTTCTTACCAGTAAAAGGTTTCTTTACCGAACTCGAAGAAGCATCCTTCTGTATTTTACCACTTTGAATTCCAACCTCCATTCTTTCTCCAGTTAGAATCAACTCGGTGAAACCAAATGATGAGCTGCCAATTAAGTGATTAAAAAATGGACCAGACAGCGTCCCTAGAAACATATTAACCAACTCCCAATCAGACAAAGGAGGTTGAATTCTCCCAGCCAAATCTCTCCATTTTTTAGCATAATCTTTGAAATCTTCACCTGCACCCATGGACATACTCTGGAGTTGAGTACGAGTGGGAGCAAGATCAGCATTGCACTGATACTGCTTGTAGAAAGCAGCAGCAAGATCTTCCCAGTTTCGGACATTGGCCCCTTCCAACTGGTAGAACCATTTAAGCTGAGTCCCTGATAAACTATCTTGAAAGAAGTGCACCCATAAATTTCTATCAGCAGTGTGGGGTTGAATTTTCCTGACATAAGAGCGAAGATGGAGTTTTTGGAAAGACACTCCATCATACTTAGCAAAAACTGGAGCTTTGAACTTTTGAGGGATGACCACTCCTGATACCAGTCCCAGTTCTCTGAAATCTAAACTAGGTATCTTCTGAACTTCTATAGCACTCAGACGGTCTTCTAGCTGCTTTTATCTATCCTCAGTAGGAGGATATTTCTCATCATCATAATCAGTATCGTTGTCTGAGACTGCAGGACTAGGGTCCTTTTCCTCTTCTTGGTTCTCCCCGTCTTTGGATGAAGAGATCAGATCAGTTTGATGCTTCAACCTTTCTCCAAACCTTCCGCCCATATTCAGAATACCGACCTTCTTCTTCTTTTTCTTCTCTTTCAGAATGAGGGTTTTCAGATCCTCTTGCCCCTTTGCTAGACTGATGAACATCTGCTGGAACTGGGCGTTTTGGGCTTGAAGATCTTTGATGACTTGATCGGAAGACATTTCTGCTAAAATAAACAGCGAAGAAGATAAGAAACTTATACTGGTACCTGTAATGATGTGTATGATAATGGGATGCGCATGTAATGATTTCAAAGACTTTGGGAGATTTAAATTTGCAAACCAAAATAAACAAAACTTTATTAGCTTAAATTTGAAAGGTTTAACATGCCTTTAAGGCGTTACAAGTAAGTAAATAAAACAAATCTGAAACTAGAAAAGCAAAATAAAAAGTCCCATGGACGCTTTCTCTTTGTGCTGATGTAATCATTGAGCACTCTTTCTTCCTCGAGCTGCCTCGTGAGCTTTAAGACCTTCCTCTCTTGCTCATGGAACTTCTCTCGGTAAGTATCCCGCTCATTCTTCAGCTGAATCCAAGACCTCTGTAACTCTCCAAGATCAGTGGGTATGTAAGGATAGAGAACCGTGTAAGGAATCCCGTCTTCAGTAGTGGGTTCCACAATCACTGGTAACACCGCCGCATAAGGCATCATAAGCTTCTGGGCACGAGCTCAGACCCATTGGAGGTAAGGTTGTGTGATACAGTAGGAGAACTGACTTGAGGTTTTGCGTTTTATCGCAAATGTCACGGTTAGCAAGAGTCACCACCGACTTTTCTTTTATCCAAAAGGAAAGGTAAAAAAGCACAGGAAAGACCTTTGAGATGTTTTCTTGAGTTCGGGGGGTAGATTATGAAAAGGGAAGGTGCTAGCACCCTTTTCATCCATGGTTTTCCATGGGCTCTTAGTTACTTGCTTAGATCACTTGCTTTACTTTGCTTTGTTTGAAATGGTGTTTGGTGTGGTTTTGAAAGTATTTTGTAAAATAGGCCATTCGTTTAGGCAATCTTTGTAATGATTCTCGGTCATAAGAATGTATACAAAGATGTTTATCTTTTGAAAATGTTTACAATGTTTTGTAAGATGTTTTGAAATGTGTGTGTGTTTATTTATGAAAATAGCAAGGATTGTTTGAAATGGAGCAAGTAACTTAGAAGCTATCTACCTACTCAAATGTCTTTCTTGTGCATTTCTATTCCTTTGACATTGTTGACTTACCATTGATTTGGTAGACAACCCTATCTTTGGATGTAAACAGGACGGGCGTGGGTCATCGTATGACCATGATAGCAATGTTGCCAAGTATCTTAGCATTTTGAGGGACCAAGATCATTTTGTTTTAGGCAACTTTTGAATAGCGTCATCGAGAGACTATGATCTTATACTTGTTTTGTTTTGCCAAGATACTTCGCATGCGTAACATGGCCATTTTATTTTAGGAAATCAAGTGGGAGAAACCCTAAGGGTGCTTGTGTGCAAAGTGTGTCATTTTCATGCTTTCGTCTTGTATTTAGGTTTTTTTTCTATTTGTTTTTGTTTTTGTTCTTGTCATGCAAACCCTAATTACTAAGCATAGTATATAAAGCGATAAATTGCGTAAAATAAACTAAGCTATTACAACAGTTATTGTGGGAGGGGGGATACAAGTTTGAATGGGGATTTCGCACAATTATAAACCTAAATATATTATTACAACCCAATCGAATATTGCGAGAATTAAATAAATATAAGAAAAATATTTAAAATGCAATGCAATGTATTCAAAACAAAAAATGTTTTATGTCTTATTTTTGTATGAAGGAATATTTAACTTAAACCTAAAAAAAGGAAAAAAATAATATTTATTTTTCATGTGAGAAAATAAAAAAATAAAAATAAAAGTGTGAAAATAAATAAATCATTTTTTGGTATTTTTTATCATTAAGAAAAATAAATGAAAGTATTAAATATAAAAATATGAAGGAAAATGCAAAATATAAAAAAAAACTAGTCAAGGGGGTGTAGTAGCAAGTCAGGGGGTGTGATTAGTAAAAACAAAAAGGCTAAAGCTGTCAAAAAAGCCCAGAAGCCACTTCATCCCTGTCCTTGGTCTTCTTCTTCGCGCGCTTCAGTTCAAATTTGTATCTTTCTCATGCTTGCATAAAAACAAAAACTCATAACATGAAACATGTGGCATTTGAACTCACGATTCCAACCATATAAATTATGTAACCTAACTCTAAAAGATCAAGGAGAATTTTGGAACCGCTAATTCGTGACCTAAAAATTTCAGGGACTTCAAGCTTCAAATTCTCTTAGCACAAGTAACATAAATGAAAAGTAATGATATGTACAGTTTTGTCATGATGAGAGCTACATTTTTTCTTCACAAATCGTGGCTTGAAGTTGCCTGTATAAGGAGATAGAGTTTAAGAAAATACCTCCTTCAGCTGGATTCGAGTAGAGCAATGTATGGACTTTAATGGAGGCCTGATGATTGTTTGAGCTTCCTTGAACTTCCATGAAGATATTCCAATGCTTATCTTGCTTTGAGGATGGATGGAACTCTCTGAACAAGTCAAGCTGCAAGCTTCCAAAATGAAAATGGTGGATGCTGAAACAGGGGTTACATAACCAGGGTGATGGCTTGTATTGTCTAGGTCTCAAGTGAATAAGATGTTTCAAATGTGTAAACACAAAACGTACGAGCCAAATGAGAGTTGGCTGTGCTTTTACAGAATCTGAGTCTTTTGGCAGAATTTTGGTGTTTCTGAGTTTTGGAGAGTTTCAAGTCCAATCCAAACGTGCTAAGTCTTTCAACAAGTTTGTATATTTGTATAGAAATGATACAAAGTCAGTCCTTACTAGTTGTGCAAGCTTTGGACCTTTTTGCAACTTTTCTTGCATTTGAAGTAAAGTGAAGTGACCATACTCACATGCCTGTACTTGCTTGCTTGAGGGATGCAAAGAGCTTGTACAATTTGCTTGAGAGTTGTGTAGTTTGTATGTACCAAAGGGACAGGTTCAATGCTCAATATTGACAAAGTTGCAAAAACTTCTCTTTATGAAAATGGCATTGTGAACTTTTTGCCCAAAATGGAAATACACCTTGTACAAAGCTTCAAAAGCAAAGATAAAGCCTTTTTCAACTAAGTTTGAATTTAATTATGGAGTTTAAAGCAAGCTTAGGACCTGTAAAGTAAGATACAACCAGCATGGGTTTGATTTGCAACTTGATGCTATGTGAAAATGGCTTGATCAAAAGTGATAAAATGCCAACTTCCCTTCTTCGATTCTCCCTACTCAAAAATGATCATGGAGAGTTCTTGGACATTTTGGAAAGCTTGAAATGTGCTCTATAATCCATCTTCGAAATGAAATTTGAGGTACCTCTTGTAACTAGTTGAAAAATGTCCATGAAGTTGGGTCTAAAACCTGCCTAAATTAGGGCAAAATTTCACTAAGTTATGAAGTTCATGGACCTATATTCACAAATTCATAACTTGATATCCAAGCATCTTTTGGGAAAGGTTTGTGAATAAAAGTTGTATATTTCATGGAGGACTACAACTTTCAAGTTGGGAACTTTTCTTAAATCAAAATGCATCATGGTGAAAAAGTTGGGAAAAAATAAGAAACTTTTTATACTTAGAAAAATTCTAAGTTATGAAAATTTTAAAATTAAAACCCTAATTTTCAAATTTGAGTTTCTTGGTGAACAAATTTCATATTTTGACATATCTTGATGAATTATGACCCTTGGTACTTGATTTTGACCAAAAAGTCAAAGGTTGACTTTTCAGTATACAGTTGACTTTTGATTAGTTGACTGCAAAATTCATCTGTCAATCCAATGAACTTGAGATCTTTTGAACCATATAATTAGGTCAAGATGATGCCATTGAATCCTTGAAACCATGCTTGAACTCAATTGGTCATTGGCTAGGTTAAAAATCAGAAATTGCCCTTTCTCAGTCAAAAACCCTAATTTTGACCATTTTGCCCTTTTGATGATTTGATCAAATTTCTTGAGGAGTTGTGATCCAAACTTGATAAAAAGGTACATATGAGTCTAAAATGTTGATGTGGATCAAAAATCATGAAGTTTGACTGTAAGTTGGCCATGGTTGACTTTTTCCCCAATACAGCTAATTTTTAGGTCAACTGTCCAATTGAGTGATCAAAAATGTGGTTCAAGGCTTGAAACTTATCATGAGCAATCTTAGGGATCCAAAATGATGTATGAAAGTCACATGAAGCATTGGTGGTCCAAAAATCCTTGTGAAAATTCAAACCCTAATTTTGGGTTATCAGTGCAAGTTGAGGTGTCTTGAGCTGACCAAACCCTAATCCTGTCTTGAGTCCAAGAAGTCTTGTGATAAAAGTCTTGATAGATGAGAGGGAAAATTTTAGGGTACATCAGCTTCCCCTATTCAATCTTCTTGAACCTGAAGAGTTAGATTGGCGAGTTTTGTCGTTCGCGACTCGAAGGTAAAAGATGATTGGACACTAGAGTGCCCATAAATTTGCACTCGACAAAGGTGAAGTTGAGGGAATGGGCTTAAAGATGCCATTTGGAGAGGTGATAGAATCTTGTTGGAGATGGGCTTGTAGATGCCATCCAAGAATGTTTGCTGAGTTTTAAGTTGTAAGTCAGAAGAATAAGTATCAGAATGGTATCCACTTCTGGAACGTATATGAGCTGTATCTGGAGACTGAATCTGTATGAGAAATAGAATAGCATCAGTGTCTAGAGCGTCTCTGATTTGTATCTGTACTTGAATCTGAATGAGTAACAGAATGACTTCCGTGTCTGGAGTGTATTTGTACTGTATCTAGAATTTGATATCTGAATAAGCGACAGAATGGCATCCGTATCTGGAGCGTATCTGGACTAGAATCTGAATAAGTGACAGAATGACTTCCATGTCTGGAGCGTATCTGAACTATATTTGGAAGTTGAGGTTTGAATGAGTAACAGAATGACTTCTGTGTCTGGAGTGTATATGTAATGTATCTAGAATTTGATATCTGAATAAGCGACAGAATGGCATTCGTATCTGGAGCATATCTGGACTAGAATCTGAATAAGTGAGAGAATGACTTCCGTGTCTGGAGCGTATCTGAACTGTATCTGGAAGTTGAGGTTTGAATGAGTAACAGAATGGCTTCCGCGTCTGGAGCGTATTCGTACTGTATCTGAATGAGTGACAGAATGACTTCCGTGTCTGGAGTGTATCTGTACTATAATCTGATAGTTGAAATCTGAATGAGTAACAAAATGGCATCCGTATCTGGAGCATATCCGTACTGTATCTGAAATCTTTGAACATTGTTATTGTTAACTGTTAATCTTATCCTAAAAAGGGTAAAAATGTTAGCTGAAACACAAAGTTATGTTGCATGAAATGTACGATGCAATATATGTGTCTTATCAATGTTTATGACATATGGATATAATGTATGCACATGTAAGCTGATTTGTTGTATTGCTGAGGAAAATAAATCCTTGATTGCTGAGGATATGTGGATTCTCCATGTCTTGAAGTTGGAGTATTGACAAAAATTTCGTTGTGAGAGTAATGCCAAATACTTCTTGAGTGACCTGCTTGGGGAATCCAGAGAATTTTGATGACTTCTACTAGGGATTAATAAAAACTTTGTGGGGAAGAAAACTTATCCCTGTTTGGAAAAAGTTCAGGAGTTTGGGTTCTCTGCCACTCTATTGGGGAGTTATCAGAAGTTGTTGTCTGGTTGGTTTTCAGGCTTCAAGATAACTTGCTAGAGAATTTGGAGAAACTGGATGGTTTCCACTGTGGATTAATAGTTTGAAGTTTTGGCTCCGCTGGGGATCTTAATGACGTGCTGTAGAGATTGTTCATGGAATAGCCTAAAGACGTTTTCCCATTCTTTCAATCTGTCAATAATTGTTCTTTTCCATTTCGTTTATTTGTAAACAGTAATTACGTTCAAATTCATATGTTCATTAATGAATCATTGGGCGTTTTTGCAAATAAAACACAAGTGTAAAAAGAAAAGGACAAATGGTTTTCTGCACTTTAAAGAGATATCTTTGTATTTACTTTGAATAAGTATTTTATACAAAAGAGACAGACATCCTAGTAGGAGGATAGTGTCATAAGAAAAATTTATACAAAGAAAGATAGCTATGTGCAATAATCCCATGGGGTTCCCATTCTGCTATAGCCTTCGTATCTCTGAATATCTTATCCATTTGTCGTCTCGTCTGAAGATGATTAAACTGATCAGAAGCTTCGAGTTTGTCAGTGAAGAGATTGTCCTTAAAGTGGTCCGACGAGACATAGTCATACGCTTTAATTCCCTAACTTTTTCCTGAACCGCCCTTTCGGGTTTTCGATCCACCGGGAAACCCTTTTTTTCCCAAGTCGCCCTTTCAGGTTTTCAACTTGCCGGGTGTACAATTTTTTTTAATTTTATCCCTAACTTTTGCCCGAACCTTTTGGTTCGCCGGGATGCCCTTGTTTTGCCTAGGTGTGTCAACCTAGCGGGTCTCTTATGCGTAGTATCTTTTGACTATGTCTGCGTTCGCAGGGTGTGGCAGGCCGTCGCCATCCATGGTGGTTAAGATCATTGCCCCACTAGAAAAGATGTTCTTGATTACAAATGGTCCTTCATAGGTAGGAGTTCATTTGCCCCTGGATCACATTGTGGCAAGATGATGCGTTTGATCACTAGATCTCCAACTTGATATACCTGGCATTTGATTTTCTTGTTAAAAGCCTTGATCATTCGTTTCTGATACATCTGACCATGGCAAACAGCAGTAAGCCTCTTTTCATCAATTAAGTTCAACTGATCAAGTCGGGTCTGGATCCAATCGTCTTCACTCAAACCTGCATCCTTCATGATTCTTAAAGAGGGGATCTTCACCTCAATAGGTAGAACAACCTCCATGCCATAAACCAAAGAATAGGGTGTTGCCCTAGTTGATGTGCGAGCCGTGGTACGGTACCCATGGAGAGAAAACGGTAGCATCTCATGCCAGTCCTTGTAGGTGACTGTCATTTTCTGTATGATCTTTTTAATGTTTTTATTAGCAGCTTCGACTGCACCTTCATCTTTGGCCGATAGGGGGATGAATTGTAATGTTGAATCTAGAACTACTCGCACAGGGAGGTAATCATAGTATTATTAAGGTTTGTACCATTATCAGTGATGATCCTTTCTAGGATACCGTACCGTAAAATGAGATTCTTCTTGATGAAGCGGGCAACAACATTCTTAGTAACGGATGCGAAGGAAGCTGCTTCGACCCACTTTGTGAAATAATCAATGGCCACTAGAATGAAGCAGTGTCCATTGGAGGCTGTAGGCTTGATTTCCCCAATTATATCGATTCCCCACATAACTAAGGTCCAAGGAGCTGTTAAGACATTTAGAGGAACTGGAGGCACGTGCACCTTGTCTGTATAGATTTGACATTTATGACAGGTCCGGGAATGTTGATAGCAGTCTGCTTCCATGGTAGACCAATAATAGCCTGCCGTGGGATTTTCTTCGCCATCGTATGCCCTCTAGAGTGAGTTCCAAAGGTACCTTCATGTAATTAGGCCATGATCTTTTCAGCTTCAATCTTATCCATACAACGGAGCATAATAGAATCATGATTGCGTTTGTACAGGATGCCATTACTCAGGAAAAACTTAGCAGAGAAACTCCTTAAGAACTTTTTGTCATTGACTGTAGCTCCTTCAGGATATTCTTGAGCCTCAAGATACCTTTTTGACTTCATGAAACCAGGGTTGGTCCACTACTTCTTCGGTATTAATCTCGTAACAATATGCTGGTTCATCCATTCGTTCAATGGTAGCTAGAGCATCTACTAGCTGATTTTCTTCTCGTGGGAAGTGCTCGAAGGTAATCTGCTCGAAATGTGGTAACAATGTCAAAACATGTTCTTTGTAAGGGATAAGGTTTGGGTGCTTAGTGTCCCACACTCCTTTGATCTGACTAATGACCAAAGCTGAATCTCCAAATACCACTAAAGATTTGATTCCCAAGTCTATGGCAACCTTGAGACCAAAGATGCACGCTTCGTACTCTGCCATGTTGTTCGTACAATTGAAGCAAAGTCTGGCAGTAAAAGGAGTATGGCATCCTTCCGGAGATATGAGTACAACACCGATACCGTTACCAAGTGCATTGGATGCCCCATCAATGAACAGGGTCCAACGGGATCCTTGTTCAGGTCCGTCATATGGTATGATTCCTTCACAGTTGTCTACTGTCATGATGTCTTCGTCAGGGAATTCAAACTTCATGGATTGATAATCTTCTACAGCTTGATGAGCAAGTTGATCAGCTAGCACACTGCCCTTTATAGCTTTTTGGGTAGTGTACTGTATGTCATATTCTGTTAGGATCATCTGCCATCTAGCTATCCTTCCAAACAAAGCAGCCTTCTCGATGATGTACTTTATCGGATTCATCTTAGATATCAGTAGAGTGGTATGAGTCAACATATACTGTCTTAGCCGGCGAGCAGCCCATACCAGAGTGCAACAAGTTTTATCGAGCAATGAATATCTGGTTTCACAGTCGATAAAATTTTTGCTCAGGTAATAAATAGCGTTCTCTTTTCGGACATACTCGTCATGCTGCCCCAATACGCACCCCATTGAGTTCTCTAAAAAGGTCAGATACATGATTAGTGGTCTTCCCTCGACCGGAGGCATCAAGATAGGAGGCTCTTGTAAATACTCTTTGATTTTGTCGAAAGCAATCTGACAGTCATCATTCCATCTAACTACCTGATCTTTCTTCAGCAGTTTGAAGATTGGTTCACAAGTAGATGTTAGGTGAGAAATGAACCTAGAAATATAGTTCAGGCATCCGAAGAATCCTCTGACTTCCTTCTCAGTACGAGGAGCAGGCATTTCTTGTATTGCTTTAACTTTGGCAGGATCAACCTCGATGTCTTTGTTGCTGACAATGAAACCTAAGAGCTTACCGTACCGAACTCCGAATGTACACTTGTTTGGGTTCAACCTTAGTTTGTACTCCTTCAACCTGACAAACAACTTTTGCAAGTGATCAAGGTGTTCTTCTTCAATTTGTGATCGGGCTATGATGTCATCTACGTAGACCTCTATCTCATGATGTATCATATCATGAAACAAAGCTACCATGGCACGTTGATAGGTTGCCCTGGCATTCTTCAGTCTGAATGGCATCACTTTGTAGCAGAATGTACCCCACTATGTAATAAATGTAGTTTTCTCCATGTCCTCAGGTGCCATTTTGATCTGGTTATAGCATGAGAATCCGTCCATGAAAGAAAATACTTTGTGCTGAGCTGTATTGTCAACCAGGATGTCTATGTGCGGAAGTGGAAAATCATCTTTAGGGCTGGCCCTGTTTAAATCTCTATAGTACACGCACATTCTTACTTTGCCATCTTTTTTAGGCACGGGAACAATGTTGGCAACCCATTGAGGATAGGAAGTACCAGCCAGAAATCAAGCATTGAACTGTTTCATAACTTCTGCTTTGATCTTCTCTGACATGTCAGGTCTCATGCAGCAGACTTTTTACTTTACTGGTGGACAATCTTCTCTTGTGGGTAGACGGTGTACCATAATGTCTGTATCGAGTCCCGACATGTCTTCGTATGACCAGGAAAAGATCTCAACATAATCATGCAATAGCTGAATTAGGAGCTCTTTGACACTCGACTCTAGATTGGCACCCATTCTGATTTCCTTTTTAACTTCCTCAGTACCCAAATTGATTGTATCCAACAGCTCCTCATGAGGCTGAATAGCTCTTTCCTCTTGTTGTAGTAGTCTGGCCAATTCCCCTAGCACCTCACAATCTTCCTCACCTTCGTATTCGGCTTGGTAGATCAGATCTTCAGAGTTACTGAAGGCTATAGCAGTATCGTTTCCCATGGGATCCGGAATGGAGGGGTACCTTCATTTGTGAGTGTGGGTGTGTGTAAGGGATAGCCATCTTAAAAAAAATAAAATGTAAAAGAAAGACAATGAGCACAAAAGGTTTATATATGAAAAAGTGTCCATGATTCATTGAATGATATATGAAATGAAATAAAAACCCTTACAAATGGACCGTTGTGCCTCAGGTAAGACACAAGGTTTTTAAAGTGCGAATTGTTCGTGAATTATTACAAGTCCAACAGAAATGTAAAAGATAAATTACTGAGATATGAAAGTTATTGGGATGAAGTCTTTGGCTTCCCAGTTGTGAAGTCCTCCGTTGGCAGTAGGAAATATCCAATCTTCCAAGCTGCCATCTTATTCACTGTCTTCTAGTTCATTGACCCTTTGGTTGGTAATCTTCACAGGTGGCCCTCCAGCACGGGCGCGACGCAAAACCTTCTGAGCAGTTGAAGTAAACCCCAAGCCAAACTTGTCTGATTTGTACGGAATGTCTGGAAGCTGCCCCCAGATGGTGCATCCCCCCTCTTCCACTACTGCTTTTGCATCCTTTAGAGATGACATCCTAAGTGGAGGTCTTGTGATCTTAGGAATCGAGGATACTGCCTTGGTTACCGCCACTTCTTGGGAGACTTCTTCAAAATGTTGGAAAGGGTTTTCAATGAACTCGCCATCCAATTCCACATATCGGAAATAATTCAGATGACTAATCCTGTAATCCTCTTCCCCATGAACAATTATGATCTTCCCTTCGACAGGGTACTTCAGCATCTGATGCAAAGTGGAGGTGACAACACCGGCAATGTGAATCCAGGGGCGTCCCAACAGACAAGAGTAATAAGGACGGATGTCCATCACATAGAAGGTTGAATTGAAGGTCTGAGTTCCCACCTTTATCGGGATGTCCACCTCCCCATGGACCATCCTCTTAGAGCCGTCAAATGCTCTCACAACTATGTTACTGGGTTTTAATGTCAGACCCTCATAATCCAATCTATCAAGGGCTTTCTTTGGTAAGACGTTCAGAGATGAACCAGTGTCTACCAAGACATGGGCTAGGGTCGTTCCTCTACACTCCAATGAGACATGTAATGCCTCATTGTGTTTTCTACCTTTGAGCGTCAAATCAGCATCAGAGAAACCCAGGCCATTATCAGCTGTCAAATTGGCCACACACTCTTGGAATTGGCCCGTCAATGTCTCTTGCGGCACATGAGTTGTCTTCAGAAATTTTACCAGAGCTTTAGCATGTGCCTCAGAGAATAACAACAAGGCTAACATGGAGATCTTGGAAGGGGTTTGCCCTAATTGTTCAACCACATCATAATCACTCTTCTTTATTATCCTCAGGATTTCTTCCATCTCCTTCTTGGATGTTTCAAGGATAGCTAGCGATTGATCCTTCGTCCAGACAGGCTCTTCTTGCATATTTTTTCCTTTATTCTCAGCAGTGGAAGTAGGGATAGGGATTGTATTGTATTTTTCGGTAGGTACGCTTGCAGGTATAATCACTGGTACAAATGTAATCTTCGGAACGACCACGGGTCCAAAGACTGCCTTTGGAGGGGCAATCTCTGGAGAGAAGATTCTACCACTACGGGTAATCTTGCTTGTTCCGACAATTTTACTGATGTCGGATTTGTCCTCTTCGGAGCTTTCTTCTTCGGCAGTCAGTTCATCTTGTGTGATACCATGGTAGTAGATTTCTCCACCATAATTCCATGGTACTGTTTTATCTGACTGGTACAGGACCGGCCTGGGCATTGTAATCTTAAGTGGAGTAGTCATTGGAGCATATGTAATCCTAATGGGTCTTTTAGGGACCCTGGAAGGATTGGCGTGGATGGTTATTATTGAAACTTCTTTAACTGGAACGGGTGAAATAGGAGCTTTCTCAAACAAAATTTCTTGGTTATCAATCAGTTGTTGGATACCTTTTTTCAACAGAGGGCAGTCAAATGATGAGGATAGGCAAACATGGTAGTCTTTGTCACAACCTGGGAATATACCAGCTTTCAACAAATTCAACTTGATGATCGGGAGCGGAGTTAACAATTCATCCACGGTAGCAACAAACAAATCTTCCTCAACAGCATTGGCATTGTGACCATGCCTAGGCATCGGAGTAGATATGACATTCGGTTTCTCAGGCGCTTCAAACTTAACTTCCTTTGCATCTATTAGGTCTTTAATTTTGTTCTTCAGAGCCAACCAATTGTTGGTGTCGTGCCCTGTACTTTCAGAATGGTATGCGCATCTGGCATTCAGATGGTAGTGAGGAGACACAATATTGGGATTTTTAGGGGCCTCTTTTAACATGGCTAGATTCAACTTTAAAAGATGTGGTAGGACCTGGGCTGGAGTCATGTTAATCTTGGTGAATTGCCAGACTGGCCTTTCCACCCTTGGCTGATTATTTCTTGCTGGTTATTTCTTGGTTGGTCTGATGCAGGCTTTTGAATCATAACGCCCCCCACCATTGGTCGGTGTTCGGTTCCTCCTTGATTCCTCCGTAAATAGATAGTAGACACTTCCTTCTTTCCAATGAAGGGTTTTTTTTACAGCTGCAGATGTAGACGCGTCTTTCTGAATCTTCCCACTTCTTATACCGGCTTCCACCATCTCGCCATTTAAAATCAATTCAGTGAACCCTGCAGAGGAGCTCCCAATCAGATGATTAAAGAAAGGGCCTGATAGAGTTCCTAGGAACATGTCCACTAACTCCCTTTCAGATAAAAGGGGTTGCACCCTTCCGGCTAGATCCCTCCACTTTTGTGCGTAGTCTTTGAAGCCCTCATTTGATACCATAGCCATAATCTGTAGTTGAGTACGGGTTGGTGCCAAATCAGCATTGTACTGATACTGTTTATAGAAGGCTGCTTCTAAGTCTTCCCAATTGTGGACACCGTCCCTCTCCAACTGGTAGAACCAATCAAGCTGCGTTCCTGATAAATTATCCTGGAAAAAGTTAACCCACAAGTCTTTGTCAGTAGAATGCGGCTGAATCTTCTTGACATATGATCGGAGGTGCATTTTGGGACAAGACACCCCATCATACTTGGCAAATAATGGCACTTTAAACTTTGGCGGGATTACTATTCCTGACACCATCCCCAATTCCTCGAAATCTAGCCCCGATACTCTCTGTATCTCCATAGAATTTAAACGCTCTTCCAGGTGTTTGTATTTGTCATCAGCCGGAGGGTATTGTTGTTCAGAGTAGTCCTCTTCTTCTTCAGAATCTGATGGTACTGCCGTTTCTTTTCCTTTTCTTTCCCCTTTGTCATAGGTTGTTGGAAATTCTAAGGTCCTTCTGGCTTGTCCCTAAAACCTCCTGCCCATGATAACCATACCAGCTGGCTTCTTCTTATTTTTCTCTTTTTCTTTTTCTAGTAGAGTCTTTAGCTCCTCCTGCCCCTTGGCTAAGGTCAAGAGTAACTGTTGAAATTGTGTATTTTGAGCTTGCAGGTCTTTAACCATTTGTTCGAGATCCATCTTGCTGAAATAAACAGTAGAGGGATGAGGAAAATTGTTGCAAAGACCTGTTTATGCTCATGATGAATGATATGTATTCATGCAATGTTTTCAAGGATTTAAAAATTCAAATTTGTTTTAAACAAAAAAGAAACACACGTCATATTAATAAGATAGAATTTGAGTACATCAATGCCCATAGGGCAAAATAATACAAAATTCTAAGATAAAAAGACATTGTGCATCCTCTTTGGTGCAATGTAGGTGTTGAGATTCTGCTCTTCATGAAGTAACCGAGTGAGTTCCAAAACCTTCTTCTCGCTTGCGTAGAATTGGGCTTCGAAAGTATCGCGTTCTTCTTTGAGCTGTATCCAACCCCTTTGTAGATCTTCGAGTGATGTAGGCATGTCAGGATGTATGATGGTGTATGGAACCTCTCCTTCCTTAACAGGCTCTATAATCACTGGGAGAATGAAGAGGTAAGGCATCATAAGACTTTGAGCGTGGGTTCGTACCCACTTGAAGTAAGGCTCAAGAGGGATGGAATTCTTGTGTCCCAAAGTCTTGCTATCTACCTTGTTTGGCATCCTCCAAGCTCAGATGAACCTTTGGCGAAGACCTTGACCGTTGTTGTCGTAGTCGAAAACCAAGCCTTGAATCAACATATCATGTGGGCCATCCCTTCAGGCATAACCGAACTGTCTTAGAGCCAAGCACGGGTTGTAGGTGATGCTTACCCTAATGCCAAGTAGAGGGACATTAGGGAATTCCCCACAACGGTCGACAATGATAACATTCTCTTTGGATCGAGAACACCAATGAATATCTGAATGTTTAAGTGTCATCAACCTTTGCGACCACCTCAAACCTTGCTCGTTCTTTAAGAATGATTGGGGAAGATGAGAAATAAACCATCTTTCCAGGAGAGGAGTGCAACACATAAGAACACCTCTTTTCCTCATTGTACGAGTGTGAAAAGAGTGTAAGATATCTCCAAGCAAAGTAGGCACCGGATTACGTGACATGAAGATTTTGACAACACTAACATTTATGAGTTGGTCAGGGTTGGGGAACAGGACCATCCCATAGATGAGAAGATCTACAATCTCCTAAAAAGCTTGCAAGTCCAAGGAGTTCCAACAGCTTTGGGCCTTCTCAAACAATAACTTTGCCAAGAAGCCTTTGACACCACTTCTAGTTTCCCAATGGGTTGTGACATCAGATGAGTGCAAGTGCAGGGCTTGAGCAATCTCTTCTGGCTTTGGATCTCTTTCCATACCGTTGAAAGGTAGTTGATTGAGAATAGGAATCCTCAAGAGTTGAGATAATTTTTCCAAAGTAGGCACAAGCCGGTAGTCAGGAAATGTGAAGCAGTGATGCAAAGGGTCAAAGAACTGGAAGAGAACCTTCATCATGTATTCCTCTGTGTTGGAAGTGACCAAGTTGAGTAGACGACCATGCCTCTCGGTGAATGGAGAGTTCTCAGGAATCCTTGAAGCTAGCTCCTTGAGTTGTGGAGGAATACTTACAAGGTTGACTTGGATAGTTTTCCTGCGAAGTGAATCCATATCCTACAAAACAAGAACAAAGATGAATTTTAAAAATCCTTGAAATGGTTAGTGGATGCAAATGATGCTCATGATGTCCATGATGTTTTGCACAAGTATATATGTACAAACAAATCAAACAAGTTCCTAGTTTAGGTTTACATGGGGTTTCATAGGTAAGTAACCTCTTGAAGTTTAGTTGGCTCAACCTGTCCTAGCAACAGTAACCGGGTTCTAAGGAGCTCAATATCACTGGATTGTTTCCTTGTTCATTGTTTCAGTTCAAGCCTATTTACTAGTGACCTAAATATTCTAAGAAACCAACCCTCAATGAGTGTAGTATCGATTATCTACCAACTTCAGACTGCACCAAAGTTAGTCATCTCACTACATCCTAAAAGGCCAAGTTGGTCAAGTAAAGGGTTCTAGAAGTTCGTTAGTGCTTCATGACATCACTCAGCGGCCCCGTATTCTCTTTGATTGACTCAAAGGCTACCGGTATCCACAAATATGTCACACTAACATATCTATTGCTTAGACCGTGTCAGTATACCCCGCACAGTTTCCACAATGTATTGCTATCTACCTATAATGTTTCCCAAATCCGGGTGGAGGATTCAAACCCAAACAATAGAACCAAAATGTAAAGCAAACAAGTCAAACAATTGTAAGTAAATAAAGGTGATCTAAACCCTAAGGTAACCCCACTTTTATAATTTTTCCCCATCAGAGTCGCCAGTTCTATGATACGGTGGGAGAACTGACTTGAGGTTTTGCATTTTATCAAAAATGTCGCGGTTAGCAAGAGTCGCCACCGACTTTTATTTTATCCAAAAGGAAAGGTAAAAAAGCACAGGAAAGACCTTTGAGATGTTTTCTTGAGTTCGGGGGGTATATTATGAAAAGGGAAGGTGCTAGCACCCTTTTCATCCATGGTTTTCCATGGGCTCTTAGTTACTTGCTTAGATCACTTGCTTTGCTTTGCTTTGTTTGAAATGGTGTTTGGTGTGGTTTTGAAAGTATTTTGTAAAAGAGGCCATTCGTTTAGGCAATCTTTGTAATGATTCTTGTTCGTAAGAATGTATACAAAGATGTTTGTCTTTTGAAAATGTTTTCAATGTTTTGTAATATTTTTTGAAATGTTTGTGTGTTTGTTTTTGAAAATAGCAAGGATTGTTTGAAATGGAGCAAGTAACTTAGAAGCTATCTACCTACTCAAATGTCTTTCTTGTGCATTTCTATTCCTTTGACATTGTTGACTTACCATTGATTTGGTAGACAACCCTATCTTTGGATGTAAACGGGACGGGCGTGGGTCATCGTATGACTATGATAGCAATGTTGCCAAGTATCTTAGCATTTTGAGGGACCACGATCATTTTGTTTTAGGCAACTTTTTAATAGCGTCATCGAGGGACTATGATCTTATACTTGTTTTGTTTTGTCAAGATACTTCACATGTGTAACATGGCCATTTTATTTTAGGCAACCAAGTGGGAGAAACCCTAAGGGTGCTTGTGTGCAAAGTGTGTCATTTTCATGATTTTGTCTTGTATTTAGGTTTTTTTCTATTTGTTTTTGTTTTTGTTCTTGTCATGCAAACCCTAATTACTAAGCATAGTATATAAAGCGATAAATTGCATAAAATAAACTAAGCTATTACAACAATTATTATGGGAGGGGGGATACAAGTTTGAATGGGAATTTTGCACAAATATAAACCTAAATATATTATTACAACCCAATCGAATATTACGCGAATTAAATAAATATAAGACAAATATTTCAAATGCAATGCAATGTATTCAAAAAAAAAGTTTTATGTCTTATTTTTGTATGAAGGAATATTTAACTTAAACCTAAAAAAAGAAAAAAAAATAATATTTATTTTTGAAAGGGGTGAAACCCTAATTTTCAATTAAAAGAAAATACATGTTTCATATTATTATTTTACATATTTTGTATAAGAAAATAATAAATAATATTATACGTAAATATTAAAAATTAAATATGTATAGAAAATAAGTATTTATGAGTATAAATAGTATAATAAAAATACTAAGTATTTTTTTTATTATATTTACAAGTTATTTAAGAAAATAAGTTCTATTTATTAAAATAAACTATTTTTCATGTGAGAAAATAATAAATAAAAAAATAAAAGTGTGAAAATAAATAAATCATTTACGGCGGGGGGGGGGGGGGGTGTAGATTATAGAAAGGGAAGGTGTTAGCACCCTTTCTATTTTTAGTTATCTACGGGCTCTTAGGCACTTACTCATTTTTTAAATTGCTTATGTGTGTTTGTCTTGAAAATGTTTTTACTTCGTGATAACCCTTGTATCAGTCCTCAAGTATGTGACGAAGTTTGTTTTGAAAATTGTTTTGAAAGGTGTTTGTGTGAAGAGTTTTTTATTGAGCAAATACTTAAGATTCTACCTACTTGAAAAAAGATTGTTTGTTCTCGTTTCCTTTAGACAGCGATATCCTACTATTAAGGAGTAGGTAGCACCGTTGTTGGAGTTGTAAGGGACATTCGAAAGGGACAAGTACAATCACTAAAGCAATAGTTAGAAAACTTTAGTAGTAACCCTAGAGTCTTAAGATCTTTCCGAGGCAATATTTCTGAGGCAAAATTCGAATAGGACAATTTGATCTTTTTAGACTGGAGGGCAACCACTAAAATCTTCTATGCTTAATGATTGTTTACCGAAGGCAACCAAAGTGAGGTAAACCCTAGGAGTGGTTATGTGGATATGATTTGTTTCAGTTATTGTTATCTTTGTACAATTAGGGTTATCTACCATTTTAATTTTTTTTCAAGCATCTTTCCATACAATCCTATTATCATACGTCTAACAATTAAAGATTGCGGAAATTAAAAGTACGAGAAAAATAAACCTAACTATTACAAGGCTTCGGGGAGGGGGATTAATTACATAACCAAAAATCGGGGATAAGCGATAAATGAAAACCCTAGTTTTAACTATTACAAACCAATAAGCAGTTACATAATAATTAAAAAGAAATAATTAAACGCGCGGCGAATTAAATACGTGGATAGATAACCTAAAACCCTAATTGAGGGAGAAAAGATTTTTTATGGATTTATTTGATAAGAAACACAATTTGATTACGAATTAATTAAACCCTAATTTCTAACTATCTTTAATTATGAAAGAAATTAAATTAACCTAATTTACTAATTAAATTAAAGAAATAAATATTTATGAGAAAAATGATTTTGGTGTATTTTTGAGGAAAATTAGCTAAGTTATGTACAAATAAAATCCTAAGTCTAATTATTTTTAATTATATAAAAAAATTAAATTACCCTAAATTAATTAAACTAATTAATTAAAAATATTTATTAAAAAAAGATTTTTGTGATTTTGATTTGTTAATTTAATAAAAAATAATTTTTGTGTTGATTAAAAGAGAAAAACAAAGTAACTAGAGAAAAGAAATTTAAAAAAAAGTAACCAAATGGGCATGTGTTAACTTGCTGAAAGGGGGTGAGAATCTGAATTTTTCAGGCCCAACAAGCTGCCCGAGTTGACCACGCTGGATTAGGTGTGACATTGACTTGAAGGCGCACCATGGTCTCTCAAGGTTGAGCGTACATCTGGCTGCATGATGGATCTACTGGTTGATTATTGGAGGCGCATGGTAGACGTTGGACAATGATGCACACAAGATCTGCAAGAGAATTGTAAGAAATAAACAAAATGCAGGAGGCAGGGCTCGAACCCCTGACCTCCTGCACACGCGCCTCGGAAACGTCACCTTGTACCACTGGGCCATTATTTCATTTGTTAATATCAATAACAAATAAAATATATTGAAAAATAACATTAATTTCCAGAACACACGCGTAAGTTCAAACCAGCCAGTGGTGCTTTGCCACGCATCATCTTTTTCCATGTTTGTCGTATTAGGCTGAATACTTTTACCTACGGACAAGACTCCATAGCTAAAACCATGTCACCTTCAAAAATGCAGCAAACGTGATATAAATTTCATTGGAGGCCATGAATGAACTGCGCTTGAAGCCCTGATCATCATGGTACCCATATCCGTAACTAATTTGGCATGTACTAAGAAACCCAAAAACTAAGCTTGGAACCCAAATCATGGCATCTTGCCTTTCCTGCACTTAAAATTTAATTAAATGACACAGAGGGCTTCGAATCCTTATGACAAACAAGAATGTAGGGTTAATTCTCATTGAAAACACATGCATATATGAAATTAAAAACCAAAAACAGTGGGACAAAACGGGTCTTATAGCTTACGATTTTGAACGTTTCAGGCCTTGGAGATGATGGGAATATCTTATGGGAACGTCAAGGAAAGGATTGGTGGTCTTGAAATGCTTTGAAACGCCTTGTAGATTAAAAATCGATTCACACTTTTGTCCAAATTTTTGAGTTTTCTTCCTGGCTTTTCACGGCTGTAAACCTTGTGTTTATGATTTGGAATTGTTGTATACATATAGTATAGCATATTAGGTCAATAAAATTGCATCATATCTTTGAGAATTATGAAAATGTGATTTGATTTGATTCATGTATGATATCTTTACAAAACAAGCTTCAATTCAATCTTTTCCAATCCTAATGAGTCTTGCACAAATTGATCATCATGCTAGTTGTACATAGACTCCAAATGTGCACAAAAATCCCAAGATTTGATTTGCTTTTATTATTTTACCATTTAATTTGATTTATTTTGATTTAAATGAATAAAAAATCAAAATAAATGATAAAAATAATAAAATAATAGGTGAAAAAAGATCAGGGGTCGTGGGTCCTATTAGAAACATGTTTCAAACAAGAAAACATGGTCCCCTTTGGAAAAAATTCAAATTTGATCAATGTTGACTTTTGACAATTTTCCAAAAATTGGTCAATTTTGACAATACATATCTCCCTCAATTATAACCCTAACAGGGTGTTCTTGGACTTTTTAGAAAGCTTGGGATGTACCATAAACAAAAGTTTTGGTTTCATCTCAATTGGGTCTTCCATGTTCATGTAAGAAGCTTTGACCCAAAAGGTGTTTTTGTTGACTTTTCAAAAGGACCTATAATGTAGAAATTCATATCTTTTGATGAGTGCACATTTTGGACTTGTGGGATGAAGATGAATTGTAGTGAATTTCATCCTCTTAAAAATGAGCCTTGGATGGAAAATTTATGATAAAGTATGAAGAAGTTATGCTTGGTCAAAGTTGAGTTGACTTTTCCTATAAAACCCTAATTTAGCAACTTTTAGGTTTTGATGAATTTAGAGCATTCCTTGAGGAATCATGATCAAACCTTGATAAAATGATGGAAGTCACTTCAACATGTTGATGTTGACCAAAAATCTTGAGGTTTGACTGTATGTGGGCTATAATTGACTTTTGACCTAATACAGTCGATTCTCAAGCATTTGAGCAGTTGACTGAGCAAACTTATTTATGCAAGGCATGAAACTTGACATGGATGGTATTGGGAATATATTAAGACCTTGGGAAGCATTTGAGTCCTTTGCGGTTCACACATCTTGATGAAAAGGGAAACCTTAATTTGAGGTATACTGCCTTAGGAGAGGGTTTGTCTGGTCAACTCTTGTACTTCCTTGAGCAACTTGGGGACCTCAATTGACATTTGTTGAGTAAAATGGGAGGGAAAATTTTGGGGTACAACAATCTAAATATGATTTCTATAAACATATGGTATATAGATTGCTATTGATCAGCCTCAAAATAGGTGCGACTTCTATATAATTTCACTTACAATTACTTAACATAGCGCTAAATTTTGTCCCAATTCGAGAAATGATTATTCGTGGCTCAAACCTATGTTTGCATGCCCAAATATGTTTAACTTGAAACCTTTGATCCAATAACCTTTAGTTTCATTGTTAGGAGGCTTTGGTCTTATCAATCCTCTAATGAACCATCATAAATTTTGGTCTAAGTGAATCATTTAAACATCGTTGACCATTTGTTGTTGCCTCGAGAATTTGAAAAGAATGATATAATTGAAGAAAAGCACATGAAACTTGTTGTTGAGAGGCTTTGATTTTATCAATCTTCTAATAGGTTTTCAAGTGCAAGTTTCAAGATGGTCATTCAACTAACCTATAATTACTAACTCATTAATAATTGACTTTTATTTTATGATTTTACTTTACGTCTTTACTTTTACGCACCATTTATTCTAGAATTTACATTTTATGCTATTTTCATCTTTTCTCACTTGAGCATTTATCTTCATTTATTTTGCTCACTTGAGCTTTCATTTTTCTTTTTGAAGATACTTCATAACTAACTTGAATAATAAAAAAAACTTTAAGGTTACTTGGACTATTTGGTTTCCATCCTTGGCATTATGGAGTTATGGACTTCTTGGACTTAGGATTAGAAACCTTGACTACTCTTGAGACCTTGTGACTTCTATTGTTATTTTTTATGGAGTTCTTGGGGTTTACCCTGAGACATTGGGTTATTTTTCTTTGAGTGCGGGTTATTCTGATTATGTGCTTTTTCTGTGATTCGGAATTTCTCTGTATACAGCGGTTACTCTGCCCAATTTTTGTGAAGACTTAATGCATTTGAAGCTTGGTATTCTTAAGAGGTTTAATATCATTGCTTGTTTGGTTTCAATCCAAAGGATGTGAATTCTACATTGACTCATTGTGTCAAGTGTTGGCTTCTTGTTGGTTAGACGGTTCTTTTCCCTAACTTTTACCTTATGCTTTAGGATAGTCCCTTCATCTCCTCCAACCTTCTTTAATTTCAAAAATATTTTCCCTCCTTTTCAAAACTATTCTTGTTTTCTAAATTTGAACCAATTTCATAATAAACTTGGGCTTTGATTCATGCATTTTCAAAAAAAAAATTATTAAACAAACTTTAATCAACTTAATCATACTTTGACATTTTTTTTGTGAGAAGACTAAAAGTAAATCAATCTCATTCAAACCATTTTGCCACTTTGGATTTTTAATTTAAAATTTTCTCAAAAGATTAAACTCTTGTCAATCCTTGTAGTGATGCAAACTACTATACTTCTATGATATGTAGTGAAGTGAGATGTTTTCCACTTGGGTGATGAGCGAGGCTTTGTTGATTTTAAGATCCAAGCTATATCCTCCACTCTGAGACGATGCAAATTCTCCTTTCTCATAATCGTGGGTAGTAAGTATGTTTTCCACTCGGATATGACAATGACGTCTTGTCTCTAAAATTAACCAACACATTTGTGTTTTAAAATTTTTAAAAGGTGGACTACGAGTACCGTGATCCCCTATTGCACGTAAGATGGTACATAGGAACTAAAGGTTCGTAACCGCGATGGGTGCAAAAATTGTAAAAAAAACTTATTTTCTCATCTCCACCATCTATTTTTGTATATAACACTTATAGGCAAAATACAAAAAAATTCAAAGAGGTTCCTGTGGAGTACCGTAGATGTTTAGGATATGCTAATACCTTCCCTTTGTATAACCAACCCCCATACCCAGATTCTCTTCCCCTCTGTTTTTGGATTATTCGCTCTTTTTCCATTCCTCTGGAAACAATAAAGCACAGTGGCGATTTTTATTTGATATGTGTGAGTTAAGTCAATCCAATGGCTTAGTCTTAACATTTATACCGCTACAGAAAAATGGCGACTCTGCTGGGGACAGATCGACCAAATGCTGGTCCATCTCTAAGTGGTTTGAGCCTATCTTTTTTTATTTATGCATGTGTTATTATTTGTTGTATATTACGTGTTGTATATATGTTTGTCTACATTTTCCTGGTTTTCAGGGTGCTTGGTAATTTTTCATAAGTCCTCTACCCGGACTTGGGAAAACTTAAGATAGGATGGGCGGTATAGTCGTGTTAACTTTGAGGGAGTAATTCCAAAAAAGGAGACTTGAGATCCCCCATGTTTGTGATCTTGTGTGTGATTGTTGCATCATGCATTCATGCACCCATTAGCATATATTAAAACATTTGTTTCAAGGGACTTAAAGTTGACTTTTTGTGAATATCTCAAGTACCGTTTGACCATGGATTCTAGAAAAAGAAAGACTCGGAAGTACAGTTTCAAGGATCCTAAGATAAATGAATTGATGAGTCTAATTCCCGAGATCGAGAGCTCTACATATTTTCGGAATAAATATGGATCCATCGTGTCTATTATGAAGCTCGGGATGAAGGAGGGTGTTCTGTCTACTTTGGCTCAGTTCTATGATCTGTTGTATCAGTGTTTTACTTTCCCTGATTATCAACTAATGCCTGCATTGAAGGATTATTCTTACCTATTAGGTTTACCTGTTACCGATCATGTTCCTTTCACCCGTTTAGAGGGAGAGCCCAAGTCTCATGAGATTGCTGCCATGATTCATTTGAGGAACTTTGAGATTGAGGCCAGCATGACTACCAAGGGATGAATCAGAGGATTACCCGCTCAATTTTTATTAAGGAAAGCTCACTACTTTTCTAGGATGAAGAGTACAATTGCGTTTGAGGCTATCTTTGCTATACTTGCATATGGGTTGTTCTTGTTTCCTAATGTCGACAAACTTGTGGATATCAATGCCATTAGGATATTTTTGATTGGGAATCTGGTTCCTACGTGATTAGGAGATGCTTATTATTCCATTCATCTTCTGGATTCTTATCATGGAGGGATGATCATTTGTTGCGTGCCTTTTTTATATTAGTGGTTTATTTATCACTTACCTCAGTCTGATGCTTTCTAGGATATAAAGAAGGAACCTCTTTGGGCTCCGAAGATTATGGATCTCACTCATTCTGACATTTTTGGTATCATCAAGCTTGTTATGATATGGAGATTATCGATATTTGTGGTAGTTTCCCCAATGTACCTCTTCTTGGTACAAAGGGATGAATTAACTACAATCTCGTTTTTGCATGTCGTCAAATTAGATGTCCGACGAGAGACAAGCCAAATAGTATTCATCTGAGTGGTTTCTTTCTCAAAGAAGGAGAGGATCATAAGGAAGCTAAGGAGGAAATTGCAAAGGCTTGGTGCCATATTCACAGGAAGAGTAGAAAAGACTTGGGGACCAACATGAGCTATTTCTTTGGAGCTTCATCTCTGGTGGGTACAAGTAAGGGCAATTCAGTTAAAGATGCCAGATTCACTTGAAGAAACTATACCTGATATGTTTGTGAAGACCACTCCTCCCCTTTTAGATGATACGGAAGAACTTCCGCTTGCCCTAGTTAGGATGCAACAGGAGAAGGAAAGCATGGAAGAACAAGTGTCAGACTTTAGAGATAACCTACCAAGAAGACTTGAAAGAGAAGGATGACTTGATCGAGATTCTTGAGAGTCATGCTATGGAGGTGACAGAGAAGCAAGAGGATTTATTTTCCTCTAGATCTCAATCAGGACTTAGTTGCTTACTTCTTGACTTTGGTGATTGGAAAGATGTCGCCGACAGACATGCAGAAGAGAACAAACAGTTGAAGGCTCAAATTGCAAGGCTCAAGGGAAAGCGTTAGTGTGTGGAGAGATCTTCATCAGCTTTACCTCCTTAGGATTTTGGATTCTATCTTATCTTGTACTTAGGATTGTTGAATCTTGTAATCCATTCTGAAGTTATTATAATGAAATTTTCAGTATTTCAAAATGTGTTAGTACTTTAATATTTGTAAATCTTCTATAATTCTTTGAGTCCCTTGAAATATTAATAACGATAAATAAATCATGTGCATTATATATCATGCATCATCTTGCATATATTGCTTGAATTTATGTTCATACCCAGGTGTCTTACTGTGTTTCTCTACTTCATTTAGCAAGTTGTCTTACTGGTATAATACTCGGGCTAATTCTAGGAAGAAAATGGAGAAACTTGAAGAAGAGAATCGCGAGCTGCGCGAAGAGGTTACTGCTTTGAAGGTTGGTATGGCTAATCTGACTGCTTTGATGGAATCGTTGGTGGCTTCTCAAAATCATCCACCACTTGTTCCTCCGTCTGCTCATCCACAACAATCAATGACACTTCCGAAGCTCCGACATTTCCCATTTTTGTTACTCCATTTACTGCTGCTCAGAACCGTATGCCTCAGGGTTACCCATGGGGAATGCCTGAAAATTTCATTCCAGAAGGTTACAATCTTGATGCTCAAGTTGCTCTAATTGCTTAAGTTGATGCTACTCCTGCGCCTCTTGTGGTGCATGTTACTCTTGTAGCCAGAAATGAGATCCATTATACTGCACCTCCTACGGTGAATGTTATGTCGTTTGTTAATGATGAAGTTTATCATCATGTTCCTCCACCAAGTGAAAGTGTGGGTTTCTATGACCGATTGGATGACTTTCAAGACCAATTCAATGAGAAGCAGAAGGAAATGAAAGCCCTTCGAGGAAAGGAATTATTCGGACAGAACGTTAGTGAACTATGCTTAGTTTCTAATGTAAAGGTTCTAGCGAAGTTTAAAGTGCCAGGATTTGAGAGGTATAAGGGAAACTCTTGTCCTCGTGACCACCTAGTGATGTACATTAGAAAGATGTCAACCCATGTTGATGATCAGCATTTTCTTATTCGTTTCTTCTAGGATAGTTTAACTGGCTCCGCTTTGAAGTGGTATATGAGTTTGGACAACAATAGTATCCGCACCTTCAAGGATCTAGGGGAAGCCTTCATTAAGAAATATAATTATAACATGTTCATGGCGCCTGACCGTGACCAATTAAGGGCGATGACTTAGAGAGATAAGGAGTCATTCAAAGAATATGCGCAGCATTAGAGCGAGATAGCTGCCCAGGTGGTACCCCCATAGGAGAACAAGAAATGACCAAGGTGTTCCTGAAAACCCTTGGATAATTTTATTATGAAAGGATGGTCTCCAGTGCACTGAGTGATTTCACTGAGATGGTAAGCATGGGTGTTTGTCTAGAAGAAGCTTTCATGGAAGGATGCTTGACGAAAGACGAAGGGACAAATAAGTCATCTTACGGGTTTTCTAGAAGAAAGAAAGTAAAACAAATGTTGTCATTGAGGAAAGGAAGATTAGAACAACTAGAAGACATCATCACTACCAACAACAGGTTGCTTTTGTGACTCCAGTTGTCAATGTAGATCCAACTACTGTTTCCTATCAGAGACCACCTCCTCAGGGAAATCAAGGGCAAAGTCAATAGAGAGAGGCTTTTGACTCCATTCCAATAAGCTATGCAGAGTTATTCCCGGATTTGATTTAGAAGAAGTTGGTTCAGACCAGGCCTCCCCCTGCTATACCTTCACATTTACCCTTGTATTATAAGGTAGGTCAGACTTGATCTTTCCATCAATGAGCCCCAGGGCACAACTTCAAAAACTGTTATCCTTTGAAATCTGAAGTACAAAAGATGGTGAGATTTGGCCTCCTATCCTTTAAAGATGTTGGCCCTAACGTGAAAGATAATCCTTTTCCTAAACATGAAGGTGCAAATACTGTAAATATGGTTACTGGTTATCCTGGGGACTTCTGGATTTTTGATATCAACCTGGTTAGAGGGGATCTGGGGAAGATGCATGCTGACCTCTATGAATTCAGCTACTATACGCACGACCATGATGGTTGTAGTATTTGCAATACAGATATCCAGGCATGTGATAAAATAAAAGTTGATCTTCAAGAAATGATGGACGGAGGTCTCATTCATATAACCAGGCCAAGGGCAGAGTACGAAGAAGATGTTAATATGGTCTATGGATGTCCCAGTGACTTCCGGATTTTTGATGTGGATTATATGAATGATGACTTGGTACAGCTTCACACTACATTCTCTCACATGGATGGCCAAGAAGAACACCATCATGTGTCTTACTAGATCTGCTACAGGGATTCTCGTGGTTGTTCTATCGTGAGAAGGGGTGTTCAATTGTTGTTAGATAATGGTACCATCAAGGTCTCATGAATTAGATATGATTACAATGGGGTTAATGTAATTTAAGATTGCTCGGTCGAGACCATGTCAGATGATGAATATGTTTTTACAGATGAAGTATTTTCTGCTGATGAAGATATGTTCTCCAATAATGATTATGTGATGTTTAAGTATTTTGAAGAATGGGTCAATGTTATTATGTTGTGCTTTGGTGTTCCCGCCCCTATAGCGATTGAGTACCATAGCAAGCCAACTGTTGCTCTAGTGGTTATTTGCCTGCCTGGCCTTGTCCCATATAAATCATACAAAGTCGTTCCATATAAATACAATGCAACTATCCTAGAAGATGGTGTGGAAATTCCTATCCAACCTTTGTCTGATGTCAAGAATATTTCTGAAGCCAGTCGAGTAACCCGCAGTGGTCTTGTTTTCGCCCCTGTCATCCGAGGGAATGTTAATTCAGATGAAAAGGTTGTTGAAAGTACCGAACCTAAGAAAGTGGTGGGAGAATCTAGCAAAACTGCTTTGGAAAAGGATATAGACGACTTGTTGAAGATTATCAAGATGAGTGACTACAAGATTGTAGATCAGTTTTTGCAAACTCCATCTAAGATATCCATTCTAGCCTTTCTAATGAACTCTTCTGCCCATCGAGAATATTTGATGAGAGTGTTGGATCAAGCTTTTGTGGAAAGTGATATGTCTCTGGACCAATTTAGCAGTGTTATAGGGAATATTACATCTTGTAATAACCTAAGTTTCTGTGATAACGAATTTCTCGATGAAGGAAGGAACCATAACTTAGCTCTCCATATCTCCATGAATTGTAAGAATGACTCATTGTCCAATATGCTAATTGACAATGTGTCTGCTTTGAATTTCATACCAAGGAGCACACTCATAAAGCTAAAGTACCAGGGAACTCCCATGCGCCCGAGTGGCATAATAGTTAAAGCTTTTGACGGTTTGGGGAAGTCTATCATCGGAGAAGTAGATTTTCCTATTCACATATGTCCACACTTATTTCAGATTACTTTCCTGGTTATGGATATTTTTCCCGCCTACAGCTGTTTATTAGGACGACCGTGGATCCACGAGGCAGAAGGAGCTGTTACTTCAAATTTGCACCAGAAGCTGAAATTTGTTCATGAAGGGAAGGTGGTCATCGTGAATGGAGAGCAGGCTTTGTTAATATCTCATTTGTCCTCTTTCAGTGTTATGGAAGATGATGAAGCTGTTGTTGGAACTCAGTTCCAAGCTTTATCCATTGATAATGTAAGTAAAAATGAGAATTTTATAGCCTTGTTTAAGGATGCTCAACAGGTAGTGCATAATGGCCCTAGAAAGGTGTGGGGGAAAATTGTTGATCCATCTGTGAATAAGAATAGAGCTAGTTTGGGTTTCTCTGTGAAGAACAATAAAGGCGAAGTTGTGAAGCCAAAGTATGCTTTTGGTAAATACCAAGACATCTTACACAATGGAGGTTATCTTCATCTAACTACTCCAAGGATCAACACTATTCTTGAAGGTGAATCAGAGCAGGAGATGCCGAACTATGTGACGCATGGAGTCAAAGTCCAAAATTGGATCATTATTGATGTTCCTTTTTGCGTTCACATTTCAAAGTAATTTGTTTTTGTTAATCTTTTCAAAAATATTTCACTCTGCCCAAGGAGAAAGTATTGATATTGTACGAGCATATTTGTTGTTTTGATCTTTAAAATTATTAATAAAAATTGTTTTTGATTCCCAAATTGTGTCTTTATTCTCTGCTTTTTCTTAAAAAATGGTAATTAGAAAAATCCTTTCAAAGTAAATAATAACGATAAATAAATATGCATAATCACTTGCTCTATGTGTCTGTTTCTAAAAGCAATCATAAATCATATGTGCAGATTAATTAAAAAACCCGTTGAGTACAATGACTCCGCACTTTCTCCCAACTTTGAATATCCTGCGTATGTGGCCGAAGAAGAAGAATATGATGAAATCCTATAAGAGGTTTCACGGTTTCTTGAGCGCAAGGAAAGTACCATTCAGTCGTATAAAGAGTAGTTGGAGACAATCAATTTGGGTTCAGAGGAGGATCCAAAAGAAGTCAAGATTGGAGCATTGCTACATCCCAATGTAAAGAGCAAGTTGATTGAATTGTTGAAAGAGCATGTGGATATCTTTTCTTGGTCTTATCAAGACATGCTTGGGTTGGATACTGATATTGTGGAAGATTATTTGCCGCTAAAGCTAGAATGTCTACTAATCAAGCAAAAGTTGCGAAGAACTCACCCTGATATAGCAATAAAAATTAAATAAGAAGTTTTAAAGCAGATTAATGTCGATTTTCTTGTAACACCAGTGTACCCTCAGTGAATTTCCAATATTGTTCCAGTACCAAAGAAAGACGGAAAAGCTCGCATGTGCTTTGATTATAGAGATTTAAACAAAGCTAGTCTAAAAGATTACTTTCCATTGCCACATATTGATATGTTGGTTGAGAGTACAACAAAATTCAAAGTATTTTTGTTCATGGACGAATTTTCCAGATACAATCAAATCAGAATGGCTCCTGAGGACATGGAAAAAACAACGTTTATCACACCCTCAGGAACATTCTGTTACTGAGTGATGCCCTTCGGGTAGAAGAACGCTGGTGCAACTTACCAGAGGGCTATGACAACCATACTCCATGATCTGATGCATAGGGAAATTAAGGTATATGTTGATGATATGATCGCAAAATCTCATAATGAAGAAGGGCATATAGAAGATTTTTTGAAATTATTTCAGTGTTTCAGGAAGTATTGACTCTGGTTGAATCTAAATAAATGTACCTTTGGTGTTCGATCAGGAAAATTGTTAGGTTTCATTATCAGCCAGCAAGGAATTGAAGTTGAACCTGTTAAAGTTAAGGCAATCCAAGAAATGCCTGCACCAAGAACTGAAAAGAAAGTTAGAGGCTTCCTTGGACGTTTGAATTACATTTCCATACTTATTTCCCATATGACTGCAACATGGGAATCGATCTTCAAGTTGTTAAAGAGAGATCAAGGTTGTGTGTGGACAGATGATTTCCAAAGGGCATTTGAAATAATTAAAGGGTGTCTTCTTGAACCTTCTATATTGCTTCCTCCTATTGAAAGAAGACCATTGATTATGTATCTGACTGTGTTAGATAATTCTATGGGTTGTATTTTGGGACAACAAGATGAAACATTAAGAAAAGAATATGCCATTTATCATCTCAGCAAGAAGTTTACTGACTGTGATTCATGGTATTCTATGCTGGAAAAAACATGTTGTGCTTTGGCCTGGGCGGAAAAGCTGTTGCGGCAATATATGTTGAATCATACTACTTGGTTGATTTCTAAAATGGATCTGATTAAGTATATTTTTGAAAAGCTTGCTCTTATTGGAAGAATTGGTGTTCGATGGGGCTGTAAATGCTGATGGGAAAGGAATTGGTGTCGTGATTATCACTCCTCATGGGTCACATATTCCTTTTACTGTAAGATTGGCATTTGATTGTAGCAATAGTATGGCAGAATATGAAGCTTGTATCATGGGTCTCGAAGAGGCTATAGATCTCAGAATCAAAATTCTAGATGTATATGGCGATTCAACTTTGGTAATAAATCAGATTAAAAGAGAATGGGATACTCGTCACGTTGGATTGATTCCATACAAAGACTATGCTAGAAGATTATTACCCTGATTTAATAAAGTTGAATTCCATCATATTCCTAGAGATGAGAATCATATGGCAGATGCTTTAGCCACTTTGACTTCCATGTATCAAGTAAATACTTGGAACGATGTGCCTTGTATCACAGTTCGACGTTTGGATAAACCAGCTCATGCGTTTGCAACAGAGGGAACGTCAGACAAAAAACCTTGGTATCACGATATCAAGCATTTTCTCCAGACTCAGGAATACTCGGCTGGTGCATCAAACAAAGATAGAAAGACATTGAGAAGATTGGCATGTAGTTTTTTCCTCAATGAAGATGTGCTATGCAAAAGAAATTATGACATGGTCTTGCTCAGATGCGTGGATAGACACGAAGCAGACATGTTGATGCATGAAATCCATGAAGGTTCCTTTGGTACTCATGCCAATGGACATTCGATGGCAAAGAAGATGCTTAGGGTAGGTTACTATTGGATGACAATGAAATATGACTGTTACAAATTTGCAAAAAAAAAGGCCATAAGTTCCAGATTTATGTTGACAAAATTCATGTGCCTCCGACTCTTCTCAATGTTATTACTTCCCCGTGGCCTTTTTCTATATGGGGAATTGACATGATTGGAATGATTGAACCCAAGGCGTTGAATGGACATTGTTTTATCTTGGTGGCAATAGACTACTTCACCAAATGGGTGGAAGCAACTTTATATTCTAACGTCACTAAGCAGTTGGTAGTACGCTTTATCAAGAACAATCTTATATGCCGGCACGATGTGCCAAGCAGGATTATCACTGACAATGGATCGAATCTGAATAACAAGATTATGACAGAACTTTGTGAAGAATTCAAGATTGTCCATCACAATTCATCTCCTTACAGGCCAAAGATGAATGGGGATGTTGAAGATGCTAATAAAAACATTAATAAGATCATCTATAAGATGGTTGTTACCTATAAAGATTGGCATGATATACTCCTTTTTACTTTGCATGGGTATCGTACATCCGTCTGCACTTCAACAGGGGAAACCTCGTTCTCTCTCTTGTATGGTATGGAAACAGCGCTCCCTATTGAGGTTGAGATTCCCTCTTTATGTGTGATAATGGAAACCAAATTGTCAAAGGCTGAATGGGTCCAGAACAAGTTTGACCAATTGTATTTGATTGAAGAAAAGAGAATGACGACATTGTGTCATGCTCAGTTATACCAGAAGATAATGAAGAAAGCTTTTGATAAGAAGGTCAAGCCTCGTGAATTCAGAGAAGGCAACCTCGTGCTCAGAAAAATCATGTCTTTTAACACTGATTCTAGGGGCAAGTGGACTTCCAATTTTGAAGGCCCATATGTTTTCAAGAAAGCATTCTCTGATGGTGCACTGATTCTTGAAACTATGGATGGCGAGGAGTTCCAACGTTTTATGAATGATGACGCAGTCAAGAAACACTTTGCTTAAAGAAATAAAAGAACATCTCACTAAGTTGAAAACCCAAAGGGACGACTTAGACAAAAAAGAGCGTCTCGGTAGGCTGAAAACCTGAAAGGGAAGTCCAGGCAAAAATCATATACACAAACAGAATAAATTTTCCCGCTAGGTTGAAAACTCGCAAGGGAAACCTAAGCAAAAGTTAGGGACTTCTTGGCAAGTAATTGCATCAGACAAGACTTGATCATTGAAGCAACAATCTTCTTGGACCCACACCATGCTTCAACAGAAGTCGCTGCTCAGGAATTCAAATTTTTTAGGGAGAATAGTGGTCATTGTATTTCAATGTATCTTTTCCAATATATTACCATTTTCTAAACTTTGTAATCATCCATGGGGCTCGTCATTTGCAGACTACCATTTTATTAATAAAGTTTGAGCTTTTATCCAATTTCTCTTAGTTCTTATCTTATTCTGTTTGCAAAGATTCCATTTATTATTGATAGTAATTTTCAAAACCAAGATATTTAACAATAAAAATGTTTTTTTAAATAAATTACAAATTACTTTTTACTTTAAATTTTGTGACTCAAGTAAAACATAAATAGTGATTCCAAGGATGGATGAACTCTGAAATTTTGGAAATATATATTCCTCAAGAAAGTTCTCCCAGGTCACTCTTGCTGATATGCGCATGATCTCCTCGTGTTTCTCAAAAAGTGGGAGTTCATACCGATTGATGTACGGTGTTGTGTTAGGTTTGTAATCCCGCTTTCCCCAGTCAAATCATGGGTCAAATTTTTTCTCCAGGTTGATTATTTTGGTTTCGGCTTTCCATAGTTTGAAATCTCTATCCCAGATTCCCCAGTGAGGTCTTCGCTTATATGAAGAAAGTTCCTTCACCCTTTGTGTGTTGAGGTTGAATTATTTGCAAAGTATTTCTCTTTGCAGTAATGGCGTTATTGTTGTTGTTTGTTTCCCAGGAAACTAGACAAGGGAAATATCTTTTCTAAGAAGCGGAGGAATAACTGTCAACTTTTTGGGTTTTTTTCACCAAGTTTCAGGTTTGATTTAAAATCCCCATAATTTTGATTTCGTGTTTTATTGTTTAACTTTTTAGATCCCCAAGTAAAGTCGAGATGATGCTTCTCTTTGAAAGTTGTTATCCCCATGAAGTTTCATAATTTCGCCCCAGAAAAGTTTCTGTAATCATCGCTCTTGGTATTGAAGAATGTATTTTGGTTTCCTCTATATCATGTGGTGTTATACTCCCCAATGAAGTCAGCACGAGATCCCCAGTTGATGTCTCGAATATGTGGTTTTCATCTTCCCTAATGAAGTTAGTATTATAATCTCTAGTGGAAGTCTAGACGTTGAGACATTGTTTTCCCCATTGAAGTTTATGTAATATTCCCCGATGAAGCCTGGAGGAGGATGTTATACCCCTGTATACATATTGATTTATTGTTTTGCTGTGATTATTTTCAAGTCATGTATATTCCCAACAGATTTAAGCCGTGAAATAGGAATTTGTTTCCTCAGTTGATGCTTACTTTCTTATGAAATTTTCATCCTAGATGTGATTTACCCGAGTGTTGACTTTACCCAAGCTGGTTTTGTCTGGTCATTCTAAGTGTTGTATGTCTCTTTTGTCAGGATATACATGATAAAATTCATACATTCATACATACATCAAGAATAACTGAATTTAGAATTCATTGCTCATTTGCATTCGTTGATGTTTGTTGACATATTATCCTATTTTGTAGAGTTATGTTACTCACTCCAATAGAGTGTCAATCTTAAGCAGAAAATGTATATTCTTTCAATTTCCCCATTGAATTATCCCTCGTGGAAGAATTTAGCTTTAGCCTTCCTTCTCAGCTCATTATATGGTTAAATCCGTGTTTCCCTTTTGAGTTTATTTCTCATCAGGTGCTATCTTGGTTGACTAATTCACTCCAATTTATTCCTAGTTTGAATCTGTGAACCCAGGCAACATTTTTTATTCTGATTTTTGTAGGCACTGAGCCCTGGATTGAGAGTGTGTATTTATTTTGCACAAGAAGACTTTATCTCCTAAACATGAATATATTGGCATTTCCCCCAGAGAGATCATATGTCTTTGTCCAACAAGATTCTTATAACAACAAATGGCAGGTCTCTTTATTTAAGCAACCTATTCTTCCCCAGTAAGTCTGTTAGTTCCCCGAGAAGATTCATTTTTGTACTCTAATGGATGGTAGTCTCTTTATTATGGGAGATAGTTTGTTGTTGATATTTGTTACTCCAATGGATGGTAGTCTCGTCATTATGGGAGATAGTTCGTTATTGAGATTTGTTACTCCAATGGATTATAGTCTCGTCATTATGGGAGATAGTTCATTATTGAGATCTGTTACTCCAATGGATGGTATCTCGTCATTATGGGAGATAGTTCGTTGTTGAGATTTGTACTCTGGTGAATGGTAGTCTCATCATTATGGGAGATAGTTCATTGTTGAGATCTGTTACTCCAATGGATGGTAGTCTCATCATTATGGGGGATAGTTCATTGTTGAGATTTGTTACTCCGATAAATGATAGTCTCATCATTATGGGAGATAGTTCGTTATTGAGATTTATTACTCCAATGGATGGTAGTCTCGTCATTATGGGAGATAGTTTATTGTTGAGATCTGTTACTCCAATGAATGGTAGTCTCGTTATTATGCGAGATAGTTTGTTGTTGAGATCTGTTACTCCAATGAATGGTAGTCTCATCATTATGGGAGATAGTTTGTCATTGGGATTTGTTACTCCAATGGATGGTAGTCTCGTCATTATGGGAGATAGTTCGTTGTTGAGATTTATTACTTCCAATGTATGATAGTCTCGTCATTATAGGAGATAGTTCATTGTTGAGATTTGTTACTCCAATGGACGGTAGTCTCATCATTATGGGATATAGTTCATTGTTGAGATCTTTTACTCTGATTAATGGTAGTCTCGCCATCATAGGAGATAGTTTGTTGTTGAAATTTATTACTCTGATGAATGGTAGTTTCGTCATTATGGGAGATAGTTCGTTGTTGAGATTTGTTACTCCGATGAATGGTAGTCTCTTCATTATGGGAGATAGTTCGTTATTGATATTTGTTACTCCAATGGATGGTAGTCTCGTCATTATGGAAGATAGTTTGTTGCTGAGATTTGTTATTCCAATGGATGGTAGTCTCATTATTATGGGAGAGAGTTCGTTGTTGAGATCTGTTACTCCAACGGATGGTAGTCTCGTCATTATGGGAGATAGTTAGTTGTTGAGATTTGTACTATGATGAATGGTAGTCTCGTCATTATGAGAGATAGTTCGTTGTTGATATTTGTTACTCCAGTTGATGGTAGTCTCGTCATTATGGTAGATAGTTCGTTGTTGAGATTTGTTACTCCAATAGATGGTAGTCTCGTCATTACGGGAGAGAGTTTATTGTTGATATTTTGTTACTCCAATGGATGGTAGTCTCGTCATTATGGGAGATAGTTCGTTGTTGAGATTTTGTTACTCAAATGGATGGTAGTCTCGTCATTATGGGAGATAGTTCATTTTTGAGATTTGTTACTCCAATGGATGGTAGTCTCGTCATTATGGGAGATAGTTTGTTGTTGAGATCTGTTACTCCAATGGGTGGTAGTCTCGTCATTATGGAAGATAGTTCGTTGTTGAGATTTGTTACTCCAATGGATGGTAGTATCGTCATTATGGGAGATAGTTCGTTGTTGAGATTTTTTACTCCAATGGATGATAGTCTCGTCATTATGGGAGGTAGTTCATTGTTGAGATTTGTTACTCCAATGGATGGTAGTCTCGTCATTACGGGAGATAGTTCGTTATTGAGATTTGTTACTCTGATGAATGGTAGTCTCGTCAATATGAGAGATAGTTCGTTGTTGAGATTTGTTACTTCGAAGAATGGTAGTGTCATCATTATCAGAGATATTTCGTTGTTGAGATTTGTTACTCCGATTAATGGTAGTCTCGTTATTATGGAAGATAGTTTGTTGTTAAGATTTGTTACTCTGATGAATGGTAGTCTCGTCATTATGGGAGATAGTTCATTGTTGATATTTGTTACTCCGATAAATGGTAGTCTCGTCATTATGGGAGATAGGTCATCGTTGAGATTTACTTTGATCTAAATAAGTTAATATGTTTCCAGTCATAAGTATTGATGCTCATCATTTGTTACCTACCCTAATATTAGTTTTTACCGCTATTATCTTACCATTTTTTTCCCTGTGAGTCGACGTTACTTTTTTTCTATCTTCTTAGTGAGTAGATAGTTTGCAGTTATTTGTCGACCTTTGTTATCCATTACTTTTTCCTCAATATTGGAGTTAATGATGATTTATCTCCCCCTCGGGCTTTACCCCAATAGAGTCGAGTCTTCTGTTCTTCAGTGATTTATTTTCCTGGTCGGAATTTCTTTTGATCCTTTATTATCTGTTTCCCCAGTGGTGTCCTGTGTCACCTTTGGATTTGTTTGTTTTCATGCACAACCATATGCACTGCATGACATATTAGGGAAAAATAGGGCTTATTTTATATTTAAGTATCTTCAATCGCGTCGACACGAAGATTTTAACCTATGTATCTCCGGATAGAAGACACTTAAATAAGGGTAGCTGTTATACCCCAATTTTTGCCCCTAAGATTCCTCTATCATCTCATATCAATTCAATCATATGAAGATTACACTTGGGTTTGGTTCTTCTCCCTATTTTTAATTTTGCTCATGAGTTATCACCATGCACTTTGATTTGTATATTGTGATCATATATGTTTTATATTGATTAACTTTTAACTAACAAATACAATGAATGTTTTCTCTAAATGATGATATTATAGGTGAGGGCACAACACATCTCATCAGGTTGATTCATAGGTTCATCAGTTTATTGCCATGCCTTCTTCAACAAAGCTTCATTGATATTCAAGCTTCATCACTGAGAGTGCTTTAAAGTAATATCATGACAAGGTTTACTATGATTCATCATGCCTTAATTTTCCAAAGGAAGTCAAAAGATGCAAGAATTGATTGAAAAAGTTTGACCTAATTGGACAAGTTCTTGATTCCAGGATCACAAGTGCCTAACTCTCTCAATTCTTAATATTTTCAAGTGGTTATTGTTACTATAGGTTCTTATTATCATCCCCCAACAACATCTCTTAACATAGCAAAAGTATTTTCATAAGAAAGATTGTCAAAATTGAAAGGGGTTCCCAAGCCATTTTGATGATCTGGGAAATAGGGTTTTGGACTTCTAAGGGCTATATCTTGCCCATATTTTGATATTTTTGAGTAATTGTAAAGACATTCTTCTCTTTAAAGGGTTATCAACAAATCACTTCAAAAGTTTCAAGAAAATTTTATGTGAAAGATCACTAATGATTGAGAAAGATTACAAGTCCTCTAGATAGGCCATCAAATTCCCTTATGTGACTTCAAAAAGTCATAACTTGATCAATTTTTTATCTCCTTGAGCCCATTATTTTTCCATAATGATCTAAAGAGTGTGAACTTCAACTCTTATTTTATGTGCAAAACTTGAAAATGTTTAGAAGATGCCTTAAAAGCTCAAAAGATTATAGGTTACCTTATAGATTTTCATCAAATTCAAAGGATCATAACTTGCCCAATATTTGGATTTTTTGAGTGATACAGGTTTCACAATACTCTTTAAGGAGTTCACTTCAAGCTAGCATTATTGATCAAGGCAAAATTTTGGAAGAAGACCTTGTTTGGAGACAAAACATTTTGGGTCATTTTTTAAGAAAAACTTAGAATTTTTCTAAGTATAAAAGTCAACACTTGTTTTCCTGATTTTGACCAAGCATAACTTTTAGCTCAAGCATCCAATTGATCTCTTTCTTAGCACATTATGAAGAGTGTTACCTCATCTTTCCAATGTATCAAGAATCAAGCCCCAAGGTTCCCTAAATTGTGCACACCATGAGTTTAAAGTCAACTACTTGAAATTGATATTTTTCTTCCAAGTCAGAATTTGAAATCCATAATCCATCTTCTAAACATAAAGTTTTCACGCGTTTTTGCTTCCAGTCATGTTTAGCAACTTTCCAAAAGCATTTAGCATCATGAAACACAGGTTTTGGATGAGTTTTGATGCTAGGCAAGTCACACACTGCTCATGTTTCATATTCACATGAATTCACTCAATTACTCTCCCATTCGCACGCTTAAGCATCACCTCATCCCCTCCTATAAATAAGATTCACATCCCACCTATTTCCACATGATTTTGATAGCCATTTGACCCCTGTTCAGATCTCACACGAACTTTGAATTTGAATTTTTGATTTCTTTCATTCTCACCTCAAAACACTAAAAAATTCATTCAATTAGCTCAATTGAACTTCTCTGAAGCTAACCACACTCTTAACTTCAAGAATCGTGACCTGTTTTGAGCTACAGAAGTCCAGTTTCAGAGCAACTTTCTGCTACTTGGTTTAGGTAGATTTATTAGTCAAATCAATCCAAATAAAAGACTAATTTACTCTCCTCATCCTTCTGATTCTCGTGCTTCTTACAATTTGTGATTTCATTGAGATTTGAGTGAGATATTCCATAATTTCGTGCTCGCTATTATTTCTACTTTTTCTCAATTTAAGTCTTGCTCAATTTATATAAATTTGGTAGAGGGTACCATTAGAATCGTCTTAAAGAGATGAATCTAATGGTACCAGTCTGATTCTCTAATTTTACAGTTTGAGGAACTTCAATCTAGGGCGTCTGGAGGTTGAAGACAACCTACGTGTCGTGCTTCAACCAATAATGGCGTGACATGTAACTTTTTGAATCCTATCCAGTGTGTTTGCTTTATCATACGCGTATTATGAGAGCCCTTGGATCTGATTACTTCCATTATATGCACAGCATGCGTGATATTTTAGATCTGATTACTGGCGCGTTTTGACTCTCATCCAATGGTCCACATTTTTAAAACTTTATTTTATTTTCTGTTTTTTACATCAAACTTCAAAGAAGCCTAGAAAATTCATTTTTGACTCAAAAGTTATGAAAAAAATCACAAAGAATGTTCTTAAATGTTCTCTTTCTGATTTTTATTTTTTCATGATTTTATTTTCATATTTGATATTTTTTATAATTTTCCTTTATTTTGACTTTTTTTTAATTGTTTAAAAATACTTGGTATTTTTAAATTCTAAAAAAATTTATCAAGATCATTTTCTTTATTTCTGACTTTCTGAAAAAAAATTTAGAATTTTATTTTGATTTTTACTATTGTTGTACCCCAAAATTTGCCCTCCCATATTTCTCAAGACATTGCAAGAAAAATCTCCAAGGTGCTCAAGTTTGCTCAAGAGTTGGTCAGACTAGCTATCTCCTAAGGCAGTCCACCCCAAATTAGGGTTCTGTGTTGCATCAAGATCCTTGAGTCCAAATGACCTCAAGTGCTCCCTAATGTCCTAATATGCTCTCAAGATCATCCATGCCAAATTTCAAGCCTTGTAGAGGAAGTTTGCTCAATCAATTGCTCAAAGGTCCAAAAGTCGACTCTGTTAGGGCAAAAGTCAACTGTGACCCAAATACAGTCAAACTTCAAGATTTTTTTCCATAAATCTCATTTTTAAGGATATTTCATCATTTTATCAAGGGTTGATCTTGATTCATCAAGGATTTCTCAAAATTCATCAAAACTCAAAAGTTGCTAAATTAGGGTTTTGTAGGAAAAGTCAACTCAACTTTGACCAAGCATAACTTTCTCATACTTTATGAGAAATGACCAATCCAAAGCTCATTTTGAATAGGATGAAATTTACTATAATCCATATTCATACCCAAAGATAAAATATTGTACTCACAAGAAGTTATAAATTTGGACATTATAGGTCATTTTTGAAAGTCAACAAAAACACCTTTTTTCTCCAAAGCTTATAACTTGAGAATAGAATTTCAAAATAAGATGAGACCAAAAGGGTTGGTTAGAGGACATCTCATGCTTTCTAAAAAGTTATAGAACACCTCCAAAAGTTAAAAATTGAAGAAGTTATGCATTGTTGAAGTTGGACTTTTTTTTTGCAAAATTGCCAAAAGTCAACTATCCCCAAAACATCAAATTTTGTCAAATGGGCCCATTCGTTTCCACTTGATTTGAGCTTGCATAGTTGCCCACGTGTCCTAACTTCAGCCATGAGCCCATATTCCATTTTTATTATTTAATTTGATTTTTTATTAAATTTATTCATTTTTAATCAAATAAAATTATAGAAAATCCAAATAATTAATAACTCTTGATTTTTTTTATTGTTTTAGGCTTTGTTCACAGCTAGCATCACCATCAAATTTGTATCAAGCCAAATCATGTGCAAAAAGATTGAAACAAATCAAATTTGGAAGGTTTAATAATGGAGATCAAATCACATTCATATGCATTGATAGGGAAAGATTTAGTCCATGTTTCTTACCCTAATACATTGAGCATTACATAAGGAAGAAAAACACACGAAAATCAAGGTTGGAAAAGGCAGAGAGAGGCAGAACAAGATTTGAAAAATTCACAAAAAAGCTTGAGATCGAAATCATAGTTAGAGGTGTTTTCAAGAGCTGAGACATATCTCAATTGATTCCTGGACGTTCACTCAAGCTACCTGGATCAAAACCAACCATCTTCAGACTCCATAACGCGCTGTAAGTGTCACGAAAGATACCTTTGTTCTTGAAATCGAAACTCACCATTCTTGCATCCATTGAATGAAATAACTGCATATTTGTAATCCTCACATCATTTGTAAACTTTTGGCATCATTTAATTTCGTTTATCTAACCTGTAATGCAAAACGCCATAGTTAGGGTTCTTGGAGCATTTTTGGGGTTTTCTATTTCAGGAACAATTGATCCACAAGAAGGGCATGGTTTTGATCAGGAAGCCAGGACGAGTCAAACCATGTTCTTGGAATGGATTTATATGACCTAGAGAAGATTTTTGGATAGGCCTGCGTTTTTAGCTGCGGATTCAAATCCACGGGTATTTTTTTGCAGGTTCCAGGACAGGGGCGATGAGGTGTCCCCTGCCCATTGGCCCTTTCAAACCACACACGCATTTTTTTAATTGCTGGAATATGATTTGTTTTTATTATATTATGTATTCTTTGCATTTTATTAACAAATGAATCAGCATAACATAGTGGCAAGCGTGCAAGGGTAAACTGTCTCAGGACCTGGGTTCGAATCCCAGGTCCCCCACTTCCTTAATAATTTTGTTTTTCAGATGATCATATGCATACTCAAGCGTACATCCCACCATGGTCCTTCATCTACTCAAACGCCAGATGGCCAGAGGCCAGATCTGGTGGTTCAAAGCTGATGGTCCACCAAGGCACCAATCAATGCATAAGCACCAGATTCAAAAAGTCAAAGAGGCTAGCACTAATGGGCCTTCCAATTGCTATTCATACTCCCAAATTCAGACTCAAACCCCTCTCTCTTCTACTTTTATTTATTTATTTAAATTTATTATTTGTTTTATTATTTTTTAATTTCTAACCAATCAAAATTCAGCCTTTTATCAAATAAAATCACAAAAAATATTTATTTTTCAAATCAAATTTTAATCTTTTATTTTTCTTAATAAATTTATTAATTAATTAGTTTTTAATTAGAGAACTTTAATTCCTTTTGAAAAATAATTAAAATTAATTAGACTTAATTAGTTTTAACCATTAATTAAATTATTATAATTTCTTTCTAAATAATAAAAAAAACCTCAAAAAAATAATTTATTTTTCTAATTTATTAATTTAATTTAGTAATTAATTTAGGATTTATTTCTTTCTTAAAATAAAAACAACAAAAAAGATTTTTCTTTAACCAAAAGGGTCAAAACCCTAATCATGCGCTCGATTTAATTTCCCGCACGCGTTACTTATTTTTATCCAATAATGTACTTGCTCCCGGATTGTAATAGTTAAATAGGACATTTAATTATTTTTATCGCTTTATTTTATTTTTCCAAAGGGTTGTTTTTGGCGATGTAAATACCCGACGCCTTGTAATTTAAATTCCGCATTTTATTTCCGCAAATTATAACTGTTAGATGTTTGATAATAGGGTTGCATGACAAGAATGAATGTTAAATCTTAAAATCAAATTAGATCACTCTTAACATGTACAAAGATAAAAATAACTGAAAACGACACACTCGCACATGCGCACTCTTAGGGTACACCCCGCTTGGTTGCCTTTGTACACGGTCATTGAGTATAGGTCGTTTTAGAGGTCACCCTCTTGTCTAAAAGATCATAGTTGCCTCGAAACGGTTGCCTCAGATATTTTTTCCTCAAACAAATGATCTAAGATATTAGGGTTACCACTAAGGTGTCCTAATATTGCGTTGGTGACCGTAAGTCCCTCATTCAAATTGACCCTCAAACTCCAATGACAGTGCTACCTACTCATTAATAGTAGGATAGCATTGTCTAAAGGAAATTAGCATAGAACGATTCTTTTTTTGAGTAGGTAGATGGTTCTTAGATACTTTCTCTTTCAAAACAAAACTCTTCACACTTACACTTTTCGAACAAAGTTTTCAAAACATTTCATACGCTCTTGAGGATAGAAGCAAGAGTTAAATCGAAGTTTCAAACAAAAACTTTTTCAAACCCACAAGCACAAAGAAAACAATTTTGAAAACAATTGAGCAAGTACCTAAGAGCCCGTGGATAACCACTGATAGAAAGGGTGCTAACACCTTCCCTTTCTATAATCTACCCCCCGAACTCGAGAAATATCTCGAAAAAGGAATTTTTCTGTGCTTTTTTTTCCTTGTTGGATAAAATAAAAGTCGGCGGCGACTCTTGCTTACCGCGACATTTTGCAAAAACAAACGCAAACCAGCACTCCAAAAAACAGTCAATTCTTCCCACCGTATCACAGAACTGGCGACTCTGCTGGGGATAAATAAGTGGGGTGTACCTTAGGAATAGTTCATAATGTTTTCAATTTCTTGACTTGTATGCTTTATCTTTGTGGGTTGAATCGGAGTTACTATAGATCCTAACCCGGATCTGGGGGATACCCTTTAGATAAGCAGCAATAAACTGTGAGGGAACTGTACGGCGTAGACCGATACGGTTGAAGTAGTAGCTACATTGGTGTGGCACTTTAGTATGTACCGATATCCCTTGTGGCGCAACAAGGAGAATATGGGTCTGCTAAGGGGTCATTAAGCACCAACTGACCTTAGAACCTTTAAATTGACCAACTTGGCCATAGAACAGTAGCAGTATGCTACACTCATTGAGACTAAACTCTCGCGATGATTTCGGCTGCAAGAAAAGGTTGCTAAACTGGAATTATGACCGATCGATGGTAGTCAGTGATATTGAGATCCTCTAGAACCCGATTACTATTTCTTAGGACAGGTTTAAACTAAATAAACCGAAATAGGGTGATACCTAAACTCCTTGCCAACCTGAAATCTAAGGGCTATCTGTGTGACTTGTTTGCCTTTACCATGTTTGCTGTTTGTGGATACTTGTGGTGTGTTTCTATCATAACATCATGCATCATGACATTGCATGCATCTTGCATCAATACTAACCTATTTCAAAGACAGAAGGGATTCATCTTTGTTCTGTTTTGTAGGTCATGGCACCCATGCGTAGAAACACCATTCGGATCAACTTTGTCCAGATTCCCACTCAGCTTAAAGAATTGATTGCAAAGATGCTAGATACTTCTTCCTTTATCAGAAGACATGGGCACCTCCTGGGTTTGGTTACCTCCAAGATGGATGAGCAGATGTTGAGTGTCTTAGTCCAGTTCTTTGATCCACTGTACCATTGCTTTACTTTTCTAGACTACCAGTTGGTCCCTACCTTGGAAGAGTTCTCTGATCTACTGGGTATCTCCATTCTAGAGCAGACCCCGTTTATAGGTTGGAAGAAGATCCTTAGGCCGGAAGAGATTGCTTCAGCCCTTCATCTGACAAAGGCTGAGGTAATGTCTAATTGGGAGACTAGAAGTGGGACAAAAGGCTTCTTGACTAAATTCTTGGTTGGTAAGGCTAATCAGTTCTGGGACAGTCTAGACTTCCAGGCATTTGAAGACATTTTGGCTCTTCTCATATATGGTTTGGTGTTGTTTCCTAACTCTGATTCCTTTGTTGACGTGAATGCGGTAAAAATCTTCATTTCTGTTAATCCTGTGCCCACTCTCTTGGGTGACATTTTGCGCTCTCTTTATGCCCGTACTGCTCGGAAACGGGGAACCCTTATGTGCTGTGTACCATTGCTGGCGAGGTGTTTTATTTCTCACCTCCCCAAGTCAATTTTGAAGAACAAGGAAGCCATAGGTTGGGCCTATAGGGTTATGTCTCTCTCTCATAATGACATCATTTGGACTATTAAGGGTATGGAAGATGTGGCTATTATTGATCGCTGTGGGGAATACCCCAATGTTCCACTGCTAGGAACCCATGGAGGAATCACTTATAATCCGTTTTTGGCCTTACGTTAGTTTGGACGAGCTAGGAGGGAAGGACCTCATGAATTACTGATGCCGAGCATTGTCTTTGACTTCCAAGGGGATAGTGACGAGCAACGCCGCAGGTTCATAAGAGCTTGGGATAGAGTACACAGGTCTGATCCACATGAGCTAGGTGCGAAGACCTCTCTTCTGATGGAGCCATATCTCTGATGGGTTCGAATCCGTGCCCAAAAGCTGGGAATTCCCTACGAAGTTGTCTTTCCTATAATTGTTGAAGTTGCTGATGAAGAGGGGGTTCCTCCTACCATCTTACACCCTTACATGCCTACTGACATTGGGGCATTGAAGAGGTCCTGGATGCAGATGAGGGAAGAACGGGATACCTATAGAGAAAAGTATCACGAACAAGAGCGGAAGGTCCAGAAGTTGACAAGGAAGTTGGAGAATGAGCAGATCCTCAATGACTATGTCAGCACCAAAGGCAAACGACCGTGGGAGCGCTGATGTCTTTTGATTATTTATAGTTTTGATTTACCTTTAAGTATTTCCCTTTTTGTAACGCCTAAAGGCATCTGTTGAACATTTGAATTCAAAGTTTATCTAATAAAAGTGTGTTTCGTTTTGGTTTGCAAATTTGAATCTCTAAAGTCTTTGAAATCATATCATGCGCATTTCATTCCGTGCACCTCATAACAGGTACCCATTACAGGTTTCTCATCTTGTTTGCTGTTTAGTTCAGCATTATGTCTTCTGAAACATCAACCGATCAGGCTATCAAGGCGCTACAAGCTCAAAACGCTCAATTTCAGGAAATGCTCATGAATTTGGCTAAGGGTCAGCAAGATCTGAAGACTCTTATTCTGAAAGATAAGAAGAAGAAGAAGAAGAAGACAGTCCTCCTGAGCATGGGGCACAGGTTTGGAAACCGGCTGCGAGATGAAGTCAATCTATCCCACTCATCTAGAGAGGGAGAAAACCAAGAAGAAAGGAGGGTTCCTAGCCATGTGGTATCTGATCATGAGACTGATTTTGACGAAGACCAGTATCCTCCTGCCGAGGATAGATATAAACAACTTGAAGACCGTCTAAGTGCCATGGAGATCCAGAAGATCCATGGGTTAGACTTTGGTGATCTAGGTCTGTCGTCTGGGGTGGTGATTCCCCACAAGTTTAAAGCACCAGATTTTGCTAAATACGACGGGGTTTCTTTTCCGAAGCTGCAACTCCGGTCGTATGTTAGAAAGATTCAGCCATACACCGCTGACAAGAATCTCTAGATCCATTTCTTTTAAGACAGTCTCTCAGGGACTCAACTTGAATGGTTTTACCAGCTGGAAGGAGCTAGTATCCGTAGTTGGGAAGACTTGGCTGCTGCTTTCCACAAGCAGTACCAATATAATGCCGACCTCGCTCTCACGCGTACCCAACTTCAGGGTATGTCCATGGGTGCAGGCGAAGGTTTCAAAGATTACGCTCAGAAGTGGAGGGACCTTGCTGGTAGAGTGAAACCTCCCCTGGCTGATAGGGAGCTAGTGGATATGTTTTTGGGGACTTTGTCTGGTCCATATTTCAATCATCTGATTGGAAGTTCATCGTCCGGGTTTACAGAGCTGATTATGATCGGGGAAAGAATTGAGGCTGGTATCAAATCTGGTAAAATACCTTTTAAGAAGGAGTCCAATGCTGTTTACAGTTCAAAGAGCCATAATAGACCTGAACACCGCCAAGCTGTTAATGCAGTTGTTATATCAAGACCCGCTGATGCTCCTCAGTGCAACAATCAGCCAAGGGCCGATAGGCCGCCAAGATAGTTCACTCTGCTCAACATGACTTTATCCCAAATTCTGCCACAGTTATTAAAGACTAACTTGGTGATTCCGAGGGAGGCCCCTAAGAATCCCAATACAACATCACCGACGTACGATCCGAATTCCCACTGTGCTTTTCACTCTGATAGCCCGGGGCATGATACGGATAACTGTTGGGTCTTGAAGAACAAAGTACAGGATTTAATTGATGCTAAGGAGATTGAGTTTGAAGCACCTGAAAGACCTAATGTTGTGACCGCTCTTATGCCCAAACATGGAGTGAATGCTATAGATGAAGACTCGTTTGTGGTTCCTGTGAAAGATATTGTTACTCCATTAATGACTGTGAAGAAGAACCTTCTGTTAGCCAGTTTATTTTCGGGCTGCAGTGAAGGTTTCCGTCTGTGTGTTATCCTACCTACCGGTTGCCATCTTTTGAAGTCAGGTGTCCAACGCCTGATGGATAATAAAGAAATTCTGTTTGAGAAGACTTTTGTTCCTTTAGTTCCTACTGAAGAAATTGCTATAATCACCATTTTCGACAATTCTTCCAAGGCTTCCTCGAGAAAGCCTGTTAGAATTACATCAATTCCGAGAATTGCACCATTGATCATCACCATTCCTGGGCCTATCCCCTATACATCCAATAAAGCTGTCCCGTGGCATTATGGGGCTGACGTATATTATCACGGAGTTAAGCAAGACTTGAGTGTTGAAGAGGCTGATACTGACGTCAGCAATATTGTTGGACCTGCCAAAGTCACCCGCAGCGGAAGACTTTTCTCCCTTGAGATCTCTCCGCCAGTTGTTCGGACGCCTGTTGTCATTACACCTGCCAGTGTACCTGCTATTGTCCCTGTTCAAATTCCAATTCTTACCCATGTTACCGAGTCATCTGATACACGGGGCAAAGGGACCACTAATGAGCCTTCCCGGACGGAGGCACCAAAGAGGATCACTGTTGAAGCTTCTAGACAAGAGATGGAAGAAATTTTAAAGATCATCAAAAAGAGCGACTATAATGTAGTTGAACAGCTGGGGCAAAACCCGTCCAAAATCTCTATGTTGCCTCTGTTGCTATGCTCAGAAGCCCATGCCAAGGCTCTGATTGCCTTCCTAAAAACTGCGCACGTGCCGCAGGAGACGTCAGCTGATCAGTTTAAAGATTCCGTGGCTAGTTTGACAACAGATAATGGGTTGGGTTTCTCCGACGCAGACTTGCCTGCTAAGGGGAGGGATCACAATGATGCCCTGCATGTCTCCATCGAATGCAGGGGCACTACTCTAGCTCATGTATTGGTGGATACGGGGTCTTCTTTGAATGTTTTGCCTAAAAAAGCTTTGGACCGGTTAGACTGTGAGGGGTTGGAGCTGAAGCCAAGTAACATTGTTGTTAGGGCCTTTGACGGGTCCAAGAGAATGGTACATGGAGAAGTGGATATTCCAGTGAAGGTTGGTTCTCAGATCTTTGCGTCTACTTTTTATGTGATGGACATTCGACCATCCTATTCTTGTTTGCTGGGTCACCCATGGATCCACAAAGTTTGGGCAGTGACTTCTACACTCCACCAGATGCTGAAATACCCAGTCAAAGGGAAAATTGTTACGGTATGAGGGGAGGAAGAGTACATGGTGAGCCACCTCAACTCTTTCCGATATGTAGAGATGGATGAGGAGTTCATTGAGACCCCGTTTCAGCATTTTGAAGAAGTTCCCCAGACGCTGGCATCAGATGAATCTGTTACTGAAGATCCTCCAATGAAGATGGATTCCCTCAAGGATGCCCGGGCTGTTGTTGAGAAAGGTGGGTGTGCAAATTGGGGCCAACTCCCTGATTTTGCACATAAGACTAACAAGTTTGGTTTGGGTTTCACTGCAGAAGCTCAAAGGGATTTTCGGAGTGCAAGGACTGTAAGACCTCCCCTGTTTATCAGCAATTTAGGAGTGAATTCCATTGAAGACGATGTTGAAGAATTTGAGTTCGACAGTTGGATCTATCCTACTACTGATGGTGGACTAAGCAACTGGACAGCAAAGGACTTCATCCCAATTTCTTTTGTTACCCAGTAATGAGACTTTTGTTTTGTATTTGTAACAGACAATGTTTTAAACTTTACGGCCCAATGCCTTACCCGGGGCACCGTGGCGTTGTTTGTGAAGGCTTTATGTGTGTCATCTACATATATCATTAATAAAAGCATTGGACGTTTCTTGCATTTCAAATTTTGCGCTCTTTGTTTTTCTTTTATTATATATTGCAAAACATCTATTTTACACACACTCACATATACAGGTCTACATCCACTCTGGATCCCACTGATAACGACTCTGCTACTGCCGGTTATGACTTCGAAAGTCCGATCAACTTAGCCAAAGACGAAGGTGAAGATGATTGCGAAGTGCCGGGTGAACTTGCTAGACTGTTACTTCAAGAAGAGAGGGCCATACAGCCACATGAAGAGCTAGTAGAAACAGTAAATCTGGGTACAGAGATAGACAAGAAAGAGGTTAAGATCGGTGCAAATCTGGAGCCTAGTGTTAAGCAATAGTTGATTCAGATGTTGCGTAACTACGTTGAAATCTTTGCCTGGTCTTATGAAGACATGCCTGGTTTGGATACTGACATTGTGGTTCACCGCTTTCCTACCAAGGAAGACTGTCCTCCAGTGAAATAGAAAGTTCGCCGAATGCGCCTGGAGATGTCTGAGAAAATCAAGGCTGAGGTGATGAAGCAGTTTGACGCTGGTTTTCTAGCAGTTACTTCTTACCCTCAGTGGGTGTCCAACGTGGTTCCTATGCCGAAGAAGGATGGTAAGGTTCGAATGTATGTTGACTATAGGGATCTGAACAGGGCAAGCCCCAAAGATGATTTCCCCCTGCCTCATATCGACGTTCTGGTTGACAACACCGCACATCATAAGGTCTTCTCCTTTATGGATGGTTTCCCTAGTTATAATCAGATTAAAATGGCTCCCGAAGACATGGAGAAGACAACCTTTGTTACTCAATGGGGTACCTTTTGCTACAAATTCATGCCTTTCGGATTGAAGAATGCTGGGGCAACGTATCAGCGCGCCATGGTCGCTTTGTTCCACGACATGATCCATCATGAGATTGAGATATACATCGATGATATGATTGCAAGATCCCAGACTGAGGAAGAACATCTGGACCACCTTCAGAAGTTATTTGACAGACAGAAGTTGTACAAGCTGAGGTTAAACCCGAACAAGTGCACCTTCAGGGTGAGATCTGGTAAGCTGTTGGGTTTCATCGTAAGTGATAAATGTATTCAAGTGGATCCTGCAAAGGTGAAGGCTATACAAGAAATTCCAGCTCCCTGAACAGAAAAAGAAGTCAGAGGCTTTCTGGGACGTCTAAACTATATTGCCCGATTCATCTCACACCTGACTGCTACTTGTGAGCCAATCTTCAAGCTGCTGAAGAAAGATCAAGTGGTAAGATGGAACGATGAATGTCAGGCCGCTTTCGAAAGAATCAAAGAATATCTCCAAGAACCTCCTATTCTGATGCCGCCAGTTGAAGGGAGACCTTTGATCTTATACTTGACAGTACTCGATAATTCAATGGGGTGTGTGCTGGGTCAACATGACGAGTCTGGCCGAAAAGAGCATGCTATTTATTACCTTAGCAAAATGTTTACCGACTACGAGACCCGATACTCGTTGCTTGAGAAAACTTGTTGTGATTTGGCATGGGCTGCTCGCCGGCTGAGACAGTATATGCTGACTCACACTACTATATTGATATCAAAGATGGATCCAATCAAGTATATCTTCGAAAAGCCTGCCTTGTCCGGAAGAATAGAAAGATGGAAGATGATCTTGACTGAGTATGACATCCAATACATGACCCAAAAAGCAATCAAGGGAAGTGTGTTGGCAGATCATTTAGCACATCAGGCAGTGGACGATTACCAGTCTATGAACTTTGAATTCCCAGATGAGAATATCATGATAGTGACTGATTATGAAGAACCTGGACTGGATGAATGACCTGAGGAGGGATCCCGGTGGTCTATGTACTTTGATGGAGCTTCAAACTCTTTGGGCAATGGCATTGGCACCGTGATCATATCTCCTAAAGGCTCTCATACTCCATTCACCTCCCGACTATGTTTCAACTGCACCAACAACATGGCGGAATATGAAGCGTTCATTATGGGTCTTCGAGCAGCTATAGACCTAAGGATTAAGTTCTTAAGTGTTTTCGGAGATTATGATCTCGTGATTAGTCAGATCAAAGGCGAGTGGGATATGAAACACCCTAATCTTATTCCTTACAAGGAGTATGTGTTGACATTGTTTCTGCACTTCGAGGAGATAACCTTTGAACACTTCCCTAGAGAGGAGAATCAGTTAGCGGACGCGCTGGCTACGATGTCTTCTATGCTCAAAGTCAATTGGGACAACGAAGCTCCCCGGATTATCATTGAAAGATTGGACGAACCTGCACATTGCTGTGATATTGAGACTGAAGAGGTAGCAGATAAACCCTGGTTTCATGAGGTGAAGAGGTATCTTGAGGCTCAGGAATACCCCGAGGGTGCGTTTGTTAATGATAAGAAGTTTCTGAGGAGGTTCACGGCGAAGTTCTTCATCAGCAATGACATCCTTTACAAGCGTAATCACGATTCGACGTTACTGCGTTGTGTGGATAAGAACGAAGCAGAAAGGATCATGGTAGAGTTACATGAAGGTACTTTCGGGACTCATTCCAGTGGACACACCATGGAAAATAAAATCCTTTGGGCGGGATATTATTGGTCCATAATGGAAGCCGACTATTATCAGCATTCTCGGACCTGTCACAAGTGCCAAGTCTATGCTGATAAGGTGCACATACCTCTAGTTCCTTTGAACGTCTTGACAGCTCCGTGGCCTTTTGCAATGTGGGGCATTGATATGATCGGCGAAATCAGACCTACAACGTCCAACAGGCATCATTTTATCCTGGTAGCTATTGATTACTTTACAAAGTGGGTTGAAGCGGCTTCCTTAGCTACCGTAACCAAGAATGTCGTGGCACGGTTCATTCAGCACAATCTGATTTGTCGATACGGTGTACCAGAGAGGATCATTATAGACAATGGCATAAATCTCAACAATAAGATGATCACTGAACTCTGCAAGCAGTTCAAGATACAACATCACAACTCTTCTCCCTACCGACCGAAGATGAATGGGGTTGTCGAAGCGGCCAATAAGAACATTAAGAAAATTGTGCAGAAGATTACAGTGACGTACAAGGACTCGCACGAGATGTTACCATTTTCTCTTCATGGATACCGCACCTCAGCGCGGACGTCAACAGAGGCAACACCTTATTCCTTGGTATATGGTATGGAGGCCTTCATGCCCATTGAATTTCAGATACCCTCCTTCGGATTATGAAGGATGCAGGCTTGAGCGAAGATGACTGGATTCAGACCCGGCTTGACCAGCTGAACTTAATTGACGAAAAAAGACTTACTGCTATTTGTCATGGTCAGACGTATCAAAAACAGATGATCAAGGCATTTAACAAGAAAGTTAGACGACAGGAGTATCAAGTTGGGGATCTGGTGATCAAGCGTATCATACTGCCTCAAGGTGATCCCAGGGGAAAGTGGACCCCTACTTACGAAGGGCCATTTGTGGTTAAGAATATCTTCTCGGGAGGAGCTATGATCCTAACCACCATGGGTGGTGACGACCTTCCTCACCCCGTCAATGCAGACATAGTAAAAAAATACTACGCATAATCAACAACCCGGTAGGTCGACTGGCGTAGGCAAAAATAAGGGCTTCCTTGCGAACCAAAAGTGTTCGGGTAAAAATAAGGGATGAAAATAAAAGGAATTGTACACCTGACAAGTCGAAAACCTGAAAGGGCGACTTGGGAAAAAAAGGGTATCCCGATGGACTGAAAACCCGAAGGGGCGGTCCAGGAAAAAATTAGGGATCAAAGCGTACACCATGTCTCATTGGATCACCTACAACCAGACTTCGGTATCGACTATCAAGCTCGGACGACACTAATCAATCTGATTTACCTTCAACCAAGTAGCAAAGTGATGAGATGCTCGAGGACATAAAGGAAATAGCAGAGTTGGAACCCAGTGGGATTATTCACATAGCTGTTTTGTTTAGTTTTTCACAAATTGTGTAAATTCTATTATCCGGCGGCGTTCTCTTACTAGGACGTCAGTCTCTTGTACAAAACGCCTATTTATAGTCCAAACTTCAAAAATCAATACAATTAATTTTCAGAGAAATTTCAAACTGTTTTTCCTTTTTCTCTTTTGTTTTGCAAAGAACGTCCAATGTTCACTTTTGATATATGCATTTGACATTAATTGCTGCTCATGAACATTTACATGCGAAACAAAAGACCATTACCTATAATATCAGAAACAGGGGCAAATAAGAATTGTCCAAACTGTACAGTTGCTCTATCCACCAGGTACAAGGTAGATTTAACTGAAGAATGTGGCTAAGGTGCTCTCACTCCCCGCAGAGTAAGACAGTAATATTAGCTCTCCCCAACTGAGACTTGCAACTGTAAATGAATCGGTAATATTCTCCCCAAGCAGAGTTTACTTATCATCAACACTGAAAGGTCTTAATATTCCCAGTGGAGTATAAGAATATTCTCCGGCAGAATGCAAAATATCCCCCAGTGGAGTCTGAAATTTTTCCAGCGCAGTCTGAAAAAGCTTCCCCAGTAGAATTTGGAGAATCATCCCCAGTAAACTTTGGAAGATTGTCCCCAGCAAGTTCAAAGGATTATCTCCATAAGAGTCTAAAAAGGTTATTCTCAATGAAGTCGCAACTGAAGATCATCCCTAGTGGAGTTCATTTCCTTCACAAACAGGAATTCAATCCCCAACAAGATTCAGTATCACCAGAAACGGTAATTCATCCCCAGCAGAATTTATCGGTAGAATCCTCTATAGAGCATCTCGTCCCCATAGAGTAATTTCCTCATCAGTTTATTCCCCAACGGAGTTATCCTCTCCTGCAGGGTTATTCTCGTAATCGTCTTCATTCGCCATCCCCGGCAGAAATGAAGAATTCAGTTTTTTTCTCCGGCAGCTATACGGGATTTATTTTCCCTAGCCAAAACATTACATTTCCATACATCACGATACATGCATATACGTATCATACCACACAATCTCATTTATTTTAAGAACATCACTGCTTGATATATATCATGTATTGCATACGACTGACCTTTATCTTTCAGGAAGGATGCTGTTAAGTTCTCAGCTATGAAGTTTTTACCCAAGTCGAAGTACTGACCGGTTCTTAAATCTCAACTGAATTATTCTCGGTTGAATTATAGATATGGTTCTAAATCTCGAAAATTTTCCTCCGTCGAAGTGTGGACGAGTTCTTAAATCTCAACAGAATTATCCTCGGTTGAATTACAGACAAGTCTTAGATCTCGATAAAGATGTTTCCCTCAGTCGAAGTACTGACCGGTTCTTAAATCTCAACTGAATTATTCTCGGTTGAATTACAGATAAGGTTCTAAATCTCGACAATTTTCCTCCGTCGAAGTGTGGACGAGTTCTTAAATATCAACAGAATTATCCTTGGTTGAATTACAGACAAGTCCTAGATCTCGATGAAGATGTTTCCCTCAGTTGAAGTACTGACCGATTCTTAAATCTCAACTGAATTATTCTCGGTTGAATTACAGATAAGGTTCTAAATCTCGACAACTTTCCTCCGTCGAAGTGTGGACGAGTTCTTAAATCTCAACAGAATTATCCTCGGTTGAATTACAGACAAGTCCTAGATCTCGATGAAGATGTTTCACCCAGTCGAAGTACTGACCGGTTCTTAAATCTCAACTGAATAATCCTTGGTTGAATTACAGATAAGGTTCTAAATCTCGACAATTCTCCTCCGTCGAAGTACAGACAGTTCCTAAATCTCAGTAGAGTTTTCTCAGTTGAATTACGGGCAAGTTCTTAAATCTTGACGAAGATGTTCCCCCCGGTTGAATTACGGACAAGTTCTTAAAACTCAGCAGAGATTTTCTCTCTGTTGAAGTACAAGCAAGTTCCTAAATCTCAACAAAGATCATACTTCCCCAGCGGAATCTTCTACAACAACAGGTATGCAAGTTCTCACTAAGGAATCTCTTATGTGATCGAAACTCCTGCATATGGAATCTTTAAGCCCATCCTACCGCCAGCAACCTCCAAATGGCATCCGTAAGCCCATTCCCGACATCGCAAGGCTGATACCACTTCATGCGAGTGCAAATTTCTAGGCACTCTAGTGTTCAATCATCTTCCACCTTCGGATCACGAAAGGCTCCAGAGCCAATCTACATCCTCAGGTTTAAGAAGATGGAACAGGGGCAGCTGTTGTACCCCAAAATTTTCCCTCCCATATTTCTCAAGACATTGCAAGAAAAATCTCCAAGGTGCTCAAGTTTGCTCAAGAGTTGGTCAGGGCAAAAGTGCTAGGGCAAAAGTCAACTATGACCCAAATACAATCAAACTTCAATATTTTTTGCCAACATTCTCATTTTGAAGGATATTTAATTATTTTATCAAGGTTTGATCATGATTCATTAAGGATTGCTCAAAATTTATCAAAACTCAAAAATTGCTAAATTAGGGTTTTATAGGAAAAGTCAACTCAATTTTGACCAATCATAACTTTCTTATACTTTATGATAAATGACCCATCCAAAGCTCATTTTTAAGAGGATGAAATTTCCTACAATCCATATTCATACCCCAAGATCAAAAAATTCACTCACAAGAAGTTATAGATTTGGACATTATAGGTCATTTTTGAAAGTCAACAAAAACACCTTTTTTTGCCAAAGCTTATAACTTGAGCATAGAATATAAAAATGAGATGAGACAAAAAGGGTTGGTTAGAGGACATCTCAAGCTTTCTAAAAAGTCATAGAACACCTCCAAAAGTTAAAAATTGAAGAAGTTATGCATTGTTGAAGTTGGACTTTTTTTTGCAAAATTGCTAAAAGTCAACTATCCCCAAAACTTCAAATTTTGTCAAATGGGCCCATTCTTTTCCACTTGATTTGAGCTTGCATAGTTTCGCACGTGTCCTAACTTCAGCCATGAGCCCATATTCCATTTTTATTATTTAATTTGATTTTTTTAGTGAATTTATTCATTTTTAATCAAATAAAATCATAGAAAATCCAAATAATTAATAACTCTTGATTTTTTGATTGTTTTAGGCTTTGTTCACAGCTAGCATCACCATCAAATTCGTATCAAGCCAAATCATGTGCAAAAAGATTGAAACAAATCAAATTTGGAAGGTTTAATAATGGAGATCAAATCACATTCATAGGCATTGATAGGGAAAGATTTAGTCCATGTTTCTTACCCTAATACATTGAGCATTACATAAGGAAGAAAAACACACAAAAATCAAGGTTGGAAAGGGCAGAGAGAGGCAGAAAAAGATTTGAAAAATTCACAAAAAAGCTTGAGATCGAAATCATAGTTAGAGGTGTTTTCAAGAGCTGAGACATATCTCAATTGATTCCTGGGCGTTCACTCAAGCTACCTGGATCAAAACCAACCATCTTCAGACTCCATAACACGCTGTAAGTGTCACGAAACATACCTCTGTTCTTGAAATTGAAACTCACCATTCTTGCATCCATTGAATGAAATAACTGCATATTTGTAATCCTCACATCATTTGTAAACTTTTGGCATCATTTAATTTCGTTTATCTAACCTGTAATGCAAAACGCCATAGTTAGGGTTCTTGGAGCGTTTTTGGGTTTTTCTATTTCAGGAACAATTGATCCACAAGAAGGGAATGGTTTTGATCAGGAAGCCAGGACGAGTCAAACCATGTTCTTGGAATGGATTTATATGACCTAGAGAAGATTTTTATATAAGCCTGCGTTTTTAACTGCGGATTCAAATCCGCAGGTGTTTTTTTGCAGGTTCCAGGACAGGGACGATGAGGTGTCCCATGCCCATTGGCCCTTTCAAACCACTCGCGCATTTTTTTAATTGCGGGCATATGATTTGTTTTTATTATATTATGTATTCATAGCATAGTGGCAAGCGTGCAAGGGTAAACTGTCTCAGGACCTGGGTTCGAATCCCAGGTCCCCCACTTCCTTAATAATTTTGTTTTTCAGATGATCATATGCATACTCAAGCGTACAGCCAACCATGGTCCTTCATCCACTCAAACGCCAGATGGCCAGAGGCCAGATCTGGTGGTTCAAAGCTGATGGTCCACCAAGGCGCTAGTCAATGCATAAGCACCAGATTCAAAAAGTCAAAGAGGCCAGCACTAATGGGCCTTCCAATTGTTATTCATACTCCTAAATTCAGGCCCAAACCCCTCTCTCTTCTACTTTTATTTATTTATTTAAATTTATTATTTGTTTTATTATTTTTTAATATCTAACCAATCAAAATTCAGTCTTTTATCAAATAAAATCACAAAAAATATTTATTTTTCAAATAAAATTTTAATCTTTTATTTTTCTTAATAAATTTATTAATTAATTAGGTTTTAATTAGAGAACTTTAATTCCTTTTGAAAAATAATTAAAATTAATTAGACTTAATTAGTTTTAACCATTAATTTAATTATTATAATTTCTTTCCTAAATAATAAAAAAACCTCAAAAAAATAATTTATTTTTCTAATTTATTAATTTAATTTATTAATTAATTTAGGATTTATTTGTTTCTTAAAATAAAAACAACAAAAAAGATTTTTCTTTAACCAAAAGGGTCAAAACCCTAATCATGCGCTCGATTTAATTTCTCGCACGCGTTACTTATTTTTATCCAATAATATACTTGCTCCCGGATTGTAATAGTTAAATAGGACATTTAATTATTTTTATCGCTTTATTTTATTTTTCCAAAGGGTTGTTTTTGGCGATGTAAATACCCGACGCCTTGTAATTTAAATTCCGCATTTTATTTTTGCAAATTATAACTGTTAGATGTTTGATAATAGGGTTGCATGACAAGACTGAATGTTAAATCTTAAAATCAAATTAGATCACTCTTAACATGTAAAAAGATAAAAATAACTGAAAACGACACACTCGCACATGCGCACTCTTAGGGTACACCCCGCTTGGTTGCCTTTATACACGGTCATTGAGTATAGGTTGTTTTAGAGGTCACCCTCTTGTCTAAAAGATCATAGTTGCCTCGAAACGGTTGCCTCGGATATTGTTGCCTCAAACAAATGATCTAAGACATTAGGGTTACCACTAAGGCGTCCTAACATTACTTTGGTGACCGTAAGTCCCCTCATTCGAATTGACCATCTAACTCCAACGACGGTGCTACCTACTTGTGATACGGTGGGAGAACTGACTATGGTTTTGCGTTTGTTTTCGCAAATGTTTCGGTTGAGCAAGAGTCGCCACCGACTTTTTATTTTATCCTAAGGAAAGGTTTAAAAAGCACGGAAAAAACCTTTGAGATGTTTTCTTGGGTTCGGGGAGTAGATTATAGAAAGGGAAGGTATTAGCACCCTTTCTATCCATGGTTATCCATGGGCTCTTAGTTACTTGCTTAGATCAACTTGCCTTGATTTTCAATTGTTTGAAATGGTGCTTTGTGTGTGTGGTTTGAAAATATTTTGAAAAGAAGCCAATGTGGTGGCAACCTTTGTAATGATCCATGTGGGGATGTATACAAAGGTGTATGTCTTTTGAAAAGGTTTTCATTTGTTTTTTTGAAAGTTGTTTTTTTGAAAGTGTAGTGGGATGTGGTTTTAAAAATAGGCATGTGTTTTGTTTTGCAAGTTTGATTCAAGTAACTAAGAGATTGTCTACTCCTAAATTTCTCAAAGATTATTGCTATGTTTTAACCCTTTTAACAAGTTTGTTCCACCATTGCATTTGGTGGACAATCTTGTGTTAGGATGTGAAAGGGACGGGCGCGGGTCATCGTTTAGACCATAATTGCAATGGTGCCAAGTATCTTTGGGAAATTTTCCTTTAAGGGACTTGATCATTTTTTAGGCAACTTTCGAAAGCGTCATCGAGGGACTATGATCATTTGAATTGTTTGTTTTGCCCAAAGAGACCTAACATGCAATATGGCCCATTTATTGAAGGCAACAAGTGGAATACCCTAGGGGTGCAAGTGTGATTTGTGTTGTCCACTTTCATGCTTGTTTATCTTGAAATTAGGTCAAACTATTTTTGTTGTTTTTGATTCGCATACAAACCCTAATTCTAGCATGGTATATTTAGAAAGCAATAAAGTGCGAAAAATAAAGTCCTAAACTATTACAACACAATATATGGGAAGGGGGGTACAAATGTTCAAATGGGGGTATTTTGACAAGGAATTTAAACCTAGACTATTACATCAATATTGAATTATTTACAAGATAATTGATTGCACAAATTAAATGGAAATAAAATAAATATGCAAGATGCAAAAAGGTTTTTTATATGTATAAAAAAAAGTATTTTTATATGTCAAATAAACAAAATAAAAAGTATTATTTTTTTGGAGTTTTTATGTTTTTAGGGCAAAACCCTAATTCATTAAATAAAAGTATTAATTATTTAAAATGTACAAAATTTATCAATTATGTACAAAATAAAATAAAAATGAAGTATATTGGTCAAAAGGTATTTTTTAATGTTAAATATTAATAAAAAAATAAAATGTATATATTTTGTATTTTTAACCTAAATATACTAATATATATATATAAATATTTGTATTATTTACTAAATATATATTATATATACAAAATAATAATATTTAATATTTATAAAAAAAGTATATTTTATATAAAATATTTTCAGAAGATAAAATAAAATAAAAATGGAAAATAAAATGTGTTTGCATTATTTTAGTATTTTTCCAAATAAAAGTATGTTTATATATTTATTTATGTACAAATATTGATCTTAAACAAATAAATACCTAATAAATATGAAAATGGTGTCAAAATTATTTTTTATATTTTTAATATCATAAGAAAAATAAATAAGTCAGAACAAAAAAGAAAAAGTCAAAAAGTCATAAAAATAAGCAAAATGGGCCTAGGGGGTGTGTGTGTGTGAAAATGAGGTGTAAACAGAAATGACAAATCAGGCCCAGCCCAAAGGTTGTTGTCTTCAACCTTCAGACAAACATATTCAAAAAACACGCGCCTTTCTTCTCAAATCTCTAACTCCTGATTCTTTGATCTTTTGCCAAATCTTCCAACATGAAACCTGTAGATCTTGAAGCCACAATTCTAGACATGTAAAGAAGTCAATCTAACTCTCAAAAATGAGAGAGAATTTCTTCACCCCCAATTCCTGACCTAGTTTTTATTCAATGTTCAGACTTAAAATTCTCTAAGCATACATAATATAAATGAAATCTAATTACATGGGCATGTTCAGGGCTATGAATGTGACATGTTTTCTTCACAAACCTAAAGCTAACAATGCCTGGATAGAGAGATACGTGTTCATGAACTTACCTGTTCAGTTGAAGTTGTATCTGGTGATGGAGGTGTCTTCAATGCAAGGTGATGATTGGTACAGCTTCCTTGATGTCCAGTGATGCTATTCCAAGCTTTACTTTGTCTTGAAACCTTTTGAATTGTGCTATGGAACTTCAGCTGCAAAACAAGAAAATGAAAATGGTGATGTTGCCTGGGAGTGTTACAGGTCGTGTTTGAGGTTTGGAATAGCTTCAAGGGATATTGTGGGATGTGTTTGATGTGTTTTTTGCAAGAATGCATGGAAGGTTTGAGCTATGAAACTCAAACTGCAGCAGATGCTCTGTTTGGGCAGTTTTAGGGTGATTTTGGGAATGGGGAGATATTGGGGATGCTAGGCTCGTGTTTCAGCTTAGTATAGATCTTTAGAAAGTGTTTGACAAGTTTACTTAAGGCTTGGTTTACAGGAATCATAGTTGTGTTGTGTTATGGCAAGTTTCTTACATTTTAAGCAACAAAAGGCCACTGGTGTTTCTAGCCTGTACAGGCCCCCATTCTATGCTGAACCACTTAGTATTGATCAGTGTAATTAACTCATAAACTTGTGCCAAAGAGATTTCAAATGTACTTGCTTGGATTTGCATATTGACATAAAGTTCACTTTTGCAAAAATGGATATAATGCTTTTTCTAATTTGGGACTAAACCTTTATGCAATGCTTGAACACATAGAATATGGTCTTGGAACAAAGGATTGGCATTAAATTAAGGAGTGTAATTGAGATAAAAGACCTGTAATCAAGGAAAGCATGCTGAATTCAAAATGGCACAAATGTATGAACATGTAACTTGGCCAAATCAAAAGTGAGTTTTTCCCATATTGCCAAATTCGATTCTCCCTAACCATGAGGTTGTTTGATGAGTTCTTGGACATTTTGGAAAGCTTGGAATTTGTAATACAATCCATCTTTGAAATGCAAATTGAAATTCCAAGTGGAAGTATGTGAAAAATGGTCTTGAAGTTAGGTAAAAACCTTGCCTAAAATAGGTCAAATTTTCTCTAAGTTAAGAATGGGTTGGTACCCTTGTTCCAAAAATTGTAACTTGAGCTACAAGCTTCTTTTGGGAAAACTTTGTGAATCAAAGTTGTAGATTATGCAATAGGCTACAACTTTCATGTTTTGACTTTTGCTTGAATCCAAATGAATATTGGTGAGAAAGTGGGACAAAGTTAGGAAAAAATTAGGGTTTTTCATAACTTAGAAAAATTCTAAGTTATGAAAAATCTTCATTTCAAACCCTAATTTGCATTTCTTGATTTCTTGATGAACAAGTTTCATGATTTGGCATGTTTTGATGAAAAATGAATCTTGACACTTGATTTTGACCAAAAAGTCAAAGTTTGACTTTTCAGTATACAGTCAAAATTGATCAATTGACTGGGAAATTCAACTGTCAATCTTGTGCATTTGGGATCTTTTGAGCTTGTTGAGCATGTAAAGATAATTACATGGTATCATTGAGTCCATATGTGAGCTTTATTTGCCATTGGCTAGGTCAAACAGTAAAAAATTGCCTTTGTGCAGTCAAAATCCTAAAAATGACCATTTTGCCCTTTTGGTGATCTGATCAAATTTCTTGTGGAATTGTGATCCAAACTTGATCAAATGGTCCATGTGAGTTCATAATGTTGATGTGGGTCAATTTTCATGAGATTTGACTGTCAATTGGCCACAGTTGACTTTTTCCCAATACAGTTGATTTCTAGGTCAACTGTCCAATTGACTGGGCAAAATTTGGAATCAAGACTTGAAACTTGGTATGGATAAACTTGGGAGTCCAACATGAAGCATGAAAGTCATCTTAGGCATTTTAGGTCAAAATATCTTTGTGCAAACACAAACCCTAATTTGGGTCAACAGTGCAAGGAGAAGTCTTGAGCAGAGGAAACCCTTACTGGATCTTGATCTCCAAGGGTTTTGTGATGAGAAAATGTTGAGGAAATGGGAGGGCAAATTTTGGGGTACAACAGTTGCCCCTGTTCAATCTTCTTGAACCTGAAGAGTTAGATTGGCAAGTTTGCCTTTCGTGACTCGAGGGTAAAAGGAGATTGGACACTAGAGTGCCCGGAAATTTGCACTCGCATGTTGGAGTATCAGCAATGTGATGTCGGGAATGGGCTTATAGATGCCATTTGGAGAGACGGTGGATAGGGAGATGGGCTTATAGATGCCATCTGAATGCGTGACAGAACCTTGTCGGGAATGGGCTTATAGATGCCATTTGGAAGTGTTGATTGCCTAAGAGATTCCTTAGCGATAACTTGTGTATTTTGAGAAAGACAGATGTTTTCCTGGCTTGTTACACGTGTTTGATCTTCAATCTTTTTATGATGACATGCCCTGGCTAGATACAAGAATCGAGTCTACAATCGGATGCTCATAGATATGCCCTGGCTGGATACAGGTATCGAATCTGGAAATAGTCGTCAACAGATATGCCCTGGCTGGATACAGGAATCGAATCTGGAATTGTTGTCAGTTGATAGATATGCCCTGGCTGGTTACAGGAATCGAATCTTCAAACTCTTCAGACGTGCCCTGGCTAGATACAGGAATCGAGTCTGGAAACTGATCACTCACAGATGTGCCCTGGCTAGATACAGGAATCGAATCTGGAAACCGTGACAGTTGTAGGTAGTTGTCTTTTTCCTGAAAAGGCAAAACATCAGTTGTATGCAATGTCATGATGTATGACATGCATGATGTCATGACGTTCAAAATGAGATAGTGTCGTATGCACTTTATCATGTATGTAAGCAAGATGTATGAAATGCGAAATGTTTAAGAATGTATTTTTGACTAGGAAAATAAATCCTTGACGATCGGTCGGGGAATTAAATCCTGGGCTGACGTTGAAGAGTAGAGTTCTCCGCTTCCGCTGGGGATGACGGTTGTAAGAATACGCCGGTAAGAGAAGATGACTCCATTGAGGAATAAACTTGTTGGAGAGATTACTCTGCGGGGAATTGCTCTGTGGAAGAGATACTTTGCTGAAGTTTGACGAGAGCTTCACTGAGGATTTCAATGATGGACTCCGGTGGGGATGACAATGATAAACTCCACTGGGGATTGCGTTGATAAGTTATGTTGGGGAACTTTGATGAACTCCGCTGGGGGTTGAAAGAACTTCGCCGAGGGAGATCTTCCGTGGCAATTAGCTGAGGATAACCCAGTTATAAGCCCTTGTGAGGAATAACTTTGAATAAAAGCTCGGGAGAGACGTCCGTACTCTACAGGGGATAAGCTTCCAGAATCTACTGGGGATAAGCTTCCAGACCTGCTGGGGATAAAAATTCCACTTTCCTGGGGAAACCTTCAGACTGTTACTGGAAAATGATTCCACTGGAGTGTCCGTATTCCGCCGGGGAACAATCTTAGATCAAGACTGTCGGGGATGCTTGCTGATGAAGGCCTATACTCCGCTGGAGGAAGGTTGCTAACTTGTCTTACTCTGCGGGGAGTTGAGATAATTTGGTCACATTCTTCAGTTGAACCTACCTTGGTACTTCGGCGGACAAAGCAACCAGACTGCATCAGACAACTTTACATTGCCCCTGTTTCTGATGTCACCTGTAATTAGTCTTTCGTTTCGCATGCAAGTACTTATGAATTAGCAATTTAATGTCAAATGCATATATCAAAAATGAACATTGGACGTTCTTCGCAAGACAAAACAGAAAAAGGAAAAACAAATGGCAATTTGTATGGAAAAGTGAATTTGTATTGATTTTGAAATTTGCCTGTGAATAGGCGTTTTTTGTACAAGAGGCTGACGTCCTAGTAAGAGAACGCCGCCGAATAACACAAAGTTTATACAATTTTGAAAAGGAAACAAAACAGCTATGTGTATAATATTCCCACTGGGTTCCAACTCTGCTATCGCCTTTATGTTTTCAAGCGTCTCATCACTTTGCTGCTTAGTTGAAGATGAAGCTGATTGATCGATGCCGAAGTCTGAGCCAGGTAGTTGATGCCGAATTCTGGATGCTAGGTGATCCAATGAGACATAGTGTTACACTTTTATCCCTAACTTTTTCCTGGACCGCCCTTTCGGGTTTTCAGTCCACCGGGATACCCATTTTTGCCCAAGCTGCCTTTTCAGGTTTTCGACTTGCCGGGTGTACAGATTTTTTTCATTTCATCCCTTATTTTTGCCCGAACCCTTTTGGTTCGCCGAGAAGCCCTTATTTTTTCCCTAGGTATGTCAACCTAGCGGGTCTTTTATTCATGCGTAGTATCTTTTTACTATGTCTGCATTGGCGGGGTGAGGAAGGTCGTCACCATCCATGGTGGTTAGAATCATGGCTCCTCCTGAGAACACATGTTTAACCACAAATGGCCCTTCGTATGTAGGGGTCCATTTGCCCCGGGGATCACTTTGAGGAAGGATGATGCGTTTGATTACCAGGTCCCCAACTTGATACTCTTGTGGTATGACTTTCTTGTTAAATTCCCTGATCATTCGTTTTTGATACGTCTGACCATGACAGATAGCAGTGAGTCTCTTTTCGTCAATCAGGTTTAATTGATCAAGTCGAGTCTGGATCCAATCATCTTCGCTCAAGTCTGCATCCTTCATTATCCGGAGAGAGGGTATCTGGACTTCAATCGGCAAGACTGCCTCCATGCCGTAGACCAAGGAAAAAGGAGTTGCCCCGGTTGACGTCCTTGCTGAGGTACGGTACCCATGAAGAGCTAACGGTAACATCTCGTGCCAATCTTTATAGGTCACTGTCATCTTCTGCACAATTTTCTTGATATTCTTATTAACTGCTTCTACAGCCCCATTCATCTTCGCCCGGTAAGGAGAAGAGTTGTGGTGCTGTATCTTGAATTGTTCGCAGAGCTCAGTGATCATCTTGTTGTTGAGATTGGTACCATTGTCTGTAATGATTCTTTCCTGGATGTCGTACCGACAGATCAGGTTATGCCGAATGAAACGTGCAACGACACTCTTGGTTACGGTGGCGTAGGAGGCTGCCTCAACCCACTTCGTGAAGTAATCGATTGCTACCAAGATGAAGCGATGCCCGTTGGATGCCGTCGGTCGGATCTCACCAATCATATCGATGCCCCACATTGCAAAAGGCCAAGGTGCCGTCAGGACGTTCAGAGGAACCGGAGGGATGTGCACCTTATCAGCATAGATCTGACATTTATGACAAGTTCGAGAATGTTGGTAACAGTCGGCTTCCATTGTGGACCAGAAATATCCTGCCCTAAGGATTTTCTTCGCCATGGTGTGTCCACTGGAATGTGTTCCGAATGTACCTTCATGTAGCTCTATCATGATCTTCTCTGCTTCAGCCTTATCCACACAACGCAGTAGAGTTGAATCATGATTCCGTTTGTAGAGAATGCCGTTGCTGAGGAAGAATTTTGCCGCAAACCTTCTCATGAACTTCTTGTTGTTGACAGATGCACCTTCAGGGTATTCCTGAGCTTCCAAGTATCTCTTCACCTCATGATACCAGGGTTTTTCAGTCACCTTTTCGGCCTCAAGATCGCAGCAGTATGCAGGTTCGTCCAACTTCCAGATAATGATCCGAGGAGCTTCATTGTCCCATTTAACTTTGAACATTGAAGACATCGTAGCTAGTGCGTCCGCTAACTGATTCTCCTCTCTTGGGAAGTGTTCAAAAGTTATCTCTTCAAAGTGGGGAAGAAAAGTCAACACATACTCCTTGTAAGGAATAAGATTTGGGTGTTTCGTATCCCACTCGCCTTTGATCTGATTGATCATGAAGGCGGAATCTCTGAATACACTCAGAAACTTGATCCTTAAGTCGATTGCAGCTTGAAGACCCATGATACATGCCTCATATTCTGCCATGTTGTTGGTGCAGTTGAAACACAGCCGGGCAGTGAGTGGAGTATGAGTTCCTTTGGGGATATGATCACAGCGCCGATACCGTTACCCAAAGCGTTGGAGGCTCCGTCGAAATGCATAGACCATCGGGATCCTTCCTCAGGTCCTTCATCCGGTCCAGGCACTTCACAATCTGTTACTACCATGATATCTTCGTCCGGAAATTCAAAGTTCAATGATTGGTAATCGTCCACAGGTTGGTGTGTCAAATGATCTGCCAGTACACTTCCTTTGATTGCTTTTTGAGTTTTGTACTGGATATCATATTCTGTCAAGATCATTTGCCATCTTGCTATTATTCAAGACAGAGCAGGTTTTTCGAATATGTACTTGATGGCATCCATCTTTGAAATCAACAGAGTGGTGTGAGTCAGCATATACTGTCTCAGCCGGCGAGCAGCCCATACCAGAGCGCAGCAAGTTTTCTCGAGCAGTGAGTAACGAGACTCACAGTCGGTAAACTTTTTGCTCAGGTAATAAATAGCGTGCTCTTTTCGGCCAGACTCGTCATGCTGCCCCATCACACACCCCATCGATTTGTCAAGTACTGTCAAGTATAGTATCAGAGGTCTCCCTTCTACTGGTGGCATAAGAATGGGTGGCTCTTGGAGATACTCTTTTATCTTTTCAAAAGCGGCCTGACATTCATCGCTCCAACGTACTACTTGATCTTTCTTCGGTAATTTGAAGATTGGCTCACAGGTAGCAGTTAGATGTGAGATGAATCGGGCAATGTAATTCAGTCGTCCCAGAAAGCCTCTGACTTCTTTCTCTGTCTTGAGAGCGGGCATCTCTTGTATGGCTTTTACCTTGGCAGGATCCACTTGAATACCTTTATCGCTTACAATGAAACCTAGCAATTTTCCAAACCTTACCCCAAAGGTACATTTGTTGGGATTCAACCTCAACTTGTATAACTTCAATCGGTCAAACAACTTCCGCAGATGGTCAAGGTGTTCCTCCTCAGTTTGGGATCTTGCAATCATGTCATCAACATATACCTCAATCTCATGATGGATCATATCATGAAATAAAGCAACCATGGCGCGTTGGTAGGTTGCCCCAGCATTTTTCAACCCGAATGGCATGACCTTGTAGCAGAAGGTCCCCCACTGAGTCACAAAGGTAGTCTTTTCCATATCTTCCGGAGCCATCTTGATATGATTATACCCTGAAAAGCCATCCATGAAGGAAAACACCTTGTGTTGAGCAGTATTGTCAACAAGAACGTCGATGTGAGGTAGGGGGAAGTCATCCTTGGGGCTGGCCCTGTTCAAATCCCTGTAATCGACACACATCCTGACCTTACCATCCTTCTTCGGCACTGGCACTACGTTGGCAACCCACTGAGGGTAAGAGGTCACTGCTAGAAACCCGACATCGAATTGCTTCATAACCTCAGCCTTGATCTTTTCGGACATCTCTGGGCGCATACGGCGGACCTTTTGCTTTACTGGAGGGCAGTCTTCCTTGGTTGGCAGGTGATGAACTACAATATCGGCATCCAAACCAGGCATGTCTTCGTAGGACCAAGCAAAGATTTCCATGTAGTCATGTAGCATTTGGATCAATCGTTGCTTCATGCTGAGCTCTAGATTGGCACCAATCTTGACTTCTTTTCTATCTGTCTCAGTACCCAGGTTCACTGTTTCCACCAGCTCTTCATGCGGCTGAATGGCCCTATCTTCCTGGAGTAGCAGTCTTGCAAGTTCACCAGGCACTTCGCAATCATCTTCACCTTCGTCTTCGGCCAAGTTGATCGGATTCTCGAAGTCATAACTGGTGGTAGCAGAGCTGTTACCAGTGAGATCCAGAACGGATTGAAACCTGTATAAGTGAGTGTGTGTAAATATAGCTGTTTTGCAATATATAACACAGAAAGAAAAAGAGCACAAGATTTGAAATGCAACAAACGTCCAATGTTTTGATTAATGATATATGGAAATGTCATACAAAAAGCCCTCACAAATGGAGCTACGGTGCCCCGGGTAGGACACCGAGCCAATAAAAGTTTCAACATCTTGTTTGTTACAAATTGAAAATCAAAAGAGTTAATTACTGCGTGACAAATGTAATAGGTGTAAAATCCTTTGCCGTCCAGTTGCTTGGTCCGTTGCTGGTGGTTGGATAGATCCAACTGTCAAACTCTGCTTCCTCTACATCCTCCTCGATAGCATTCACCCTTGGGTTGGTGATAAACACCAGAGCCTTTCTGATCTTTTCTTTGCGCACAGCCCTCTGAGCCTCTGCAGTAAAGCCCAGCCCAAACTTGTCATTCTTTTGACTAAAGTCAGGAAGCTGACCTCAGTTTGCACATTTGCCTTTCTCGATTACAGCCCGGGCATCCTTCAGGGAAGCCATCTTCAAGGGAAAGTCTTCTTCAACCACTGTCTCAGCCGACGCCAACGTTGGAGGTACCTCCTCAAAATGCTGAAAGGGGGTTTCAATAAACTCCCCGTCCATCTCGATATACCGGAATGAATTCAAGTGACTAACCATGTATTCCTCCTCACCCTGCACAGTAACAATCTTCCCTTTGACAGGGTATTTGAGCTTTTGGTGTAGAGTGGATGTTACTGCCCCAACCTTGTGAATCCAGGGTCGACCCAACAAGCAGGAATAAGATGGACGAATATCCATTACATAGAACGTTGAGTCGAAGACTTGGGAACCCACACGAATAGAAATGTCTACTTCACCGTGCACCATCCTCTTAGAACCGTCGAAGGCTCTAACAATGATGTTACTAGGTTTCAATTCCAGGCCCTCACAATCCAAGCGATCCAATGCCTTCTTGGGCAAAACATTCAGGGAAGAACCGGTATCCACCAACACGTGTGCGAGAGTAGTGCCCCTGCACTCTATAGAGACATGCAGGGCATCATTGTGATTTTTCCCTTTGGCGGTAAGGTCAGCATCCGAGAACCCCAAACCATTGTCAGCTGTCAAATTAGACACACAGTCAGTGAATTGATCTGCAGAGGTCTCTTGCGGCACATGGGCCGTTTTTAGAAATGAAATCAGGGCCTTTGCATGGGCCTCTGAGCATAGCAGCAATGATAGCATAGAGATTTTGGAGGGGGTATGCCCCAGCTGTTCAACGACATTGAAGTCACTCTTTTTAATGATTTTAAGGATTTCCTCCATCTCTTGTTGGGAGGCCTCAACAGCAGTCTTCTTTGGTGCCTCCGTCCTGGCAGGCAAATCGGTAGCAACTTCTTTGCCTCTAGAATTAGAGGACTCAGCGGCAGTAGTAGACACAGGAACTTGATTTGGAACATGCACACTTGCGGGTGTGATGATGAGAGGTTTTCGGATAACTGGCGGTGCAATGTCAGGCGAGAAGAGCCTGCCACTGCGAGTAATATTGGCGGGACCAGTGATGTTACTGATACTGGTACCGGTGTTGAACTCCTGCTTCACTCCAAGCACATACACGTCGGCCCCATAATGCCATGGGCCCGCTTTATCAGACTCATAGGGGAGAGGCCCCAGAACAATAATAGTAATGGGTGCAACAGACATAATTTGGACTGGCTTCCTCGGGGGAGCTTTGGTAGGATTGTAAATTGTGACAACAGATACTTCTTCAGCAGAAACAAATGGAACAGCAGTTTTCTTGAACATAATTTCTTTGCTATCCATCAAGCTTTGGATGCCTGATTTCAGCAGCGGACAACCGGTAGGGATAACAGCACACAGGAGGCAACCCTTGCTACAACCCGGAAATAAACCGGCTAGTAGTAAGTTCCTCTTAATAGTCAAAAGAGGGGTAGCAACATCATTCACCGAAACAGCATACAAATCTTCCTCGATGGCATTTACTTTATGCTAGGGCATAGGAGCAGTTACAACATTTGGCCTCTTAGGCGCCTCAAATTGAATTTCCTTTGCGTCAATAAGGTCTTGCACTTTATTTCTCAAGGCCCAGCAATCATCAGTAGTATGCCCGGGGCTATCGGAATGATAAGCACAACGGGCATTTGGGTTATACTTAGGAGATGCAGTATTCACGACCTTCGGAGCCTCTTTGATGGTCACCAAGTTGGTTGATAACAGTTGCGGTAAAATTTGTGACAAGGTCATACTCAGCCGAGTATACTGCCTCTTGGGCCTTTCACCTCTTTGTTGATTGTACTACTGAGGAGCAGCAACAGGTTTTGAAATGACCAAGGCATTGAGGGCTTGGCGACTTTCTGGCTTGACTTGTCTTCTAGGACCATAGACGACACTTGCTTCTTTCTTAAAAGTCCTCTTCTCAGTACTTGTGGAGGCAGCTTTTTGTATCTTTCCTGACCTGATGCCAGCTTCTATCCTTTCACCCGTCAGAATCAAATCCGTAAACCCAGTGGAGGAGTTACCAACCAAATGATTGAAAAATGGACCAGACAAGGTCCCTAGAAACATATCAACCAGCTCACGATCAGTCAATGGAGGCTGCACCCTGCTAGCCAAATCTCTCCATTTTTGTGCATATTCTTTGAACCCTTCGCCCGTTCCTAGAGACATACCCTGAAGTTTGGTACGCGTAAGAGCGAGATCAGAATTGTATTGATATTGTCTATAAAATGCGGTTGCCAAAACTTCCCAATGTCGGATACTAGTTCCATCTAGTTGGTAGAACCACTCAAGCTGTGACCCCGAAAGGCTATCTTGGAAGAAGTGAATCCAAAGGTTCTTATCTGTCGTGTAAGGTTGGATCTTCCTTACGTACGACCTTAGATGCAGCTTTGGACAGGAAGCACCTTCGTATTTGGCAAAGGCAGGCGCCTTAAACTTGTGTGGGATTACTACCCCAGAAGATAAGCCCAAATCTCCGAAATCCAGCCCCGGCACATTTTGAATCTCCATGGCGCTCAAGCGGTCCTCTAATTGCTTGTATTTGTCAGCAGCAGGTGGGTATTGTTCGTCATTGTAGTCTGTCTCATTGTCAGAGACTGCAGGACTAGGAGCTCCTCCCCCTTGGGGGCTGTCTTTCTCTGCGGAGGAAGTAGTCGGATCAGCCTCATTATGGAGTGTGTTCCCAAATCTGCGTCCAGTATTGAACAACATAGTCCTCTTCTTCTTCTTCTTCTTTAGGAGCAGAGCCTTCAACTCTTGCTGACCTTGGGCCAGGCTTAGGACCATCTCTTGAAACTGGGCACTTTGGGCCTGAAGGGCCTTGATTGCTTGCTCACTGGATGAGTCTGGATTCATGATGACTGTTCAAATAAACAGCGAAGAAGATTAAGCAACCTGTGGAAAAAGGGTACATGCTATGCATATGGTGCAATGAGATGCGTATGTTTTATGTTTCCAAAGACAAACAAGATTCAACTTTGTAGACAAAAGGGAAACACACTTCATTAGATTCAAATTTTAAATTGTTCAACAACTTGCCCTTAGGCATTACAGGAATGAAAAATACTGAAAAGGAAATAAAAGTTGTAAAAGGAAATATCAAAAGCCCATCAGTGCTCCCATGGCCTCCTCTTCTCAGTGTGGATGTAGTCATTCAGAACCCGCTCCTCCTCCAATTGCTTAGTCAGCCTCTAGATCTTCCGTTCCTGTTCGTTGAACTTTTCCCGATAAAAATCCCGTTCTTCCTTTAGCTGCGCCCAAGATCTCTTCAGTGTGTCAACATCAGTGGGTATCTGAGGAGGGAGGACAGTTGGAGGAACCCCGTCTTCATCAGGAGATTCAAGAATGATAGGTCTGACAGCTTCGTACGGCATACCTAACTTCTGAGCACGGATGCGGACCCATCTGCAATAGGGTTCCATTGGTAGAGAAGTCTTTGGTCCCAACTCATGTGGGTCAGCTTTGTGAATTCTGTCCCAAGCCTTAATGAATCCATGGCGTAGTTTGTCACTGTCTGCCTGAAATTCAAAATGGAAGTGAGGAACCAACATTTCATGAGGCCCTACTCTTCTGGCTCTTCCAAACTGGCGGAGAGCTAAGCATGGATTATAAGAGATTCCTCCTTGGATATTGTGATCAGTGGATCTGGAACTGACTGTTTAACGCTGGATCGCGAAATGTCGCGGTAAGCAAGAGTCGCCACCGTCTTTTATTTTCTCCAAATGGAAAGGACAAAAGCACCGAAAAATTCCTTAAAGAGATTGCTCTCGGTTCGGGAGGTAGGTTATAGAAAGGGAAGGTGTTAGCACCCTTTCTATCCATGGTTATCCATGGGCTCTTAGATACTTGCTCACTTGTGTTTTCAAAAATGGTTTGTTTGCTTTTCAACTGTGGGTTTTAAAAAAGTTTTCTTTGAAAATTCCAGTTCGACTCTTGTATCGGTCCTCAAGAGTGTTTGAAAAATTGCTTTCGAAAGCTTTTTGAAAATGTGTTGGTGTGAAAAGTATTTTTGAATTTGTTTTGAGATTTAGAGCAAGTATCTACGAGAACCTACCTACCCTAAGGAATTCGTCTGTGTAAATGTCCTTTAAAGTAGTGCCATCCCACCATTGAGAGGTAGGTAGCACCACCGTTGGAGGTGTTCGGGTCAATTCGAAGGTTCGGGACATGGTGATCACCAGAGCAATGGGAAGACACCTTAGAAGCTACCCTCATGCCAGGTTCCCGGATCATGAGGACTTACTAAGACATCCTCTACTCGACGATCACCTTTCGAGGCAAGGCAACAGTGAGGCGTACCCTAGGGGTGGTGTGTGATTTGTGTGTCATGTTCAGTTATGTTTGTCTTGTTCATGTCAAAGTGATCTATGCATTTGTTTTTATTCTTGTCATTCATTCTTGCATGCATTTATTTAACAGTTAAAAAGTGCGGAAAGATAAAATTCCTAAACTATTACAAAGGCGCGGGTCCACATCGCCAAATTAAAATCCAGGACCCGATTTGACAAAAAAATAAAGAACTAAAGTGCGAGAAATATAAAATGTCCGAGTTACATGGCTTTGGGAGAATTACATAAATATTATAAGAAGCAAAATAAAATGCGCGAATTGGAATTAAAATTGGAAGCGAGGGCGTTGGACCCTTTTTAATGAAATGAAATTAAATTATTAAATTAATTAAATTAAAATGAAAAAAGAAATTATTTTGAGATTTTTTGGATTTATGGTTTTTTATGTATTTTTATGAGAAAGATTAAATGAAATTAAAATATTAACTCTAATTCTAATTTTTTTTATTTATTAAGAAAAACATGTTAAAATTAAACCTAAAATTAATCTAATTATTTACATGCAATTTTGATTTATAAAAATAAATAATTAATTATTAGTGAAATTTATTTAAAAAAAATATTAATTAAATAAATATATTTTGATTTTTATGACTTTTCTGTTTTTTACTATTTTTTTATATTTTATGAAAATAAGTTAAATTAAAGGAATTAATTAAAAAAAGAAATAATTGAAATAAATAAAATAAGGAAAAGAAAGAAAATACAATACCTTGGGGGGTTTCTGTCCCCTTTTTGGAGGTGAATTGGAGTGGTTTGGCCATTTGTGTTCTGGCCTCATCATACATAAGTTGTTCTACCTTGGCCATTTGGCTTTTGGCTTTTGGCCATTTGCGTTTTGGCTTTTGGCCATTTGTGTTCTGGCTTCAACGTTCCTTAATGTCTGGCTTAATGTCTGCCTCGCCATGTATTGGTGTCATGCATAAAATGTTCTACTTTGGCCATTTGGCTTTTGGCTTTTGGCCATTTGGCTTTTGGCCTCAATGTTCCTTAATGAACCTGCATGGGATCCTGTCTAAATCTGCAGTGTTGAATCTCACGAACACATTAAATAAAATCATAAAATGCAAATAAAGCCAATATATGAAGAAATTTAATGTTTAGGCACAATATGACATGTATGAATGATTATACCCTTTTGATCATGGAGATCAAATCAATCTTACCCTTACTGTAAAATTAGTGACTTGGATGCTTTTATGCCTTACTGGAAAATTAGGATCATGGAGATCAAGCCAGCCTTATCCTTACTGGAGAAGTAGTGAGGTGTTGGTTTGTAACTGTGATGGCTTGTTTGTAGTGAGAGAGGGATTTGTAATAAGGATTTCAAGGTTTTAGGGTTCTTGAAAGAGTTTGATATTCTAACAGTATTGTGGCAAGGTTTTTTCTCTCTTTTCCTCCTCTTTTTTTTCCTCTCTGGTTTGTGTGAAAAGAAGGTGATTATATAATGGAAATTAGTGTAAAGCAAATGGGTTTTGAATGTGCAATTGGGCCTCCAATATTCACTTGAATTCGTCACTTTCCAGGCTAAATCGCAGGGACTTAAGTGCTTTTTTTGAAGTTGAAATGTGAAAACAAAATGTAGGCGACATCGAGAACTAACTCCTGTCCGAAAATCGACTCAATCGGATAAACGGTGAATTAGTTATGAATTTTTGAAGTTTCAGCTCAGACAAACTTATTTTGGGCTTCAGTGTCGACTCTGACACGTTCTTCAATAAAAAACTAGTATTGATCGGTGCATAATTTGGTCTCGACTTTTGAAGCAAAGTTGTAGATCTATGAGTCAGTGACCTTGTGTAAAAATATGAGTCCAATCCGATAAAAATTGACCGAGTTATGAATTTTCGAAGTTTCGGCCCAGATGAAATAATATTCAGCATTCAGGATTTTCAGCGTGTCACGCACTCTGAGCAAAAAACGAAGGCCTTTTGAATACCGTTTGAACTCAATACCTTCTGTGAAAATGTAGCCAACTCAATTTGTGAAATTTTGGCGCCGGAACCAGCTCGATACGATGAAAATCGACCAAGTTATGATTTTCTGAACATGACACAAATAAACTTTTGTCACAAATTTTCTGTATGAAAATACTTGATAAATCCACATTTTTGAAGACCTTATGATCGAAATTGGCTTCCAGCCGTGAGAGATGAAAACGTAGATAATGTCAAGACGGAATTTTGGCCACCGGAACGGGTTCAAAACGAGTCACGATCTTCAAGTTATGAATTTTTTAGCGCGTAAAAACTGCACTTTCAGCACACTTTTTCACCATATTTCTTCAAGAAAACTCGCACATTCGGATACCTTCTTTAAAGAATTGACTCTTGAGCCGAACCTGAATTTGAGAATATGTTATCAGAGATATCTTGGCGAAAGAATACCTGAATATGACGCGCCAGGTTGGACTTTGAATTTTTCTTGAAATGTTTTGAGAAATATGGGAGGGCAAATTTTGGGGTACAACAGTTGCCCCTGTTCAATCTTCTTAGACCTGAGGATGTAGATTGGCTGGCGTGCCTTTCGTAATCCGAACGTGGAAGATGATTGAACACTAGAGTGCCCAGAAATTTGCACTCACATAGTAGAATGTCAGCAGTGTGATGCAGGGAATGGGCTTACAGATTCCATTTGGAGACTGTAGGTATGTGGAGATGGGCTTATAGATGCCATCTGGAAGTATGATAGTACCTTGTCGGGAATGGGCTTATAGACTCCACCTAGGTGTCGATCGCGTAAGAGATTCCTTAGCGAGAACTTGCGTACCTGAGAAAGAAAAATAATTACCTGGCCTGTTACAGGAGTTGATCTTCAAACTCTTTACGTAGATGTGCCCTGGCTGGATACAGGAATCGAATCTTTAAACTCTTCAGACGTGCCCTGGCACGATACAGGAATCGAGTCCGGAGAATATTAGTTTTCAACAGATACACCCTGGCAAGATACAGGAATCGGATCTTCGAACTCTTCAGACGTGCCCTGGCAAGATACAGGAATCGAGTCTGGTAATGTTAGTCGTCAACAGATACACCCTGACGAGATACAAGAATTGGATCTTCGAACTCTTTAGACGTGCCCTAGCTGGATACAGGAATCGAGTCTGGAATTCAGAAAGGTTGGTGAGTTGTCTCTACTGACAGGTTATTTCCATGGACGGGTGGTCTTTATCGACGGGTGTCTATAACGACGAGTGTCTATAACGACGAGTGTCTATAACGACGAGTGTCTATAACGACGAGTGTCCATAACGACGAGTGTCCATAACGACGAGTGTCTATAACGACGAGTGTCTATAACGACGAGTGTCTATGACGACGAGTGTCTATGACGACGAGTGTCTATGACGACGAGTGTCTATGACGACGGGTGTCTATGACGACGAGTGTCTATGACGACGAGTGTCTATGACGACGAGTGTCTATGACGACGAATGTCTATGACGACGAGTGTCTATAACGACGAGTGTCTATGACGACGAGTGTCTATGACGACGAGTGTCTATAACAACGAGTGTCTATAACAACGAGTGTCTATGACGACGAGTGTCTATAACGACGAGTGTCTATGACGACGAGTGTCTATGACAACGAGTGTCTATAACGACGAGTGTCTATGACGACGAGTGTCTACAACGACGAGTGTCTATAACGACGAGTGTCTATAACGACGAGTGTCTATAACGACGAGTGTCTATAACGACGAGTGTCTACAACGACGAGTGTCTACAACGACGAGTGTCTATAACGACGAGTGTCTATAACGACGAGTGTCTATAACGACGAGTGTCTATAACAACGAGTGTCTATGACGACGAGTGTCTATGACGACGAGTGTCTATAACGACGAGTGTCTATAACGACGAGTTGTCTATAACGACGGGTGTCTATAACGACGAGTGTCTATGACGACGAGTGTCTATAACGACGAGTGTCTATAACGACGAGTGTCTATGATGACGAGTTGTCTATAACGACGGGTGTCTATAACGACGGGTGGAAGTAATTTTAACTGGACTTGTCTTCTTTTGACTGGATTTGTCTACTTTGACTGAATTTGTCTTCTCTGACTGGATTGGTCTCTTTTGACTATATTTGTCTACTCTGACATAGCTGATCTTTTAACTGTATCCTTCCTGAAAGGTAAAGATCAGTCATATGCAGTGCATGATATGGATCAAGCAACGACATAAATGAGATTGTATGACATGATGCGTATATGCATGTATCATGATGTATGAAAATGTGATGTTTATGAATGTATCTTCGTCTTGGGAAAGTAAATCCTTGACGGGTGCCGGGAAGTTAAATCCTGGGATGATGTCTGAAGAGTAAAGTTCTTCGTCTCCGCTGGGGATGATGGTTGCAAGAATACCGGTAGGAGAAGATGACTCCGTTGGGGAATAAACTTGGCGAATAGATTACTCTGCGGGGGGTGAACTCTGTGGGGAAAGAGAGGTATTTCGCTGAGGTTTGATGATAACTCCGCTGGGGATACCATTGTCGAATTATGTTGAAGGAATTGATGAACTCCACTGGGGTATAGGAAGACTCTGTCGGGGACGATCTTTCCATGGTTATTGGCTGAGGATAACCCAGTTATAAGCTCTGGTGGAGAAATAACCTTTGAATAAAACCGGGGAGACGTGTTCGCTCTGCAGGGAGTGAAGGTATCTTGGTCGCATTCTTCAGCTGAACTTACCTTGGCACTTCGGTTGACAGGGCAATCGGATCATTTAGACAACTCATTATTGCCCCAGTTTCTGTTGGAGAAGAAGTTACCTGTGAAGGTGTTTGATGACTGCCGTTTGACCAATCTTCTTCTGGTAGGCCGGTGACGAGATGACAAGACATAGTCGTACGCTTTGATCCCTAATTTTTCCTGGACCGCCCTTTCGGGTTTTCAGTCCATCGGGATACCCTTTTTTGCCCAAGCCGCCTTTTCAGGTTTTCAACTTGCCGGGTGCACAGATTTTTTTTCATTTCATCCCTTATTTTGCCCGAACCCTTTTGGTTCGCCGGGAAGCCTTTATTTTTGCCTAGGTGTGTCAACCTAGCGGGTCTTTGATTATGCGCAGTATTTTTTTCGACTATGTCCACGCTCTCAGGATGTAGGGAGGTGCCCCTGTTGTAGCATTGTGTCGCCATACCAGAAGATCTTCGTTTGATCGTCCAATGCCCCAAGTGATCCAGATGGAGGTTTTCCCCTGGCTATTTGGCATTTGAGAGATTCTCTGAATCTTGACTTAACTGCCCCAGATGATGGATAATGATCATGTCATGCCCCTTGTTTGGGAGTACTTTTGTTCATTAGGCATTCGTCGTGCGAATTTCTATGTTGTTCAAACAAAAAGTCATATGCAAACAAAGTTATGTTAAAAATGCAAAGCTTATGTCTGTCTTGAAGTTTTTGAAAAATGCATTTTTCAGTAAAACCAGCAAATTTTGTAAAATGTGATGTCAACTCAATATTTTATAGCAAGCCTTAAGGAGTCAGGATACCTTTGGTAACAGTATGCTTTCGAACCAACCCATGCTTCAGCTAGGACTTTTAAGGGTTGTAGCGTGGCCTGGTTCACGGTTTAAGAAACAAAGGATAAAGGCTCAAATTATTTGTACCCACCCGCTCTTCGTGATGTTCTTCAAACCTAAGCTCAGTTGATCGTGCGTTAGACCTTGTTTGAGTCTTTGCTTTGATTTTCCGGTGATGATTCGGATGTTGATAATTTATTCTGAATAGGCAGTCATTCCTTTTTGTTGAGGGCTTGTAAGACCTCTTTCTTGATTTTTGTTATCCCTTTCTCTTTTTGCTTGAACTGTTTCCTTTTTTGGAATTACAGTCAGCGGGATGCCCCAGTTTCGTAAGTCCCCTTTATAGGTTTTGACGTTTTGGGCTTTTCATTTATGAATTTTTTGATAATGATTGCCTGTCTTTACAATTGTTCGGAACCATCACTGTCTTTTTTCGTAAGGACCTCTTTGGTGCCATTTGTTGCGCACTTGGATCAACTGAGAGAACTACCCTGCCCCAGGTTATGATTAAGGGTTTCAATTTTCGAAAATAAAAAACTCCTACTTCTTTGGCTCAGAGGGGTTGACGAGGGATTATCATCCTTATAACTCCAGTGTTCAGGAATTGAAACAATGCCTGTACCTCATCAGCGGGGTCTGTTCAGAAGCATACTGTACATTGTGGTATCGTTTTCGTCATCCTCCCTCAAGAGGCTTAGAATTATTGAGAGTTGATCATCAGAAAAAATATGAAAATAATTTGCGTATAGTGAATACGAATATATTGCTTCAAAACAGACATATGCGATGCATTAATGACATAACAATGTTTAACAATGAGTAAATGTTTGAACAATCAAAGCACAACACAACTTGAACATTCGAATGAACAAAAGTTTCCTAGTCTCAGAGCTTGTCACTTCAAAAGGTGAGCCTTGGAGGGATGGTAGAAAAATTCAGCCTGGCCATCTTGTGTGAATTCCAGTGCTCCTTCATCAATCAGGTCCTGAATCTTATTCTTCAAAGCCCAACAATCCTCTGTAGCATGCCCCGGGCTATCAGAATGATAAGCGCAGCGAGCGTTGGGGTTATATTTTGGTGACGTTGTATTTTGAAACTTCAGAGCCTCTTTTAGAGTTACCAGCTTGGTCTCCAGCAATTGTGGCAATATCTGGGATAAGGTCATGCTGAGCCGAGTGAACTGCCTTCTCTCGCTCTTTTGTTGGTTGCGATGTTGAATTTGTGACACTGGAGCCATTTGGGGAACTCTCTCCTTGCCTCTTTGTCTCAAAGGTGGTCGAACGATGACTGGCTTTTTACCCTTAGGCTTTTGCCCCAGTTGGTTACTCTGAAGCAGTTGGTTGACGAGAAACCAGAGCTCATCTTGTCTTTGAGCTAACCCTTGAATAGCAGTCACCTGCCCCAGCATCTGGGCTTTCAATGTATCCACCTCAGCTTGTAGGTGTTTCAGCCTTTCACCCTCAGCACTGTTTCTAACAAAGGTCTCCATGAGAAGTGTCCTTAGCTCCTCCTGCCCCTTGGATAGATTCAGGAGGATTTCCCCGAACCGAGTCTCTTGAGCAAGACAGTCCTGGTTATCTGGTTGGAAGGCCATTGCTGAAATAAACAGCGAGAAAGGTAAGTGACCTGCAACAAAGATACCTGTTATGTAATGATGTGTATGACATGCATGCAATGTTTTCAAGGACCTCGCGGGGTAAACAAGAAAATTTATTAGCATTTGGAATTTGTAGCTTGATTGAAGGAACTGCATATTATGGAGAGCCCTTCTTCAAAAGGGTCAAAGGCTCACCATATCCAGTGGGTCATAGCCCCTGACAACCTTGTCTAGAGGAAAATAAATCCCCTTTGCCCCTTGCTGGACAGTTGGTTCATCATGACCTGCATCACAAGCCCTTGAGATCCTTGAAATGGGTTAGGATGTATGCAATGGTATGATGTTATGGTATGCATGGGGTAATGTGAGTAACCCTGTTACGAGTCCCAATTAAGGACTGCAAACCAAAACCTGCAAGAAACTTAGTAAATCTTGTTATGAATCCTAGTTAAGGACTAAAACAAAAACCTGCAAGAAACTTAGTAAACCCTGTTAGGAGCCCTAATTAAGGACTGCAAACCAAAATCTGTAAGAAACTTAGGTACCCTGTTATGAGTCCCTATTAAGGACTATAAACAAAACCTGCAAGTAGTTCATGTGTCAGATAACAAACATGCAAGTAGTCAAGTATGAAGGCACGCAAGTCACACAAGAGGAACCCTTAGAGTTTAGGCCTGCATGGGGTCTGGATATTACCCTCTTAAAGTTGGTGGGTTCAACCTGTCCTATCAAAGTAACCGGGTTCTAAGGGTCCCAATATCACGTGATTGCTTTCATTGTTCATCGTTTCGATTTAGCCACTGAACTGGCGACCGAAATATTCCAGGAAAGCAACCCTCAATTGAGTGTAGTATCGAGTATCATCCAACCTCGGACTGCACCAAAGTCAGTTATCTCACTACCCTAAAGAGGCCAAGATAGTTCAATTAAGGTTCCTAAGGTCTGTTGATGCTTCATGACACCACGCGGAGGCCCCGTACTCTCCTTGACTGAACTCAAGGGTTACCGGTACACACCAAAGTGCCACATCAACGTAGCAGACTGTTTCAACCATGTCGGTATACCCCGCACAGTTCCCTCACAGCCTTGTTGCTACTTTCTAAGAAGGTATCCCCCAGATCCGGGTTAGGATCTATAGAACTCCCAAGCAACCCACAATTTAAAGCACACAAGGAAAACAATTGAAAACACAGTTATGAACTAGCCCTAAGGTACACCTCACTTTAAGTTTGGTCCCCAGCAGAGTCGCCAGTTCTGTGATCGGTGGATCTGGAACTGACTGTTTAACGCTGGATCGCGAAATGTCGCGGTAAGCAAGAGTCGCCACCGTCTTTTATTTTCTCCAAATGGAAAGGACAAAAGCACAGAAAAATTCCTTAAAGAGATTGCTCTCGGTTCGGGAGGTAGGTTATAGAAAGGGAAGGTGTTAGCACCCTTTCTATCCATGGTTATCCATGGGCTCTTAGATACTTGCTCACTTGTGTTTTCAAAAATGGTTTGTTTGCTTTTCAACTGTGGGTTTTAAAAAAGTTTTCTTTGAAAATTCCAGTTCGACTCTTGTATCGGTCCTCAAGAGTGTTTGAAAAATTGCTTTCGAAAGCTTTTTGAAAATGTGTTGGTGTGAAAAGTATTTTTGAATTTGTTTTGAGATTTAGAGCAAGTATCTACGAGAACCTACCTACCCTAAGGAATTCGTCTGTGTAAATGTCATTTAAAGTAGTGCCATCCCACCATTGAGAGGTAGGTAGCACCACCGTTGGAGGTGTTCGGGTCAATTCGAAGGTTCGGGACATGGTGATCACCAGAGCAATTGGAAGACACCTTAGAAGCTACCCTCATGCCAGGTTCCCGGATCATGAGGACTTACTAAGACATCCTCTACTCGACGATCACCTTTCGAGGCAAGGCAACAGTGAGGCGTACCCTAGGGGTGGTGTGTGATTTGTGTGTCATGTTCAGTTATTTTTGTCTTGTTCATGTCAAAGTGATCTATGCGTTTGTTTTTATTCTTGTCATTCATTCTTGCATGCATTTATTTAACAGTTAAAAAGTGCGGAAAGATAAAATTCCTAAACTATTACAAAGGCGCGGGTCCACATAGCCAAATTAAAATCCAGGACCCGATTTGACAAAAATATAAAGAACTAAAGTGCGAGAAATATAAAATGTCCGAGTTACATGGCTTTGGGAGAATTACATAAATATTATAAGAAGCAAAATAAAATGCGCGAATTGGAATTAAAATTGGAAGCGAGGGCGTTGGACCCTTTTTAATGAAATTAAATTAAATTATTAAATTAATTAAATTAAAATGAAAAAAGAAATTATTTTGAGATTTTTTGGATTTATGGTTTTTTATGTATTTTTATGAGAAAGATTAAATGAAATTAAAATATTAACCCTAATTCTAATTTTTTTTATTTATTAAGAAAAACATGTTAAAATTAAACCTAAAATTAATCTAATTATTTAAATGCAATTTTGATTTATAAAAATAAATAATTAATTATTAGTGAAATTTATTTACAAAAAATATTAATTAAATAAATATATTTTGATTTTTATGACTTTTCTGTTTTTTACTATTTTTTTATATTTTATGAAAATAAGTTAAATTAAAGGAATTAATTAAAAAAAGAAATAATTGAAATAAATAAAATAAGGAAAAGAAAGAAAATACAATACCTTGGGGGGTTTCTGTCCCCTTTTTGGAGGTGAATTGGAGTGGTTTGGCCATTTGTGTTCTGGCCTCATCATACATAAGTTGTTCTACCTTGGCCATTTGGCTTTTGGCTTTTGGCCATTTGCGTTTTGGCTTTTGGCCATTTGTGTTCTGGCTTCAACGTTCCTTAATGTCTGACTTAATGTCTGCCTCGCCATGTATTGGTGTCATGCATAAAATGTTCTACTTTGGCCATTTGACTTTTGGCTTTTGGCCATTTGGCTTTTGGCCTCAATGTTCCTTAATGAACCTGCATGGGATCCTGTCTAAATCTGCAGTGTTGAATCTCACGAACACATTAAATAAAATCATAAAATGCAAATAAAGCCAATATATGAAGAAATTTAATGTTTAGGCACAATATGGCATGTATGAATGATTATACCCTTTTGATCATGGAGATCAAATCAATCTTACCCTTACTGGAAAATTAGTGACCTGGATGCTTTTATGCCTTACTGGAAAATTAGGATCATGGAGATCAAGCCAGCCTTATCCTTACTGGAGAAGTAGTGAGGTGTTGGTTTGTAACTGTGATGGCTTGTTTGTAGTGAGAGAGGGATTTGTAATAAGGATTTCAAGGTTTTAGGGTTCTTGAAAGAGTTTGATATTCTAACAGTATTGTGGCAAGGTTTTTTCTCTCTTTTCCTCCTCTTTTTTTCTTCTCTGGTTTGTGTGAAAAGAAGGTGATTATATAATGGAAATTAGGGTAAAGCAAATGGGCTTTGAATGTGCAATTGGGCCTCCAATATTCACTTGAATTCGTCACTTTCCAGGCTAAATCGCAGGGACTTAAGTGCATTTTTTGAAGTTGAAATGTGAAAACAAAATGTAGGCGACATCGAGAACTAACTCCTGTCCGAAAATCGACTCAATCGGATAAACGATGAATTAGTTATGAATTTTTGAAGTTTCAGCTCAGACAAACTTATTTTGGGCTTCAGTGTCGACTCTGACACGTTCTTCAATAAAAAACTGGTATTGATCGGTGCATAATTTGGTCTCGACTTTTGAAGCAAAGTTGTAGATCTATGAGTCAGTGACCTTGTGTAAAAATATGAGTCCAATCCGATAAAAATTGACCGAGTTATGAATTTTCGAAGTTTCGGCCCAGATGAAATAGTATTCAGCATTCAGGATTTTCAGCGTGTCACGCACTCTGAGCAAAAAACGAAGGCCTTTTGAATACCATTTGAACTCAATACCTTCTGTGAAAATGTAGCCAACTCAATTTGTGAAATTTTGGCGCCGGAACCAGCTCGATACGATGAAAATCGACCAAGTTATGATTTTCTGAACATGACACAAATAAACTTTTGTCACAAATTTTCTGTATGAAAATACTTGATAAATCCACATTTTTGAAGACCTTATGATCGAAATTGGCTTCCAGCCGTGAGAGATGAAAACGTAGATAATGTCAAGACGGAATTTTGGCCACCGGAACGGGTTCAAAACGAGTCACGATCTTCAAGTTATGAATTTTTTAGCGCGTAAAAACTGCACTTTCAGCACACTTTTTCACCATATTTCTTCAAGAAAACTCGGACATTCGGATACCTTCTTTAAAGAATTGACTCTTGAGCCGAACCTGAATTTGAGAATATGTTATCAGAGATATCTTGGCGAAAGAATACCTGAATATGACGCGCCAGGTTGGACTTGTGAATTTTTCTTGAAATGTTTTGAGAAATATGGGAGGGCAAATTTTGGGGTAAAACAGATACCAATCAATGGGACATTAGGGTATTCTCCGCAACGATCAATAACAGCTACCTCATCCAAACCTCTGAGAGTCCAAGTGATGTCATTATCAGTGAGAGACATTAACCTATGAGCCCAACCCTCTCCTTCTTCATTCTTCAACACGAACTTAGGAAGGTGCGAAATAAACCACCTCACTAGCAAAGGAGCACAACACCATGGAGTTCTCCATCTTCGGGCAGTACGAGCATAGAGTTGTTGCAGGATATCACCCAAAAGAGTGGGTACAGGATTCCGAGACATGAAGATCCTTATGGCGTAGATACTGATAAAGGTGTCAGGATTGGGAAACAATACCAGACCATTGATTAAAAGAGCCAGAATGTCTTCGTACGCCTTGAAGTCTAAGTCATTCCAGAAATCATTAGCTTTGCCAACCAGAAATTTGACCAAAAAGCCCTTAACTCCACTTCTAGTTTCCCAGTTAGCCAATACTTCTTCTTTGGTCAATGGGAGGACTGCAGCAACCTCTCCAGGCCTAGGAGTCTTTTCCCAACCAGTGAATGGAGTTTTCTCCAAGACAGGGATACCAAGCAAATAGGAGAATTCTTCCAGGGTAGGGACCAGCTGGAAGTCTTGAAAGGTGAAGCAATGATACAGGGGGTCATAAAACTGGGTCAGGACACTTATCAGTTGTTGGTCCCACTTTGCAGTGATCAAACCAAGGAGAGAACCATTCCTGTTGATGAACGAAGAAGTGTTTGGAATCCTACCAACCAAATCTTTGAGCAAAGTTGGTGGTTGAACAAAGTTGAGCCGGATAGTATTCCTACGCACGGGCATCATGATGTCCTACAAAACAGAGCAAAAATGAAACTTTTTTTGTCTTTGAAATGGGTTAGTCCTTATACAGGATGCATGCAATGGTATGATGGCATGATTCTATGATGAAGCATACCACAAGTATTCACACAGGCAAGCATGATAAGGCACACAAGTCACACAAGACAACCCTTAGGTTTTAGGCCAGCATGAAGTTTAGGTATTACCCTCTTTTAGTTTCGTTGGTTAAAACTTGTCCTATCAAAAGTAACCGGGTTCTAGAGGATCTCAAATCATTGACTACCCTCAATCGGTCATAACTCCAGCATCGCAATCTTTTCTTGCGGCCAGAACCATCGCGAGAGTTTAGCCTCAATGAGTGTAGCATACTGCTACTGTTCTATGGCCAAGTTTGGTCAATTTAGGGTTCTAAGGTCGGTTGGTGTTTAATGACTCCTTAGAAGACCCATATTCCCCTTGTTGCAACACAAGGGATATCGGTACAGACCAAGGTGCCACACCAACGTAGCCACTGCTTCACCCATGTCGGTCTACACCGGACAGGTCCCTCACAGATTATGCTACCTAAAAAAGGGTATTCCCCAGATCCGGGTTAGGATCTATGAAACTCCGATGCAAAGCCCATAAATATAAAAGCAAACAAGGCAAACAATTGAAAACAAAAATGATCTAAGCCCTAAGGTTACTCCACTTTTAAAAATTCCCCAGCAGAGTCGCCAGTTCTGTGATACGGTGGGAGAACTGACTATGGTTTTGCGTTTGTTTTCGCAAATGTTTCGGTTGAGCAAGAGTCGCCACCGACTTTTTATTTTATCCTAAGGAAAGGTTTAAAAAGCACAGCAAAAACCTTTGAGATGTTTTCTTGGGTTCGGGGAGTAGATTATAGAAAGGGAAGGTATTAGCACCCTTTCTATCCATGGTTATCCATGGGCTCTTAGTTACTTGCTTAGATCAACTTGCCTTGATTTTTAATTGTTTGAAATGGTGCTTTGTGTGTGTGGTTTGAAAATGTTTTGAAAAGAAGCCAATATGGTGGCAACCTTTGTAATGATCCATGTGGGGATGTATACAAAGGTGTATGTCTTTTGAAAAGGTTTTCATTTGTTTTTTTGAAAGTTGTTTTTTTGAAAGTGTAGTGGGATGTGGTTTTAAAAATAGGCAAGTGTTTTGTTTTGCAAGTTTGATTCAAGTAACTAAGAGATTGTCTACTCCTAAATTTCTCAAAGATTATTGCTATGTTTTAACCCTTTTAACAAGTTTGTTCCACCATTGCATTTGGTGGACAATCTTGTGTTAGGATGTGAAAGGGACGGGCGCGGGTCATCGTTTAGACCATAATTGCAATGGTGCCAAGTATCTTTGGGCAATTTTCCTTTAAGGGACTTGATCATTTTTTAGGCAACTTTCGAAAGCGTCATCGAGGGACTATGATCATTTGAATTGTTTGTTTTGCCCAAAGAGACCTAACATGCAATATGGCCCATTTATTGAAGGCAACAAGTGGAATACCCAAGGGGTGCAAGTGTGATTTGTATTGTCCATTTTCATGCTTGTTTATCTTGAAATTAGGTCAAACTATTTTTGTTGTTTTGGATTCGTATACAAACCCTAATTCTAGCATGGTATATTTTGAAAGCAATAAAGTGCGAAAAATAAAGTCCTAAACTATTACAACACAATATATGGGAAGGGGGTACAAATGTTCAAATGGGGGTATTTTGACAAGGAATTTAAACCTAGACTATTACATCAATATTGAATTATTTACAAGATAATTGATTGCACAAATTAAATGGAAATAAAATAAATATGCAAGATGCAAAAAGGTTTTTTATATGTATGAAAAAAAAGTATTTTTATATGTCAAATAAACAAAATAAAAAGTATTATTTTTTTGGAGTTTTTATGTTTTTAGGGCAAAATCCTAATTCATTAAATAAAAGTATTAATTATTTAATATGTACAAAATTTATCAATTATGTACAAAATAAAATAAAAATGAAGTATATTGGTCAAAAGGTATTTTTTAATGTTAAATATTAATAAAAAAATAAAATGTATATATTTTGTATTTTTAACCTAAATATACTAATATATATATAAATATTTGTATTATTTACTAAATATATATTATATATACAAAATAATAATATTTAATATTTATAAAAAAAATTATATTTTATATAAAATATTTTCAGAAGATAAAATAAAATAAAAATGGAAAATAAAATGTGTTTGCATTATTTTAGTATTTTTCCAAATAAAAGTATGTTTATATATTTATTTATGTACAAATATTGATCTTAAACAAATAAATACCTAATAAATATGAAAATGGTGTCAAAAATATTTTTTATATTTTTAATATCATAAGAAAAAATAAATAAGTCAGAACAAAAAAGAAAAAGTCAAAAAGTCATAAAAATAAGCAAAATGGGCCTAGGGGTGTGTGTGTGAAAATGAGGTGTAAACAGAAATGACAAATCAGGCCCAGTCCAAAGGTTGTTGTCTTCAACCTTCAGACAAACATATCCCAAAGGTTGGTGTTGGAATACGTTCAACACCAAATGAAGCATTGAAAGTGCACCAAGACTGAATCAAGCGGCGAAGAGTGTGGTTTGGTGTAACATTATTAAGATCGGATTGTAACAAGGTTTGTTTTGTGACAGGACGTGTTTTGTTTTGGAATGAAAATAACCATTTTTCTATGTTGTTTCTGTCGTAGGTTATTCCTGTTGAAAGAGTGACAGGATCTTTCATGAGTTGGAGGGAAATGGGGCAGAGAAAATGGGAAGGAACATTGATTTCAATTTCATCCATGTAAGGATTGTGAAAATTTTGAATGTGGTTTTGTGGATTGTAATGAGAAAAATAGGAAGAAAAAAAAATTATGAATGTGATTGGTGAAAGTTGTTGTGAATGAGAAAGAGAAAGTCAACAAACGGAAATAGAGAGAAATGGTGATGGTGTGTGAATTAATGAGTGCCTTTTCCAACACTTTGAAAGGAGAAAACAAGCTATTCTTGTGTTCATGAGTTAATTTATTTGTACTTAAGAGATAGCAAGCTATATATACAAGTTTATGTCAAGCTTACTAGTTAGTTACACAAGTTGAGAGTTATTTATTCTAAACAACTCTTTTAAGTACTTCTAGCCAACATTCTAACTAACTTTCTAAAAAGTAGTCATACTATACTTAGTATACTCCAATACCCGCCACAAGTTCATGGTTGGTGAGAGGAACCAATTTTGAGCTTAAGTCGAAAATTTTGGAGCAAGTTGGCGCATAGAGGCTTTATGAGAGCATATGCAATTTGTGCATTTCTAGGTACTTATTGCATTTTGAGTTTGTCTGTTACAACCCTTTCACGAAAAAAGTGTATATTTAGTTCGATGTGTTTGGTTCTAGCATGAAGAAATAGAGAAATATTTTGTAAATGATTAGTTGGAGAAAACAGCAAGTTATGGTGAGCATACCACTTAGGTATCGGAGAATGTGTTTGACTACACACCAATATGATTCTATATGTTTAGTCATGAACTGCCATGCTTTATTGAAACAATAAGTTATGTCAGATCTTGTTAAAGTTACATATTGTAGGACTTCAAGAGTTGAATTGTAGAGGGAGTGATCAATTAAAGTGTCAGTTCCGTGTTTACTCAGTTTGCAATGGTTGAACATTGGTGTGCTTACTTCATTTGCATCAGACGTGTTTTCCTTGGCTAACAAGTCCTTGATATACTTCACATGTGTCAGCAACATAGCTCCATTAGGCTGATTATGTACCTCAATTCCAAGAAATACTTTAGTTTGCCAAGTTTCTTCAATGCAAACTTGTTGTGAAGCTTTGATGTCCATGTGAGAAGAATATCATCACCATACACCAATGCATATAAAGTTGTCTTAATGCTTGTAGACAGAGACTGATTGGTCACACATGATAGATGAAATACCAAATTGAATTAAAGTTTGGCAGAGTTTTTCATACCATGCCCTTGAGGCCTGTTTTAGACCATTAATTGCCTTCTTTAATTTTCACATAAGTGTTGAATTGGTGTTGAAAAAACCAGGTGGTTGTTGCATGTACACTTCTTCTTGAAGTTCTCAATTGAGAAAGACATTATTGATGTCAATTTGTTGGATTTTCCATTTGTATGTTAGATCCAAATACTTGATGAGTCTAATGGTTGTAGGTTTGACTACAGAGGAAAAGTTTCATTAAAATCAAACCCTTGTTGTTGATGAAATCCTTTTTCTATAAGCCCATCCTTGTATTTATTTATGCTCCCATCTGGAGATTCCTTGACCCTGAAGAACCACTTATATCCGATGAATTTTCTGTGTGGTGGGAGATCTAGGTGCCATTCTTTAAGAGAGAGAGAGTTATATTTAACTAAATGTGCTTCAAAACACTCGGGTTAGGATAAGGCCTTCTTTGGAATGGTAGGTTCTGAGTGAACCAATAATGCTTTTGGTTTAGATTTTTCAATTTTATCTCTTGTGAGCATGGGAATATTGTTAATTAGGAGTGAGGTATTTAGAGGTTTGCTATGAAATGATGGAGACAAAGACTCTATGATGCATGTATTGATAAGAGAGAGGAGTGGTACTTGTACTTTCTTGAGGTTACTTGGAACTATGAACAATACTAGGTGTACTGTGTTAAGTGGAGTATCGTGAAAAATGTTTGATGGTTCAAGGGTGTGTCTAGTTGGTAAGTTCTAATTTTAAGGAAATGGCTCAAGTTGGGAATAATGAGAACTGGTTGACTCTGCCTGAGAGCTCAACCGTGGTATGTTAAGTTCATTGACTATGTCAATATGAGTGATAATGTGAGTGTGACCACATGGTGCAAGTTCAGGTCTTTTACATAAAGCTAGAGATAAGGAGAAGCTATCATGATCTTCGTATGAGGGAGAGTTATGTGAACTAGATTATATTTCAAGGTAGGGAAAGTCTGCTTCATTGGAGATAACATCTTTTGAGATAAAAATTATGAGCTCCTTGTTCATAAACTTGTAGCCTTTATGTGGGTGAGACTCCTAAAAACATACAAATCCTAAAATATAGCTTGTGTTGATTATAGGGTATCATGTGAGGATAGCAGAAACATCCAAACACCTTAAAGGCCTTATATTATGGTAGATTGTTATGCAAGACAAAGAAAAGTGAAGTAAATTTTGTTAAAGCTTATGTAAATAGCCAGTTAATCAATTAAATTGTTATTGTAAAATTGTGATCCCAAAATTCAGTAGGAAATGAGGCATGACCTAGCAATGGGAAGCCCATTCTGACAATTTTACTTTATTTTGTCTACTGTCCCTTTTTGATGGGATGTGTGTGAACATGTAAGCCTCTATAATATATGCCAAGGTCATTAAGATTTTTTGTGAAGGGCTTGAATCTGCCATCAAAATTTAAATGGACTCTTTGATGTTGGCATTAAACTTTGTCTTGACATAATGTTGAAAGAGTTTGAGGCAACCAATGTATCACTTTTTTGTTTTAACAGGTAAATCCAAATGTACATTGTAAAATCAAATGCAAATGAAACATAGTAAGAGTAGCCACCACTAGATGGTGCAAGTGATAGCCCCTTTAAGTCATAATGAATCAACTCAAAGGAAGTGTCATAATTAGTTAAAGTTAAAGGAGCATGAAGGCTATTAAACTTTCTTAAAAAACAAGAATTGCAAAAATAAGTGGAACTTTTATTATTTAGTTAAATATTACATAATACAAGAACACTATGAACAACTTTAGGATGATCAAGCCCTAGTCTGGAATGCCATATTGCACCATTATCTGTTTAAGGAGAAACATTATAAGTCCTGAGACTAGCATTTGTATTATTGACAATAGAGCACATATTGGGACTCATTGGAAACGGAATTATGAGAGGGTTCTAAAGCTAGATTGTTGAAGTAGTACAATCTAATTTCATTAAGGAACTCATCATGAAACTGTTGGAACAAATTCATTTCACACTAATTGAGTGCATACTCCTTAAGTTTTGATGATAATAAAAATACTTAAAGAACAATAAGGCATACTAATATTTGATTAAGTGTGCAGGATCATTAAGCTTATACTTAACTTGGTTCTGACCTAGTTAAAGAGCTTGTAAAGAAGAATCAAGTGAAACCAGATTCTACTGGATCAGAACTTAGGTTTCAAGCAAGACCTCAACACCATATTAAAGGTTCTAATATTTGAATATAAACTCAATTACTATATTGACTTTGCTTCTGATGATTCAAACAAAACTAAACACATTGCTGGAAGCATAATACAAAGCTATTGTTCGTACTCTAGAAAAGCAATTTGTCAACAACTTTAATTGTGGAGGAACTCAACTAGAGGTTTTAACACAAGGCTCAAGGAAAGTTGATATAATTTCTTCAGCCCACTACTCCACTCCTATGAACGTCTTACTTGACAAAGACACAATGGATAATGCAATTGTTCAGAAGATGAAAATCCTCATCATACTAACTCCAACGTCTCTCTTGGAAATATATTCTTCAGCAAAGACGCTTGTAAAAGAAAGCTTCCAACGTCTCTTTGGTTCCCTCTATATAAAGGAGCTAAAGATTCAAAAAGAAGTAACAAGAACAACAATCGAAAATCAGATATTGCAAGAACTATTTCACTCTTCACATTACAATTTATATTTGTTGTATTGCACATAGACTTGAGAATATTCTTATACTTGTATATCTTAGAAATCTCAAGTATTAAGGTTTTTGCGTCTGCTATATTATATGTGTTAGACGATAGGACGTATATAGAAGGGGGGGGGGGGGGGGTTGAATAGATACCGTGATTTTTAATAAGTGGTTTTTAATGAAATCTTAAAATGCAGTGAAAGCTACTCGGATACACTCGTCTAAAAAGGATTCTCTATTGGAAAGACCGGATATGCGTAAAACCGAATGGGATGAATCAATGAGAATTATTAACATTTAATTCAATTATAATTGATCACTTATACTCTTTAACTGTTGTCAATTACTTCTAATGAATTATTGAGAATAAAAGCCACAAATTTTCACTTTTGGACTTTCATCGAACACTTGGTGTGCGTAATCACACCAAGTCCAATCTATCTTAATTTTTAGTGTTAATACCAATTATAGCAATCAAAGTGATTACTATAGTCCTTAGCAATAGTTCTATCACATTACAAATCCAGACAATTGAAACCACAAGTGCAAATTCATAAATTATAGCAAATAAACAGTAAAAGACAAGAAAGAAAAATGACACGCGATTTGTTTAGGCAGTTCCCACTGTCGTCCTCGCGTGGGGTACTCTGCCCCTAATTCTAGAATGTAGAATTAGGATAATTGCTATTATGATTGTGAAGTTTATGCAAGAGATAGAAAATAGTCACCGCAATTAAAACCCAATATGTTGAATTGAAAACTAAGCTCCCCTCTTCCCTTGATTCGATTTGAACCAAGTATGTCACCAATCTTCGATAAACCTCCAGTTGTAGCTACCATGTTGAGAACCCAAACCATTTCTCAAACCCTCTGCTCGACTGATTTAATTGTAATATGGTGACCCCAATTCTTTATTTACAATCCTCCGATTGTAGCTACCTTGTCGAGCGAACCCACAACTCCTTAATCCCTTAAGCACTGTTGAATTTGAAGCAAAGAATTGTCAAAAACCCCCAAATCCCAATGATCTTGGAGGACAAAACCCTCATATTTTATTCAAGAAAAACACACAATTACTCAACCTAAACAAGAACATAATCTTCTAATTCAAAAATTATCAACACACGCTCAACACCTTGATCGACAAAAATTATTATGTGTAGTTGTCATTGGATGAGTGAGAGGTTGAAGATGATGAGTACCTTGTGTATCTATTTCACTTTTCTTGTTAAAAACCAAATGATAGAACCTTACAAGATTATATATGTTTTCTTAAGTCAAAAAACAAACTGTCAAGCTGAAAAACAAATTTAACGAGCAAACGGTCGACCTATGCTAAAAGGGGGACTTGACCTGAGCATTCCCTAGGGTGCCAGAAGACAAAGTATGTGATTCATGCGTCTACCACTCCCGGGCTGCGCGTCGACGCGTTTCTCCTAAAAATTACTTCCAGGTTGAGTTAACCACACAGTCGATGTTAGAAAACCCGAGACTTCCCCATGGCACAACTTTCAATTCATGCGTCGACCGCTCCAGGGTTATGCGTCGACTCATAGTTCCTAAAAATTACTCCCAGGTTGAGTCGACCATACAATCAACGTTAGCAAACCCGAGACTTCCCAAAAGAGAAACTTTTAATCATGTGTTGGCCGGAGCTTTCTTTGAGTCGACTCAAAGCATAGAGATTTATAAAAATACCAAATTTTGAAGACTTTTCATGCTTCCTTGTCCACCATATCACCTAGCCACATTTCCAACATATAGTGGAAAGTTTTGACATCATTGAAATCCTTATTGAAGGAACATTGCCCTAACAATATGTACCTCTAATTGTATATCAAGTACATCTTGTTGTAATCTAAAAATTTTGTTTAGAAATTGGAAAAGTCTCATTCTAGTTTAATTGAGCGTGGAAGTCCTGAACAATTAGTTTAGGCAAAAAAGTTTCTTTCTAGTTTGATTGAGCAAAGAAGTTCTAGACAATTGGTTTGGGAAAGAAGTATCTTTCTAGTGAGATTGAGCAAAGAAGTCTTGGAAAGTTAGTTTGGGAAAGAAGTCTCTTTCTAGTGAGATTAGGCAGGAATTCTTGGACTGGTGTGTCTAAGCAAATTATAATTATCGCGGTGAAAAATCAGGGAGACCAGGTTATTGAGAAACTTGACTCATAGAGTTTTAAGAAGTCACTACCGAACTTTATTGTTTCCAAGGAAAAGGGAAAAGATCGAAACCCCATATTTAAACATGCAATGCAAGAAGTATAACTAAAAGCAAAGCACGAAGAAGAGATCTAAGGTACGGGGGTTACCTTATACAAAGAGAAGGTATTAGCACCCTATATATATATGTGTGTATATATATATATATATATATATATATATATATATATATATATATATATATATATATATATATATATATATATATATATATATATATATATATATATATATATATATATATATATATATATATATATATATATATATATATATATATATATATATATGTGTGTGTGTGTGTGTGTGTGTGTGTGTATGTGTGTGTGTGTGTGTGTGTGTAGTACTCTACATGAACCTTTTATAATATCTACTTTTTAGTGAAAATAGTTTGCTTGCTAAATGAGCGTGGAGATGAGAAAACAAATATATTTTATTATATTTTTGTTTGGAAAGACAAAGTCTTATACCTACGTACCAATGAAGGATCAAAACCTCGTAGTTCAAGGTAAAAATAACAAAAGAGTTTGTTGTGGTTGATTTTAGGAGAATGTATATTTCATCATCTTAAGGATAATACTCAACTAATACCACTACAAGTATGAGAGATGGATCTTGCATCATCATGAAAGAAGGGCTACTAACTTGTATATAAGATCAACAAGTTTCCACTGGTTTCCTTAAGTGGAAAGAATCAACATTTACTTCAATCATTACTATGGGGATATGAGAATTGTTAATTCTCTTTTTATGGTTGGCATTACTTTTAGTAAAACAAATTAGGCAGTAATATGTTAAATAGGATGAGTTAGCTTGATAAGAAAACAAGTTAAACAAAAAGTCCAATGTGATGAAGAAATATGTTAAGTTGAGATGTTTTATCAACTGAAGCAACATGTTGGATGAAATGTCCTATGCAGAGTCATTCAACATCTTGACCATGCTGGGATGGGATCTTGGATAGGTCTAAGATTTATTTAATGCAGAATATTCTGGGATTATTATGCTATCTTAGTGGCGTTCAAATTGAAGATTGAAGAAGAGTCAAGTTTATTTCAAGGAGTTTATTAGTTTCTAATTATGGAGACAAAATAGGAAACTAATCATAAAAAGTTCTATAATTTAGGAGATATATTTGTAGCCTTATTTGCTACAGATCAACTGCGATTTTGAAGCCCAATCTAGTCCAGAAGATGATTATAAATAGAAGGTTATTGACCTAGAAAAAGGATTATCCAAAAACACAACTTTAGATTATTAGGATTGAGTCTGTAAGCCACTCTCTAGGAGAGTTGTTATATGTGAGCTTCTCGAATACTATGTTGGTATGAGAGTAGGAATGATGTTATAAAGTTGAAATTCTATGTTGTTCATTCTTAAGCTTTAAAGAATAGAATGTATATTGTTCTTTGTTGTACCCCAAAATTTTCCCTCTCATTTATCAAGACTTTCTCACAAGATCTCTTTGATTCAAGACTGGATTAAGGTTTGATCAGCTCAAGACACCTCCTTATGCATTCATGACCAAAATTAGGGTTTGAGCTTGAACAAAGATTTTTGGACTATCAATGCTTCATATTACTTTCAAGTATCATCATGGACCCCTAAGATTATTCATGTCAAGTTTCAAGCCTTGAATCACATTTTTGATCAGTCAATTGGACAGTTGACCTAAAAATCAGCTGTATTGGGAAAAAAGTCAACCATGGCCAATCTACAGCCAAACTTCATAATTTTTGATCCACATCAACATTTTAGACTCATATGTATCATTTTATCAAGTTTGGACCATAATTCCTCAAGAAATTTGATCAAATCATCAAAAGGGCAAAATTGTCAAAATTAGGGTTTTTGATTGAGAAAGGGAAATTTCTTATTTTTGACCTAGCAAATGACCAATTGGTTTGAAGCATGATTTGAAGGGTTCAATTGCATCATCTTGACCTAATTACATCGTTCAAAACATTACAAATCCATTGGATTGACAGATGAAATTTGCAGTCAACTGATCAAAAGTCAACTGTATATTGAAAAGTCAAAATTTGACTTTTTGGTCAAAATCAAGTGCCAAGGATCCCAATTCATCAAAACTTGTCAAAATGTGAAACTTGTTCATCAAGAAATCAAAGATTGAATATTTTGTTTTAAAATTTGAAATTTTCTTAATTTAGAAAATTTTCAAAGTATAGAAAATTTCTTATTTTTTCTCAACTTTAAGCCAAATTCTCACCATAATACAAGATGATTCAAAGGAAGTTCACAACATGAAAGTTGTAGATCTCCATGAAATCTACAACTTTTCTACACACATTTTTCCCTAAATATGCTTGGATCTCAAGATATAATTTTGTGAATACATGCTCATGAACTAAAATAACTTAGTGAAATTTTGCCCTAATTTAGGAAGGTTTTTTACCTAACTTCATGGCAACTTTTCACCTAGTTCCAAGAGGAATATTGAAATGCATTTCAAAGATGAGTTATATAGCATATTGCAAGCTTTCCAAAATGTACACTAATACCTTGTGATCATTTTTTGTTAAGGAGAATCGAAGAGATGAAGTTGGCAATTTCTCACTTTGATTTCAAGCCATTTCATGATGAACCAAATTAAAATCTGAACCCAGGCTACATAATCCTTGCTCTACAGGCCTCAAACTTGTTTCTCACTTCATAATTTAATTCTTACACAGTTGATAAAGCCTTAATCCAAGCATAAGAGTCTTTGTCCAAGTTTTAATTCCATAAATGGCACAAAGTTGCCATTGCCATTTTAGAAAAGCATAACTTTTGCAACTTTTCACTCCATGAGCCTTGCATCTGTTTCTCTGCACACACGGGTCCTATAAACCAAAAGCAAAGTGTCTAGGACTTGTACCAACTCAAACCAGGCCTGTACAAGCATGTAGAGAGTTGTCTCTTCACTTTTCTTAAAAGGCAAGCAATAGAGCAAAAAGCCTACATTTGAGAAATCTGTTGTGGAGCTGACTTGAAACCTTCTCTATACTTATACACAAACACATTACAACTTAGGACACGATTGCAAAAGGCCAGAAAGACTCTCAAACTCTATATCACCAAAAACCTACCATAACTTGCAGTTTTATACCAAGCATAGCAATCCAAAAATTCACTCGTGCGTTTCAAGTTCTAATTACTTAAACAATTAACCTACATAATATCTAAGTGTTCCATACCATCATCCCATCACTGTAACTCCTCCTTCTCCATCTGCCATTTTTGTTTTTCAAGGTTGCAGGTTGACTTGGATAGGGAGATCCAGGCATTTTCAAGATAAGGTAAAGATTGGAACATACTCAGGGAGGTTCAGGCAAGCTAAATGGACCTTCATGCCTTCATGAACCCACTCAAACTCCATTCAAGATCTCAGCTGAAGGAGGTAAGAACTCTAACTTCTATCTTTTCATACAGACATCCATTGGTCTCGATTTGTGAAAGAAAAATGTAGATATTGTTGTGCTAAAGCCAACCATCTGCATAAATTTCATTTATGTTCATTATGTATGAAGAATTTTAGATTTAAAATTTGTGTAAAAATTAGGTTTAAAATTAGGGCCATTGAAATTAGCTTTGATCATTGATTGTTAGTTTACATGAGTTACATGGTTGAAATCGTGGAAAAAAGTACTACCATTTTCATGTTTGAAGTTTCCATTTTCATGGAGAAATGAGAAAGATATAGAGGTTCTGGCTAGCTTTAGGAAGAAGATGAAGTACAGGGCAAGGAGGCGTTATATGTTATGTGTTTTTTATTTCATATGAACTAACGGATGTACAACCACCCTAGTGGCAAGGTAGCGCGCTGAAAATGCATAGGTCATGGGTTCGAACCTTGGCGCTACCTTTTGCATATTTTCTCACATTTTTTGCCATTTTTCTCATTTTTGCAGCGCTGGGCTCTTTTCCATTTGGGTTTATGTTTTTTTCTAATATTACCTCCTGATTACTCAGGATACCCCTGACCCAATTTATTTTCATTCATTTATTTTATTTTTATTTATTTCATTAAATATTTTTTCCTTAGCATAAAAAAATCATAAAAATATAAAACATGACAAATATTGCATTTTGCTTATTTTATTTTATTTTCACATAAAAAATATTTTTAGTAAATTGTAAATTAACTACTTTTCTTAAATAAATTTGTAAAATAAAATAGACTTAGGATAATTTTTATTTCTTTTTTTTCATACTTGTAAATATTTATTTTGACATATAAAAAGGCTAAATATTTTCATAAATATTATTTACTATTTTAAGACAAAAATACAAAAAATAATACTTAAAGAACTTTATCTTCTTTTACGAATTAGAAATTAGGGTTAACCAATTTATAAAAAAATAATTTCCTTTTCTTAAATTATTAGGATTAGGTCAAAACTCTTTTGCATATGAAAAATAAAGCAAATTTCTTTTCTTGCATATACATAAACATTGCATATTTAATTTATATTGTATATTATTTATTCAAATACTTGTACAAATTCAATTTGGTTGTAATAGCTTAATTAGATTTATATTATTGCAAATCACCATTTATAATTTGTATAACCCCTCCCATGAAATGTGGTAATAGCGTAGTAATCTTTAAATTACGCAATTTACCGCTTTTATATACCATGCTAGTAATTAGGGTTTGAATAGAATAATCAAAACAACTCAAATAGAAAACCCTAATCCAAGACAAAATCAAGCATGAAAATAACACACTTGCACACAAGCACCCTTAGGGTTACCCCACTTGGTTGCCTTACACAAAAATGACCATATTACACATGCGAAGTATCTTGGCAAAAACAAACAAGTATAAGATCATAGTCCCTCGATGATGCTATTCAAAGTTGCCTTACAAAAATGATCTTAGTCCCTCAAAAAATGCCAAGATACTTTGCAACATTGCTAATCATGGTTATACGATGATCCACGCCCGTCCCGTTTACATCCAAAGATATGGTTGCTTACTAAATCAATGGTAAGACAACAATGTCAAAGGAATAGAAAATGAACAAGAAAGACAATTGAGTAGGTAGATTACTTCTAGTTACGTGCTCTATCTACAAACAATTATCCTTGCTATTTTTCCAAAACAAACACACACATTTCCGAAACATCTTACAAACATTGAAAACATTTTCAAAAAGACAAACATCTTTGTATACATTCTTACGAACGAGAATCATTACAAAGATTGCCTAAACAATGGCTTCTTTTACAAAATACTTTCAAAAACCACACAAAGTAAAATTTCAAAACAAAAGCAAGTGATTTAGCAAGTAACTAAGAGCCCTTGGAAAACCATGGATGAAAAGGGTGTTAATACCTTCCCTTTTCATAATCTACCCCCCGAACTTAAGAAACAATCTCAAAGGTCTTTCCTGTGCTTTTTAACCTTTCCTTTTGGATAAAAGAAAAGTCGATGGTGACTCTTGCTAACCGCAACATTTGCGATAAAATGCAAAACCCTCAAGTCAGTTCTCCCACCGTATTACAGAACCGGCGACTCTACTGGGGATATTATAAAATTGAGGTTACCTTAGGGCTAGATCACATTTATTTTCTTACATTTTTTGACTTGTATGCTTTACGTTACGGTTCTTTGTTTGGGTTTGAAATCCTCTACCCGGATTTGGGATACATTATAGGTAAATAGCAATATGTCGTGGAAACTGTGCGGGGTATACCGACATGATCTAAGAAATAGCTATGTTAGTGTGACATATTAGTGGGTACCGGTAGCCTCTGAGTCAGTCAAAGAGAATACGGGGCCGTAGAGTGATGTCATAAAGCACTAATGAACTTCTAGAACCCTTACTTGACCAACTTGGCCTTTAGGATGTAGTGAGATGACCGGCTTTGGTGCAATCTGAAGTTGGTAGATACTCGATACTACACTCATTGAGGGTTGGTTTCTTGGGATATTTAGGTCGCCATTAAAGAGGCTTGAGCTGAAACAATGACCAAGGAAACAATCTGGTGATATTGAGCTCCTCAGAACCCGGTTACTATTATTAGGACAGGTTTAAGCCAACTAAACTTCAAGAGGGTACTTACCTATAAAACCCCATGCAAGCCTAAACTAAGAACTTGTTTGCTTTGCTTGTATATGCATACTTGTACATAACATCATGGACATCATGAACATCACATGCATCCACTAACCATTTCAAGGATTTTGGATATTCATTTGTTCTTGTTTTGTAGGATATGGATTCACTTCGCAGGAAAACTATCCAAGTCAACCTTGTAAGAATTCCTCCACAACTTAAGGATCTAGATTCAAGGATCCCTAAGAACTCTCCATTCACCGAGAGACATGGTCGTCTACTCAACTTGGTCACCTCCAACACAGATGAGTATATGATGAAGGTACTCTTTCAGTTCTTTGATCCTTTGCACCATTGCTTCACATTTCCCGACTATCAGCTTGTGCCTACTTTGGAAGAATTATCTCAACTCTTAAGGATTCCCATTCTCAATCAACTACCTTTCAACGGTACGGAAAGAGACCCAAAGCCGAAATAGATTTCTCAAGCTCTGCACTTGCACTCATCTGATGTCACAACTCATTGGGAAACTAGAAGTGGTGTCAAAGGCTTCTTAGCAAAGTTCTTCTTTGAGAAAGCCCAAAGCTGTTGGAATTCCTTAGACTTGAAAGTCTTTGAGGAAATTGTGACTCTTCTTATCTATGGGATGGTCTTATTTCCCAATCCTGACCAACTCATAGATGTGAGCACCGTCAAGATCTTCATGTCACGTAACCCGGTGCCTATATTGCTAGGGGATATCCTACACTCTTTTCACACTCGCACAATGAGGAAAAGAGGTGTCCTTATGTGTTGCACTCCTCTCCTGGAAAGATGGTTTATTTCTCATCTTCCCCAATCAGTCTTAAAGAATGAGCAAGGTTCAAGATGATCACAAAGGTTAATAACGCTCAAACATTCAAATATTCATTGGTGCTCCCGATCCAAAGATAATGTTATCATTGTTGACCGTTGTGGGGAATTCCCTAATGTCCCTCTACTTGGCATTAGGGGAGGCATCACTTATAACCCATGTTTAGCTCTAAGAAAGTTTGGTTACGCCCGAAGGGATGGCCCGCACGAGATGCTGATTCAAGGTTTGGTATTCGACTACGACAATGACGATCAAGGTCTTCGCCATAGATTCATCCGAACTTGGAGGATGCTAAACAAGGTGGATAGTAAGACTTTGGGACACAAGAATTCCATCCCTCTTGAGCCTTACCTTAAATGGGTACAAACCCGCGCTCAAAGTCTTATGATGCCTTATCCTTCCATTCTTCTGGTAATTATTGAGCCTGTTAAGGAGGGAGATGTTCCATACACTATCCTACATCCTGACATGCCCACATCTCTTGAAGACCTACAAAGGGATTGGATACAGCTCAAAGGAGAGCGAGATACTTTCGAAGCCCAATTCTACGCAAGCGAGAAGAAGGTTTTGGAACTCACTAGGCTACTTCATGAGAAGCAGACTCTAAATGCCTACATAGGACCAAAGAGGATACGCACTACTTTTTTATCTTAGAGTTTTATATTATTTTGCCCAAGGGGCATTGATGTACTCAAACTTTATCTTATTAATATAACGTGTGTTTCTTTTTGTCTAAAACGAACTTGAATCTTTGAAATCCTTGAAAACATTGCATATGCACATATCATTCATCATAAAATAAACAGGTCTTTTGCAACAAGTTTCCTCATCTCTCTACTGTTTATTTCAGTAAGATGGATCTCGAAAAAACAGTCAAAGATCTCCAAGCTCAGAACACGCAGTTTCAACAGTTGTTCATGACCCTAGCCAAGGGGCAAGAAGAGTTGAAGACTCTACTGGCTGAGGAAAGGAAAAAGAAAACAAAGAAAGTCACCGGGGTTTTAAACATGGGGAGAAGATTGCAGGGGCGGACTAGAAGAACCTTTACTTTTGCAACAACGTCTGGTGAAGGAGAGGGAAAAGGAAAAGATACAGCAGTCCCTTCAGAATCTGAAGAGGAGGAAGAAGAGGAAGACTACTCTGAGGAACAATATCGTCCAGCTGATGATAAGTACAGACATCTCGAAGAGCGTTTGAGCGCTATGGAAATACAAAAGGTGCCAGGCCTATACTTTGAAGAATTGGGACTAGTGTCGAGAATTGTGATTCCTCCAAAATTCAAAGTTCCTTTGTTCGCAAAATATGATGGGGTGTCATGTCCTAAGATGCATCTCCGATCATACGTGAGAAAGATCCAACCACACTCCGCTGATAAAGACTTGTGGGTGCATTTTTTCCAAGATAGCCTATTTGGAACACAACTCGACTGGTTTTACCAACTAGAGAGAGCCAACGTCCACAATTGGGAAGATCTTGTCGCATCTTTCTACAAGCAATATCAATATAATGCTGATTTGGCGCCTACCCGTACTCAAATTCAGAGTATGGTTATAGCTTCCAATGAGAGTTTCAAGGATTACGCGCAGAAATGGAGAGATCTGGCTGGGAGAGTTCAACCCCCTCTGTCTGAAAGGGAATTGGTGGACATGTTCTTAGGCACTTTATCGGGCCCTTTCTTCAACAATTTAATTGGAAGCTCATCTGTAGGATTGACTGAGTTAATACTGACCGGAGAGAGGGTGGAAGCTGGCATAAAAAATGGAAATATTCAGAAGGATTCATATTCTTCTACAGCTGTGAGGAAGCCTTTTACTGGGAAGAAAGAAGTAGCTGCTGTATATCCATAAAGGAACCAAGGGAGAGCCAAACGCCGACCAATGGTAGGGGCTGTTATGATCCCAAAGCCTATATCTGATCAACCAAGAAGTAATCAACCAAGGGTGGAAAGGCCAGTGCGGAAATTCACCAGAATCAATATGACTTTGTCCCAAGTATTACCGCATCTTTTGAAATCCAATTTGGCAACTTTAAAAGAAGCTCCAAAAAACCCTAACACAACGTCCCCTCATTATCACCCAAATGCCCGTTGCGCATATCAATCTGAAAGTCCGGGTCACGACACTAACAACTATTGGGCCTTGAAAAACAAAATTCAAGACCTTATAGAGGCGAAAGAAATTGAGTTTGATGCGCCCAAGAAGCCAAACGTCATTTCTGCTCCTATGCCCAGACACAGTCACAACACCAATGCTATTGAAGATTTGTTTGTTACCACAGTTGATGGACTCGTGACTCCACTCCCAATCATTAAGATAAACTTGTTGAAAGTCGGTGTATTCCCGGGTTGTAATGAAGACTGCCACCTCTCCTTATCCTCACCAACTGTTTGCCCTTTGTTGAAAACAGGCATTCAACGCTTGATAGACAACAAAGAGATCATGTTTGAAAGTACTCATGTTTCACCTGTTCCTATTAAAGACGTTTCAATCATTACCATCTCCACCAATTCTTCCAGGGTCCCCAAAAGACCCGTTAGAATTACATTGGTTCCGAAAACTACTCCTCTTATAATCAAAATGCCTGGGACAGTCCCATATGAATCAGACAAAACTGTGCCGTGGAATTACAGTGGGGACATTGTTGTACCCCAAAATTTGCCCTCCCATATTCTTCAAAGTGTTGACAAGCATCATCTCAATTTGCTCAAGTCTACTCAAGGGTTGCACAATCCCAACATCCTCCTAAGCCAGTCAAAATTAGGGTTTTGGTTCCTTCAAGGAAATTGAGGTTTTCAGTGGCTCAATCAAGTCCCATGTGCCCATATACATTGCCAAGCATCTACATGTCAAGTTTCAAGACTCACAGCATCAAATTGCACAGTCAAAAAGCCCTAATTGCACCACAAACAACTGCAGAGGTAAAATGGTCATTTGGCAGTCAAAAGTCAGAATTTTTGGTCAACATCTTATTTTGAAGCCACAATCATCATTTGATCAAGTCTTGATCATGATTCCACAAGAATGGCTCAAAAATCATCAAGATGCCAAAAGTTTCTATTTTTGGACAGTTGAAAAGTCAACTGTAACTTGACCAAGGCATAACTTTTTCATGGTTCATCAGAAAAATCCCATCCAATTCTCATTTTGAAGGGGATGACATTTCCTACAACTCATCTTCACATTCCAAGTCCAATAAATGCTCTCACAAAAAGTTATCAATTTCTACATTATAGGTCAATTTCAAAAGTCAACAAAAAGGCACTTTAAGTCAAAGACCATAACATGAGATTGGTAAACCAAAATGACATGAGTCCAAAGGAATTGGTTAGAGGACTTCAAGACCTTTCCAAAATGTCAAAGAACATGTTCATAGGATCAAAATTGAGCAAGATATGCATTGGAGAAGTTGGGACATTTTTGGGAATTTGCAAAAGTCAACTTTGCCCAAAACACTTCATTTTTGCTAATGGGCCCCAAATTCCTTCTTGAATCATTGCCCAAGGCTTATGCACGACCCATTGAGATTAATTTGAATTATTTTCTTATTTTTATTAATTATTTGGATTTTTAATTGATTAATAATTCATTTAATTGATTTAATTGTAGGAAAATTGAAAAGATATTATTTTCAAATCTTTTGTGGAGCAAATATGATCAACACATGCTGAAGATTTCATGTATCAATCAAGGAGACAAAATCATCCAATTTTAGCAAGTTTTATCAATCAAAAAATTGGAAAAGATTTGATTGGAAATCAAGGATGCAAAACATTATGCCATGGATCTTTTGCCCAAAGATTTAACCTAATTCATTCCACTATATGTACTGAAGCTTAACCTAAAATCATTCACGTGCCAAAGCTGCTGCAAGAACCTTTACCACATTGAAAAAATTCCAAGAAAGCTTGAAACTGAATTCCCCTTTCCAGGCCCTTTCAAGGAGATTTCTTGATTCAAACACCTTGCTGGGACACTCAGGAACACATTGCAATCAAGAACAAGCTCTAACACTCGAAGAATCGTTCTACAAAGTCATATGGTTTACCACTTTTTTTCAAAATCATAATCATTAATTCATGCGTTTTTAACATCTTTTATTGATTGTGTTGTGTTCATAGGACCCATACGAAGCTATTAGTGTGATTGAATTGCATTATGGTGCCCTGAAGCGTGAACCACCATTGTTGAATTCTAGGTTTTCAGAGCTCTCAGATTAGGGCTTTTCACATATAGCAAAATTGGACCTCATAACGCCTATGGTTGAATTCGTCAAGGCCAGACGAATTCAACCCAACCATCGCGCCCTTTTTATGTTCACTGTACGCCTAATCGTTATTATTGGCAGTTTCACTTTGTGGGGGTTAAAACCCCCCGCTATTTGATTGTCTTTGTTACAGGAAAACGAAGAAGATGAAGGACGCATTCACGCGTGGTTGGTCTATTCAAATAATATGCGCGCGTTTTACTTTATGGCATAATTGTTTGGTTTCTTAATATATTATTTATTGATCAGTATATTAACAAAAGCGTGCATTTGGCTCAGTGGAGGAGGACGTGTCTGACAATTAATGGGACCTGGGTTCGATTCCCAGGTCCACCCAAACCTTTGTTTCTATTTTGTTTAATAAGATTATGTGCAGGCTTCCAAGAGATTTCCACCATGAACCTTCAGCGTTCTACATGCCAAGTGGCCATGATCATCAATCCAAGGGCCAAAAAGTGATGAACACTATATTCTCCAGTCAACCAACAGGCGCTTGATTATGAAAGTCAACAAGGGCTTGGTGTTCTTGGGCCAGAATTGCTTCACTAACCTCCCTTGGGTCCATCAAACCCCCTGGTTTATTTTTTTCTTTTTATTTTCTTTCCTTTTTTAATTCTTTTAACTAATTATTAATATTATTTAATTAACTAACAAATTAATATTTTTAATAAATTCAGAGAATAAAACATGTGAATATTTTTATTAATTATTACTATTTTTATCTATTAATTTATTTTGTAAATAAATTCTAATTAATCAACTTAGTTTAATTTAGATTTAACTTTGACCTTTTTCTCAATAAATAAAAAGTATGTAGAATTAGGGTTTAACAATTTTCAATCATATTTTCTTATTATTATTATTTATTAATTATTATTATTTTTGTAAATAAAATGTAAATTAATTAATTTAGTTAATTAGGTTAACTTTGACATTTTTTATAATAAGTAAAATAAACTTAGAACTAGGGTTTTTTTGATCTTTTAATTACCTTTTCTTTTTATTTTCATTAAAACATTAAAAAACATTAAAAAAAATAAAAAACATTTTTTTCTTTTAATTAATTAATTAATTAGTTTAGGGTTAATATTTAATTAAATGCAAAGGACAAAAAACTCATATTTTCTCAAAAGGGTCAAAACTCTAAGGACGTCCCGATTCAACTCTTTCGCGCGCATATTTATTGTTAATTCATTATTTTGATTATATTTATGTAACTGCTTTGAGGATGTAATAGATAATTAGGACCTCTTTTATCGCTTTCTTTACTTTCTCGCATTTATTTCCAACGGGTTATGTTTTTGGCGATGAAAAACCCGACGCCTTGTAATAGCGTAGATTCAACTTTCCGCAATTTATTTTCCGCACTCTTAACTGTTAATTATGCCTACAAGACTGTATGCCAAATAAAATTAATCCGTAGCTCACAAATGCATGATCAAAGATAAATATAAACTGAAAACAACACACAAAGCACATGCCACTCTTAGGGTACGCCTCACTCGTTGCCTCGAACGTGGTCGTCAAGTATAGGGTGTTTTAGAGGTAGCCCTTCTGTCTAAAGATCCAGTTGCCTCGAAACGGTTGCCTCAGATAAAAAGGATCTAGGACACTAGGGTTACTTCTAAGGTGTCCTACTATTGCTTCGGTGACCACAATGTCCCTAATAATCGAATTGACCCGAATAACTCCAACGATTGTGCTACCTACCTCTCAATGGTGGGATAGCACTATCTAAAGGACTCTTACACAACCTAATTCCTTAGAGTAGGTAGATCTCATGGGTACTTGCTCTTTTCAAACAGACAAAAACAACTTTTCACACTGACACTTTCAAAAGTTTTCCAACAAATTTTTCATACACTCTCGAGGACAGATACAAGAGTTACTTAGAAATTTTTCAAACGAAACTTTTTTCAAAACCCACACACACTTGAAAAGCAAACATCTTTTGAAAACATAAGAGCAAGTACCTAAGAGCCCATGGATAACCATGGATAGAAAGGGTGCTAACACCTTCCCTTTCTATAAATCTACCTCCCGAACCGAGAGACATCTCGAATAAGGAATTTTGCTGTGCTTTTGTCCTTTCCATGTTGGAGAACATAAAATACGGTGGCGACTCTTGCTTACCGCGGCATTTCGCGAAACCAGCTAAAAACAGTCAGTTCTACTTCCACCGATCACAGAACTGGCGACTCTGCTGGGGATTCTAATAAGTGAGGTGTACCTTAGGATTAGACCACTATTATAATTTCAATTGCTTGCTTTGCCTGATTTAATATTGTGGGCCTGTTTTGGGAGTTTCATAGATCCTAACCCGGATCTGGGGGATACCTTTTAGAAAGTAGCAACAAACTGTGAGGGAACTGTGCGGGGTATACCGACACGGTTGAAGCAGTTTGCTACGTTGATGTGGCACTTTGGTGAGTACCGGTAACCCTTGAGTCAAGTCAAGGAGAGTACGAGGCCGCCGCGTGGTGTCGTGAAGCATCAACTGACCTTAGGAACCTTACTTGACCATCCTGGCCTCTTTAGGGTAGTGAGATGACCGACTTTGGTACAGTCCGAAGTTGGTAGATACTCGATACTACACTCATTGAGGGTTGTTTTCTTGGAATATTTTGATCGCCAGTTCAGTGGCTAAATCAAAACAATGAACATAGAAAACAACCCAATGATATTGAGCTCCTTAGAACCCGGTTACTTTTGATAGGACAGGTTTTGAGCCCACCAACTTCAAGAGGGTAGTATCCCAAACTTCATGCTGACCTAAACTCTAAGGGCTCTCTGTGTGACTTGTATGCCTTCAAACTTGACTACTTGCATGCTTGTTATCTGACACTTGAGTTTCTTGCAGGTTTTGTTTACAGTCCTTAATCTGGACTCATAACAGGGTTTACTTACATCACTCCACGCATAGCATAACATCATACCATCATACCATTACATACATCCTACATAAGGACTAATCCATTTCAAGGATCTCAAGGGTCTGTGATGCAGGTCATGATGTCTAGCAAGGGGCAAAGGGGATTTATTTTCCTCTAGCCAAAGTGGAAATCCCAACAGGGTAACCTGAGTCAGGGGCTATGACCCACTCGATATGGTGAGCCTTGACTCTTGAAGAAGGACTCTCATCAACATGAAGTTCTTTCCATCAAGCTACAAAATTCAAATTCTAACAATTTTTCTTGTTTACCCCACGAGATCCTTGTAAACATTGCATGCATATCATACATATTATTGCATTACAGGTACCCTTGTTACAGGTCACTTACCGTCTTCGCTGTTTATTTCAGCGATGGCTTCCCAACAAGACAACCAGGATCTTCATGCTCAAGAGACTCGGTTCGGGGAGATCCTCCTAAATCTATTCAAGGGGCAGGAAGAGCTGAGAACACTCCTCATGGGGAATTTGGTCAAGAACAATCCAGAAGACAGTAAGGATGAACGATTGAAACATCTGCAAACTGAGGTAGATGCAATGAGAACCCAGATGCTGGGGCAAATGGCCCTTATCCAAGGCTTAGCTCGGAAGCAAGAAGAGTTGAAAGCCATGATCAACCAGCTTCAGCAAGACAATATGAAGCAAGTAGTCAAGGCTGGAGACCAAACCGGTAATCAGTCTCCTAGAAGTCAAAGGTTTGGTTCAATGAATAGACCTCTCCAAGCTGCTACTACTTCACAGGTCCAACAGCGACCTCGCCAAGAACAACGGGTTGATCAGAGCAAGCCAGACAAGCCTAGGAGGCAATTCACCCAGCTCAACATGTCACTGTTTCAAGCTTTACAACGCCTGTTGAGATTGAATCTGATCACATTAAGGGACCCTCCTAAGAATCCCAACACTTCCTCTTCCAGGTATAACCCGAGTGTGAGATGTGCCTACCATTCTGACAGTCCTGGACACGACACCGACGACTGTTGGACTCTGCAGAACAAGATCCAGGACCTGGTCGATGAAGGAGCAGTGGAATTCACCCAACATGGTCAGGTCGAGTTCTTCTACTATCCCTAGACGAGAAGACTTTTTGTTCATTGGAATTTTCAATTTGTAATTTCCTTTTGATTGTTCAAACATTTGTCCATGTCAAACTTTATTACTTTATCAATGCATCGCATATGTCTGTTTTGAATTAATCCATTCGTATCCACTATATTCAAATTGCTTTCATATTTGTGATGATTTAACTCTCGATTAAAAAATTCTAAGCCTTTTGAAGGAGGATGACGAAAACGATACCGCGATCTTTACAGTATGCTTTTGAACAGACCCCGCTGATGAGGTACAGACATTGTTTCCAATCCTAAACACTGGAGTTATAAGGAAGATAATCCCTAGTCAACCCCTTTGAGCCAAAGAAGTCGGAGTTTTTATTTTCTAAAATTAAAACCCTTATTTATAACCTGGGGCAGGGTAGTTCTCTCAGTTGATCCAGGTGCACAATGAATGACATCAAAGGAGTCCTTCCAAAGCAAAAGACAGTGATGGTTCCGAATAATCATAAAGATAGGCAGTCATTATCTCTCAGAAATAAAAGCCCATTAAGTCAAAACCTATGAAGGAGACTTACAAAAACTGGGGCATCCCGCTGGCTATAATCACAAAAGAAACAGTTCAGGCAAAAAACAGGGATAACACAATCAAAAGAAAGAGGTCCTACAAACCCTCAACAAAAAAGAAATGACTGCCTATTCAAAATAAATTGTCAATATCCGAACCATCACCGGAATAACAGAGCGAAGACTCAAACAAGGTCTAACGCACGATCAACTGAGTTTAGGTTTGAAGAACATCACGAAGAGCGGGTGGGTACAAATAAATTTTGAGCCTTTATCCTTTGTTTCTTAAACCGTGAACCAGGCCACGTTACAACCCTCAAAAAGTCCTAGCTGAAGCATGGGTTAGTTCAAAAGCATACTGTTACCAAAGATATCCTGACTCCTGTAGGGCTCGTTGATAAAATCTTGAGTTGACATCACATTTTACAAAACTTGCTTATTTTAATTGAAAACTGCATTTTCAAAAACTTCAAGACAGACATAAGCTTTGCATTTTAAATAACATTGTTTGCATATGCCTATTTGTTCAAACAACAGAGAAATTCGCACGACGAATATCTAATGAACAAAAATCTTCTCAAGGATCACCTCAAGTGGAAAAACACTTCCGATCAAGGGGCAGACGTGATCATGGTCCATCATCTGGGGCAGTCCAGTCAAGATTCAGAGAATCTCTTAAAAGGTCAAGTAGCCTGGGGAAAATCTCCATCTGAATCAATTGGGGCATTGGACATGAATCCCAACAACGAATCTTGCATGATCAAACATCTTCTGGTAGTATGGTAACACAACACTACCGACAGTGACAACTCCCTACATTCTGAGAGCATGGACATAGTCGAAAAAATGTTACGCATAATCAAAGACCCGCTAGGTTGACACACCTAGGCAAAAATAAGGGCTTCCCGGCGAACAAAAAGTGTTCGGGCAAAATAAGGGATGGAAATAAAAAAATCTGTACACCCGGCAAGTCGAAAACCTGAAAAGGCGGCTTGGGCAAAAAAGGGTATCCCGGTGGACTGAAAACCCGAAAGGGCGGTCCAGGCAAAAATTAGGGACCAAAAGCGTACGACTATGTCCCGTCATCTTGTCACTTGCCTACCAGAAGAAGATTTGTCAACCGACAGTTATCAAGGCCTCCACAGGTACCTTCTCCCGCAGAAACAGGGGCAATAATGAGTTGTCAAAGCGATCTAGTTGCTCTGTCCACCAAGGTACCAAGGTAGGTTCGGCTGAAGAACATGACTAAGATACCTTCACTCCCCCTAGAGTAAGACAAATCAGCAATACTCTCCCCGAGCAGAGGTTGTCTCCCGTCAGCCCTAACAAGGCACAATATCTCCAGCAAGTCAGCGATACTATCCCCAAGCAGAGTTAGTCTATAGTCAGCCTTAAGGAAGTTGGGTATCCCCAGAAAATCTCAATATTCCCCAGCGGAGTATACAGATGTTCATAAGCAAGCATCCCCGACAGTTTTGATCTAAGATTGTTCCCCGACGGAATACAGACACCCCAGTGGAGCCATTCTCCAGTACAGTCCAAAGTTTCCCCAGGAGAGTTGAATCAATCTACCCAGTAGATTCTGGAAGCTTATCCCCAGTAGATTCTGGAAGCTTATCACCTGCAGAGTATATACGTCTCCCCCCGACTTTATTCAAAGGTTATTCCCCACCAGAGCTTATAACTGGGTTATCCTCAGCTAATTGCAATAGAAAGATCGTCCTCGGCGAAATTCTTCCTATCCCCCAGTGGAGTTCATCAAATTCCCCAACAAAACATATCAACGGAATACCCAACGGAGTTCTCATCAAATTCTCAACGAAGTATCTCTTCCCACAAAGTATTTCCCCGCAGAGTAATCTCTCCAACAAGTTTATTCCCCAACGGAGTCATCTTCTCCTACCGGTTTATTCTTGCAATCAACATCCCCAGCGGAAACGAAGAACTCTAATCTTCAATATCACCCTAGGAGTCAACAAGCCCCCGGCATTCGTCAAGGATTTATTTTCCCAGACGAAAACACATTCATAAACATATCACATTTCATACATCCTGCTTAAATACATGATAAAATGCATACTACACTACCTCTGAACATCATGACATCATGCATTTTATACATCATGACATTGCATACAACTGATGTTTTTCCTTTTCAGGAAAAAAGGTCCATCCAAAGATGATTACTATCAACCGTCGCAATTCCAAATTCGATACCTGTATCTAGCCAGGGCATATCTGTGAGCGATTAATTATGGATTCGATACCTGTACCCAGCCAGGGCATGTCTGCATGAAGAGTTTAGAGATTCGGCACCTATATCCAGCCAGGGCATATCTGTAGACGACTAATTCCATATTCGATTCCTGTATCCAGCCAGGGCATATCTGTGAGTAACTGATTGTAGATTCGATTCCTGTATCCAGCCAGGGCATGTCTGCATGAAGAGTTTAGAGATTCGATTCCTGTATCCAGCCAGGGCATATCTGTAGACGACCAATTCCAGATTCGATTCCTGTATCTAGCCAGGGCATATCTATGAGTAACTGATTGTAGATTCGATTCCTGTATCCGTCCAGGGCATGTCTGCAGGAAGAGTTTAGAGATTCGATTCCTGTATCCAGCCAGGGCATATCTGAAGACGACCAATTCCATATTCGATTCCTGTATCTAGCCAGGGCATATCTGTGAGTAATTGATTTTAGATTCGATACCTGTATCCAGCCAAGGCATGTCTGCATGAGGAGTTTCCAGATTCGATTCCTGTATCTAGCCAGGGCTTATCTGTAGATGACCAATTCCAGATTCGATTCCTGTATCTAGCCAGGGCATATCTGTGAGTAACTGATTGTAGATTCGATTCCTGTATCCGGCCAGGGCATGTCTGCATGAAGAGTTTCCAGATTCGATTCCTATATCTAGCCAGGGCATATCTGTAGACGACCAATTCCAGATTCGATTCATGTATCTAGCCAGGGCATATCTGTGAGTAACTGATTGTAGATTCGATTCCTGTATCCGTCCAGGGCATGTCTGCATGAAGAGTTTAGAGATTCGATTCCTGTATCCAGCCAGGGCATATCTGTAGACGACCAATTCCAGATTCGATTCCTGTATCTAGCCAAGGCATATCTGTGAGTAATTGATTGTAGATTCGATACCTGTATCCAGCCAGGGCATGTCTGCATGAGGAGTTTCCAGATTCGATTCCTGTATCCAGCCAGGGCATATCTGTAGACGACCAATTCCAGATTCGATTCCTGTATCTAGCCAGGGCATATCTGTGAGTAACTGATTGTAGATTCGATACCTGTATCCAGCTAGGGCATGTCTGCATGAAGAGTTTAGAGATTCGATACCTGTATCCAGCCAGGGCATATCTGTAGACGACCAATTCCAGATTCAATTCCTGTATCTAGCTAGGGCATATCTGTGAGTAACTGATTGTAGATTCGATACCTGTATCCAGCCAGGGCACGTCTGCATGAAGAGTTTAGAGATTCAATTCCTGTATCCAGCCAGGGCATATCTGTAGACGAAGAATTCCAGATTCGATTCCTGTATCTAGCCAGGGCATATCCGTGAGTAACTGATTGTAGATTCGATACCTGTATCCAGCCAGGGCATGTCTGCATGAAGAGTTTAGAGATTCGTTTCCTGTATCCAGCCAGGGCATATCTGTAGACGAAGAATTCCGGATTCGATTCCTGTATCCAGCCAGGGCATATCTGTGAGTGATTGATTGTAGATTCGATACCTGTATCCAGCCAGGGCACGTCTGTAAGCAACCTTTTGAAGTTCCGGATTCGATTCCTGTATCTAGCCAAGGCATATCTCTGAGCGAGTGATTGTAGATTCGACACCTGTATCTATCCAGGGCACATCTGCATGAGGAGTTTGGAGATCAACCCCTGTAACAGGCCAGGTAATTATCTTTCTTTCTCAAGTACGCAAGTTCTCGCTAAGGAATCTCTTACGCGATCGACACACATTTCCAAATGGCATCTATAAGCCCATTCCCGACAAGGTTATGTCACAGCTCTAGATGGAATCTATAAGCCCATCCTCCTATCCACCACCTTTCCAAATGGCATCTATAAGCCCATTCCCGACATCACACTACTGATACTCTACTATGCGAGTGCAAATTTCTGGGCACTCCAGTGTCCAATCATCTTCCACCTTCGGATCACGAAAGGCTCGCAAGCCAATCTACATCCTCAGGTCTAAGAAGATTGAACAAGGGCAATTGTTGTACCCCAAAATTTTCCCTCCCATATTCTTCAAAGTTTTGACAAGCATCATCTCAATTTGCTCAAGTCTACTCAAGGGTTGCACAATCCCAACATCCTCCTAAGCCAGTCAAAATTAGGGTTTTGGTTCCTTCAAGGAAATTGAGGTTTTCAGTGGCTCAATCAAGTCCCATGTGCCCATATACATTTCTAAGCATCTACATGTCAAGTTTCAAGACTCACAACATCAAATTGCACAGTCAAAAAGCCCTAATTGCACCAAAAACAACTGCAGGGGTAAAATGGTCATTTGGCAGTCAAAGTCAGAATTTTTGGTCAAAATATTATTTTGAAGCCACAATCATCATTTGATCAAGTCTTGATCATGATTCCACAAGAATGGCTCAAAAATCATCAAGATGCCAAAAGTTTCTATTTTTGGACAGCTGAAAAGTCAACTGTAACTTGACCAAGGCATAACTTTTTCATGGTTCATCCGAAAAATCCCATCCAATGCTCATTTTGAAGGGGATGACATTTCCTACAACTCATCTTCACATTCCAAGTCCAAGAAATGCTCTCACAAAAAGTTATCAATTTCTACATTATAGGTCAATTTCAAAAGTCAACAAAAAGGCACTTTAAGTCAAAGACCATAACTTGAGATTGGTAAATCAAAATGACATGAGACCTAAGGCATTGGTTATAGGACTTCAAGACCTTTCCAAAATGTCCAAGAACATGTTCATAGGATCAAAATTGAGCAAGATATGCATTGGAGAAGTGGGGTCATTTTTGGGAATTTGCAAAAGTCAACTTTGCCCAAAACACTTCATTTTTGCTAATGGGCCCCAAATTCCTTCTTGAATCATTGCCCAAGGCTTATGCACGACCCATTGAGATTAATTTGAATTATTTTCTTATTTTTATTAATTATTTGGATTTTTAATTGATTAATAATTCATTTAATTGATTTAATTGTAGGAAAATTCAAAAGATATTATTTTCAAATCTTTTGTGGAGCAAATATGATCAACACATGCTGAAGATTTCATGTATCAATCAAGGAGACAAAATCATCCAATTTTAGCAAGTTTTATAAATCAAAAAATTGGAAAAGATTTGATTGGAAATAAAGGATGCAAAACATTATGCCATGGATCTTTTGCCCAAAGATTTAACCTAATTCATTCCACTATATATACTGAAGCTTAACCTAAAATCATTCACGTGCCAAAGCTGCTGCAAGAACCTTTACCACATTGAAAAAATTCCAAGAAAGCTTGAAACTGAATTCCCCTTTCCAGGCCCTTTCAAGGAGATTTCTTGATTCAAACACTTTGCTGGGACACTCAGGAACACATTGCAATCAAGAACGAGCTCTAACACTCAAAGAATCGTTCTACACAGTCATACAATTTACCACTTTTTTTCAAAATCATAATCATCGATTCATGCGTTTTTAATATCTTTTATTGATTGTGTTGTGTTCATAGGACCCATACGAAGCTATTAGTGTGATTGAATTGCATTATGGCGCCCTGAAGCGTGAACCACCATTGTTGAATTCTAGGTTTTCAGAGCTCTCAGATTAGGGCTTTTCACATACAGCAAAATTGGACCTCATAACGCCTATGGTTGAATTCGTCAAGGCCAGACGAATTCAACCCAACCATCACGCCCTTTTTATGTTCACTGTACGCCTAATCGTTATTATTGGCAGTTTCACTTTGTGGGGGTTAAAAACCCCCGCTATTTGATTTTCTTTGTTACAGGAAAACGAAGAAGATGAAGGACGCGTTCACGCGTGGTTGGTCTATTCAAATAATATGCGCGCGTTTTGCTTTATGACATAATTGTTTGGTTTCTTAATATATTATTTATTGATCAGTATATTAACAAAAGCGTGTATTTGGCTCAGTGGAGGAAGACGTGTCTGGCAATCAATGGGACCTGGGTTCGATTCCCAGGTCCACCCAAACCTTTGTTTCTATTTTGTTTAATAAGATTATGTGCAGGCTTCCAAGAGATTTCCACCATGAACCTTCTGCGTTATACATGCCAAGTGGCCAAGATCATCAATCCAAGGGCCAAAAAGTGATGAACACTATATTCTCCAGTCAACCAACAGGCGCTTGATTATGAAAGTCAACAAGGGCTTGGTGTTCTTGGGCCAGAATTGCTTCACTAACCTCCCTTGGGTCCATCAAACCCCCCTGGTTTATTTTTTTCTTTTTATTTTCTTTCCTTTTTTAATTCTTTTAACTAATTATTAATATTATTTAATTAACTAACAAATTAATATTTTTAATAAATTCAGAGAATAAAACATGTGAATATTTTTATTAATTATTACTATTTTTATCTATTAATTTATTTTGTAAATAAATTCTAATTAATCAACTTAGTTTAATTTAGATTTAACTTTGACCTTTTTCTCAATAAATAAAAAGTATGTAGAATTAGGGTTTAACAATTTTCAATCATATTTTCTTATTATTATTATTTATTAATTATTATTATTTTTGTAAATAAAATGTAAATCAATTAATTTAGTTAATTAGGTTAACTTTGACATTTTTTATAATAAGTAAAATAAACTTAGAACTAGGGTTTTTTTATCTTTTAATTACCTTTTCTTTTTATTTTCATTAAAACATTAAAAAACATTAAAAAAAATAAAAAACATTTTTTTCTTTTAATTAATTAATTAATTAGTTTAGGGTTAATATTTAATTAAATGCAAAGGACAAAAAACTCATATTTTCTCAAAAGGGTCAAAACCCTAAGGACGTCCCGATTCAACTCTTTCGCGCGCATATTTATTTTTAATTCATTATTTTGATTATATTTATGTAACTTCTTTGAGGATGTAATAGATAATTAGGACCTCTTTTATCGCTTTCTCTACTTTCTCACATTTATTTCCAAAGGGTTATGTTTTTGGCGATGTAAAACCCGACGCCTTGTAATAGTGTAGATTCAACTTTACGCAATTTATTTTCCTCACTCTTAACTGTTAATTATGCCTGCAAGACTGTATGCCAAATAAAATTAATTCGTAGCTCACAAATGCATGATCAAAGATAAATATAAACTGAAAACAACACACAAAGCACATGCCACTCTTAGGGTACGCCTCACTCATTGCCTCGAACGTGGTCGTCAAGTATAGGGTGTTTTAGAGGTCGCCCTTCTGTCTAAAGATCCAGTTGCCTCGAAACGGTTGTCTCGGATAAAAAGGATCTAGGACACTAGGGTTACTTCTAAGGTGTCCTACTATTGCTTCGGTGACCACAATGTCCCTAATAATCGAATTGACCTGAATAACTCCAACGATGGTGCTACCTACCTCTCAATGGTGGGATAGCACTATTTAAAGGACTCTTACACAGCCTAATTCCTTAGAGTAGGTAGATCTCATGGGTACTTGCTCTTTTCAAACAGACAAAAACAACTTTTCACACTGACACTTTCAAAATTTTTCCAACAAATTTTTCATACACTCTTGAGGACAGATACAAGAGTTACTTAGAAATTTTTCAAACGAAACTTTTTTCAAAACCCACACACACTTGAAAAGCAAACATGTTTTGAAAAGATAAGAGCAAGTACCTAAGAGCCCATGGATAACCATGGATAGAAAGGGTGCTAACACCTTCCCTTTCTATAAATCTACCTCCCGAACCGAGAGACATCTCGAATAAGGAATTTTGCTGTGCTTTTGTCCTTTCCATGTTGGAGAACATAAAAGACGGTGGCGACTCTTGCTTACCGCGACATTTTGCGAAACCAGCTAAAAACAGTCAGTTCTATTTCCACCGATCACAGACATCTACTACCATGGCATCAAACAAGATGGGATGGCCGTCGAAGAGATAAACTCAGAAGAAGAAGATTCCGAATTTAGCAATATTTCGGAACTAGTAAGATTACCCGAAGCGGTAGGATATTTTCTCCAGAGATTTCCCCCCTCCCTCCAAAGGCAGTTTTTGGACCCGTGGCTGCTTCAAAGGTTACTTCCGTACCAATAATAATCTCTGCAAGTGCTCCTATTGACGAAGCCGTTATAAGCCCTACTATTATTCCTACCAACACTCCTGCTGCTGAAACTCGAGGAAAAAGTATTCAAGTGGAGCCTGTCCGGACGAAGGCTCAATCACTGACTATCCACGAGACCTCAAAGAAATAAATGGAGGAGATTCTAAAAATAATAAAGAGGAGCGACTATGATGTAGTTAAACAGTTGGGGAAAACTCCCTCCAAAATATCCATGCTGGCATTGCTACTGTGTTCTGAGGCACATGCAAAAGCCCTGGTGAAGTTCCTAAAGATAGCCCATGTGCCTCAAGAGACGTTTGCTGATCAATTTCAAGATTGTGTGGCCAGCTTGACAGTGGATAATGGCCTAGGCTTCTCAGATGTTGATCTAACACCAAGGGGAAGAAAGCACAACGAGGCATTACATGTCTCTGGAATGTAGAGGCACAACTCTGGCCCATGTCTTAGTGGACACTGGCTCATCTTTGAATGTTTTACCGAAGAAATCTCTCGACAGACTGGACTGCGAAGGACTGACGTTAAGGCCAAGTAACATAGTCTTAAGGGAATTTGATGGCTCAAAGAGGATGGTACACGGGGAGGTGGATATCGCCATAAAGGTTGGGACTCAGACTTTCAATTCTACCTTTTATGTAATGGACATCCGCTCCTCTTACTCCTGTCTGCTAGGACGACCATGGATCCATAATGTTGGCGCTGTCACCTCTACCTTGCACCAGATGCTGAAATATCCGGTTCAAGGAAAGATTATCACTGTCCATGGAGAAGAAGAAAATATGATTAGCCATCTCAATTCCTTCAGGTATGTGGAATTGGACGGCGAGTTCATTGAAACTCCTTTTCAACACTTCGAAGAGGTTCACCAAGAGGTAGCAGTGACCAAAGTTGTGTCCCAGATTCCCAAGATTACAAGACCTCCACTCTGGATGTCATCTCTGAAGGACGCCAAGGCAGTAGTGGAAGAAGGTGGATGCACCATCTGGGGGCAACTTCCGGATATTCCGTATAAATTTGACAAATTTGGATTATGTTTCACTTCAAGTGCTCAGAAGGCTGTACGTCGTTCCCGTGCGGGAGGGCCACCCTTGAAGATTAGCAACCGAGAGGTCAATGCGGTAGAAGATGGTGAAGAGGATTGCATCTTAGAGGATTGGATCTTTCCGACTATCAACGGAGGACTCTGCATTTGGGAGGCCAGAGACTTTGTCCCAATAACTTTCATCCCTTAGTAATTTACCTTTACTTATTTTTGGATCTGTAATATTCAAAAACAATCCGCACTCTTAAAACCTTGTGTCTTGCCCGAGGCACAATGGTCCATTTGTAAGGGTTATTAATTCATCTTCATATGACATTCAATGAATCATGGACATTTTTCGCATACAAACTTTTGTGCTCATTGTTTTTCTTTTACATTTTATTTTAAAGGATGGCTATACCCTTACACACACCCATACTCACAAATGCAGGTACCCCTCCATTCTGGATCCCATGGGTAACGATACTGCTATGGCCTTTTGTGACTCTGAAGATCTAATATACCAAGCCGAAGACGAAGGTGAGGAAGATTGTGAAGTACCAGGGGAACTTGCCAGACTACTACAACAAGAGGAAATAACCATTCAGCCTCACGAGGAGCCTGTGGATACAATCAACCTGGGTACCAAGGAGGATAAAAAAGAGGTCAAGGTGGGTGCCAATCTGGAGCCTATAGTCAAGGAGCATCTGATTCAGCTATTTCATGATTATGTTGAGATCTTTGCTTGGTCATATGAAGATATGTCGGGACTTGATACGGACATCGTGGTACATCGTCTTCCTACAAGAGAAGATTGGCCTCCAGTAAAACAAAAAGTCCGCCACATGAGACCTGATATGTCAGAAAAGATCAAGGCGGAGGTCATGAAGCAAATCAATGCTGGATTCTTGGCTGTCACTTCCTACCCTCAATGGGTTGCCAACATTGTTCCCGTACCTAAAAAAGACTGAAAAGTACGAATGTGCGTAGATTATAGAGATTTGAATAGGTCAAGCCCTAAAGATGATTTTCCACTCCCCCACATCGATATCCTGGTTGACAATACGGCCCAACACAAAGTGTTTTCCTTTATGGACGGATTCTCAGGTTATAACCAAATCAAAATGGCACCTGAAGACATGGAGAAAACAACATTTGTCACACAGTGGGGCACATTCTGCTACAAGGTGATGCCATTTGGATTGAAGAACGTTGGGGAAACCTATCAATGCGCCATGGTAGCTTTATTTCACGACATGATACATCATGAAATAGAGGTCTACGTAGACGATATGATAGCCAGATCTCAAATAAAAGAAGAGCATCTTGATCACTTACAAAAGCTGTTTGAGAGGCTGAAGAAGTACAAGCTGAGGTTGAATCTAAAGAAGTGCACATTCGGAGTACGGTCTGGTAAACTCCTAGGGTTTGTCGTCAGTAATAAGGGTATAGAAGTCGATCCTGCCAAAGTTAAAGCAATACAAGAGATGCATGCTCCTCGTACTGAGAAGGAAGTCAGAGGATTCTTGGGATGCTTGAACTATATTGCCAGTTTCATTTCTCACCTAACAGCTACATGTGAGCCAATCTTCAAACTATTGAAGAAAGATCAAGTAGTCAGATGGAATGATGAATGCCAGGTTGCTTTTGACAAAATCAAAGAGTACTTACAAGAGCCTCCTGTTTTGATGCCGCCAGTCGAGGGAAGACTGTTGATTATGTATCTGACTGTTTTAGAAAATTCAATGGGGTGTGTATTGGGGAAGCATGACGAGTCTGGCCGAAAATAGCACCCTATTTATTACCTGAGCAAAAAGTTTACCGACTGTGAAACCAAATATTTACTGCTCGAGAAAACTTATTGTGCTCTGGAATGGGCTGCTCGCCGGTTAAAACAGTATATGCTGACTCATACTACCTTGTTGATATCTAAAATGGATCCGATAAAGTACATCTTCGAAAAACCTGCTCTTTCTGGGAGAATAGCGAGATGGCAGATGATCCTAATGGAGTACGACATACAATATACTACCCAAAAATCTATAAAGGGCAGTGTATTGGCTGATCATCTTGCTCACCAAGCTGTAGAAGACTATCAGTCCATGAAGTTTGAATTCTCGGATGAAGACATCATGACATTAGACAACTGTGAAGAAATCAGACCATATGATGGACCTGAACAATGATCCTGATGGACCCTGTTCTTTAATGGAACATCCAATGCACTTGGTAATGCCATTGACACTGTACTCATATCTCCAGAAGGGTGTCATACTCCCTTTACTGCCAGACTTTGCTTCAACTATACAAACAACATGGCGGAATATGAAGAGTGCATCTTTGGTCTTAGAGCTGCCATAGACTTGGGAATCAAATCTTTAGATGTGTTTGGAGATTCAGCTTTGGTCATCAGTCAGATCAAAGGGGAATGGGACACTAAGAACCCAAACCTTATCCCTTACAAAGAACATGTTTTGACATTGCTACCACATTTTGAGAAAATTACCTTCGAGTATTTCCCGCAAGAAGAAAATCAGCTAGCAGACGCTCTAGCCACAATGTCATCTATGTTTAAACTTAATTGGGATAACGAGGCTCCCCAGATCACCATCGAACGAATGGATGAACCAACACACTGTCACGAGATTAATACTGAAGAGATAATGGACCAGCCTTGGTTTCATGAAGTCAAGAGGTATCTCGAGGCTCAAGAATATCCAGAAGGAGCTTCAGTCAATGATAAGAAGTTCTTAAGGAGATTCTCTTCTAAATTCTTCCTTAGTAATGGCATCCTGTACAAACGCAATCATGACTCCATTTTGTTTCGGTGTGTGGATAAGGTTGAAGCTGAAAAGATCATGGCTGAATTACATGAAGGTACTTTTGGCACCTACTCCAATGGGCATATGATGGCGAAGAAAATCCTACCGGCAGGCTATTACTGGTCTACCATGGAAGCAGATTGCTATCAACACTCTCGAACCGGCCATAAGTGTCAAATTTATGCTGACAAGGTGCACGTACCTCCGGTTCCTTTGAATGTATTGACGACTCCTTGGCCCTTTGCTATGTGGGGAATTGATATGATTGGAGAGATCAAGCCTACATCCTCCAATGGACACCGCTTCATCCTAGTAGCCATTGACTATTTTACAAAGTGGGTCAAAGCAGCTTCCTTCGCTTCCGTTACCAAGAATGTTGTTGCCCGCTTCATCAAGCAAAAACTCATTTGCCGATATGGTATCCCGGAAAGGATCATCACTGACAATGGTACAAATCTCAATAAAACTATGATCACTGCCTTGTGCGAGCAATTCAAGATTCAGCATCACAATTCTTCTCCCTATCGGCCAAAGATGAATGGTGTTGTTGAAGCTGCAAATAAAAACATTAACAAGATCATACAGATAATCACAGTCACATACAAAGACTGGCGTGAGATGCTACCATTCGCTCTCCACGGTTATCGTACCACGGCTCGCACATCAACCGGGGCAACACCCTATTCTTTGGTTTATGGAATGGAGGCTATCTTGCCTATTGAGGTTCAGATCCCCTCTCTGAGAATTATGAAGGATGCAGGATTGAATGAAAACGATTGGATCCATACTCGACTTGATCAACTGAACTTAATTGATGAAAAGAGACTTACTACTGTTTGCCATGGTCAGGTGTATCAAAAATGGATGATCAAGGCTTTCAACAAGAAAGTCAGGCGCCAAGCATATCAAGTTGGGGATCTAGTGATCAAGCGTATCATCTTTCCACAAAGTGATCCCAGGGGCAAATGGACTCCTACCTATGAAGGACTGTTTGTAATCAAAAACATATTCTCCGGTGGGGAAATGATCTTGACCACCATGGATGGCGAAGACTTGCCACACCCTGCGAACGCGGACATAGTCAAAAGATACTACGCATAAGAGACCCGCTAGGTTGACACACCTAGGAAAAATAAGAGGCATCCCGGCGAACCAAAAGCTTCGGGCAAAAATTAGGGATAAAAAAAAAAAAAATTGTACACCCGACAAGTTGAAAACCCAAAAGGGAGACTTGGGCAAAAAAGGGTTTCCCGGTGGACTGAAAACCCGAAAGGGCGGTCCAGGCAAAAGTTAGGGAATTAAAGCGTATGACTATGTCCCATCGGATCACTTGACGGACAACCTTTGGCTTCCACTGACAAACTCAGAGTTTCTGATCAATTTAATTATCTTCGGACAAGGAAAATAGACAAGATACTCAGAGAATGCGAAGGCTATAGCAGAATGGGAACCCCATGGGATTATTACACGTAGCTATCCTTCTCTGTATAAATTTTTCTTGTTTTACGACAGCATTATCTTACTAGAATGTTTGTCCCCTTTGTACAAAATATATATTTAAAGTCAATACAAAGATAACACTTTGAAAGTGCAACAACTATTTGTCTTTTTTACGCTTGTGTTTTGTTTACAAAAAACGTCCAATGATTCATTGATGAACATATGTATTTGAACATAATTACTGTGTACAAATAAAACAAATGGAAAAGAAAATTACTAATGGGTTGAAAGAAAAGGAAAATGTCTCTAGGATATTCCATAAGTAATCCCCTACAGTACATCATTGAAATCCCCAGTGGAACAAAACTTCAAGTTTTTAATCCCTAGTAGAAATCGTCAAATTTCTCAGGATTCCCCAAGCAGATCTTACAAGCAGTACATGACATTGCCCTCACAATAGAATTTACTTCTCTCAACAAAGGTTCACCAGTAGTTCAACTTCAAAGACATGAAAATCCACATATCCTCAGCGGCATTCATGGATTTATTTTCCTCAATCAAACAGCAATACAACAAATCAGCTCACATGCGCATACATTGCATCCATATATCATAAACATTGATAAAGCAAATACATTGCATCATACATTTCAAGCAACATAACTTTGTATTTTAGCTAACATTTTACCCTTTTCAGGATAAGATTAACAATTACCATTAACAACATGCAACCTTGATACAGTACGGATACACTCTAGACACGGATGCCATTCTGATACTCATTCAGATTCAATTTTCAGATACAATACGAATACGCTCTAGACACGAATGCCATTCTGATACTCATTCAGATTCAACTTTCAGATACAGTACGGATACGCTCCAGACACGGATGCCAATCTGATACTCATTCAGATTCAACTTTCAGATACAGTACAGATACGCTCCAAACACGGATGCCATTCTGATACTCATTCAGATACAACCTTTCAGATACAGCTCAGATACGCTCTAAACACGGACACCATTCTGATACTTATTCTTTCAGTTTACAACTTACAATTCAACAAACATTCTTGGATGGCATCTACAAGCCCATCCCCAACAAGAATCTATCACCTCTCCAAATGTCATCTTTAAGCCCATTCCTTCAACTACACACTGTCGAGTGCAAATTTTTGGGCACTCTAGTGTCCAATCATCTTTCACCTTCGAGTCACGAATGGAAAAACTTGCCAAAATAACTCTTCATGTTTAAGAAGATTGAACAAGGGGAAGCTGTTGTACCCCAAAGTTTTCCCTCTCATTTATCAAGACTTTCTCACAAGATCTCTTTGATTCAAGACTGGATTAGGGTTAGATCAGCTCAAGACACCTCCTTATGCACTGATGACCAAAATTAGGGTTTGAGTTTGCACAAACATTTTTGCACTATCAATGCTTCATATGACTTTCAAGTATCATCATGGACCCCTAAGATTACTCATGTCAAGTTTCAAGCCTTGAATCACATTTTTGATCAGTCAATTGGACAGTTGACCTAAAAATCAGCTGTATTGGGAAAAAAGTCAACCATGGCCAATCCATAGTCAAACTTCATAAGTTTTGATCCTCATCAACATTTTAGACTCATATGTATCATTTGATCAAGTTTGGACCATAATTCCTCAAGAAATTTGATCAAATCATCAAAAGGGAAAAATGGTCAAAATTAGGGTTTTTGACTGAGAAAGGGCAATTTCTGATTTTTGACCTAGCAAATGACCAATTGGTTTGAAGCATTATTTTAAGGGTTCAATTGCATCATCATCACCTAATGACATGGTTCAAAACATTGCAAATCCATTGGATTGACAAATGAAATTTGCAATCAACTGATCAAAAGTCAACTGTATACTAAAAAGTCAAACTTTGACTTTTTGGTCAAAATCAAGTGCCAAGGATCACAATTCATCAAAACATGTCAAAATGTGAAACTTTTTCATCAAGAAATCAAAGATGGAAGATTTTGTTTTGAAATTTGAAATTTTCTTAATTTAGAAATTTTTCTAAGTATAGAAAATTTCTTATTTTTTCTTAACTTTAAGCCAAATTCTCACCATGATTCAAGATGATTCAAAGGAAGTTCCCAACATGAAAGTTGTAGATCTCCATGAAATCTACAATTTCTCTTCACACATTTTTCCATAAAGATGCTTGGATCTCAAGATATAAGTTTCTGAATACATGCTCATGAACTAAAATAACTTAGTGAAATTTTGCCCTAATTTAGGCAGGTTTTTTACCTAACTTCATGGCAACTTTTCACCTAGTTCCAAGAGAATATTGAAATTCATTTCAAATATGAGTTATATAGAACATTGCAAGCTTTCCAAAATGTCCAATAACTCCTTAAGATCATTTTTAGTTAAGGAGAATCGAAGAGATGAAGTTGGCAATTTCTCACTTTATTTCAAGCCATTTCATGATGAACCAAATTAAATCTGAACCTAGGCTGCATAATCCTTGCTCTAAAGGCCTCAAACTTGTTTCTCACTTCATAATTTAATGCTTACACAGTTGATACAGCCTTAATCCAAGCATAAGAGTCTTTGTCCAAGTTTTAATTCCATAAATGGTACAAAGTTGCCATTGCCATTTTAGAAAAGCATAACTTTTGCAACTTTTCACTCCTTGAGCCTTGCATATGCTTCCCTGCATACACGGGTCCTATAAACCAAAAGCAAAGTGTCTAAGACTTGTACCAACTCAAACCAGGGCTGTACAAGCATGTAGAGAGTTGTCTTTTCACTTTTCTTAAAAGGCAAGCAATAGAGCAAAAAGCCTACATTTGAGAAATCTGTTGTGGAGCTGACTTGAAACCTTATATATACTTATAAACAAACACATTACAACTTAGGACACGATTGAAAAAGGCTAGAAAGACTCTCAAACTCTCTATCACCAAAAACCTGCCATAACTTGCAGTTTTGTACCAAGCATAGCAATCCAAAAATCCACTCGTGTGTTTCAAGTTCTAATCACCTAAACACTTAACCTACATCATATCTAAGTATTATAGACCATCATCCCATCACTATAACTCCTCCTTCTCCATCTGCCATTTTTGTTTTTAAATGTTGCAGGTTGACTTCGATAGGGAGATCCAGGCATTTTCAAGACAAGGTAAAGATTGGAACATACTCAGGGAGGTTCAGGCAAGCTAAAGGGATCTTCAGGCCTTCATAAAACCCACTCAAACTCCATTCACGATCTCAGCTGAAGGAGGTAAGAACTCTAACTTCTATCTCTTCATACAAACATTCATTGGTCTCAATTTGTGAAAGAAAAATGTAGATATTATTGTGCTAAAGCCAACCATGTGCACAGATTTCATTTATGTTAATTATGTATGAAGAATTTTAGATTTAAAATTTCTGTAAAAATTAGGTTTAAAATTAGGGCCATTGAAATTAGCTTTGATCATTGATTGTTAGTTTACATGAGTTACATGGTTGAAATCGAGGAAAAAAGTACTACCATTTTCATGTTTGAAGTTTCCATTTTCATGGAGAAATGAGAAAGATACAGAGGTTCTTGCTAGCTTGAGGAAGAAGATGAAGTACAGGGCAAGGAGGCGTTATATGTTATGTGCTTTTTATTTCATATGAACTAATAGATGTACAGCCACCCTAGTGGCAAGGTAGCGCGCTGAAAAATGTATAGGTCATGGGTTCGAACTTTGGCGCTACCATTTGCATATTTTCTCACATTTTTTTTGCCATTTTTCTCATTTTTGCAGCGCTGGGCTCTTTTCCATTTGGGCTTATGTTTTTTTCTAATATTACCTCCTGATTACTCAGGACACCCCTGGCCCAATTTATTTTCATTCATTTATTTTATTTTTATTTATTTCATTAAATATTTTTTCCTTAGCATAAAAAAATCATAAAAATATAAAGCATGATAAATATTGAATTTTGTTTATTTTATTTTATTTTCACACAAAAAATATTTTTAGTAAATTGTATATTAAGTATTTTTCTTAAATAAATTTGTAAAATAAAATAAACTTAGGATAATTTTTATTTCTTTTTTTTCATACTTGTAAATATTTATTTTGACATATAAAAAGGCTAAATATTTTCATAAATATTATTTACTATTCTAAGACAAAAATACAAAAAATAATACTTAAAAAACTTTATATTCTTTTACAAATTAGAAATTAGGGTTAACCAATTTATAAAAATATAATTTCCTTTTCTTAAATTATTAGGATTAGGTCAAAACTCTTTTGCATATGAAAAATAAAGCAAATTTCTTTTCTTGCATATACATAAACATTATTTAATTTATATTGTATATTATTTATTCAAATACTTGTACAAATTCAATTTGGTTGTAATAGCTTAATTAGATTTACATTATTGCAAATCCCCATTTATAATTTGTATACCCCCGTCCCATGAAATGTTGTAATAGCGTAGTAATCTTTAAATTACGCAATTTACCGCTTTTATATACCATGCTAGTAATTATGGTTTGAATGGCAAGATCAAAACAAATCAAATAGAAAACCCTAATCCAAGACAAAATCAAGCATGAAAATAACACACTTGCACACAAGCACCCTTAGGGTTAATCCACTTGGTTGCCTTACACAAAAATGGCCATATTACGCATGCGAAGTATCTTAGAAAAAATAAACAAGTATAAGATCATAGTCCCTCGATGACGCTATTCAAAGTTTCCTTACAAAAAAGATCTTAGTCCCTCAAAAAATGCCAAGATACTTTCTAACATTGCTAATCATGGTTATACGATGACCCACGCCCGTCCTATTTACATCCAAAGATAGGGTTGCTTACCAAATCAATGGTAAGACAACAATGTCAAAGGAATAGAAAATGAACAAGAAAGACATTTGAGTAGGTGGATTACTTCTAGTTACTTGATCTATCTTCAAACAACTATCCTTGCTATTTTTCCAAAACAAAAACACACATTTCCAAAACATCTTACAAACATTGAAAACATTTTCGAAAAGACAAACATCTTTGTATACATTCTTACAAACGAGAATCATTACAAAGATTGCATAAACATTGGCTTCTTTTACAAAATACTTTCAAAAACCACACAAAGTACAATTTCAAAACAAAAGCAAGTGATCTAGCAAGTAAATAAGAGCCCATGGAAAATCATGGATGAAAAGGGTGTTAATACCTTCCCTTTTCATAATCTACCCCCCGAACTCAAGAAATAATCTCAAAGGTCTTTCCCTTTCTTTTTCACCTTTCCTTTTGGATAAAAGAAAAGTCGGTGGCGACTCTTGCTAACCGTAATATTTGTGATAAAACTCAAAACCCTCAAGTCAGTTCTCCCACCGTATCACATTCTTGGATGAAGCTTTGAAGCAAATCCAAGTGTGTTTATTAGTCAAGAGTCTTGATTGAACTTTATGGTTTTTAGATACCACTAATGTGATTTAGGAAGTGGGATGTCGATTTCTCATATTTAGGATGTTCCTAGGTAGAAGTTGTATTGGATAGGAATTAGGCGAGAAGTTGTAAATGAGGGAGTTTAGCTTTAAACTAAGACTGCTGATAGTGGACTTCCTTTCTGTCTTAGTAGCCCCCAGAGTAGGTGTGAGTCATCGAACTGGTTCATCATATCTTTGTGTTCTTTATCATTTTGCATTGTTCAGTTTTGTTCTTGATTGATTAATATGTAGTATAAGATATTGGAACATATGTTATGACATTGGACTGATAATGTTTGTATCAATCTGTTCTGATGTGTTTATATCAGTATGTTGTATTTTGTCCATGTGTCAATGTCTCAACATGTTTTAGGACATTTGTAATCTGTATACCAAAATTTCAAGAATCATATCTCAACTATGAAGAGGATTTATATATAATCTCTTTGGAAAAAAATGTTTTAATTGAAAAGCCAAGTGGCAAAAATATTTGAGTGAGGTTGAATCACTTTTAATCTTTTGAAATTGTTTTGATATGCTTAAGTATATTGAACTATTTGTTTAAAACATAAGGTTTGAAAATGCAATGGCACAAAGTCAAGGTTTTTATACGAAAGGGGTTAAAGTTTGAAAATGGATTGAGGTTTAAGTAAAAAGGGGTAACCACCATTGAATACACACAAGGATAAACACCTAAAGGTAAACCTAAGGCAATTCACATGCACATGACAATAATGTCAAAAATACTATCCATTTTTTTTGGATTTGGACACAAACGTTAAAACACAAAAAGATAGACATTAATCATTAACAAAAGAGGAGACACACATCATAAATGAGAGGATAATATCATAAAGTACTATGGCTTTTAAGAGAGTCATTTAAGAAAAATGCTAAACCAATGATGGATAAGTATCAATCAAAAGGGAAAGTTAACATGTTCATCAAGTAAAAGTTGTGACAAAAGATAGAAGATATAAACATGATTTGGTAAACAAACAAACATGGATAATATGGACACGTGAACCAGATAGGCTTTAACTCATGGTAACCAAACATCAAGGCATTATCATGGCATGAAGAAACAAATGAGTACCAATAATACATTGCATCGAAAGCAAAGAGAAATCAACATAATCAACTTAGGGTTTTCAAATTATCAAACACAAAGTTCATCCATTAAAGCACACTTAAACACAGATAATCAATTAAGAAAGGGAATAAATCAAAAGAAACTTCACAAAAGTCTTTAAAAATACCTAAAAAAATGGACTAGTTTTAAACTAAGTTAAAATAGGTTAAATAAAAATTATTTTTGGTATTTATTTATATATTCATAAAATAGAGTGGATAAATAAGGAGTGTGCATAAAATAAGCTTAAAATAAGTTGATTTACATATGGAAATAATTAAGATAAAATAAGAAAGAAAATGAATAAAACAAGTAATAAAAAGGGATTTGTGGCTGCCAAGGCTTGAACTCACGCCCTTGGGGTTAAGTTCAAAAGTTTATCCACTAGTCCACGTGCTTGTGGTATTAACATAAAACACTTAGTTAAATAAATGTGAAAACAAGTGCGAAGTGAAAATATAAAAAAATAATGCAAAAGGTCTGGACCGAGGGGGATTCGAACCCCATACCCTATGGTACACACGCAAAATCCTTGACCAGCAGTGTCACACCATCATCCTTTAGTTAAACACACACAATTAAATAATTAATTAAAAAAATTTGAAAATGAGACAATGATGTCACCACCATCATCTTCTTCCTTACAACATAACAGCAACATCATCAATGGTGGTTTTATGAACTTTCTTAATTCTCAACTAAACACAAAAGTGTAAACATCAAAGTTGCTCATATTTTCACAAGGATTTAAAAAATGTAAACATCATAAATTTATTTGGACTGTAACTCGTAAAATTTTGATAAAACCAGAAACCCCTAACATTTATCAAAGTTAAATTAAACACTATAGTTGATCAATAAATGCGTATTTTCATAGGGATTTCATTCATGGCATTAAAATACACAAGATAGTATCAAGAAAAGTTTAAAATTATGCTTGTATGATGAATTTCAAAGTTCCAAGAAAGTTTCCTATTGGAGAAAATTCCAATGTATGTTGCAATGACTTTTAGAGATGGCAAGCAAACTCCTTAGCTTGTATGATATCCCAAGAACATAATGCAACCTTGGGTTTATTCTGAAACAACCTCAAACTTCTTAACCAAGTCAAGCTATATGAGTGAATGACCAGGGGTTGGATGGATCAAATGAGTTGTTCTAGTTATAATTCAATGCATTCATAAGTTTGTGTGTGATATGTGAATGGTGTTTTTGTAGTAAAATTTAAGAATGCACGAGTGGATTGAGAGTTTGGAGTTTATGGTGTGAAAGGTGCAACAATGGTGGTTTTATCCGCAAACTTGGTGTGTTTGAATTCTGAGCTTTGAGGGTTATTTATAGAGGTTTCAAATGGTCTCTCTAACTTGCAGAAAACCATCTTAGTTTACATGGAAGGATGGTTTGGCCATTTGGGTTCATTTTGCACAAAAATGCATACTTGCTTCATGATGAAGAAAATGAGTGAATCAAAGAGTTTGTCATGCTTTTCTAGCCTCTACAGGGTGGCTTTTTATCATAAAGATTGTTTGTGGTCTTTAGAAAAAAGTTACAAGGGTGAAATAGAGAGTTGTTGGCATAAACCTTGCTTTATCAAAGTAGCAATGTGACTTTTTTCCAATTCATCCATAAATGGTATCATGTAATGGACAAAGCTTTTATTCTTTGTGTAATGCACCAAAATTTTATGTAAACCTCTGATCAAGGTGAGATTTACAAGTCAACTGGCCTGAAAATCAAGATTACATGGTATGCCTTGGAGATTTGTCAAGAACTTGTCACAAAATGGACCTCTAGTGCAACTTTGAATGCCTAACTTCATCTCTTCGATTATCTTAGCTCAAGCATCATATTTTCATGCTCTTGGACATTTTGGAAATCTTGAGACATCCTCTATAACTTTCATGTTGATCACTTTCCTTGAATCAATGGGCTCATGGAGAAAAATCCCTTACAAAATTGGTGTTTTGAACTGAAATAAACACTTCAGAAATTTTTCTAAGTGTTCAGGTTTTGACAACTTTGAGCATCCAACTTGATCAATTCATATCTTCAAATTCATGTATTTTTTGGAGATCATCCACTATGACAAAGTTTTAGTATCAAATATTATCTTCAATTTGATCTTTTGGGCATGAAAAATGGTGGCTCGATGAAGAAGTTACAAGCCTTGAAAGTCATGTACTTTGAACATCAAATTTTGACACTTAGTGAAATGTTCAACTCTTCAATCTTACCCTTTTTACATGTTACTTCCAATTTTGTGATTTCAATTGATAAAATTTATCTATTAATCACATCTTCATGAAATTTGACTTCAGAAATCCATATTTGACTAAAAAGTCAAAGTTTGACCTTGCAATTGACTTTGTATCAAATGAATCCAATTTGTCCAATTTCAATGAAATTTTTTTATTATGATGAAATCCTTAGCATGTCAAGATATATTTGAAGTTCATAAGATGATTATATGATGAAGCCTCGAATGATTCATAATTGGAGACCTCAAATCCCAATTCCTGATTTTCATATGAGGAGCCAAAACCTTAATCTTCTTTAATCACTTGATAACTTCAATGATGAAACCCTAATATGATGAGGTTGTGATGAAGATGATGATTAATTGATAATAATAAATTAATGAAAAGGTTAAGTCACTGAGGAACACACATGTACCTGATCAATCACTTGTTGGATCCTCTTGCTCCAACACACCTATTTTGTATAAGAAACAAACACAACAAGACAAAATATTTATATTTTTATGATGCTAATGAAGCATAGATGAATGATATGATTTCTAAATGATGCAAAAAAAAGTTTGGATCTTAGGTAAAATATTAGGGTACAATAGATGACCCTATTTAAGTTTCTTCTATCGGAGATATGAATATTAGAACCTTTGTCTCAACGCAATGAGAGATACTTAAATAATAAAAATGCACAATTTTTGGCTCTAAGATGCCACAATAGGCAACATGCATAAATGCAAACAAGAAATAACAAGGAATCCACAAAGGGTAAAAAGAAATCTCACTGGGGAAAAAGAAACATCCTAGGGAAAACAAGCCTATTGGGGAAGGGATCTTTTAGTGATGACCAACAAAGGGAAACATTCAAATCTGGATAAAAGTACCAACCTTTACTAGAGGTACACCGATGTTTACTGACGATAAATAAATACACGACACATTGACATTTACTGACGGTAAAGAAATACACGACACACCGGTGTTTGCGGACGGTAAACTAACAATGTTTGCTGAAGGCAGATAAAAAGGAATTTCACTTAATACCAACTTCACGAGTGAATATTCAAATGAAGCTATCAATTTTATAAAATAATAATAAACCTCCCCACAATCCTGGTCATAATCCACAAACTGGTCTCCGTTTCTTCTTTAATCAAGTCTTCCACTTGAAAAGTGTAATGATAAACCTCCCCATGATCCTGGTCATAAGTCACAAACTGGTCTCATTTTCTTCTTTAATCAAGTCTTACACTTGAAAAGGGTAACAATAAACCTCCCACGATCCTGGTTATAAGACATGGATTGGTCTCAGTTTCTTCTCTAATCAATTCTTCCACTTGAAAAGGGTAACAATAAACCTTCCCAAGATCCTAGTTATAAGCCACAAAGTGTTCTCAGTTTCTTCTCTAATCAAGTCTTATACATGAAAAAGGTAACAATAAACCTCCCCACAATCATGGTCATAAGTCATAAACTGGTCTCAGTTTCTTATTTAATTAAATCTTCCACTTGAAAAGGGTAAAAATAAACCTCCCCACAATATTGGTCATAAGCCACAAATTGTTCCCAGTTTCTTCTCTAATCAAGTCTTCCACTTGAAAAGGGTAACAATAAACCTTCCCATGATCCTAGTTATAAGCCACGAACTGGTCTCAGTTTCTTCTCTAATCAAATCTTACACTTGAAAGGGTAACAATAAACCTCCCCACAATCACGGTCATAAGCCACAAACTAGTCTCAGTCTCTTCTTTAATCAAGTCTTCCACTTGAAAAGGTTAACAATAAACCTCCTCACAATATTGGTCATAAGCCACGAATTGGTCTCAGTTTCTTATTTAATCAAGTCTTCCACTTGAAAAGGGTAATAAACCTGCTGACTGCACCTCACTAGGGATCTCTGAAAGAAATACAAATCATCAATCTTGTGGAATAAATTTCTTCAAATAAAGAGAAAGTATTAAAATTTACAAATTAAATACACTCTCGATCTAGGGTTTACTAACTTGATAGATCTAACCAAATATATTTTCCAGAGACAAGGTTTTGTCCAGGAATAAACTAGAGAGAGACGGTTAATCAAGACTTTAACCAATGAGGAATAAGCTCATCTATGGATTTATCCTATCCAAAGATAGAAAGTAAAGCAAAAGAAAAATTCTTTCATGACGGACAAGCTCAGCGGGGAATTAAAAGGAACATACACCTTTCTTCCTATAGCTGACACTCTAATGGAGGCAATGGAGACATGGGAAAGGGAAGTAAACTGCTTGAGGATAAACACAACCAAAGTAAATGGACTCATGAAAATCGATAAATGCAAATGCGCATGGATGATGTAAGTATGAATGAATGAATGTCACGCGTATGCACATTAGAAAGACATAATAGATGAACCAGAGATGACAAATTGTATTACAACTAGGGAATCGGGTAATCTCAACATCACTTAGAGAATAAAATATAAAGCCACTGATGGAGTAAAGTCTTGCTAAAAGAATAATATCTCCGGGAGGAGAAAATATCTTTTAGGTTAAAAACCCAATGTTCAACTCTTTGTTCATCAATATTCAAATAAAAGAGGTAACATTCTCCCCGAAAGATTAATTGGGGGAAAACACTGTCATCTGGGAACCTTTAAAAGTATTATTCCTTCTTAGTTCTACATTTTAGAATTTAACCATGCGCAGGGGTAATCATTGAAATTCCATTCTACATTCATGAATCATAAGAAAACATTTTTGTCACTATATATATTTTAAAACACATTTATCGACAACTTGTTTCAAAATTATCATCAAGAATATAAGCAATTTTGAAAAGCTGAAATAAGATAATAAAGGTTGAGAAAAACACAAGAAAGAGGGCGGGGAGGGGGGTTGAATTGGATTTTAAATTTTGTTCGTTTAGAATTATTTTTACAAATGTTTTGAAATGCTTTCCCAAAATGATTATAAGTGATTTCCACAAACAATCAGATTAGAAATCAATGTGTTAGAAAAGAAATAAAGACACAATCAGTTTATCCAAGTTCACCTTAGAAAAGGTTAATCCTGTCCACCCACCAAGGTGATTTCTCCAAAGAAAAGGATTTAATCCACTATAACCAAACTGATCACAATTGCACGGGAAACCCTCTGGTGACTAAAAAATGCACGATCTACCAGCTGGTGACTAACAACAATGATAAGCTGTTAGTGATCCCTTAATAGTTCTGACCTATCTGGTCCCCTAAGATATATAACAATGGGACTAGGGCTGAATAAAACTATGATATAGGAGATCCTAGAAAGGCCAAGAATCGAACAGGAAGAAACCATGTCGATTGAGCACATCACCAGGTGGATGGCCCCGATAATATAATATCTAACACAGGGGATCCTTCCCGAAGACAGAAACAAAGCCAGACACATAAAAAAGGTATTCGCTCTCTATCTGATAGTATCTGACAAACTATATAAAATGGGGAGGTCCGCGCCCATGCTGGGACGTGCCATAGAAGCAGAGGTTACCTTAATAATGAAAGAGGTCCACGAAGGGGCGTGTGGAAGCCACATTGAATGGAGAGCCATGTCCGAGAAGATCTTCCGGGATGGGTACTATTTTCCTCGAATGTTACAAGATTTTTCGAGTTCGTGAGCAAATGTGACAAATTCTAGGTATAATCATCGCTTATACACTCCCCGACCAAGTTACTCCACTCCATCTTTTCCCAATAGCCATTTTAACTGTAACACCCATAATTTAATTAATTAATTATTTATTTAATTAAATTATTTTTGGATTATTTGTGAAGTTGCATGATGTTAAGAATTATCGGTGTGAGTTGTTGGATTATTATTAATTAAGTAATTAGTTGATTAATAATAATTATAATGTGGAATTAAAGGGAATATATGAAATAATGTTGGACTTATGCTATTGGTTAGAAGTAGTAAAGTGGGGGTGTAGGTTAGACCCAATAGGATTGATATATAAGGAGAAGCTAACACATGGATTTGTTTTAGTTAGAGAATAAGGATTTCTCTATGCTGACCGATAGAGCTGCACAGACGAGGAGCAAGCTACCCGGTGTCGAGCATACCGAATCAAGGATTACAGCCGAAGCTTTGGTTGAGCGACCTTGAATCCAGGTAAGGGTGGGGTTCTGACCTTATAATGGGACTTATGATGCGTGTTATGTGGGAATTTGTCGTTTTATGATTGTTGTGCATGGATGTTCCTGAATTGCTACCGAAGTTGTCCATTTATTCATGTTATGGCCGTTGGGAAGTATTGTATGACCGTTTGACGAACATGTTATAGGGATTTCTCGTTCTGTTATGTTGTGGACATTTTGAGTTACGTAACTGCCAGTTTAATCGATGTGTAGGTTAGGTCGTGATGGTCGTTAGGACGTTAGGTTATTCCGAGCGATTGGTAGGAAAATTGGTAAATTGTTGAAGTTGTCATTTTAGGGAGTTTCTGCGTGACTGTCTTGTGTGTTGATGAATCTATTGATAGGAAATATAGATGTCTGTTACTGTGTTATTCTGAGCAATTGGCCTGAAGTTATGAATTATAGTGGTGTGATCGTTAAGACGTTGTGTCATGCATGTGTTATTGGCCGAATTAATGGTTGGGGAGGATACTGACGAAGTAGGTATCGAGCGACATTTTAGGATGTAAGGCGTGTCGGGTATCAAGTGTTAGATTTTCGAGTAGAATTAGATCACAGGACATGTCGAGGAGAATAGGTTTGTCGTTGCCCTATTTTTATCAATGCGTGTCAAGGAGTACAAATTAGGTGTTATGTTATCCTAGTTGTTGTGGATGTCGATAGGCACATATTTCCCTATCCCTTTTTCCCGTACATGTTGTGTTTGTTTGTTACCAGTGCTATGTGAAATTATTGTTAAGATGTTGTTTGATTATGTTAATGACTGAGTCGTTGATTGATGTGATAGGCTTATGGACAATGTTGATTTATCTTGGATTGTTGTGATGTTGTAAATTCTTGTTGATAATGCAAAGTTGCAGGAATTTTAGATGATGATGAATTACCTCTATTTACTGGTAATAATAGTGATGTGGGCTTATTCCTTGCGATGATGATGATTGTTGGGAGTATGTGATAGTGCATTCATATACATTTGCATACTATGTGATGGCCTGGATTGGCAAACTGCGAAGAAGGCTTATACCTTGTTGATGCCTCTATTTATTGGCAGATTTTAAGATGGGAGTTCTTCTCCAATGGTACCACATGCATTCACATAGTATTGAGTTGCATTCCAAGTAGTATGATTAAGTTGTTGTGTTGATGAATTAATTGTTGTGTTTTGTTGATAGCCTATTGTGATTGTTGTTGTTTATAATTTGTGAAGTGGTGATTTTTGCATGAACTGATTTCGATATAATATCTATCATACATTATATTATAATGTTCGATATCTCACCCCTTATGTTTGAATGTTACCCTTACATTGGTAACATGCAGGTAATCCAGAGTGAAGGCGATTGACCTTCAGTAGTTTGAGTCGATGTCATTGCTCTGATATGTAACACTCGGGGGGATGAACGCTTGTTGCTTTAGTAATTGTTATTTCAGTTGGCTGAACTTTAAGTTGATTGTTGTTAAGTACTTGTTATTCAGAAATTTCTTTCATGTTGGATAAAGATGTTATTATGATTCCATTGTGTAGTTGTTCAAGTTGTTGAATTAAATGATTAATTTATTTTGTTGTTGGTTCATCCTAAGTTTTAAAGTTTTATGTATCCATGTTGAATGCAATGGTTTTTAAGATGAATTTGTGGCATCCCGATTCAGTTTTATAATTTTTATAACTCAGATTTACATTTATATTGTTGGGTAGAATTAGGGTGTTACATGACCAATGGGGGGAAGACATACTGGGACCATTCCCCATAGCTCCCAGACAATTAAAATTCATCATTATGGACGTCGACTACTTCACAAAATGTGTAGATGTTGAGGTCGTGGCACACATCACCGCTAAAAGAGTACATCATTTCTATTAGAAAAATATCATTTACAGGTTTAGATTACCCAGAACCATAGTATCCGACAACATGATGCAATTTGCAAGCTCGACCGTGGTAGAATTATCCAGTGACCTGGGCATCCAAAACAGATTCACATCAGTAGAGCATCCTCAAGGCAACAGTCAAGCCAGAGAGGCTATAACGGGAATGAAAAAGAAAATTGGATGATGCAAAAGGACTGTGGACTGGATACTTTGGTCATACCATACAACCCCTCACTCCACCATCAGAGAAACCCCTTTTTGAATGGTGTACGGGGCTGAAGCCGTGGTACTGGTCGAGATCAACACCCCTGCATGGATAAGGGAGCACTTTGACAAATAATCCAACAGGGATGACTTGAATAGTTCGGCCGACATAATGGATGAGATCTGAGAAATGGCACGGGTCAGAGAGTTTGCAGTCAAGAGCAGATAAGCTAAGAGACTCAACTTGAAAGTTAGACAGAGAGGTTTTCAACCAGAAGATTTAGTCCTCAAAAATATTACCGACCCTAAAAACAATGGAAAGCTGTCTCTGAACCGGGAAGGACCATAATGGGTACTTCATAAGCTAAACAATCGGGTTACAAATTGGAATCCCTGGATGGGGTAGATATACCTAGGACATGGAATGTATCCAATCTCATGCTTTATTTTAGCTAAAACTATGTAATTAAATCTCTAATAAATGTACGGGATGCACTCTTTTCCCTTGCAAGGGTAAGGGTTTTTAATGAGGCATCCAAAGTGAAATAAAATGTTTGTAGCTGAAGCCTCTCGCAAACTCGGTCAACCTTGTCAAGGCTCTGGACCTACTCGGCAACCCATACAAGAGGCTTTGATCCATAAAAAATTTGAAGCGCACTCAATGCCTCTTGCAAACTCGGACAACCTCGCCAAGGCTCTGGACCTACTTGGCCACCCTTACAAGAGATCTGATCCGATAAAAAGTCAAAGAGCACTTAACACCTCTCTTAAACTCGATCAACCTCACCAAGGCTCTGGACCTACTCAGCCACCCTTAAAAGAGGATCTCATCTGACAAAAAGTCAAAGCACACTCAACGCCTCTTGCAAACTCGGTCAACCTTGCCAAGGCTCTGGACCTACTCGGCCACCCTTACAAGAGACTCTGATCCGGTAAAAGTCTAAGCGCACTCAACTCCTCTCGCAAAACTCGGTCAACCTCACCAAGGCTCTGGACCTACTCGGCCACCCATACAAGAGGCTCTGATATGGTAAAAAGTAGAATCGCACTCAACGCCTCTCGCAAAAATCGGTCAACCTCGCCAAAGGCTTTGGACCTACTCGACCACCCTTACAAGAGGATCTAATCTAGCAAAAAGACAAAGCGCACTTAAGGCCTCTTGCAAGCTCGGATTCGCTAAAAATCCAAAGTGTACTTTAAGCCTCCAGGCCTCTATTTGCATCTGTTAAACACTTCCCGCCTAAGGGTCAAGTAGCGCAAACACTTCCCATCATAAGGGTCGAGCTATATGAATAAATAATCCCCGCCATAAGGTTGAGTTCTACTAACAACCACTCCCCACCACAAGGGTCAAGTTATACAAATAAAATCCCTCGTCTAAGGGTCGAGTATTCCAAACAAGGGAACTTTAAAGTTAACTGAATAGAGCCCACTGAGGCGATCCTGAGAACACAAATAGTTTACCCGAGGCTCATTAAAGCCCAAGAGATGAATGAGCAAATCTCAAAGAATAAACTTACCACCAAGAGACCCATAGACCGCGTATGACCATGTTTTAAGAGGTTCTCCTAAATGGCATAAGACATAGAAAAGTGACTAAGGGCTCTTATAAGATAATTCCAGAAACTACATGATCAGACACAAGCACCCCGGTTGACTTTTATGTCCGGGGGACTTATATATATACACCAGATTATCTTAAAAAGCCAAAAATGCATAAAAAAATTGCAAAGGGAGGGCTAAGATATACAGAAAAGAAATAATTTTATAAAGGCACATAAGGGCAGTCGAAAATACAATAGCCTGAAGGCAATAGTCAAAAAGTAGAAAACAGGATGGCGAACCACTCCTTACAAAAAAATTACATAATTGCATCCTTATTTGATGACTAACAGAAACACATAACAAATCATCACGCGGTAGAGTCTTCTTTCCCAGCATCATCGTTGTTGACATACTCCCCACAAAAGGATCTTCAGGATTCGGCTGAGGATATGGAGTCGTCTCCATATCTTTGAGATCTACTAGTCGTCCATCCTGCACCACCTTAAAGTAATCCATCTCTGATATGACAAGGCCGGGATGAAGACACAATATCTGATCCTTAGCTCGCTCAAACGCTTCATCACCATCAGAAAGAACATCCACCTGAGACTTCTTAAGAGCTTCCCTCAAGTCGTCAGTAGGGGCCTTCAACTCATCTCTACCTTCAACTTCTCATTGAGTTGGGTAAGAGTAACCTTGCTTTCGGACTCCAAAGTCTCCCGACGCTCTTTCTCCTTAGCCAGGGTTTCCTCTATAGCTTACACTTCTCGGACTGAGGCTTCTGAGCGTCCTTCTGTCGGGTTATCTCTTCCTTCAGTTTTGACTTCGTATTCTCATGATCATCAGTAGATTCAAATAGACCACAGGTCAGAACCGCACACCTCATGAGATAGGAACTGAGGTTCTGGGTCATTTTATGTCGACCAACAGACTTAACCTTGTTGACGTCCTTAGTGGCGTTGAGATGATCATAGAGAAAGCGGAGTCCATCAAAGTTATTGGACCAAAACTTGAACTCCCTAGAAGCATGGGTATCCATGGGTTCTCCCATCAAAGAGGTGATTTTAATGTTAGCCCGACAAACTTCATACCTCATTAGGGTCTTTTTTCTTTTGGGAGTGCCTTGTTGGGTCTCCTCTTGGATAGTTGGAACAGAAACTTAGGGCTCAACCATGCTGGAGGTAGCCTTAGAACCTACCCCTTTGTGCTTCTTCAAAGTCTGAGTCTCCAGCCTAGATATGTCTGACTTGATTGTGGATTCCCTACATGCACCTCTCTGGGTAGCCCTCGCCTCCATCATTAACTTTTTTGCTCGACCACAGAAAGATCTGCCATCTTATCTCTAAAGAAAGAAAATAACGGTGTAAGTATTATATAAGAACATGTGATGGCTAAACCAAAAACAAAATCTATTATCAAGGGAGTCATGAATATGTTCAACAGTTAGAGACAATATATCTTTGACATTCATCATACAAAAAGAATTAAGTACGGTCAGAGCTTGGACTTCTAAGTCACTCAACTTCTCAAATGTAAACTCGTATATAGGAGAAGGGTCATAGGTCCAGTAGAAGGGAAAACGGGGTTGCCCTTCCAAAGAGTATAAGACTTGGGGGCACCTCGGCCCATATTTCACCTTCAGGAACCGTTCCTTGAAACCCTTATAGTTGGAGGTATACACCTAGAGGAAACTTCTATGAGGAAGACCATTCACTTGGATCCATGAAAGCTTCTCAGCCTCTTTTACCTCATAAAAGGAGAAGAACAGACCGACCATTGGAATGATATCCATTGCCTCATAGACTATTTCAAAAGCCTTTAAAAAGCCCCAACTGTTGCAGAAAAGTTGTGAGGGTGCGACATTAATGGCCTTCAAGACACCGGCCTCAAACTCGGAAAAGGGTATGTGGACTCTGAAATCTTCCAAGACCCTGACATAAAAATAAAAGAAGTCTTTATCTGTGTGTTATCGATGAAGCACACATACGCGATCCCCAATGACACAAGCTTCCATAATAACGTCACTTTCTTCCCCGATTGAGGAGACCGCTATCAAATACCTAAGCTTAGCAATATCTGTATCATCGAGGACACTATTCTTGTAACCCATGACTTCGAGGTTAAAAGAGGAAGAAGCTTCCATCAAAAACTTTATAGAACCAGAGGAGGAAGAATCATGGTAAGAATCACTCAAACAAGAGAGGCTGAAACCATAAACCTCCCCATGACCTAATTAAACTCCTCCTGACCCAGAATTCCCTTCATCTCTTGCATGCATTGGTTCCATAACTCTCTCCTTTCTTTGGCACTAGAGGGTTTTACAATGTTTCCCTCATTGTCACACTCTCTCAGGGTAACCATAATCTAAAAAAGGAAAAATAAAAACGAAAGGGTAAGAAGAAATACCTGGATAATGGAGAACGCTTGAAGCTGTTTGAACGCCTTTGAAGATGTAACACATTCTACAATGTTAGAGATAAAAAAAGGAAAAAGGAAAAAGGAAAGTAGGGCTTTAATAGATCCCAAAGAACATTGTGCTTGTGAAGGGAAATGTCATCCAATGAATATAGGTTTAGGTGGAAGTCATCATCACTTTAGGAAAGAGAAAGTGGTGGCTCTTTACTCTGCGCCATGTAGGTCAGAATAAAGAAGCAACCCTGCAGCGCCTGCATTACCTTCCACGACTACGTGACCGAACACGACATACTTATAAGAAAGGATCGGAATTCAGGGGGCTTATGTACATCCAGGAAATGTTAGGCCTGACCGGGTAGTGTAATCGGCGGAAAGGAAGGTTAAACTGGTAATCGGATCAAGGGAGAGAGTACCTAGGGTGCAGCTCTACTAAAAGAGTATCAGATGATCCACGGACCCGGGTAGAAACCCGTCAACATCATGGACCCGATAAATTGGGTGGCCAAGACGCAGTTTCCCGTAACCGATCATCATCTCGTCTCATTAATGCATGTAACCTACGACGTCGCATTCATTATAGTGTTACACAACTTTAATTCCTCCATTCATGGAAACGACAGAGGTTATAGAGTTATAGAACTCAAGAGTCACTCATTAACTAAGGCTCTTGATGATGCAAAAGATATATGCTATATACGGGGCTCCTGATAGAGGGATAAGCAAGACATTTATCTCGGGACATATGCTTCACTGGCGTAGCTCCCAAATCCCCCAATCATCCTATAAACTTACTCTAGTAGCTCTCCCTAGCAAGGGATGGAAAGTTGGCCGGATATTTGTTCTACGCAAGAACAATATTTATAAAAAAATTATTTCATCCTCAATATTATTTTATATTTAAAATTTTTATACTCTTTATTTTTCTTTTTATATTTTGTTTGATTGTACTAAAAACCTTATTTTAAATATTATTTATTCTTTTTTATATAACTTTTGTTTAAGAATAAATGACGTTATAAATATACAATCTGCTTTTCTAGGGTTTCTATTTTCACCATGAACAACCATTATTATAGTTGTGCAGGGAAGATCATGTTCACACTTAATCCACCACTTCAACACCAGAAGCCACCTGATCCTCCTACAATGACTCAAAAATCATTCTTGAATGCTTTGGAGCGTGGTGATGTTGAACACGATATGACACAGTTTACCAAAACCAACACTTAAAGGGTGAAGCAATCAACATCAAAATATCTCAAGAGGAGTATGCAAAGGGACTTCAAGTCTATGTATAACCAATTTGGCTCATTTGTTACCCTCCAAGACTATGTATAAGATTACTCATCTAAGGAGACTCTTCATTGAAAAAGTAGTTTGATTACAAGGTGTACCAGTATCCTATCCAATAGAGGTCCAAATTTTACTTCTAGGTTTTGGAAGGCACTTCATCATGCAATGGGGACTAATTTGAGCTTTATTACTTTTAATCATACTCAATCCAATGGGAAAACAGAGAGAACCATCCAAACAGTTGAGGATATGTTACATACGTATATATTGGTAAGTGGAGGGAGTTGGAATCGCCACTTTCCATTGATAAAATTCACATATAATAACAATTACCGCTCTTGCATCAGAATGGCACCATATGAATCATTGTTCGAAAAAAAGTTTGTAACACCTTTGTGTTGGAGGAGGACAGAGAGAGAGCGGGGGGGGGGGGATTTCAGAGCCAAGGGTAATCCAAGAGACCATGAAAAGGATAATAATCATATGGGAAAAGATGAAGAAGGCTCGGGACCTTCATAAGAGTAACATGGATCAGAGTAGGAGGCCTTTAGAGTTTGACGAGGGAGATCTTGTGTCACTGATCTCACCTTTCAACCTTAACCTAACCGCATTGTCGATTATGCCATCAAATTGATAATAAATAATGAGATACCGTAGGTGTAGGTATTTTGGGAAGATTCACATCCCTACAAGGCTACATGGGAGCTAAAGTCTGAAATGCGGGAAAAATACCCTAATCTCTTTAGGTAATTTAAAAATTCTGAGGACAAAATTTTAATTTAAAGGGGGGGGGAGGAGTAATACCTACAGTCTTCTAATAATGATTAATGTGACACCCCAGTTTTGTTAAATTATTTTATTTTGATTATCTATGATTTGTTTGTACTTGTTAATATTTTATTTAATTTTGGGTAATATTAATTAATTAAATAATAATTGGAGGGGTGCATGTTCTAGAGGTAGAGGTGTAGAGAGTAGGTTGGAAGTGGTGGAGTTTACTATAAATATTTAGAATTTAATTAAAATTTTAAATAATTAAAATAATAGCAATTTTAATTGATTTATTTAATTAAAATGAGAAATTAGAAGTAGTAGAAGAATAAGGGTAATTAGGAGATTATGAGAATAAGTTAGGGATAGTAAGGTAATAACCTAAATAGGGAGATGATATTTTTCTTTAAAATATAGGAGTTAAAGAAATTGAGAGAGTTTACAGTAACGTGAATTAAAAGTGGGAAAAAAAGAAATGAAGAGTGAAGAACAAGGTTTTTGTGAGAAAGAGGCAACCATACCCAAGGGATTAGGAAATGCATATCTGCTAGGAAAACCAGGTAAGGGGTAGAACTACATCTCTAATGGGTATATACATGAGGCTTATCATGAAAGTCTTTAACCTCCAATAAAATTGTTGGGTTTTGATTGAATTTCTGAAACCGATGTTTTTTATGTTGATATATGTTATTTGTGATGATTATTTTTGTGCGCCAATTTGTGTATAAATTATGTTAAGGGATGGTTAATGTTGGGAAGTTATTGATGAGTTTTGAAGGTTTAGGAATAATAGTAAAGTCATGAAATTTGTCGAGTAAATGTGTTATATTGATGAATTGATATGTTATAATTATTATATAATATGTGGGACAATTTTTGGACTGTTATGAGTGGTTGGGATAAAAAAAGGAGCTTCCGTGGCAAAAATCTTGTTTCTTCCTTCTGTTATAGGGTGATGACTAGGTCATTAACGAGCATCACTATCCTGATGAGCAGGTCATCATGGACCCAAAGTGGGACTTCCCTGCCCACTGTAACCAGAGTGATAAGCTGAGCATATAAGGGATGACGAGTTGGGTAATGACCGTCACCCAGGTTACAACTAGGTTGTCAAGCTGCCAAGAAGGGCACTGTTTGTCAGTTTGTGTGTTTTGAGCTTCCGGTTTGATTTATCGGGTCTGTTTTTGCATGTAGGCGATGTATAAATGTTGTTTGATGTTTTTTAAATGTGACTCGATAATTAAACATGCTTTTAATCGATTTTATGAATTAATTAAAGATTGACGGAAATGCTTAGATTGTGATGATAATGTTGTGTTAAACTTGATTATTGAGTTGCGATAATTATCTATTGTTGTTGAATATGTTGGTTGAATTGCATGTAATTACTTGAGTTGTTTAATGATTTGCATGGAATGCATACTATTACTTCTTTGTGGATAATTATGAAAATGTACACAATCATTGTTGTTTATGGTTCGAAGGGGGATTATAAACATGTTGTTGTTGTTGCATCAATTGTATGACATGTATCATTTATGTCGTTGTTGTTAAAAGAGGCAGGTTGCAAGTCTAGAAGGTTGGACTAGTAACTTGTCCCAAACCTATAATGGTGGGTTCGCGGTCTAGAAGGGTGGACCCGGTTCATATTAAGAACCTTTGTTGATTGGTACCACATGCATATGAGTCAATTTGCTGTTGTGAGTTGCATTGCGTAAATGAGTTGTATGCGTGATTGTGTATGATGTTGAGTTGGGTGTGAGAATATGATTATTTAATTCATGTGGAATATGTGTATATGTTTGTATTTTACCTTGCAGCTTATACCATTAAATTTATTAAAGTGAACTCTCACCCCCTTTGCTTTAATGTTGTCCACCATGGACATCTTGCAGATACCCAATAGTAGAGTTTGATGCTGTGAGTGGAAGATAGATCTTTGGAGTTATTTTCATTTAGTTTTGTTATTATTCTAGAAGTTATGCTCTGATTATGTAATATCGGGGCTGGGAACGTTTGTTTTTGCTTATTATGATTTGTTAAAGTTTAATACCATGTTTGTTGAAGTTTATAAGTTGTTGAGAGTTGAACAATACAACTTCATTTTAATTACGTTATGAAATTTAAATCTTCATGAGACTAAATTTTTGAGTCTCTATGTGGTCATTACTTGATTTAATTATGTTTCCGTCGCAATGAGCCTAATGGATGGAGAGCGTGTGATGACATATGTTGCATGTTCTTTACAATTCTGCTATGTGTTGCTAAATGTTTTTGAGATTGTTGAAGGGTTGTCATCGTGGCACCTTAAATTGTCGAGTAATTCTTTAAATATAAGTTTAGGGGTTTAGGGTGTTACAATTTATACCTATTGATTAGTGAATTAGTGGTAAATTAATTGGATTGGTAGTCATAATTAGAGTCAACAAAATGATTAGGAATTAGACTAAAGTGCAAGGGGAAAATGATTCAAATTCATGGAAATGTATTTAAATCGATTTTCTTTTGAAAACCTTATTTTCCATTCATTTTATCTTTGTCTATAATTCAGAAGAAATAATGAGGTGATTAGGAGATAAGAAGAGGAAAGGAGAAAGCTTGACCAAGTTGAAATGCTTACTTTCATGTTTGAGTTGTAGAAGTCTTAGAGGAGAATGAGGGTTGAAAGTTTGTTCATCATCATCGTCTCTTCTTCAAACTCAGAATTTCCATCAAAAGAGGTGGGATTAATTAGGGCTTGGACTGGGATTAGGACACCCTAGGATCATTTCATGATGGGGTTGGGTTAAATTCATAAAAATTGTTTGACTGTTTGATTTTATGACATCTTTGTTTGCTTAATGATCACGAATATACTTGTGTGAATTAATGCATGTTCTAAATGATATGTTTTCTATCATTTTCTAATGTTTGAACATTATATTATTGATTTGTTGTTGGATAGAGTTGATCATATGCCAATGTTAGAACAAAATTGATTAAAAAAAGGTTTTCTGAGCACGGCTACGGGCCGTAGCACCCACTACGGATGGCCGTAGTCAGCCGCCAATTCTTATATGGTGAGGGATTCAGGGCATAAATATGAATTGCAGTACCCCTACGGGTGGTCGTAGCAGGCCCCTGGAAAATATATGGAGAATGGATTTGGTTAGGCTACATGTTGTAGCACCCCTTACGAGTGGTTGTAGCCGGCCTCTGACATGTCCTTTCTTAGTTCCTCTTAAATCCTAGCTTGTCTAAATGATTATGTGTGTTACTTCCATGCTTGTAGATGATGTAGTAGGATGAATTGGATTGGAATAACATTTTGATTCGTCTATTTTAGGCGATAGTAATAACTAAGGAAATTATTGTGTGTTAAGAAATGCTTAGTTGTTACCTTAAAAAGGAATAAACTATAATGTAAGGAACCCTGAGTTAGATTAGGAGTATACTAGCAAGGCTTCTTGGATATATTGTTGTATTCCAAGATGGTAAGTATCAATAACGTTGATTTCGGAAGGTGATCAAGTGTAATACGTATGATAAATGTTGTGACTCCAAGTTTTAAGTGAATGGGAAAATTCTAAAAGGAACAATGAAAGTAGAAGAGAAGTAATATTCACAGTAATTATGTATTTTTAAATGATCACAAGTCCTCTTTTATAGTAAAATATTTAGCCAAGAAAGGAAAAAATTTAGGATCTGATTTGCTTCATAATCGTCTGTGCTACGATCACAATCGATGTTGACCTATCAAAATAGAAATATTTTGCTGGATCTAAAATATAATCAACTATAATGCTTCCTTAATCGATTATTAAGAGAGTTCTCCCCACAATTGGTTATACAAGTGCCATAATCAATTAAAAGGTGCATTTTTTTATATAATTGATTAAGTAAACATCATAATTGATTATACATTGGTTTTAAAGAGTTTTTACTAAGCCAAATTGATTTTGATAAAAGTTTTGAAAATAGATGAATTTAGAGTGAGAGGGAGAGAGAGAGATAGAGAGAGAGAGAGAGAGAGAGAGAGAGAGAGAGAGAGAGAGTATGAACAAGAAGTGTTTCTACATATGGCTTTAGGATTTTAATGATAACTTTACATGATATGATTGAGAACAATTGTATACTCTAATGGTTTTGTTCTAGTGTGTAGTTGCTGCTATAATGTTCTAACTCTGGTACAAGGCGTGTGACGTCATCAGGTTCTAAACATAAACACTTTGGAAGAAAACCGTTGGTTATGTGTTACAGTTGAAGTCAAGATTATGAATACGTCTTATGCAACGTGTCTAAGCAACATTAGAACAAGAGGTTATGATCGTGACTTAGTGGTTAAGCTTTGGAGGCCTTCTAGAGCTTTGCTTCTGTGTGTTACAGGTTCTGAAGATTATGAAGACAGGGTTCTACTGAACATGTTCTAATGATCTAAAGAAAGTCAAGTTCTTAAGACCAAGTGCTGAAGACTCTGAAGACAAAGTTTTGAAGGGACAAGTTTTTAAGACTCCAAGACTTAGGTTCTAAGACTTATGAGAAAATCTTCAACAACAAGCTTCAACATTTAAATTATCTGAAGCCTCTAAAGATAAGAAGAAGTTTAAAATGGTTAACGTGTGATGGTGTACAAAAGGTACATAATGTGTTTGTGACCTCTACTCTTCTAGAGTGGCGTAAGGAAAATCCTTTCGTACTGTATTATAAACCACTCTCATTGTGACCGTTAGGAACAAACAATTGGATTTATAATTACTTTCTTTTCCTAACAGATATCTATTTGCAAACTTATTAGAAAAACATTATTTAGAGAAAAGGTGGAAAACTAGCATTGGAAAAAGGACATGCTATGGAAAATATTGTTTTAAACTGTCTAAACTCTTATACCTTTTTCTATCCATTGAGAACTAACCATTGATGCAGGTAAATACTTTTCTATCCTCACAATGTCTCTCTCTCTCTCTCAACGCTATAAAAGAAGATCAAAGATTTGAAGAAATATTTTGTTGGCCAAATAGTGCTTTAACTTGTGAAAGGAAAGCCTTGGATGCTGAACATGTTAAAGCTACAATGCTACACATTTTGAAGACCACTACAGAGGAAAGAGAGAAAAGAAAGAAAGAAGAAAGAAGATTTCAACAAGATGTTATTCAACTATTCATCATATACGTCTTGGATGAAACATGAAGAAGTAAGGAGTTGTTGCTCGTAGCTTGCTCAATGAAGAAGAAGATTATACAAGATGCTATTCAAACTATCATTGTATACATCTTGGTAGATCTCAGAAGAAGCAATGAGTGGTTGCTCGGAACTTGCTCAACAAGAAGATGAAGAAGAAGAACACTACAATATGCTACTTAACTTCCAATCATATACATATTTGTAGAACATTGTAATGTACACAAGAGTTGTTGCTCGTATTGTGTTATAGTTCTGATCTTTTTATGTAAATTGTTTTAACACTAGAGTTGTTTCTCGAAAATGTTTTAAATAATATATGCTTAAATCACTTGTATAATCTGCTTAGAAGAAGAAATCACGTAAACACAAGAACCTTATCAATTATTGTTAATTGATTCCTTCAGTGACCCTGTGAAGGTCTGATCTCAAGAAGATAATGGTTGCGATCATTATAGAAAATCCTAACAAGAGATCTTAAGTGATCGGATTATGTGGGGTCAATGATTGTTATATCTGTCAAATCGAATCACTGAACATATCATTGAAAGGTTCCTTGAGTGACTTTATGAAGGTCTGATCTCAAGAAGATAATGGCTGCATTCATTGTAGGAAACCCTGATAGGAGATCTTAAATGATCATATTCTATTGGGTCAATGAACGTTATATTTATTAAATCGGATCACTGAACGTGTCATTGTTTGTTAGTCACTGGTGGTCACCCGTGCATTTGTAATCAGTTTGGTTATAGTGGATTAAGTCCTTATGTAATACGGTGGGAGAACTGACTTTTGGTTTTGCGTTTTATCCCAAATGTTGTGGAAAGAAAGAGTCGCCACCGACTTTTCTTTTATCCAATAAAAGAAAGGGTGAAAAGAATAGATAATACGTTTGAGAATTTTCTGAGTAAGGGGGTAGGTTATCAAAAGGGAATGTGTTAGCACCCTTTCCATCCATAGTTATCTACGAGCTCTTAATCGCTAGTTCACTTTGAAAATGCTTTGTGAATATGTGTTTGAAAATATTTTGAAAAATTCCTAAGTGCGGCAGTTTTGTAATGATTCTCGTATCTTTGAGAATGCATATGTTGTAACCCAAAATTTTCCCTCTCATTTTACGCAACACATGCCCATTGAGGTCCTCAAGTTGCTCAAGGGTGCCCAAGGGTTGACCAGACAAACTCTCTCTTAAGGCAGTGTACCCCAAATTAGGGTTTTCATTTTCATCAGGGTGTGGGAGCTCCAAAGGTCCCAAATGCTTTCCATGGTCCTAATGTGTTCTCAAGATCATCCATGTCAATTTTCATGCCTTACACAAGAAGTTTGCTCAGTCAGTTGCTCAGATGCCTGAAAATCAACGATATTAGGTCAAAAGTCAACTGTGGCCCACATACAGTCAAACTTCAATATTTTTGGTCAACATCAACATTTTGAAGTGATTTCATCATTTCATCAAGGTTTGATCATTATTCCCCAAGGAATTCCGCAAATTCATCAAAACCCAAAAGTTGCTAAATTAGGGTTTCTCAAGAAAAGTCAACCAAACTTTGACCAACCATAACTTCCTCATACTTTATCAGAAATTTTCCATCCAAGGCTCACTTTTAAGAGGATGGAATTCCATATAACCCATCTTCAGCCCTCAAGTTCAAAATATGTACTCATCAAAAGATAGGAATTTCTACATTATAGGTCCTTTTGAAAAGTCAACAAAAACACCTTTTAGGTTAAAGCTTCTTACATGGACATGGAAGACCCATTTGAGATGATACCAAAAGGGTTGTTTATAGGACATCCTAATATTTATAAAAAGTCCAAGAACACCTTTCTAGGGTTAAAATTGGAGGAGATATGCCTTATCAAAGTTGACCATTTTTGCAAAATTGCCAAAAGTCAAATGTACTCAAACATGCATTTTTTTTGTCAAATGGGCCTAGTTTTTCATGATTGAATCTTGCTTGTGACATGGTCCACGACCCAAATCAGCACTCATACATTATTTTCTTCATTTATTTATTTTATTTTTGATTTTTATCATTTAAAAGTCAAATTAAATCAAATAAATAGCAAAAAATATCAAAGATTTGTTTTGTGATCGGATTTTTGGTGGAATCAAATCCAATCAAGCTAGCATATCATATCCAAGTCGTGCAAGGGTTGATTGAATAAAAAATAGCATGATTTTGGTTATTTTGGAAAGATATCATACAAAAACAAAATCAAATCAAATCTTTTTAATTCACAAAGATATGCATGTTTTTTGTTAACCTAATACAGTCCAGTACTTAAACAGAACACAATCAATGCAAAAAAAAGGGGGATTGAGGTTGTGCAAGCTAGCAAGCAAAACTCAAACTTTTCCAAAAAAAAGTGTGGATCGGTTTCAAGCTTAGAGGGAAATTCAAAGCAGTTCAAAGCTACCAATCTCTTCCTGGATATCTCCTGAAGCTAATAGGATCATTTGCACGCCTCAAAACTCCAGGAATCAGCCTCCACGTCTCTCACGGTTTGGCATATTTCTTGAATTTGATTTTGGTTATTTACGCATGGTTAACAACTTTTAAGCATAGAATGATATTTGTATCATCACTTGGAATGTTTTGGTTTAATTGATTTTGCATTTTAATGACTGTTTGAACAATTGCCATTATTAGGGTTTGTTCTTGCGTTTTAGGGTTTCTTTATGCTGGTAAAATTGGGCCAAGAAAAGAGTACTATAATACTCGTGAGATCAAAACGAGTTGATTGGTATATCTAGAATTGATTTATCATGCTTGCTGTGAATTTTGGAAGTTTGCAGGTTTGTAGCTATGGAGCATGTCCGTAGTTATAAGTATCGTGCCTAAAACGACGGACTGGGGAAGAAGATGATGAGGTGGTTGATAACCACTGGCTCGTTTGAATTAAACGCGCGTTCTTTATTTTTTTTCCAGTTTATTCACGTTTTAACATATAATATGTATTGTTGTTATTATGTTAACAACTAAGCAACGCAACACAGTTGGCAAGGACGTGTGTTTGAAAATGGGAGGACCTGGGTTCGATCCCAGGTCCAAGCATTTTATTATTTTGTTCATATATGATTACAGATTCCATACTCCAAATTGCCAAGCGTCCACCATGCACCACAACATCCAGCCAATGGATCATCTTCATCACCAATCCAATGTCCCATGCAGCAAGGTCCATGGTACACCCTCCAAGCATGGTCACCACTGAATCTAGCACAGGATTGGGCTCAGTCATATGGGCTTGGAATAATTCAACAACACACCCCCCATTCAGCTTACAAAACAAGCCCAATTTCCTTTCTTTTTATCTTAATTATTTTATTTTAATTATTTTATTAATTATTTCCTTTTTATAAATAACACCAAAAATCATATTTTTCATTAAATCAAAAAATCACAAAAAAACATTGAAAATCATATTTTTCATAAAAATATTTTATTTCCATAATTAATTAGATTAATTTAATTTAGGGCAATTTAATTCCTTTTTTACATAATTTAAGTCAATTAGAAATTAGGGTTAATTTGTACATAATTCAAATTTTCTCAAAAAATAACCAAATTATTTTTTCAATTAGATTTTTAGGTCTTCTAATTATTTCTCGCATTTAATTTGTCGCGCGCGCCTTTAATTTCTTTTTTCTATTATTGTAACTGTTTCGAGGTTCTAATAGACTAATTAGGGTTTTAAATTTTCGCATTTTATTTTCAGTTAAATAATTGTGTATCTATCCAAAAGCCCTGTAATAGTTAGGACTTTAAACTTTCCGCACTTTAAATTCCTACAAGTTTTAACTGTCTAGATGCATGGCTAATAGGATTGTATGGAAAGAATACTTGAAAATTAAAACGGTAGAAAACCCTAAATGTGCAAAGACAAATTAACTGAAAAAATTCACTCGCACATGCTCACTCCTAGGGTTTACTCCACTCTGGTTGCCTTCGGTTAAACGGTCATAAAGTATACGATTTGTTACTGGTCGTCCTCTAGCCCCGAAAGATCTCAAATGACCCATTCAGATGTTGCCTCGGAAAAAGATCTTTAAGGCTTTAGGAGGATTACTAACACCTCCTAACAATGCTTTTGTGATCGTACTTGTCCCTTCAAATGTCCCCTAAAACTCCAACGACGGTGCTACCTATTCCTTAATAATAGGATAGCATTGTCTAAAGGAAAACAAACAGACGTTTTCGAGTAGGTAGATAACTGTTAGGTACTTGCTCAAAACAAACAAACTTTTTCACACCAAACACTTTTCAGACAAAGTTTTCAAAAACAACTTCGTAACACTCTTGAGGACAAAAACAAGGGTTAAAATGAAGTAAAACAAAACTTTTCAAAAACACAAACACACAAGAAATTTTAAAAAATGAGCAATTACCTAAGAGACCATGAAAAACCACGGATAGAAAGGGTGCTAACACATTCCCTTTCTATAATCTACCGCCCGTACTCAGAAATATTCTCGAAAAATGTTTTTTCTGTTCTTTTTCCTTTTCTTGATTGGATACAATAAAAGTCGGCGGCGACTCTTTCTTACCATGACATTTGTGAATACAAAATGCAAACCAATATTAACAGTCGGTTATGCCACAGTATCACAGCATACAAAAGGTTTATTTTTAAAATATTTGTTGAAAAAGTGTCATTGTGTGAAAAATGTTTTGAAATGTTCGCGGGCAAGCGATTAAGAACTATCTACCTACTCAAAAGTCTTTTTTTCTTTTTATCCTCCTTTAGATAATGATATCCTACCATTGGTTAGTAGGAAGACCTATCGTTGGATGTATAAGGGACATGCACGGGTCATCGTACAGTCATAAAGGAAGCTTGTAGGGCGCTTTAGCAATTTTATCGTAAGGGACTAAGATCGTTTATCGAGGGCAGCATCAAAGGGTCATCGAGGGACTACGATCTTTTTAACCGAGGGTCTTTTTCTAAAGCGTCCCACCTTCGAGGGACATGACTGTATATTTTCTTAGGCAACAAGTGGAGTCACCCTAGAGGTGCATGTGTGAATAGTATTTTGATTTCAAATATTTTATCTGGATTAGTTTTTCTAGCGTTTTGTTTTAGATCTTGCCATATACGCCTAATTACTATACAGTAATAAGTAAAAATAGTAAAAAACGGGAAAGAAAGATCCCACTCTATTACAACGCTTCGGGAAAGGGGTATAAAACCACAAAAACTGGGGGGATGGGGAATAGTAAACCCTAATTAACTATTACAACCTTTAGCAGTTACAATAATCGGAAAAAATTAATGCGAAAGTAATAAAGTGCGCGGAGATTATGGAAAGAAACGAAGGAATTGTTTAATGGAAACTAATTGATGGTTTATCCTAATGATTAATTAATTTTAATTGAGAAAAGGGAATTAATTTAAACCTAAACTACAACCCTAAATTATTTTTAATGAAAAAAAGTTTAATAATAAACCTAAAGAAACTAATTTAATTAACACAATTAATTTAATTAAAAAAGTTAAGTTGATTTAGTTTATTTAATCAAATAAAAACCATAAATCTAAATTGAAACAAAATAAAAAAAGAAGTAATGGTCTTGCAGAAGTAATTCTAGGGGTGTGAGAAACATGAATCACTAGGCCCATTAATACCAGCACAGTATTTACGTGAGATCTTGTGTGGCTGGCTCCAAGGGATCTATGGTACGCCTGTGAATCTGGGGCGCTAGATTTGACTTGATAAATATCTGATGGTGATGACATAAGGCGCATGATACGCGCGCTAGGCCTGTTTGCACTGGACCTGTAAGAATCACAAAACATGAAAAAAATGCCCCACACCTGGATCAAACCCAGGTACAAGCATAGGAGAGTCTTAAGGGAAAGCGCGCTACCACTGGGGGTGGTCTTTACATCAGTTAGCTTTAATCAATCGAAGCGTATATAATATAAAGTGAGTACTAAGGTCAGACAAAAAAACACGCGCGCATGAGTGGGTCCCTATTTTTTTAATGGATCAATCAGGAGATCACGCTATGCCACGCGTAGTCACCCACCGGTCAAACCACCTTGGACGGTGGTTTCGGTCATCATCTCCAATGATATAAAAATCATACCTGCAAAATTCAAATGAAACAGAAAAGAAAATGACCCTATTTGACTAATTAAGGTCCTGCTAATCCCATGGTGTGGTTAGTTTGGCCTAACAATGGCATGATGTTGTTTCTGCATGAAAGCTCGCATGTAAGATGTTAGAACGAATCAAATAATGTATATGAATCATGTTGGCGTGCTTGAAATGATTGAAATCATGATGAAATTTGTAAAATGAAACTCACTAACTTACCAATCAGAGCTATTGAAAGGAAGGGTTTTGGGGTTGATTCGCGATGAGTAAGGCATGGTATTGACTCCTGGAAACCTCAGGAAGATGATATGAGGCTAGTAACGGCTTGGGAAATGCTAGAGAATAGGGTTTGTATTTTCCCTAATCCTTTGAAATTTTTGAGAATTTTTTAGAGGTGTTTGGAGACAATATTTTCGTGTCCTTGTCATTGGTATTCGCTATGCTTATAGAGGAGGAAATATATCAAATAAACATGGCAAGAATCGTGTTCCATCATGGCATGAATTATTTCCAAAAACCAATTGAAAACTTTCCAAAATAATGAAGATATGCTTCCATATAGGTCTCACACGGTTTTGGCATGTTTGTCATGTGTTCTTGGGCCTCCATGTGATTGAAATCAAAAGCCCATGCACCTTGGCCCAATGATTTTATATTTTATTTGATTTACTTGCATTTAAAAGAATAAAAATTCAAATAAAATAAATAAAAATAATAAAAAATATATGAATGGATTTAGAGCTCCTCTAATACATTATGAACATGTTTGAACATCAAAAGTTAGGCCCATTAGTCTAAAATTTCAAGTTTTCTCACTTTGCTCTTCATGCATTTTACCAAAAGGAAATAGACGAGAATACCAATAGAACAGTGATTCGTTAGCAAAGCAAGCGAAAGCAATACTTCAAGCAAGCTTCACCGAGAAAACACAATATTCAGAAATGATATCCAATGAATATCACATGCGGAAATAAATCGCGAGCCATGGATGCATCGCATCAATCAGATTTCATGCATACAATACATATCCAGAAAAAAATGCAATCCAAAAAAAAGCGTAAGCAGTATGTTTCTCATGAAATGAGAAATAAGAGTGAATCGTAACAGAAGCGAATCTCAAACCAAATTATTTTCGATCAAATGACCGATAATAATTTACTTGATCGAAAGCTTCTCACAGTATACCTTGCACAAGTCATAATTTTTTTTAGCAAATAACAACACAACATCAAGACTAGAGTTATACACTTCCATCACAATTAAACTTACCAATTAAGCATGAAGAAAGAGAAAACAGAAAAGCATCAGAAAGTGAAAAGTTATTTGCAATTATCAATCGGATCCGAGTTTCGATATCAACATAATAAGCTCAAACATTAACCATTAAAGTCCATCCAGAAACAAAATTAGCATGTGAAATTAATTCCACTTTCCAAAAATCACAACAACTTTAATTTTGATCCTGACACTGAAACGAATCGTGATTAGCAATTGCAAAAACACTTAACAATTAATCAACCAATTCCACTTTTCAACATTAACAGAAAATTGTATTAAATCAAGATCTCAAGGTTCAGTAATTCATAAATTCTCAACGTGAATGATATCAAACACAGTTTCACAAAGTGACTTTGTAACTTCAGAATTCAATCCAAAATTCTCTTCGTGAAACATAATTCTCAGTTCAAAAATTAATATGATGCACCAATTTAAAGTTATGGTAATTTAAGAATCAATGCAATTAATCTTTCAGATCATACAAATCTAACCAATTCCACATGCTTCTGTCATGGAAATTGAGAAAATAAATTCACAGATTCAATTCAATTAATTCATGTATTCTTCAATTAAGCACTTGTTCCATCAAAATCACTTAACAAAAGAAATTAATCAAGTGAAATTAGAAATTATCAGATCAAATATTTGATCAGTGAAGTTGAATCAAAGTGAGAAGTGGAAGAATCAGTTGAATAGGCAAGCGAAACGGCTAGAATTGTGCGTTGTTGTAGTCATTGGAAGGAGCATGGTGGACAGCACTGGATGCATGGCGGACGACAAAATCAAGATGGAAGGGGTGGCGGTCTCCTGGTAGGAGGCTGGTGGGTACCATGGTCTGTGAAGGAAAAAATGGCATGTGCCACCTAGTGTAGAAGGAGGAAGTGGCGTGAGCCACTGATGTGAGAGAGAGAAAAGAGAGCTTTTCGTGCAGAGAAAGAGAGAGCACTCCAATTTGAATTCTGTGGAAATTTTTAGAAGACTTTGCGAAATAATTTGTTTCTTTCTTTTTTGTGAAGAGAAACTCAATATATAGTTTCACCCAATTAGGTCTTGGATTTGAATTTGAATTGTGCCCTGTTTTGACACTAAGTAAATTTAATCACCACGCGTAAAAAAATACCACGTCATCATCGGTGCAAAATCTCAACTCAAGCTCAACACAAAAATCGAAGACTGCAAAATTTGTGAAGTGTTTCCAAAAGAATAGGCTCAATCGAATAAATGAAGAGAAAGTTATGAATTTTCGAAGATGCACTCACACTAAAAAAACTTATTTAGTTTTCAGCTCTTTTTTCATTGTTTAGTCTAGAAAGAATGCCGCGAACAATAATCCTTTGATCAAAATTTGAATTTGGAATCTGAACCAAACTTGTAACTGATATTATTTGTGAAATTATGCTGAAATAATCGTCTCAATACAATGAAAATTGAAGGAGTTGCAAATTTTATAATATCGAGAAACGGTGAATAAAAATTTCGGTTCAGCGCCATTATCTCTCTGGTAATCCGTAATTCCGGGGACTTTCCTCAAGGAATTGGTTTTCGGTCCAAAAATAAGAAACGAAGAAGACATCAAGATGGATATTTCCAAAAAAGAACCGCTCTAAAATGGTATTCCAATCAAAAGGTATTAATTTTTTAATGTCCTCAAAATTACGATTCAGCATAATATTTTCGCCGTTTTTTCACTGTATCACTTCAAGAAGAATCACATATTCGAAAGCCTTTTATAAATAATTAGCTTTCGGTATGAACACGAGAGTTGGAGAAGACAATAAGACGATTTTAACGCCTCCTGAATCGTCCCAAAACAGTATTCCAATAAGAATATACAAATTTTTGATTATGCGTGTGATGACGAACTAGCAAATAAATCCAGTATACTGTCTTCAAAGAATTAAAATTCCAGGAGATTTTCTTCACACAATTAGCTTTTGATCTGAACATGTGAAATGATAAGAGAATAAATACAATTTCAATGCTCGAGGAATCCACTAAAAATACCAAATCAGATGAAAGTTATGAATTTCCAAACACTCGGTGAACAGATAACCAGTCATTAAATCCAAACACTGCTTTAGAGAAAACAAATTATTCAGAGACTTTCTGCACATAATCGACTTCTGGTCTGAACAAATGAAATAAAAAAATACCGAGACGGTTCCAATGCCTGAGGAATCAACCCGAAACAGTACTCTTATGGAAAGTTGCGAATTTCTAAGCTCAAACCAGCAGAAACACTATTTCTAGTTCACACTGACTCAAATTCACCGAAACACCCAATTCCTCCACAATTTAGAATGCATTAAAATACATGAGAACTTTCACATGCTGATAAAATGTCTTGATCCCATGAGTATAGATCTAATGACATGCATGCATGCATATTCTAATAAAGTAAAACCCAATTAGAGTTAAAAATAAAGAGGGCAAATTTTAAAGTATAACATATCTCAACACAAAGAATGGAATCTGGAGATACAAGAAGAATACAACAGAAAGGATAGTTAGAAACAAGCTCAATGATGAAGGTAAACTCTTCATAGAACAAGACTTACTAGGTTAGAATTTAAATGATTTCTTACATAGTATTAATTTTATTCTTATTAGCTAAAAGTTAATTCTTTTAATATTAGTCAATATGAAAAACAAATTCCCTAAAAATATTTTCAATTGATTTCTCTAGCATAAAAGACTTTTTAGCTAAATGATACTTTCAAAAACTTAGGGGTAATCAAAGTACAAACTATCCTAGTTTAAAATCTATTTTATTCCTTGAAAACTAAAAAGGTTAATGCATTAAATGCACTTTCAGAAAAGTGAAAGGTTTTTGTTTCAATTTCAAAGACAGTTGTCTTTTTGAACCACACCTGACGTTTGACGTGACACCGTGAAAAGTAAGATAGTATTGAAAATAGAATAAAAATCCTTATACCTTACCCTTTGTCAAATTCTATCACTATTCATAATTTAGTAATAATTGCAAAAAATATTTAAAAAACACTCACTTCACTTCTCACACAAAATCCTCAAAACCCTAAAACTCTTCGCTCGCGTTCGAATCTATTCATCTTCAACAATGTCTTCACAAAAATCAACCTCTGGATAATCTTCTTATCCAGAACAAAGAGGTAATAACTTTCCTGAACTTCAATGTTCCATTCCTACATCTCAGTTACTAGTTTAATCTAAATCTGTAGTGAAATTTGAAAATCTCAAGGAAAATGGTTATGATCTTTTATTAGATGTTTCCTTTCAAAGATGGGAAACCTTCTTTGAAAGTCTAAAAGGTCCCACATTTCCTGATTTAGTAAAACAATTCTTGGTTATGGAAAATGAATCAAGACAAGAAATAAAAAAAACATTGTTGGAATTCCATTTGTCACTACTGAAAAATCTATTGCACAACTACTTACTCATGACAGGACTGGAATAAAATGTTGCAGCTTAAACGACAAGAGCATTAGCAGGAAACATAGAATGAACGTTTCCTAAAAAATCTTCTTGGAAAAGAAGAGCTCTAATATGTTCAAGGATCTTTAACCTTCTCTCAATTGCAGGTGTGAAAAACACAAGAAAATGGGGGTTTGAATTAGGTTTTAAATAAATAAAAAATTCTTAAAAAGGATCCCCTTTAACTAAAAACATTTTTTCTTCACTATTGATAATAATAATAAGGATGCAAGGAAAGAACAAGTTATGTTTATACTAGTTCACTTGAAAATTATCAAGCTAATCTAATCCACCCGTCAAGGTGATTTCGCCTTATCAAACAAGGTCTTAATCCAATAATCTCACAGATTATTATAATGCACAAGCTAACTGCAAGTGAATCACGTATAACCTCTAAGACTCACTAATCGTAGACTTCTCAAGGATACTGACCAACTGGTCCCTTAAGGTACAATCAAACAACAGTTTAAAAAAGATTTGTTTACAATATATTTGCTTCTACACAAGCTTAGAGTAAATAGTATTTCAAGAACAATAGACTTAAGAAAACAAAGGATACTTATGAACAGTCGTATGAGAGAACATATGAATTAGCTTCCCTTTTCCTTTGTCTTCAAGCATATATATATATATATATATATATATATATATATATATATATATATATATATATATATATATATATAGATAATAAAGTAATATATTCTTTGGAGGGCTTTTTTGGAAATTCCACAAAATTGGCAGCTTGTTTCAACATGGAGGAGATGATTGTACAACGCGTCTCCCCTTTCATGGTAGTGGAGAGAAACGTTTGTTTGTACCATGTACTATTGTACCATGTAAGCTTAACTTTTTATCTTCTTGACTTCAGAGGCTTCCGACTGAGCATGAGTTAGAGGAAAGAAAATAGAACTTGGGTTATCAAAACTTCAAGTCTTCAGAGTCTTCAGAACCTTGTCTTCAGAGTCTTCAGCACTTGGTCTTCAGAACCCTTTGTCTTCAGAAACATAAGTCTTTAGCATCTGGACTGTTCAACAGAATTTCTGACTTCAGATCTTCAGAACTTAGTTTCTTTGATCGCGTATCAGAGTCTAAACTTCAGAGCCTTCTGAATTAGTTTGCTAGTATTCATCAAAACTTGTGTAGCGCAGAAGCGGAACTTGATCTCTTCTAATGACTTGGAAACACCTTTCATCAGAAATAGAACATGTTTGTTAAATACTAAAAATAAAAAACATTATAGTACCAAAATTGTTCATACAAACATACTCGTCGTTATCATCAAATCTCATAGCTATAATTGTAAAACAAAATCTTCTTCTAACAATATCCCCCTTTTTGATGATGAGAAAACTATGTATTTTGATGAAACAATTGTGTACATAATCAGAAAAAGTATCAGAGATAAGATGGGTAAGAAATACTTATTCTTTATATTAAACTCCCTCTGAATCTAAGACTTGGTGAAGATTATATATCGTGATTATGAACCGTCTGGTTAAAACTCCCCCTGGTTACAATAGATCGGATATTGAGATCTTAAGAGTCTTGATTCTTGATGCCAATCATGCCAATTGAGATCTTGAAACCTCAGTGTCACAAAAAACATATTCAAAAAAAAGTCTGATTCTAGATTTCAATTCAGATTCTGATTATGAACTTAACCTTCTCAGAGTCTGATTCCAAAAGTTAGACAAAACTTTGTTTAACACTATTAGATCTTGAATCCAATCAGAGTTCATGATTCCTGAAAAAGAAAATAATTCTAACAGAAACATAAGTTTATCTTGGTTAGAATGTAAGAACCTCCCCTTATTTCAGAGACGTTTTTCAGAGAATTTAATTATTAGAATCAAAATATTACTCAGTTATTTACTCCCACTTTTTGTCATAATCAAAACGGAAATTATGTGAAAAAACATAAAAACATAAGAAGTAAAAGAAGGAAAGGTGTAAAAAGAAACTAAGAAGTGAAAGAATTAAAAATGAGACTTAATTTGATTTCAAAATGATAACATCAGATAGAAAGAAGAAAAGAAAAACAAAAGAAACTGACAAAATACTGAGGTTCATAGCAAAAGGAAAAAACATCCTAAGAGCCTAGGGTCCAGAAGAAGATGGAGTTTGAGCATACAACTTTTCCAAAATCAACTGAAGCATGTTCTGAACTTCATCATTAACAACCTTCTATTGATTTATGCTTGCTCTAGAGACTTTTTGCTCTTCGTTGATTACACCGATTGCTTTTTCCAGACGCAGAATGGCGGGATCAGAAGATGAGACAACCACAACATCTTGCCTTTCCCTTTCTGCTTCTTCAGTCTCCTTAGCCAATCTGGCTACTTCAGCAATTCTAACATCTTCCTCAGCTTTGAGTCTGGCTTCTTCAGCTTCTTTAAGCTCTCTGGCCTCAACCTCTCTTTTATTTGCAGCAAAGAGTTCGAAGACTCTAATTCTTTCTCTTGCTTCTTATCTTTTAGTTACCATTTAAACTCCAACAACTTTGAATGCTTTAGAAAAGCTCATCAGCCTCTCAAATTCAGAAGACATCCACTTCTGAAAAAAGCTTCCATAAATCGTTCAGATCCTGAGGCTTAATACTTGTACTTACCTCTTCTCGCAACTTAGAAACCTTCTTCAGGCCTTGTTTCAAAACATATCAATGCATTCATCCAAGGTTTTGGGGACAGGTTTTTCATAAGCTACTAAGTTAAGTTCTAGTGCAGAAGGGTTTGGTTCAGATGGTTGTTCAGAGAGATTGAAAAATCATATATGGTGTATTGTTGGAGGTGGAGATTTCAAGAGGTTCAAAAATAGTCTTTTTCGACATTTCATGGTTAGATGGGGAGTGTGGATTAGAATGGTGAGTGGGTGAGTCATGGTAGATGGGGTTCTTGGTTAGATAATGTGAATTGAAGTAAAGTTTGTGAGATTGGTGAATGAAGGGTTTCAAAATCTGGTTAGGGTGTAAAAGTTTCAGATATGGAAGTCATTATGGGTGAGGTGAAGGTTTGAAGTGGTTCAGATGGAATGGGAGTTATGGAATGGGGTTTGGAGCAGAAACATGTGTTGTTGGAGGGATTATGGTAGTAACAGGATGAGATATAGGTATGGTGGTGGTAGATAGTGGAACAGAAATATATGGAATCGAAGAGGTTTGTGTAATAGAAGTTGTAGTAGATAATAATGCATTAACAATGTTTGTAACAACTCCAGAAACAGGTACAGAAGTAGAAGACTTACTTGAAGTTTTAGGATAAGTTTCCATAGACACAATCTTAGAAGCTTGAGACTTCTCCTTCTTCTTCTTCTTTTTAGCGACATAATCCCGTGAACTCTTCTTCCTCTTTCCTATTGAAGGATCAATTGGAACTAGATGAGGAGCCAAATCATTGTACCTAAAGTTGAACATATCATTCCCTTCTTCTATCATCATCTGTACATAAGCAGAAATACCTTCTAGACTATCTCCCTTGGTAAACAGAGGGAAGTTATCCACTGGAAGTCTTCGATCAATGATGCTAGTAGAAGAAACCATCATAGGATTAACACTAACTTTCTTTGTCAGCCTCATATTCTTCAGAATTGATTTTCAGACGAGAACTGACTACCAAACATGAACTGGATTTAGAATTGATTATCACACGGGGACTGACTACCTGAAGGGAACTGGGTTTAGAATTGATTGTCATATGGGGACTACCAGACATGAACTGGGTTTAGAATTGATCGTCAGACGGGAACTAGGTTTAGAATCGATCATTAGACGGGAACTGACTACTAGACGGGAATTGGGTTCAGAATCGACTGTCAGACGAGAACTGACTACCAGACAAGAACTAGATTTAGAATTGATTGTCAGATGGGGACTGACTACCAGACGGGAACTGGGTTTAGAATTGATTGTCAGATGGAGACTGACTACCAGACGGGAACTGGGTTTAGAATTGATCGTTAGGTGGGAACTAACTACCAGACGGGAACCGGGTTTAGAATCAACGGTCAGACGGGAACTGACTACCAGACAGAAACTGAGTTTAGAATCGATCGTCAGATGGGAACTGACTACCAGACGAGAACTAGGTTTAGAATTGATTGTCAGACGGGTATTGACTACCAGACGGGAACTGTGTTTAGAATTAGTCGCCGGATGGGAACTGACTACCAGACGGGAATTGGATTTAGAATTGATCGTCAGACGGGAACTGATTACTAGACGAGAATTGGATTTAGAATTGATTGTCATACGGAGATTGACTACTGGACAAGAACTGGGTTTAGAATCGATCATCAAATGAGAACTGACTACCAGACGAGAAATGGGTTTCATATGACAAGGTGTATTGATTTTACTAGGCTTTCAAGGGTACAAGGTACTGGCACCGTTAGCTGGGCGTTGTGAAGGTGAAGGTCATCAGTTGGGGCTTGGGAGTGATATCCTCTTGTGGGGATGTATTGCTATCTTTGAAGGATTCAGGTCTTTTGTGTAAGGTACCCGATCTAGCTTATGCTTTGTATGCATATTTGAATTTCTTTTGCCGCAAAGACCCATTCTGATGGATCGACTACACGCTTTTGAAGATGCAATGTTATGTAGTGATAACTATATGAAATGCAAAGAAGGAAACTTCATGGGGATAAGAGAAGGCTCGTTGGGAACTATTGCTCATCACCGGGGATGCCAATAAGAACCAACGTTGGAAACCTGCGGGGCCGAGGATAACTGGGGATACTGATAAGAATTTGCACTGGGGAGCTCATGATATCAAAGATTATTAATGACTCCGCTGAAGATTGAATTGCTGACGAAGCGAGTATTCAGGTACGCCATTGAATTCTGAATTGTGTTGTTGGGGAAGAGATAATCTGGTCCGACTTCTCTACATCCTAACCCGCTGAGAGGATGGTAGAACTGAATACGCTGAGGAATGGATACTGAACACCATGTGGATCTCTTCGAATACATGCCCCAAGTTTACACCATATTAGGGAACTACCTTTTAAATCACTTGGTGATAAAAATATGGGCAAGGACATTTGTGAATGCCCCGGTTTAGCTCTACAAATACCCCGGTTTACTCCATTGGGGATGTGCACTTGCGCGTGCCAAGTAAAATGATGACTCCAGACTTTCTAAATTCACTTGGGGAATCATGTTTAAAATTGTCTGTAGCAGATGAAGGCGGCTTCGTGCGTTGGCCATGTCGGGGTGTCCGTTATGATGCTTTTAGCTTGTTTTTAGTCGCCTCGTACAACATAATTGACTTGAGCAACTTTGCGAGTATTGATGAGGAATTCCCTTGTCTACAAAATTTATGAAAGAATCCATGCCGAATATAAGACCGGAATATATGTGTTGCAACACGATATGAGGTGGCCTGCCCCAATCTCTTGAGTCACGAAATAAACTACTCTTGATTACAGCTTTCTTGGAGAGATTTGTCAAATCTCGACGTGATTGCCCCAGGTTGAATGAATTCTGAATATATTTCTCGACGTGATGGACTCTGATTGATGGAAACTTGAGATTTATCGACGTGATAGCCTCTGATTTAATATAGCTTGAAGAGATTTATCAATGTGATATCCTCTAATTTGACAACTTTGAGGGAATTCCCCAGATTTGGCTAAACTCGGAGAGACCGAATCTTGACTTGATTGCCCCAGATTGGTGGAATCTTTGGGCAACATGCCCTTGGATAAGTCATTTCTCTTGTGACAACTGACTTTTGCTTCAACAGGGTATTTAAGCATCTCTTCTCTGACAATATTGAGCTTTTTACTGATGTTCATTATGTAAACTTACTTGATGTCAATTAGTGGTTTTGTATGCAGAAGAATGTTTATTATGAGAATGATAATTCTATTGAAACATGTATGTAAGTCTTGAAGTTTGAATTTTTTTTGAATGAATGGTGTCACAACTCTGTTTTAAACAAATCACCAGCTAGAGAGCAACATTTGTAAATTATTTTTTTCATGAAAGATAATGCAAGCATATGACACCAACACAAATATTTAAACATACCTCTTAGGAGTCAGTTAAATGTCATCTCATGGTAGCATGCTTTCAAATTGACTCATGCTTCAGTTAGTACTTTTAAAGGTTATAATGTGGCCTGGTTCACGGTTTTAGAAAAAAGGATTTAAGGCTCAAAATTATTTGGTGCCCACCCATTCTCCATGATGTTCTCCACCGGTCCTAAATTCAGTTAACTCGACACAAGAATTCATCCATCGAGAAGAGTTTGTGATGGTTGAGGAATCACAAGGGTTTCTTGGACACGATAGTTACTTCACCTTTTGATTTTGGTGTCTGATCATACGACCTTTTTCTTTCAATGAGGATTTTTATTGGTAATCCTTTTCTCACCTTTTAGGCTTTTCAATTTCTTTCTCACTTTCCATGACTCTTGCCTGGACAAATTCTTTTGAATTTTGATTTGGAAGTCCAGCGGGATGCCGTAACTTTTGCCTAAGCGACTTGTTTTCAAGTTCCGACTTAGCGTGGCTTTTTGTCTCTTTCTTATTCATACTTTCCCTTTTGAACAAGTTATTGATCTTTACGTTGACTTCAATTTGTTGAAAGTGATTGTGATTGTCTAAGTCTTTAGTAGATGATGGATATCCATTGTTGTATCGTTATCTGATCTCAACTTCTTGATGTACGAGAGATACACATTGAGATATCATTAATTGATGCGCACTCCTTATAAGTGGAAGTTAGCCATTGTGGTTTTGACTTTTCTCAATCTTTTTGAAGGATAACTATTGTTGTATCCTTAGATGCGCACTCTTGATAAGTTCTGAACGCTTGATTAGATTAATTGAACACTACCTGCCCCAGGGTTAAAATGAGGGTTTTTTATGAACAGAAAAGAAACTCCTACTTCGAAGGCTCAGAGGGGTTAACGAGGGTCTATCTCCCTTATATCTCTAGTGTTTAGGAATTTAAACAAGGCCTGTACATCGTTAGTAGGGTCTTACTCAAAAGCATAACAACCAGAGTTTTTTTGCGTTTTTAGATTATCGTCGTCCTCCCTCCAAATTTTTCCTAAGTAATTAGATTTGGAAGCTTGGCATCCATATGCAAGTAAAACATTTAAAGAGTGATAACAAATAGATGAATAAAAATGAAAGGAACACTTCAAGACAAGCATAATTATTGCATTAAGATTTTCATTAAAAAATAAATAGGTTTCTACATGCAAGCAATGTTTAAACAAACAAGAAAGAATGCAAATGAAAATTCAGTAAAGAAACCAATGATTGCCATCATTGAGGAGGCTTTACTCCAAATGGAATTCTTGATTCTGACGACTTTCTGCAGTCTTGATGCTTAAATGGGCGAGAGAATTCCCCTTCTGATTTGATGCTAACACAATAGTCTTTGAATTGATCCTGTCTTGGACCTTGTCTCTGGATGACATACCATCTTCAATCAAATGGCCAGGTGCCCTAGAATAATATACATAAAAGATTCTTTCAGCAGAGTGAATGAATGCTTTATCGAGCAAATTGGTATAAATTGCATCACCAAGCATATTTTGCCACAAAGAAACAATACAATTCATCTTCTATCACAACAGAAGAGATATCTATCTTGTGAGAAAGAGTCTGGCAGTTGGCCAAATAGGAATTGGACTTTTGGAAGAGACGTCAGACAGGTGCTAGACTTTACACATTAACCCCTTTACAATCTTCAATAAAAACCGGGTGTCCCAGAATAGGGTATACATCTAGCATGTGCATCACAATTAGAAGAGATGTTTGTAGGAGGAGGACCCCAAAGATCAGAGATTTACCAATTGAACTTCCACCGGGCGTGAAAATAACAGGATATAATACCTTAGGCTTATATCAAGATGCTTACCAGGCTTCTTCTGTCTTTGCTTAAAATTTTTGCCCCACGAATTCACTTGGGGAACAAAGACTGGCTACTATCGAACAGATCATGGAGTGCAAAGCTGTGGAGAGTGTTCCTGATTGAATATTCGGATGTCCCGACGTGGTAACCACATCTGATGGTGGTATCATGATGTGGAAGGGAATTTATAGACGATACTGAAGTACAGGGTCTAACCCACTGAATCTCAAACAAGTGTGGAAACCAATAAGAATGAAGCACTGATATAAGATCGATCCCTCTTGAGACATATTCTACTTTCGCTGGTAAAACAAGTTTCTTGAATTCACATAGTAAATGGGAATCATATGCTGATAAGATGTTCCAAGAACTCAAGATTGTGTAGCACTCCATGGTTGAAAGCAATCCCTAAAAGATGAGAAGAAGAGAGAACCTCTGTTACGGCAGTAGGTGTAGGATTGTTGATATCATCATTAGAGCTTCCATGACCTAGCTCATCTGAGTCTTCAATTGATTATCTTCCTTCTCTAAGAAATCCCGACCACGAGCCAAAGCTTGCATGTATACCACAATAAATCCCACCAGGATCTTCGTATCGGTCAATCCCCCACAAAGTTATCCCATACTGATCTCTGAACACATACAGTAAGAAGTTAAGTCTGTAACTCTAAAGAGAGTACCAAGTCTGAATAAGAATCCCTAATATTCAAGTACCAATTATGGATGCATGAATATGTATGGGGTGCACGAATGAATGGCATGTCATGTTCTGTCATTTCCAAGGAATTTATATGCTTTGATTTTGATTCTACGCATGTAAGGGATGGAAAAGTTCAGCACAAAACTTACAAATATGATTACCTGGAAATAACAGAACATGTATGTTAAGCATGTGGTTAACCATGTTATGTATGCAAAGACATGGGATCAAAGTTCCACCACTTCTGAATATGATTGCTTCACTATTCTGAACCATATGAATATCATCAGATCTGTGGTCTGGCGTAGCTTCCGCATATACAAGAACCAAGTACCATGTAGATCATCAATTGTATGGGATCGAGGCTTCTAGAACACCACATATTATTGAGCCTTTTCTGAACATGTTAGGAATACCAAGATCGAAGGCCCGAATGAACCTCCAAATAAACAAGTCAGGAACTCAAAAAATAAATCTGAGAACCATAGTCACCAACAGAACATAGTCACCATCTGAATAAGTCACCAATAGTACATGTGATAATAATTCCCTCCCCACTCACGTGTGAAAAGTAGGCCATGGTAAGGTCGCGTAACTCAGAATCGAGGGTACTCCTCAAAAAATATCGTCATATCACCTAAGTGAAAATGATAGCCCCTCATTTGTACCTCATCTGAGCATGGACGACATGACGACAATAGTGAAACCTAAGTTAACTAGCCTTTAATGTTCCACTCTATTCCTAGGATTCTTACAATTGTCAATTGGCCTGGATATTGGACCTTTTACCTCTTGTAACAGCCACCCAATCAAGAAGCGGATCTAGTACAATAGTAGCATATGGAAAACAGTAAAATACAATGCATACGTATGCTCAGGTAATCGTGTATGAATGAATAAACTGAAAGTATAAAAATAAACACCAAAAGAAAAGAAAACAAGAGCTAGGAGCGACTCCGGGATGGACCAAAAATTGGTTGATCTTTCCCCAGTGAAGTCGCCAACTGAAACAACCCGCTTAAAATCATCAAACAATGAAGTCGCCATTGAACATATTTTATCCCACATGAAGGGACAAGTAAACATCAAGAAAACCTGAGAAGGGAGAAGTCATGGTCTTGCAACCGAGAGATCGGGTAAGGGAGTTTGTTACGCGAGGGGAAGGTATTACCACCCCACACACTCATAATACTCTATGGTATCCACTCTTATTATCTATCTTAAAGGTGTGTCTAATCTATGCTTATTGTACTACCGAGGAAGAATACATGCAAAAGAAAGGAGAAAATAATGTAGGGAAAATACATTTGTGCTTGCTTGGGCCCTACCCCATTTCCTACGTATCCTTTTATGAACAATGTTAATTCCACCTTCTGTCGCAGCTCGACCTTTATAGACTCACACGTTAGCACAAAAGTAAATTGACATGTCCTCACATGAAAATGATTTTGAGTTATACCCTCAAAGCAAGATGCCACATTCAATTGGTTTGTGTTTTGTTACCTTGATAAATGGTTTAAGTATGATCAACGTGTTTTATGATTTTCTAAGAAAAAGAAAGTTTTAGTTTTAAATGCAAGGTTGCAAAAGGAAAGAAAAGAGTCTACGAGAGATTATTCTATTTCTAATCCTAATGTTATCATACAATAATGATCCTTAGGTTTGGATTAACAAAAGGGAAACGTCAACCTAATGTTAGCATGCATGGTTCGTAACTTAAGGTCTAACTTGTATCTGAAAGGAACAAGCATATCTTAAGGGAGCATGATATAGAAAGAGAGTAAACAAACAAGCTCGAAAGAGCACACACATGAAATTGTAAAGAAAAAAAGCGAAATGCTTTAGCTAAGGGGAGAGTATCACCCGAGGAAAACAAGCGAGAGTGAAACATAAAAGAAGATAAATGTTTTAGCTAAGGGGAGTGAATCACTCGAAGAAAATAAGAGGGAATAAGATGTAAAACAAAAGTGTGATGTCCAAAGCGGTTGAACATCTAACCAAGACATAGAAGATTGAGGTAGATGACAAAAGGTAATATGAACAATCACAGAGTGTCAGCATCGACCAATGGGAACTCCTGACAAAGTGTGGGGGTTTGATTGCGAAACCCTTTTCCATTGATGACTCAATAACGAGAGTAGACACAACTCCGAAGCATTGTGGTGTGTCACAAGCTAAGAATGACACGGAAGAAATGCGGGGGTTGATTGTGAACCCTTTCTGCTCGCCTCTTTTTGAGGACTTATCATTTGTAATATATGTAAGCAAAAATGTAAACACACATGAGAAATACCTACTTCAAAGGTAGGGTTTTAAATAAACACATATAGCATACAGAAAGCACACAATGCAGAATTGCCCTAAACGGGTCTTTAAATAAACTAGAGAGATTCCTGACATGATCAATAACGGAGACCCCCTTCATACATCTCCAACCTACTTCTCATGGCATCAGAAAGCAGTAAAGCCCTACTTCTCATGATCTCTAGAAAAACGGTAAAGAAATGCGATAAAGTGCAGAGACATACAAAGGTAGTAGCGACGACTACCAAAGAGAGCAAATCATCGAAAGCAGACGAAAGCGATGGCGAAGCAAGGAGTACACGTTGAGCAATCTTCACCAAGAAAAAAAACAAATTCAGAAACGATATCCAACTAAGGTGAATGTGTGCCATGAAAGCACTATACATGACAATTTTCCTGCAAGGCATCATAAAATATTATACACATCCGGACAACATATAACACAATATGAGTAATAAGTGTTTCTCGTGGAATAAGAAACGAAAGCGTTCCGCATCGGAAGCAAGCATAAGCTAGTGTTTCCCAATCACATAACCACCATTCTGGTATATGATTGGAAACACCACAATGTACCTTGCACTATTAACAAACATGTCAGAAAATAATAAGGCAAAACAGTATGAAAAGTGCATAAAAACCAATCTAATAGTCAACCAATGAAGCGCAACAAGTAAGCATGCATCGAATGGTAATTATTGCACTAAAATTCTGCACTAAGAAGGGTCAAAAACTACACTAGAACCACGTTAGAAAAATTCTGCATTACGGTGTAAAATGCATTTTGGAAAATAGGCGTCCGAAAAAAAATGCTCGAAACAAAATGAGATTTTCACGGTAAATTATAAACATGCTCAGGAACTCAAATCCACAATTGGTTCAGTTAAAAAAGAAGCGGAAGCAAGACTTTCACGAACGGTCCATTCGAAACGCGGTAAAAAAGTTGCTCGGAATCAAACGAAACCTGCGTAGAAGCTTACAAACGGGCCACTGGATTAAAAAATTAACTCGGTTTGAATTAATTCCGCCCAGAAGTGGAACTTTTAAGCCAATTTCGTCAGCTGGACAATAACCTTTCGGTAAAAAATATATGTCTGAAACTGGATGAAAAGTATACCAAATGCTCCATAATCATCAAAAAAGTCAAGTTACATTATTAAAAAGTGTTAAAACTCATCACGGTTAGGAAGTTAGAGCAAAAATACATTTATGTCATAAAATTGTAATTTTCCAGGAATTGTGACATTTCTCATTAAACTCAAGTTTTGAAGTGTGAAATATGGTTTATGAATATCTTGAGTCCATTAGAGATTATCACAACTCATGGAAATGGCAAGAGTTAGGCACTTCGATGTTAACCAAAATTTTTTTCATGTTATGTCAAAGTACGAAAATGTCATGAATATGCACATCAAATGTTAGTAGCATTAAGAGAAAACTACTCTATGTTAGTGAGCAATGTTATGTTAGTAGAGAACTATATATATCAACACAACTAAACACAATTATATGTTATCAAAAGTTAGTGTTAATGTATAAACTTGAATGTTAACGAGAGTTAATAATCAAAAATATGCATTGTGGCCTTAACTAAAGTAACTCTAAGCATTGATTTTCAATTCATGAGACTAATTGAACAACAACACTTTTTTTGGACCAGATTTGTGAAATCAAGAACCCGACATATCTCATAAATCATTAACCAATGTCAAGTTTCTCTAATATTTTGCTATCAATTATGAAACTCGAGTAAAAAATTAAAATTAAACTACTCTATGTGTTAGTTTATGTGAATTCTTAATTTATGTCAATTCTTGAATCAAAATTAACACATGGCATTAACACAAACACCTAGTGTGCACCTAATTTCTACATTTCAAATCAACAACACAACTCCCTAAGTTTATGTCAAATTCAACAATTCTAACCAAAACCTAACCTCCAATCACAGCTCAATTCACCAATTCAATTTCAAAATTTAATAACCAAATGCAATCAAGTTTCAATTATGAGAAAATAATGGATTTTATATTGAGTTTACTTCTTGAAGAGAAGAGGAGTTTGTAGAAGAGGAGGATTCGAAATTGGATGCGAAGTGGAGAGGGAGTGGAACGCGACATTCAAAGAGGAAGAGGAAAGTGACTTTTCAATTTTGTGATTCTTGATCTTGAGAACTGATGAAGATTATTGAGAATTGTTGATGATTTTGATGAAGATCTTGGAAGAAAAGTGAGAGAGAAGTGTTTGATCATTGAGAGGATGAGAGAGAGAATTGTAGAGTGTTTTTTGAGATTCGTGAGTTTTTTAGAGAAATTGGTGTGAATGAGAATATATAGTGTGGAGTTATGTGAGTGGATTTGTTTAATGGGCCTCAAATAATCACAAACACTAATGCAGATTTTTTGATTCACTTGAGTCTGACACGTTCAAGTCAAATTCACAGAGGCCTCAGTACAACTTTTGAGGTCGAAGTATAAAACCAAAACATAGCTAACATTAAGAATGATCTCGTGTCCAAATATAGGCTCAATCAAATAAATGGTGATTTAGTTATTAATTTTTGAAGTTTCGCCTCAGACAACTTTAATTTCTAGTTCAGGATTTTTAGTGCGTCACGGGAGAAACGGACGAAAAACGGAAGCTTTTCAGATACTGTACACGTGTGGAATATGAAACCAAAAGTAAGCTAACGAAATTTTTGAACCGATGCCGCCGGAACCAACAGAATATGACAAAAATTGACCGAGATATGAGTTTTTGAATGTCACCAAAAATAATACTTGTCACTATTGTTATACTGAAAAATTCCTCATAAATCTGTAACTTACGACACCTTCCCTAAAGACTAAGCTCTTGGATATAAAAGATGAAATGTATATGATACCAAGACGCAATTTTTGCCACTAGAACGGACGTCAAACAACGAACGATGAATTTATTGGTGTTCAAAAACTGCACCTTCAGCACACTTTTTCACTATATTTTCCCCTGTACATCTTCCGAAGATTCGTTCAATCGGGGACTTTCCTTGAGGAATTGGCTTTTGGTACGAACATAAGAGTTGGAAAGGACATCAAGACAGATTTTCCAATATAAAACCCATTCCGATACGATAAACCATATCGGGCTTAGGAATTTTTGAATATCCACAAGACGGTGAAACAATAATTAATTCAAGTTACCACCTTCAAGCAAATAAATTTCTTGGATGCTTTTTTAAATGAATTAGTCCTTGACCTGAACACGAGGGTTAGTAATAAAACTGAGAAGTCTCAGTACTTGAGGAATCTGCTGAATATGCTGACTCAAATCCAAGTTATAAATTCCCAAATACCGGGAGAACAAGTAACCATAAATTAAATCCAACACCACTTCAAAGAAATAAAATTATTCGGAGACGTTCTACTCACAATTAATTTCCGGAATGAACACATGGTGAAGAGAATACCAAGACAATCCAGATGCTTGAAGAATCAGCTCAAGATGATACTCTTGTTGCAAATTGTGAATTCTCAAGTCCAAACCAGTAAAATGTTGTTTTTAATTCACATTGTTTCAAATTTGCCGAAACACCTGATTTCTTGCAATAAGCCTTAAAAACAAGTCCTTTGATCCCATAGTCACTGATACATGCAATGCCAAATGACCTATTAGAGAATATGCATATGAAAAATGCAAGATGCATCAGCCAGATAGTCCTTAAAAAGGGGTAGGACAAATTAGGGATATTACGTCGACCTTCTGATGTGAGCTCCTTAATCTCATAAGTATTGTTGGAAAAAAACTTGCACTACTCGAAATGGTCCTTCTCAATTTGGTGACCATTTTCCCAGGACTCTATCCCTTCTATCCATAGGCAAAATCACTTTCCAAACCATATCTCCAAGGAGGAACACCTTTACATTCACCCTTTTATTATAGGCTCTTGCTACTTGTTCTTTCTACCTAAACAAAGTATCTAATGCTTCTAGCCTATGTTATTTAACATCTACCAACGTATCATACATCACTCCCAAGTAATATTCAGTAGGAATATTTGATTTCCTTTGCACTCTCACTGATTGTAGATGAATCTCTAGAGGCATTACTGCTTTGTGCCCATAAACTAAGTTGAAAGGCATTGTGTTAGTCAACTCCTTTGGTGAGTTTAGACATGCCCGCAATGCTTGGCCCAGAGTTGTATGCCAGCTTCTAGGCTTTTGGCCAACATGTTTTTTGATCAAACTTATAATGACTTTATTTACTGTTTTGACCTGCCCATTTGCCTGGATGTAATATGGTGTTGATGTTAATAGTTTGAACCCCATTTCTGCAGCGAACTCAATTAATTTTCAACCTATGAACATGGTTCCTTGGTCAGTTGTTATAGTTTCTGGTATCCTAAACCTATGTATGATTTTATTTTGAATAAAGGCAATTACTTCCTCTTGATCTACTTTAACCAAAGCGACCGCCTCTACACATTTTGAAAAATAATCAATGCCCACCAAGATGCACCTATGGTCTTTCGATGAGGCAGGTTTAATTTATCCTATAACGTCCAAAGCCCATCCCTTGAAAGGCCAAGGTTTGATGACATAATGTAATTCTCTAGCTGGAGCATGTTGAATTCCATAATATTTTTGGCATTCTTGGCAGCTTTTGGCAAATTTAATGTAATTTTTTAACATGGTCGGCCAATATACTCCTATTCGACACAACAACCATTTCATTTTTTTATCTTTCTTGATGTGTACCACAAGCTCCTCTATGTACTTCAAATGTTGCCACATATGCTTCATTTCCCCCTAAGCATTTAAACAACACCCCTTCAGGCGTTTTCCTGAACAATTTGTTCCCCATTATTCTATAACTTAACGCCCTATACTTAACTTTATGCTCTGTCGACCCAACTTGATTTTTTAAGTAGTCGACTATGGGTTTCCTCCATTCGTTCTCAGCTAATGTATCAACGGCAGAAACTTCTTCCACTATTTCAAAATTTCCAAAATAATCATAATTCTGGAGATCAAGAATCACTTCAGGCTCCGCCCCCTCAATGAACTTGCCTATGCTCTCTTTAGGTATTTTATATCCATACGCTAATTGGGCCATGTCGTTTTCTTCTTGGTTGTCAATACACCTCACATGACTAATCGACACATTATCAAATTTCTGAAGTAACGAAAATGCTTTGGCCACGAACATTACCAAATAATCTTTAACACACTTGTATTATTTGGTCAATTGTTTCACCACTAACTCTGAATCTCCTTTGATGTCAACGTCTTTGATTCCCACGTCTAACATAATTTGCAGTCCAATTAATAAAGCTTCATATTCAACCTCATTATTAGAGCATTCACCTTTAATCTTATAACGAAATCTAGCTGGAAATCCATCTGGTGATAAGATAAAAATTCCGACCCTAACTCCTTGTTTATGTTTGGAACCATCAAAATAACATTTCCAAGACTTAGTACCTACATAGGCTTCATTGATGTCGACCAATGAATGGTCAACTATAAAGTATTCAATAATTTGCCCTTTGACTGCCTTTAAAGGAACATACATTAAGGAATATTCAATTAATGCTAGCGCCCATTTGCCAATTCGACTGTGTAAAATGGGTTTAGATAACATATGCTTAATAACGTCAAATGAGAATAAACAGAAACTTCAACTGGTTTTATATAATGCTTGAGTTTAGTATATGAAAAATATAAACATAAATATAATTTTTCAATTGCATTATATCTAGTTTCAGCGTCATTTAACACTCGAATGAGGTAATAAATAGCTCTTTCAATCCCATTCTCATCTTCCTGGGCTAGCATGCTTCCCAACGTCGACTCTGACGCTGCAATGTAAAGTTTCATGCCTTTGTTTCTATTTGGGGGTGCTAACATTAAAGGCTTCACCAAGTAGTATTTCAAAAGATCGAATGCCTCTTGATGGTCTTTTTTCCACTTGAACTCAGACTCTTTGCCTATTTTTAACAATGGAGAAAACGCCAGAGTCTTTCCCCTCATGTTTGACACGAATAGTCTCAAGAAATTTATCTTTCCCAACAAATATTGGAGCTCTTTCTTTGTTGTTGGTGCTTTGGTACTCAAAATCACCTTGGTTTTGTTTTGGTTGATTTCTATACCCTTCTTGTGTACTACAAAATCCAGAAAATCTCCTGCACGAACATAAAAAGCATATTTTAATGGATTCATTTTTAATCCATATTCCCTCATTCTAACAAAAGACTATCGAAGGTTGTCTAAATGACTAACCCCTGAGGATGATTTGACTACAACGTCGTCAATGTACACCTGCATGAAGGTGTCTATGAAATCATGAAACATTAAATTCATTTCCCTTTGATAAGTAGCTGCAACATTTTTCAAACCAAAAGGCATGACTACCCACTCATATGTGCCTAGTGCCCCAGGGCATCGAAACACAGTTTTATGGGTATCTTCCTCAGTGATAAAAAATTGATTGTAACCTGAATATCCATCCAAAAGACTTAAATATTCATATCATGCATCCGAATCAAACAACATTTTCCCATATGCATTGGGTATTCGTCCTTTGGAGTGGCTTTATTTAAACCCCTAAAATCTATGCAAATTCTTAAAGTTCCATTTTTCTTTACTACATCACTATATTGGCTAACCATTCAACATACATGGCCGTCCTGATGAATCTTCTCTTCAAAAACCATTCGATCTCCATTTTTATTTTGGACAGCACCTCTGGTGCGAACTTCCTTAGCATTTGTTTGACTGGTCGCTTTCCTGGATTTAAGGGTAGTCTAATTTCTACCATTTCCCTTCTCAAACCAGGCATCTCGTTGTAATCCCATGCATAACAGTCTTTAAATTTGTTAAGTAGCTCGATTACTTGATCCTTTATCTCGCTGTTGATCTTGGTGCTGATGTATGTAATTCTCTTAGTCGTGCCATCACCCAGATCGACTTCCTTCAATGGATCTTGTGCTTACATCTTCAAAATATCATCTCTTGGGTCTTTCTCAAACCCCAAAGGCTCTTCTTCATATATTCAATCAAGCCTCTGGATTTCTGAACCTATTGTTTGGCTTAGTTCTCCAAGCTTTTCCACCATAATGGCTTCAAGAGCCATATTTGAAACACTTCTAGCCTCTAAGGCCAAATTTATTCTATTTTCGGCCATATAGGCCAAAATCCTTGCCAGAGCATTCGACTCAGGCATTATCATGAGTTTTCTCTTCCCATCCCGTGGGTTCAAACTCCCCTTCTGTAGTTAGATATGTATCCAATTTTTCTTGGTCCCAAATGAAACCATGAGTGGGTGTAAAGTATAGAAATTTGAGTGCACCAGGATGTAACTTGATCATTGCATATTTAGGATCGCATGAAGGTATGGTAGCTAATGCTTTGTCAAAAATCTTCCTATTAACTACATTCACATAAGTAGAATAATTATGGTCCGCCTCAATATTCTCCAGAATCCTATCCTGATGCCATATGGATAAGCATTGATGCAAAGTTAATAGTACTGCCATAATTCCATGTATCCACTAACACCCTAGCAATGAATTATAGTTTTCTTTGGACACAATCACCATAAACATTGTTGGCCTCGAAGTTGAGCCAACTGACAAATTTACTTGAATCACACCCAGTATGTGACTTGTTTTTCATAGTTCGACAAAACCATATTATTTGGTTTGAGGTCAGTGTCGAACTTACCAATCCTTTTCATCAACAACTGTGGCATCAAGTTCACAGCAGCACCGCCATCATCGGACACTTTGTAAACATGGAAATTGTGATACGGTGGGAGAACTGACTTGAGGGTTTTGCGTTTGATCACAAATGTTGCAGTTAACAAGAGTTGCCACCGACTTTTCTTTTATCCAAAAGGAAAGGTGAAAAAGCACAAGAAAGACCTTTGAGATTATTTCTTGAGTTCAGGGGGTAGATTACAAAAAGGGAAGGTATTAGCACCATTCTCATCCATGGTTTTTAATGGGCTCTTAGTTACTTGCTAGATGTGATACGGTGGGAGAACTGACTTGGCATTTTGCATTTGTGTTCGCAAATGTTTCGGTTTAGCAAGAGTCGCCACCGACTTTTTATTTTATCCTAAGGAAAGGTCAAAAAGAACAGGAAAGACCTTTGAGATGTTTTCTTGGGTTCGGGGAGTAGATTATAGAAAGGAAAGGTATTAGCACCCTTTCTATCCATGGTTATCCATGGGCTCTTAGTTATTTCCTTAGATCACTTGCTTTGCTTTTCGATTGTTTGAAATGGTGCTTTGTGTGTGGTTTTGAAAGATGTTTTGAAAAGAGGCCATCGTCGTGGCAACCTTTGTAATGATTCTTATTTGAATGTATACAAAGATGTTTTTGTCTTTTGAAAAGTTTTCAATGTTTGAAAGTAGGGTTTTGAAATTGTGTTGTGAAGTGTGTTTTGAAGATAGCAAGGATGTTTTTGCAAGTTTTGATCAAGTAACTAAGAGTTGTCTACCCTATTTTACTCAAAGATATTTCTTATGTTTTTAACCCTTTTAACAGTGTTGTTTCACCATTGTATTTGATGAACAACCTTGTGTTAGGATGTTAAACGGGACAGGCGCGGGTCATCGTATAGACCATGATAACAATAGTGTCAAGTATTTTTGGCAATTTTCTTCAGGGACTTGATCATTTTTGTTTAGGTAAATCAGATAGCGTCATCGAGGGACTATGATCCTTTGTTTTGTTTTTATTTTTCCAAAGTACTTGACATGCATATCATGGCCCATTTTTTAAGGAAACAAGTGGATTGAAACCCTAGGGGTGCATTGTGTTTGTTTTTCATGCATTTGTCTTTGATTAGGTCAAACTATTTGTTGGTTTTGATTTTGCATACAAACCCTAAGTCTAACCATGGCATAATTGAAAGCATTTAAAGGTGCGAGAATTTAAATTCTACACTATTACAACATGATATAGGGAGGGGGGTACAATTTTGAATAGGGGATTATTTAGACAAGAAATTAAATTCTAGATTATTACAACCAAATTGAATGTGTAAGGCATAATATGTAAATATACAATATTTAAATAAATACAATAAATAAATATTAAATCAAATATATTATGCAAAAAAAAATTTATGTATGTAAAAAGTATTTTTAATGTGAAATGTAAATAAATAAATAAAAAGCCAATTTTAATTATTTTTGTTTTTAGGGCAAAAACCCTAATTTCTTAAATAAATAGTATTATTTATTATTTATATACAATAATGCATCAATTTGTACAAAAATAAAAGTATATTGAAAAAAAGGTATTTTTAGTATAAAATATTAATAAAAATAAAAATGTGTTATTTTTGTGTTTTTTTTGTTCTAATTATTTCATAAAATATAGTATATATGTATATATATGTATTAAATATATTAAGTATGTATAAAAATAAAATAAATTATTTACAAAATGTATATATTTCAAGAAAATATTTTCAAATGTGTATAAAAAATAATAAAATGAAAATAAAAGTATTATTTGTATTATTTTTAAGTTTAAACAAAAATAATATAAGTATTTAAACATTTTTATACTAGTAAAAATAAAAATAAATACCAAATAAATGCAAAAAGTTATAAAAATATTTTTGGATCATTTTTCATGTTTGAAAATAAAATATCAAAGTCAGAAATAAAATAAAAATGCAAAAATGACAAATATACAAGAAATGGGCCAGGGGGGTGTAAAAAGAAAAGAGGGGGGGTGCCAAAACCAAGCCTATCCAGGGCCAGCCCAAAACCAACTCCATCTTCTTCCTCTAGTCAGAAACGTGCGCGTTCTGTGTACAAAATGCTATCTCCTGATTCTGTGCTTTTTTGACAAAACTCATAACGTGAAACTTGTAGAGCATCAAATAACGAATCTAACCATATAAAAAACTTAAGCTAACTCTCAAAGACCAAAGAGAATTTCTCTGGCCCTAATTTCTAACCTAGTTTTTTCATAAAGTTCATGGATGAAATTCTCCTAACACGATTAATATAAATGAAAACTAAGCACATGTATGGTTTCAGGGCTGTGAATACAACATCTTTCATTCACAAACCTAAGTCTAACTATTCCTAAATAGAGAGATAGAAGTTCATGAAATACCTGTTTCAGTTGACTTCGAGCTGGATAATGCAACAACTTCCAATGGTGCTTGAGGTTCTTTTGAGCTTTCCTGATGTCCACTGAAGCTTTCCCAATGCTTGGTTTGTTTTGAAGTAGCCTGAATCGTGCTACAGAACTCAACCTGCAAAGCTTCCAAACAAAAATGGCAATGTGTGTTAATGGAGTTACAGTTGGCAATGGAGGTCTGGAATAGTTTAGGTGAGTTGAATGGAAGGTATTGGAACAAGTTTGAGGCAAAACGCACGAGGCAAAGTGGAGATGGAAGTGGTTCTGCAGGGCTTGCCCTGTTTTTGCAGAAAAATGGTGATTTTGTGTACAAGGGGGTTTGAGGGGTCACAGGATCGTGCTTCTTGCTTGCTAGGATATGAGAAACTTGTTTGCAATGTTTGTGTAAGCTGACTATGGCTGGTTTTTGAGTTGGGAGGATTTGGACAAATTTCTTCTTTGTGAAGCAAGAAAGTGTAACTTCTCAATGCAGGCTTGTACACTCTATCTTGTATGCTGCATACAATCTCCTTGATACTTGCAATTTGTGGATTTGATTTTTCTTCAGAGATATGGCCCCATGCTTCAAAGATCATGGTTTGACATAAAGCATATCTTTTGCAAAAATGGAACTATGCCTTTTACAATTTAGGGATTAAACTTGTGTACAATACCCTAATCACCAAGACAATGCATTAGCTCAATGGATTTGCATTAAATTGTTGAATACAAATTGGTTTAGAGGCCTGTAATTATGTACAAAGCTAGCTTGGTCAGATTTGCAACTTCGTATGAACATGTATTGGCCATGGTTACAAAGTGAGTTTTGGCCAACTTCAAGCATTCGATTCTCCCTAACCACAAAGGTGTTTGAGGAGCTCTTGGACAATTTTGAAATCTTGCAACATGTAATATAATCCATCTTTGAAATGCAACTTGAAACTCCAAGTGGAACTATGTGAAAAATGGCCAAGAAGATGGGTCAAAACCCTGCCTAAACTAGGGTAAAATTTCTAAGTTAAAAGTTTTAGGTACCCTTGTTCCAAAAATCATAACTTGAGATCCAAGCTTCTTTTGAGAAAACTCTGTGAATAAAATTTGTATACTTTGTTATGGACTACAACTTTCATGTTATAAGTTTTGTTTGAATCCATTTTCATCTTGGTGAAAATGTGGGGTAAAGTTAGGAAAAAATAAGAAAATTTCATAACTTAGAAAATTTCTAAGTTATGAAAATTTTCCATTTTAAACCCTAACTTGCATTTTTGGGTTTCTTGATGAACAAGTTTCATAATTTGACATGTCTTAATGAAAAATGATCCTTGGCACTTGATTTTGACCAAAAAGTCAAAGTTTGACTTTTCAGTATACAGTCAAATTTTGATCAGTTGATTGAAAAATCCATCTGTCAATCCTATGCATTTGGGATCTTTTGAACTTGTTGAATAGGTCAAGATAATGTAATTGAGTCCTTGTGTCCATGGTTGATCTTGATTTGCCATTGGCTAGGTCAAACAGTAAAAAATGGCCCTTGTACAGTCAAAACCCTAAAAATGACCATTTTGCCCTTTTGGTGATCTGATCAAATTTCTTTGTGGAATTGTGATCCAAACTTGATCAAATGGTTCATATGAATTCATAATGTTGATGTGGGTCAAAATTCATGAGGTTTGACTGTCAATTGGTCACAGTTGACTTTTTCCCCAATACAACTGATTTCTAGGTCAACTGTCCAATTGACTGGGCAAAAATTTGAATCAAGGCTTGAAACTTGGTATGGACAAACTTGTGATTCCAACATCAAGTATGAAAGTCATCTTGGGCATTGTAGGTCAAAACATCCTTGTGCAAACTCAAACCCTAATTTAGGTCAACAGTGCAAGAAGGTGTCTTGAGCAGAGCAAACCCTAGCTTGATCTTGAGTTCCCAGAGTCTTGTGATGAAAAAAATGTTGATGAAATGAGAGGGCAAATTTTGGGGTACAACAGTTGCCCCAGTTCAATCTTCTTGAACCTAAAGAGTTAGATTGGCAAGTTTGCCTTTCGCGACTCGAAGGTAAAAGAGGATTGGACACTAGAGTGCCCGTAAATTTGCACTCGTTAAAATAAAGCTGAGGAAATGGGCTTAAAGATGCCATTTGGAGATGGTGGAGTCTTGCTGGAGATGGGCTTAAAGATGCCACCCAAGAATGTTTGTTGAATTGCAATGTTGTAGGTCAGAAGAAGGAGCATTAAATGGTATTCGTGTCTGGAATGCATTTGAACTGTATCTGGAGACTGAGTCTGTATGAATAAAAGAATGGCGTTTGTGTCTGGAGCATATCTGAGATGTAACTGTATTTGAACTTTGAATTATCATCAGAATGAATGCCGTGTCTGGAGTGTATTTGTATTGTATCTGAATAGGTAATCGAGAAACATCTGTGTATGGAGCAACTGTGTGCCGGGGATAAGTTCTGAATGAGTGACAGAATGGCAACCCTGTCTGGAGCGTATCTGGACTGTATGTGAAGTTGAGATATGTTTGAGTAGCAGAATGATTTCCGTGTCTGGAGTGTATCTGGAACTGTAACTGGGATCTGAATAAGTGACAGAATGACTTTCGTGGCGACTGCACTGGGGAGAATCAAACTGCTGGTGTAAAGGCCTGAATGGCATCCGTGTTTGGAGCGTATCTGAACTTGTAGTTGAATCTGAATGAGGGATAGAATGGCCGCCGTGTCTGGAGCGTATCTAGTCTGTATCGGATTGCTGAAGTCTGAATGAGTAGTAGAATGACTGCCGTGTCTGGGGTGTATCAGTACTGTATTTTGACTTGGAGTTCTGAATGAGTAATAGAATGACCACCGTGTCTGGGGTGTATCTATACTGTATCTGAATAATTGTTAATGATAGCCTTTTAATCATATCCTGAAAAAGGGTAAAATGTTAGCTAAAACACAATGTTATGTTGCATGATATGTATGATGCAATGAACTGTGTTTCATCAATGTTTATGATATATGAATATAATGGTTATGCATGTAAGCTGAGTAGCTGTCTTGCTGAGGAGACTAAATTCTTGACTGCTGCTGGTAATGAAATCTTTGACTGCTGTTAAGGTAAGTAAATCCCTGACCGATGCTGAGGATTCAAAAGGCTTTGTTGAAGATGAGGAACTCCTGCTGACTGCTTGGAGTTTAAAGAATCTCTGATTGTTTGAGAAATGAGAAATCCTGGGACCAATGTTGGGAATTAAAAACCCTTAGTGACTTGCGGGGATTTACAAGGGTTCTGACTACTTCTACGGGGGATGAGGATCCTTCATGACTTTCCTGGGAAATAAGGAAAACTTTGAAAATCTCTACTAGGGAATTAAAACCTGGGAGGTTTCTGCTTAGAGAAACGGGATCGAGAACCTTCGATCTGCTTGGAGATAACTTTGTGGGGAGAATGTTTACTCGGCCGGTGAAATCAAGAGCTTTGGGTTGTATGCCAAACTATTGGGGAAGTTGGGGGAAGTTAAACAGTTCCCACCAGGGGTTGATAGTTGGAATTTTTACTTCGCCGGGGAAGAAGGTTTAGAATACTCTGGTTCCGCTGGAGGATAGGTTTTTCAGGGTTTTCGGGCTCCACTGGGGATCAGGAGTTTGAACTCTGATGGGGACTTTGAAACTTAACTCAGCTGGGGAATCCAGTTTAGAATGTACCGGCTCCGCTGGGGATCTTGAAGGTTAACTCCGATGGGGACATGTACTCCGAGTTTTTAACTTTGTTGAGGATCTGAACAAAGTATTGCAGGGGATTTCTTCTGGAATGGCACAAAGATATCTTCCTACACCTTCAACCTATCAGTAATTATCTTTTCTCAATTTCATTTTATTTGCAAGCAGTGATTATACTCAAATTCATATGCCTATTTAACAAAACATTGGACGTTTTCAAATAAAACATAAGCGTAAAAAGAAAAGAGAGGTAAACAAATTTCTGCACTTTGAAGTATCTTTGTATTAACTTTTGTAAGTATCTTTGTACAAAGGAGACAGACATCCTAGTAAGAGAATGTTGTCATAAAATTGTGAAAAAATTTTATACAACAAAAAGATGGCTATGTGTAATAATTCCATGGAATTCCCATTCTGCTATAGCCTTCACAACTCTGAGTGTCTTGTCCATTCGCTGCTTCGTCCGCCGATGACTTGATTGATCAGTAGCTTGGAGCTTTGGTTGTGAAGAGATTATCCTTAAAGTGATCCGACGAGACATAGTCATACACTTTAATTCCCTAACTTTTGCTTGGACCGCCCTTTCGGGTTTTCGATCCACCGGGAAACCCTTTTTTGCCCAAGTCGCCCTTTCGGGTTTTCAACTTGCCGGGTGTACAGATTTTTTTGTTTTATCCCTAATTTTTGCCTGAATTGCCCTTTCGGGTTTTCGAATCACCGGGATGCCCATTTTTGCCTAAGTCGCCCTTTCGAGTTTTCAACTTGTCGGGTCGTTTTATGCGTAGTATCTTTTGACTATGTCTGCGTTCGTAGGGTGCGGCAAGTCGTTGCCGTCCATGGTGGTCAGAATCATTTCCCCACCAGAAAAGATGCTCTTGATCACAAATGGTCCTTCATAAATAGGAGTTCACTTTCCCCTGGGATCACTTTGCGGTAAGATGATCCGCTTGATTACAAGATCTCCGACTTGATATACTTGATGCCTGACTTTCTTGTTGAAGGCCTTGATCATCCGTTTTTGATACGTCTAACCATGACAAACAGCAGTAAGTCGCTTCTCATCGATCAAGTTAAGTTGATCAAGCCGGGTCTGAATCCAATCGTCTTCACTCAAACCGGCATCCTTCATAATCCTTAAGGAAGGAATCTAAACTTCCATAGGTAGAACAACTTCCATGCCATATACCAAAGAAAAGGGGGTTGCCCCTGTTGAAGTACGTGTCGTGGTACGATATCCATGCAGGGCAAACAGTAACATCTCATGCCAGTCCTTATAGGTGACTATCATCTTTTGAATTATCTTCTTGATATTTTTGTTCGCGGCTTCAACAACACCGTTCATCTTCGGTCGATAGGGAGATGAATTGTGATGATAAATCTTGAATTGTTCGCATAGAGCGGTGATCATAGTGTTGTTCAAATTTGTACCGTTGTCTGTGATGATCCTGTCGGGGATACCATACCGGCATATGAGGTTCTGCTTGATGAAGCGGGCAACCACATTCTTTGTAACTGAGGCATAGGAAGCTTCCTCGACCCATTTGGTGAAGTAATCAATAGCCACCAGGATAAAGCGATGTCCATTGGATGTCGTGGGCTTGATCTCTCCAATCATGTCAATGCCCCACATTGCGAATGGCCAAGGAGCTGTCAGAACGTTGAGAGGAACAGGAGGAATATGTACCTTGTCGGCATAGACTTGGCATTTGTGGCAGGTGCGGGAGTGTTGATGACAATTAGCTTCCATGGTAGACCAGTAGTAGCCTTCCCTTAGAATCTTCTTAGCCATCGTATGTCCGCTCAAGTGGGTGCCAAATGTGCCACTATGTATTTCGGTCATGATCAACTCTGCTTCCCCTTGTCCACACAACAAAGTAGAACACAATCATGGTTGCGCTTATAAAGAATGCCATTGCTTAGGAAGAACTTGGCAGCAAATCTCCTTAAGAACTTTTTATCGTTGACTGAAGCTCCTTCAGGATATTCTCTAGTCTGGAGATACCTTTTGATTTCATGAAACCATGGTTGTTCCACTACTTCTTCGGTATTAATCTCATGACAGTGCGCAGGTTCGTCCATTCGCTCGATGGTGATTTGGGGAGCCTCGTTATCCCAATTGAGTTTAAACATGGAAGACATTGTGGCCAGAGCATCGGCTAACTGATTTTCTTCTCGCGGGAAATGTTCGAAGGTAATCTTCTCGAAATGAGGCAACAATGTCAAGACATGTTCTTTGTATGGGATAAGATTAGGATGTTTGGTGTCCCACTCTCCTTTGACTTGACTGATAACCAAAGTCGATTCCCCAAATACGACCAAAGATTTGATTCCCAAGTCTATAGCAGCCTTGAGACCAAAGATGCAAGCTTCATATTCAGCCATGTTGTTGGTACAGCTCAAGCAAAGTCGGACAGTGAAGGGTGTATGGCAGCCTTCCGGAGAAATGAGTATTGCACCGATACCGTTGCCAAGTGCATTTGAAGCACCATCAAAGTAAAGGGTCCATCGGGATCCTTGTTCAGGTCTGTCATACGGTCCTTTACCTTCAATGTTGTCCAATGTCATGATGTCTTCGTCAGGGAAGTCGAATCTCATGGATTGGTAATCTTCGATGGCTTGATGAGCTAGATGGTCAGCTAGTACACTCCCCTTTATAGCTTTTTGGGTAGTATACTGGATATCATATTCAGTCAGGATCATTTTCCATCTAGCGATTCTTCCAGATAAAGCAGGCTTCTCGAAGATATACTTGATCGGATCCATCTTGGAAATCAGCAGAGTGGTATGAGTCAACATATACTGCCTTAGCCGGCGAGCAGCCCATACCAAAGCGTAGCAAGTTTTCTCGAGAAGTGAGTAGCGAGTCTCACAGTCGGTAAACCTTTTGCTAAGGTAATAAATGGCATGCTCTTTTCGGCCAGACTCATCATGTTGGCCTAGTACGCACCCCATTGAGTTATCTAAAATAGTCAGATACAAGATTAACGGCCTTCCTTCGACGGGTGGCATCAAGATAGGAGGTTCTAGTAAATACTCCTTGATCTTATCAAAAGCAACTTGACAATCATTGTTCCATTCAACTACCTGATCTTTCTTCAGCATCTTGAAGATTGGCTCACAGGTAGATGTCAGGTAAGAGATGAACCTCGCAATGTAGTTTAAGCGTCCTAAGAATCCTCTGACCTCCTTTTCAGTGCGGGGGGCAGCATTTCTTGTATAGCCTTTACTTAAGCTGGATCAACCTCAATGCCTTTGTTGCTGACAATAAATCCCAGAAGTTTACCAGACCTAACTCCAAAAGTGCACTTGCTTGGGTTTAGTCTGAGCTTATACTCCTTCAACCTGGCAAACAGCTTCTGCAAATGCTCAAGGTGTTCTTCTTCCGTCTGTGATCGAGCTATCATGTCGTCTATGTAAACTTCGATCTCATGATGTATCATATCATGAAACAAAGCTACCATTGTGTGTTGATAGGTTGCCCCTGCATTCTTCAGTCCGAATGGCATCACTTTGTAGCAGAAGGTACCCCATTGCGTGACAAAAGTAGTTTTCTCCATGTCCTCGGGTGTCATTTTGATCTGGTTATAACCCGAGAATCCTTCCATGAAAGAAAAAACCTTGTGTTGAGCTGTGTTGTCAACCAAAATGTCGATATGCGACAGTGGAAAATCGTCTTTAGGGCTAGCCCTGTTTAAATCCCGATAGTCCACACACATTCTGACTTTGCCGTCCTTCTTAGGCACGGGCACAATGTTAGCAACCCATTGTGGATAGGAAGTAACAGCTAGAAAAACAACGTTGAATTGCTTCATTACCTCAGCCTTGATTTTCTCAGACATGTTAGGCCTCATTCGGCAGACCTTTTGCTTGATCAGTGGACAGTCTTCTCTTGTAGGGAGATGGTGAACCACGATATCTGTGTCCAATCCTGGCATGTCTTCATAAGACCAGGCAGAGATTTCAACATATTCGTTCAACAACTGCACTAAGTGCTCTTTGACATTTGGTTCCAGGTTGGCACCCACTTTTACTTCTTTCCTGTCTTCCTCTGTTCCCAAGTTGATGGTTTCTAGTAACTCTTCGTGAGGCAGAATAGCCCTCTCTTCTTGTTGAGGAAGTCTGGCTAACTCTCCTGGCACTTCACAATCTTCGTCAACTTCGTACTCAGCATGATTAACCAAGTCCTTAGAATTACCGAAGGCTAAAACAGAATAGTCACCCATGGAATCCGGAGTGGATGGGTACCTGCGTTTGTGAGTGTGGGTGTGTGTAAGAGATAGCCATCCTTAAACAAAACAAAAATGCAAAAGGAAAGAAAATGAACACAACAGTTTATGAAAACGTCCAATGATTCATTAAAACATGGCATATGATAATGAAGAAAATCAAGCCCTTACAAATGGACCTACATGCCCCGAGCAAGGCATGAGGTGAAAATAATGTTCGAATTGTTTTAGTTATTACAGACCGAAATAAGAAATTGTTTAAAGATAAAATTACTGGTTGATAAAGGTGATGGGAATAAAATCCTTTGCTTCCCAGTTGCTCAAACCCCCTTCGACGGTCGGAAAGATCCAATCCTCAAAGTGGCCCTCTTCATCTTCATCTTCAACAGCATTAATTCCATGGTGAGTGATCCTTACAGGTGGCCCTCCAGTCTTGGAACGACGCATAGCCTTCTGTCCTGCAGTTGTAAACCATAGTCCAAATTTGTCCGTCTTATGGGGGAAATCAGGCAATTGCCCCCATACTGTACTCTTCCCTTCTTTGATCACCGCCTCTGCGTCCCTGAGAGATGCCATCCTAGGCACATGCTTGGGAATGATAGGCACCTCGACCATTGTCTTCGCAACTGCTACCTCAGGAGAAACTTCCTCGAAATGTTGGAAAGGCGTTTCGATGAACTCGCCATCCAACTCCACATAGCGGAAGGAATTGAGATGACTTATCATGTACTCTTCCTCGCTGTGCACTGTTATAATCTTACCCTTAACAGGATATTTCAGCATTTGGTGCAAAGAGGAGGTAACTGCCCCGGCATAATGGATCCACGGTCTTCCTAACAAGCACGAATATGACGGACGGATGTCCATCACGTAAAAGGTGGAGTTGAAAAATTTTGTGCCTGCTTTGATAGGAATGTCAACCTCTCCATGAACCATTCTTTTGGACCCATCAAAGGCCTTAACAATGATGTTACTAGGTTTGAGGGTCAACCCTTCGCAGTCCAAACGGTCCAACGCTTTCTTCGGCAGCACATTCAAGGAAGAACCAGTATCAACTAAGACATGGGCGAGGGTGGTTCCCCTGCATTCAACTGAGACATGTAGCGCGTCGTTGTGTTTCCTTCCTTTGGGAGTTAAGTCAGCATCGGAAAAGCCAAGGCCATTATCAGCAGTAAGACTGGCCACACACTCTTGAAATTGGTCAGCCGAAGTCTCTTGGGGTACATGTGCCGCCTTCAAAAATTTGATCAAGGCCTTAGCATGGGCCTCAGAACAGAGCAGAAGAGTCAACATTGAAATTTTAGAAGGGTTCTGCCCTAATTGTTCCACGACGTCGTAGTCACTCTTTCTGATTATTTTCAAGATTTCATCCATTTCTTTCTGGGTGGTTTCGGGGATAACCACAACATGAGCCTTCGTCCTGGCATGCTCTTCCAGTATCCCCTTACCCTTGTCGGTAGTATCAGCAAATGGTCTAACTTTAGGAGTATCCAATTCTTCAATTATCGGGTCTCGCATAGATAACTTAACAGGTGCAGAAGCTTTCGAGGGTCCGAAAACTGCTCGAGGGGGAGAAATCTCCGGAGAAAAGATCTGGCCACTGCGAGTTATCTTGCTTGTTCCCGCGATGTTCCCTATATCGGGGTCTTCTTCTTCAGAAATCTCTTGGACTGCTTCAATCTGTTTGATACCATGATAGAAGATTTCTCCTCCATAGTTCCATGGTATCGTTTTTCTAGATTGATACGGGACAGGTCCCGGCATGGTGATTTTTAATGGTGCAGATTTAGGGTCGGGCGTAATCCTGACAGGCTTTTTGCTAGCCTTGGGAGGATTGTCAGAAATGGTTATGATTGCAATATCGTTGGTTGAAGTGGAAAAAGTAGTAGGAGTAACAAGAGTGAAGGTATCAACAGGGGTTTTTTGGAAGAGTATCTCTTGGGTATCCATCAGGCGCTGGACACTTGATTTCAACATTTGGCCGTCAGCTTGTATGTTCAAACAAAATTAGCAGTCTTTTCCACAACCAGGGAAGATCCCGGCTCTCATCAAGTTCTCTTTAATCACTAGTAACGGAGTCAAAAGGTCAGCAACATCAATAACATGAAGGTCTTCCATAACGGCATGAACATTATGGTCGTGCTTGGGCATCAGAGCAGATATCACATTGGGCTTCTCAGAAGCATCAAATTCTACTTCCTTGGCATCAATCAGGTCCTGGATTTTGTTCTTAAGCGCCCAACAATTATTGGTATCGTGCCCAACACTGTCAGAGTGGTAAGCACACTTGGCATTAGAGTGGTAGTATGGAGAGGAGGTGTTAGGGTTCTTTGGCGCTTCCTTCAAACTGGTAAGATTCAACTTCAATAAATGAGGGAGTACTTGAGCTGGCGTCATGTTGATTCGGGTGAACTGACGTTGTGGCCTTTCTACCCATTGTTGATTAGGTCTTGACTGATTGCCGCGAGGTTAATCATTTGAAGAGTTTTGAATCATCACAGCCCCTATAGTTGGCCGGCGCTCGATTCTTACTTGACTTTTCTGAGAGTAAACAGCAGAGGCTTCCTTCTTAGCCGGGAAGGCTTTCTTAACAGCAGTGGACACGGAGGTATCTTTCTGAATCTTTCCACTTTTAATACCGGCTTCGACCCTTTCGCCGGTCAAAATTAGCTCAGTGAATCCCGCTGAGGAACTCCCGATTAGATGATTGAAGAAAGGGCTAGACAGGGTCCCCAAAAACATGTCAACTAACTCTCTGTCCGATAATGGTGGCTGCACCCTTCCAGCCAGATCAAACCACTTCTGAGCATACTCTTTAAACCCTTCATTGGAAGCCATTCCCATACTTTGTAACTGAGTACGAGTGGGCGCCAAATCAGCATTGTATTGGTATTGACGGTAAAATGCAGCAGCTAAGTCTTCCCAATTGTGAACCTCTGATCTCTCGAGTTTATAGAACCAGTCCAATTGTGTGCCTGACAAACTTTCTTGGAAAAGTGTACCCAGAGGTCTTTATCAGATGAGTGGGGTTGGATCTTTCTGACATACAATCTCAGATGCATCTTTGGACACGACAGACCGTCATACTTAACAAATGTCGGCACTTTGAATTTGGGAGGGATGACGATCCCAGCGACCAACCCTAGTTCTTCAAAATCTAAACCAAGTACCCTCTACCACTCCATGGCGGCCAATCTATCCTCAAGATTCTTATATTTATCATCCGCCGGGGGATATTGTTGTTCAGAGTAGTCTTCGTCTTCTTCCTCTTCCTCCTCTTCAACTTCAAATTCAGACGGTACCGCAGCCCCTTTTCCTTTACCTGCCCCTTCATCAGACGTTGAGGGGAACTCAAGAACTTTCCTAGCGTTGCTTTCAAACCTTCTTCCAAAAGTGGCTACCCCGGGCCTCTTCTTCTTTTTCTCTTTATTCTTCTCCAACAGTGCTTTGAAGTCCTCTTGACCCTTTGCTAAGGTCATGAGGAGTTGCTGGAATTGAGAATTCTGTGCTTGCAGATCCTTAACCGTCTGCTCCAAATCCATCTTGCTGAATAAACAGCAGAAAAATAAGGAAACCTGGTGTGAAGACTTGTTTATGCATATGATGAATGATATGTTATTCATGTAATGCATTCAAGGATTCAGAAATTCAAATTTGTTGCAGAAAAAAAGGAACACACGTCATATTAAGAAGAAATTGTTAGTACATAAGTGCCCCATGGGCAAAATATTACAAAATTCTTAATGTAAAAAGACATTGCGCATCCTCTTTGGTGCGATGTAAGTGTTGAGATTTTCCTCCTCATGAAGTCAGCGGGTAAGCTCCAAAACCTTCTGCTCACTGGCGTAGAAGTTGGCTTCAAAAGTATTTCGTTCTTCCTTGAGTTGGATCCAATTCTTTTGCATTTCTTCCCATGATGTTGGCATGTCAGGATGTAGGATGGTGTATGGAACCTCTCCTTCCATAACTGGCTCTTTGATCAAGGGGAGAATGTGAGGGTATGGCATCATAAGATTCTGAGCGCGAGTTCGTACCCACTTGAGATAAGGCTCGAGGGGGATGGAATTCTTGTGCCCCAGTGTCTTACTATCCACTTTGTTGGGCATCCTCCAAGCTCTGATGAACCTTTGTCGAAGTCCTTGCACATCGTTGTCAAAGTCAAAAACTAGGTCAGGAATCAGCATGTCATGAGGGCCATCCCTCCGAGCATATCCAAACTTTCTTAGAGCTAAACAGTGGTTGTAGGTAATGCCTCCCCTAATGCCAAGTAGTGGGACATTAGGGAATTCCCCACAATGATCAATGATGATGACATTTTCTCTGGACCGAGAACACCAATGTACATCAGAATGTGTGAGGGTCATCAATCGTTGCGACCACCTTAAACCTTGCTCATTCTTCAAAACTGATTGTGGAAGGTGAGAAATAAACCACCTTGCTAGGAGAGGAGTACAACACATGAGAACACCTCTTTTCCTCATTGTTCGTGTGTAAAATGAGTGTAGGATATCCCAAAGCAATGTAGGTACAGGATTCCTGGATATGAAAATCTTGACAGCATTCACATCTATAAGTTGATCAGGGTTTGGGAACAAGACCAACCCATAGATAAGGAGTGCCACAATCTCTTCAAAGGCTTGTAGATCAAGAGAATTCCAGCAGTCTTGTGCCTTCTCAAACAGAAACTTTGCCAAGAAACCCTTGACACCACTTCTGGTTTCCCAATGTCCCTTGATGTCAGATGGTTGCAAGTGTAATGCTTGAGCAACATCTTCAGGTTTTGGTTCTTTTTCCGTACCGTTGTAGGGTAGTTGATGTAGAATAGGAATTCTCAGGAGTTGAGAAAATTCCTCCAAAGTAGGCACCAATTGGTAATCAGGGAATGTGAAACAGTGGTGTAGGGGGTCAAAGAACTGGAAGAGAACTTTCACCATGTCTTCTTCAATGTTGGAGTTGACCAAGTTGAGAAGTCTACCATGTCTTTCACTGAAGAGAGAATTCTCTGGAATCCTGGAAGTGAGCTCCTTGAGTTGAGGAGGGATTCTCACAAGGTTGACTTGAATTATTTTCCTGCGAAGAGGTTCCATGACCTACAAAAGAAGAACAAAGATGAAGATCCAAACCCTTGAAATGGTTAGTGGATGCATATGATGCTTCATGATGTTCATGATGTATGCACAAGCACATGTACAAGCAAGTCACACAAAACCCTAGTTTCAGGCTTGCATGAGGTTTCATAGGTAGGTACCCTCTTGAGTTTAGTTGGCTCAAACCTGTCCTATAAATAGTAACCGGGTTCTAAGGAGCTCAATATCACTGGATTATTTTCCATGTTCATTGTTTTGGTTTAGCCACTTAACTAGTGACCAAAATATTCCAAGAAAACAACCCTCAATGAGTGTAGTATCGAGTATCTACCAACTTCGGACTGCACCAAAGCCGGTCATCTCACTACCCCTAATAAAAGGTCAAGATGGTCAAGTAAGGTTCTAAGAGTTTATTAGTGCTTTATGACATCACTCAGTGGCCCCGTATTCTCTTTGATTGACTCAAAGGCTACCGGTACTCACAAATATGTAGCACTAATATAGCTATTGCTTCAACCATGTCGGTATACCCCGCACAGTTTCCACAACGTATTGCTATTTACCTATGAATGTTTCCCAAATCCGGGTAGAGGATTTCAAGCCCAAACAGGAGAACCAAATATAAAGCAATCAAAGAAAACAATATAATCATGCAAAGGGTGATCTAAACCCTAAGGTTACTCCACTTTTAAAATATCCCCAGTAGAGTCGCCAGTTCTGTGATACAGTGGGAGAACTGACTTGGGATTTTGCGTTTGTGTTCGCAAATGTTTCGGTTTAGAAAGAGTCGCCACCGACTTTTTATTTTATCCTAAGGAAAGGTCAAAAAGCACAGGAAAGACCTTTGAGATGTTTTCTTGGGTTCGGGGAGTAGATTATAGAAAGGGAAGGTATTAGCACCCTTTCTATCCATGGTTATCCATTGGCTCTTAGTTATTTGCTTAGATCACTTGCTTTGCTTTTCGATTGTTTGAAATGGTGCTTTGTGTATGGTTTTGAAAGATGTTTTGAAAAGAAGTCATCATCGTGGCAACCTTTGTAATGATTCTTGTTTGAATGTATACAAATATGTTTTTGTCTTTTGAAAAGTTTTCAATGTTTGAAAGTAGGGTTTTTAAATTGTGTTGTGAAGTGTGTTTTGAAGATAGCAAGGATGTTTTTGCAAGTTTTGATCAAGTAACTAAGAGTTGTCTACCCTATTTTACTCAAAGATCTTTCTTATGTTTTTAACCCTTTTAACAGTGTTGTGTCACCATTGTATTTGATGAACAACCTTGTGTTAGGATGTTAAACGGGACAGGCGCGGGTCATCGTATAGACCATGATAGCAATAGTGTCAAGTATTTTTGGCAATTTGCTAGAGGGACTTGATCATTTTTGTTTAGGTAACTCAGATAGCGTCATCGAGGGACTATGATCCTTTGTTTTGTTTTTATTTTGCCAAAGTACTTGACATGCATATCATGGCCCATTTTTGAAGGCAACAAGTGGATTGAAACCCTAGGGGTGCAAGTGTGCATTGTGTTTATTTTTCATGCATTTGTCTTTGATTAGGTCAAACTATTTGTTGGTTTTGATTTTGTATACAAACCCTAAGTCTAACCATGGCATAATTGAAAGCATTTAAAGGTGCGAGAATTTAAATTCTACACTATTACAACATGATATAAGGAGGGGGGGGGGGGGGGGGGTACAATTTTGAATAGGGGATTATTTAGACAAGAAATTAAATTCTAGATTATTACAACCAAATTGAATGTGTAAGGCATAATATGTAAATATACAATATTTAAATAAATACAATAAATAAATATTAAATCAAATATATTATGCAAAAAAGTTTTTATGTATGTAAAAAGTATTTTTAATGTTAAATGTAAATAAATAAATAAAAAGCCAATTTTAATTATTTTTGTTTTTAGGGCAAAAACCCTAATTTCTTAAATAAATAGTATTATTTATTATTTATATACAATAATGCATCAATTTGTACAAAAATAAAAGTATATTGAAAAAAAGGTATTTTTAGTATAAAATATTAATAAAAATAAAAATGTGTTATTTTTTTGTTTTTTTTGTTCTAATTATTTAATAAAATATAGTATATATGTATTAAATATATTAAGTATGTATAAAAATAAAATAAATTATTTACAAAATGTATATATTTCAATAAAATATTTTCAAATGTGTATAAAAAATAATAAAATGAAAATAAAAGTATTATTTGTATTATTTTTAAGTTTAAACAAAAATAATATAAGTATTTAAACATTTTTATACTAGTAAAAATAAAAATAAATACCAAATAAATGCAAAAAATTATAAAAATATTTTTGGATCATTTTTCATGTTTGAAAATAAAATGTCACAGTCAGAAATAAAATAAAAATGCAAAAATGACAAATATACAAGAAATGGGCCAGGGGGTGTAAAAAGAAAAGGGGGGGGGGGGGGGTGCCAAAAGCAAGCCTCTCCAGGGCCAGCCCAAAACCAACTTAATCTTCTTCCTCTAGACAGAAACGCGCGCGTTCTGTGTACAAAATGCTATCTCCTGATTTTGTGTTTTTTTGACAAAACTCATAACATGAAACTTGTAGAGCATCAAACAACGAATCTAACCATATAAAAAACTTAAGCTAACTCTCAAAGACCAGAGAGAATTTCTCTGGCCCTAATTTCTAACCTAGTTTTTTCAGAAAGTTCATGGATGAAATTCTCCTAGCACGATTAATATAAATGAAAACTAAGCACATGTATGGTTTCAGGGCTATGAATACAACATCTTTCATTCAAAAACCTAAGTCTAACTATTCCTAAATAGAGAGATATAAGTTCATGAAATACCTGTTTCAGTTGACTTCAGCTGGACAATGCAACAACTTCCAATGGTGCTTGAGGTTCTTTTGAGCTTGCCTGATGTCCACTGAAGCTTTCCCAATGCTTGGTTTATTTTGAAGTAGCCTGAATCGTGCTACAGAACTCAACCTGCAAAGCTTCCAAACAAAAATGGCAATGTGTGTTAATGGAGTTACAGTTGGCAATGGAAGTCTGGAATAGTTTAGGTGAGTTTAATGGAAGGTATTGGAACAAGTTTGAGGCAAAACGCACGAGGCAAAGTGGAGATGGAAGTGGTTCTGCAGGGCTTGCCCTGTTTTTGCAGAAAAATGGTGATTTTGTGTACAAGGGGGTTTGAGGGGTCACAGGCTCATGCTTCTTTCTTGCTAGGATATGAGAAACTTGTTTGTAATGTTTGTGTAAGCTGACTATGGCTGGTTTTTGAGTTGGGAGGATTTGGACAAATTTCTTCTTTGTGAAGCAAGAAAGTGTAACTTCTCAATGCAGGCCTGTACACTCTATCTTGTATGCTGCATACAATCTCCTTGATACTTGAAATTTGTGGATTTCATTTTTCTTCAGAGATATGGCCCCATGCTTCAAAGATCATGGTTTGACATAAAGCATATCTTTTGCAAAAATGGAACTATGCCTTTTACCATTTAGGGATTAAACTTGTGTACAATACCCTAATGACCAAGACAATGCATTAGCTTAATGGATTTGCATTAAATTGTTGAGTACAAATTGTTTTAGAGGCCTGTAATTTTTTACAAAGCTAGCTTGGTCAGATTTGCAAGTTGGTATGAACATGTATTGGCCATGGTTAAAAAGTGAGTTTTGGCCAACTTCAAGCATTCGATTCTCCCTAACCACAAAAGTGTTTGAGGAGTTCTTGGACAATTTGGAAAGCTTGCAACATGTACTATAATACATATTTGAAATTCAACTTGAAACTCCAAGTGTAACTATGTGAAGAATGGCCAAGAAGATGGGTCAAAACCCTGCCTAAACTAGGGCAAAATTTCTCTAAGTTAAAAGTTTTAGGTACCCTTGTTCCAAAACTCATAACTTGAGATCCAAGCTTCTTTTGAGAAAACTTTGTGAATAAAAGTTGTAGACTTTGTGATGGACTAAAACTTTCATGTTATAAGTTTTGTTTGAATCCATTTGCATCTTGGTGAAAATGTGGGGTAAAGTTAGGAAAAAATAAGAAAATTTCATAACTTAGAAAATTTCTAAGTTATGAAAATTTTCCAGTTTAAACCCTAACTTGCATTTTTGGGTTTCTTGATGAACAAGTTTCATAATTTGACATTTATTGATGAAAAATGATCCTTGGCACTTGATTTTGACCAAAAACTCAAAGTTTGACTTTTCAGTATACAATCAAATTTTGATCAGTTGACTGAAAAATACATTTGTCAATCCTCTGCATTTGGGATCTTTTGAACTTGTTGAATAGGTCAAGACAATGTCATTGAGTCCTTGTGTCCATGGTTGAGCTTTATTTGCCATTGGCTAGGTCAAACAATCAAGAATGGCCCTTGTACAGTCAAAACCCTAAAAATGACCATTTTGCCCTTTTGGTGATCTGATCAAATTTCTTTGTGGAATTGTGATCCGAACTTGCTCAAATGGTTCATATGAATTCATAATGTTGACATGGGTCAAAATTCATGAGGTTTGACTATCAATTAGTCACAGTTGATTTTTTCCTCAATACAGCTGATTTCTAGGTCAACTGTCCAATTGACTGGGCAAAAATTTGAATCAAGGCTTGAAACTTGGTATGGACAAACTTGTGAGTCCAACATGAAGTATGAAAGTCATCTTGGGCATTTTAGGTCAAAACATCCCTGTGCAAACTGAAACCCTAATTTAGGTCAACAGTGCAAGGAGGTGTCTTGAGCAGAGCAAACCCTAGCTTGATCTTGAGTTCCAAGAGTCTTGTGATGAAAAAAATGTTGATGAAATGAGAGGGAAAATTTTGGGGTACAACACTAGATCACTTGCTTTTGTTTGAAATTGTGCTTTGTGTGGTTTTTTGAAAGTATTTTGGTAAAGATGCCATTGTTTAGGAAATCTTTGTAATGATTCTCTTTCGTAAGAATGTATACAAAGATGTTGATCTTTTGAAAATGTTTTCAAGTTTTGTAAGATGTTTTGAAAATGTAGGTGATTGTTTTGAAAATAGCAAGGATGTTTGTTTTGAAATATAGCAAGTAATTAGGAGCAATCTACCTACTCAAATGTCTTTCTTGTTCATTTTCTTTTCCTTTGACATTGTTGTCTTACCATTGATTTGGTAAGCAACCCTATTTTTGGATGTAAACGGGACGGGCGTGGGTCATCGTATAACCATGATTAGCAATGTTGCTAGGTATCTTTGCATTCTTTTTTAGGGACTAAGATCATTTGTAAGATCATTTGTAAGATCTTGTATTTTGGCTTGTTTTTTGCTAAGATACCTCACATGCATAATATAGTCATTTTTGTAAGGCAACACAGTGGATTTTACCCTAGGGGTGCTAGTGTGCAAGTGTATTGTTTTCATGCTTGATTTTGTCTTAAATTAGGGTTTTCTAAGTATTGGTTTTAGTCTTTCTATACAAACCCTAATTACTAGCATGTTATATAAAAGCGATAAATTGCGAAATTTAAAGTTACTACGCTATTACAACATTTGTAGGGAGGGGTGTACAAGTTGAATGGGGATTGCAAGAATTAAACCTATTTAATCTATTACAACCAAATTGAATATTGTGCAAGAATTGAATAAATAATGTACAAGTGCAAAATGAAAAAAGAAATGACTTTTTTGTTATTATGAAATGGTTTTATCTTGACCTAAATAAAGGGGATGATTAATTAAAATTAAATAAAATTAAATCAAACTATTTAAGAAAAGAAATTAATTTGAAAAAAGGATTTTTAGGGCTTTTTATGAAAAGGTTTTAAATTAAAGAAAATAAAATGAAGATTTAATTAATTAAAATAGATCTAAGTTCTAAATTAATTTTAACTAAGAAAATAAAATAATACACTAATTTATCCTAAGTCTAAAAATTATTTATTTAAGAAAAGAAAGGAAATTTATTCATTTTAAGAAAAATGTTTTCTTTATCTTTTTGTTTTATGGAAATTAAAATACATGAGTACAAAAAATAAATAAAAATAAAATTGGATTTTTTATGATTTTTTTATGATTTTTTTTATGAATATAATAATAATAATAAAAATATTAATAATAATAATAATAATAATAATGAAGAAAAATAAAAATAAAAACATAAAGAAAAGTCCGGGGGGGCTAATAAGCAAGGAAATGAGTATTATGAGAGAAAAAAAAAACTAAGCCCACATGAAGAGCCCAAATGCTGCCAAAAAAACACAAAAAAGTCAGAAAATTGTAAAAAAATTGCAAAAGGTCACGCTGGGGCTTGAACCCATGACCTAAGGGTGAACAGGCGCGCACTTTGCCACTGGGGTGGCTATACATCCGTTAATATAACTAAAACAATAAATACATAACACAAAACGCGCCCTGATTACACTTTATCTTCAACCTCCAGCCAAAGGACCTGTATCTTCTTCATTTCTCAACAAAAATGAAAAGTTCAACATGAAAGTTGTGGCATTTCTTCCCACGAATCCAACCATATAAATAGATTAAGCTAACAGTCAAAGATGAATGAGGATTTTTTTGGCTCTAATTTAAAACCTAAAAATTTCATAAAACTTCAACTCTAAAATTATCTATGCTCAGGCCATATAAATGCAAACTATGGATATGTACAGCTTCGTGGCAATGTTATCTACACTTTATATTCACAAATCAAAGCTTAACAATGCCTAAATATGAAGATAGAAGTTCAAGAAAAATACCTCAAAAATGGAAATCGTAAAATGGATTTGAGCTTGTTTCAGGCAGTGGTGATGATCAGGTTAGCTTCCTTGGACCTCTAGGAAGCTAATGCAATGCTTAGTTTGAGTTGAGGGTGGATGAAATAGCCTAGAGAAGTCCAACTTCAATGCTCTATTTTTGGCTATGGAAGTTGAGGAAGATGATGTTACAGTTTGCAAACAGGGACATGGGTGGTTTATATTTGATATGAGGAAGCTTTTGAAACAAAAGGCCAAGAAACGCACGAGGGAAATATGAGTTTGATGTTCAAGGTTAGAAACTGTGCAACAATGGAGTTTTTGGGCAATTTCTGATTTGAGAGAGTTTTGGTGTGTTTCATGGTGTTCAATTTCGTATCCTAGCTCACAAATAGTGACTCTATTTATAAGAAACAAGTTTGGAATGCTCTAGTTAATCAGAATTCAAATTTACATGTTTAAGTTAAACATGTGATTTTTTGACAAAACAAGTTTCCATGCTTTGTGTACTTGCTAAGATAGAGTGATTATGCTTTAAACAAGCTTGCTTCTGACTTTGTGGATGGAGTGTGATCAGAGGGAACAAGTTAGAGGCTCAATGTGAACTTTATGCAAAAAGCTTGCTTTACAAGAATGGCATTGTTAACTTTGTGCCATAAATGGAAATGCAACTTTGACAATAGCTCAATTGCTTAGATCAAAGCCTTAACAGCTGTGTAAACATTTAATTATGGAGTGACAAACAATTTTGAGGCCTGCAAAGCAAGGATTATGCAGCCTAGCATGGATTTGGTTCAAGTGTTCATCAAAAATGACTTGTAATTCAAGTGACAAAACCCTAACTTCATCTCTTCGATTCTCCCTACTCAAGAATGATCTCAAGGAGTTATTGGACATTTTGGAAAGCTTGAAATGTGATCTACAACCCATATTTGAATTTATTTTGAATTTTCCCCTTGTAAATATTTGAAAAAGTGCCATGAAGTTGGGTCAAAATCCTGACCAAATTAGGGCAAAATTTCACTAAGTGTTTAGTTTCATAACCCTATGTTCATAAAATTATAACTTGAGATCCAAGAATTTTTGGAAGAAGTTGTGTAAATCAAAGTTGTAGATTTCATGGAGATCTACAACTTTAATGTTGGAAGTTTCTCTTGAATCATCTTGCATCATGGTGAAAATTTGGCTCAAAGTTATGAAAAAACATGAAATTTCCAACACTTAGAAAAATTTCTAAGTTTAGAAATTTTGACTTTTCAAAACGAAATCTTGACTTTTTTATTTCTTGATGAATAAGTTTCATATTTTGACATGTTTTGGTAAATTATGCAATTTGACTCTTGAGATCATGACTTAAACCAATTGACCATTTGCTAGGTCAAAAACCAGAATTTGCCCTTTCCCAGTCAAAACCCTAATTTTGACTATTTTGCCCTTTTGGAGATTTGATCAAATTTCTTGAGGAGTTGTGGTCCATACTTGATGAAATGATTCATATGAATCAAAAATGTTTATATGGATAAAAAATTATGAAGTTTGACTATAAATTGGCCACAGTTGACTTTTTCCCCAATACAGTTGATTTTTAGGTCAATTGCTCAATTGACTGATTAAAAGTGTGATCCAAGGCTTGAAACTTGGCATGAGTAATCTTGGGGGTCCATAATGATCCATGAAAGTCATATGAAGCATTGAGAGTTCAAAAATCCTTGTGCAAACTCAAACCCTAATTTTGGTCATCAATGCATAAGGAGGTATCTTGAGCTGATCAAACCCTAGTGCAGTCTTGAGTCCAAGGAGATCTTGTGAGAAAATTCTTGATAAGTGAGAGGGAAATTTTGGGGTACAATAGAAACCACCAACTTTATCCCTTATAAACAAAGGCTTGAGATGGTACATCATATCAGATCTAGGTTTCTCAAATATTGCATGTTGTTCTTCCACTACCCCATTATTCATGACATAGTAGCATAAAGTTTTCTGGTCTGTAGATTCTTCACACATGGCTTCTTCTTCATCTCCAAATGATTCTGACACGAATCTATACTCATTAGGAAAGACCGACACAATATTACAGTGAATAATCAAGCCAACTTCTAAACTATCTTCAAAGTGGTTAGGTAATTCATTGTCTATAATATCATCAGGAACATCAACTTTTATCGGCGGCACACTCACAACCAACATCAATAATGTCTCTTTTGCTGGTTAACAGTGTATCTCCTTCTGATCGCTCTCATCTTTTGATGGAGAAACTTTTGATGTCGCTTCCCTTGCAACTTTTTTGTTTCTTTGAAACCTTCTCCACTGAGTCTCATCATAGGATTCTTCCCTTTGTATGTGGAAGGAACATGATACTTCTTTGAGGTGATTCTGGCTTCAGCAAATTGAGCATAACTTGATCCCTTCTCCATCATTTCCCACATATGACTCGAACCTGAACCTTTCTTCAATACCTTCCAATTTTGGTTTGCTCCCCTTGGATAGAAAGGACGAACCCAATTATTGTTAGGAGCATTAGTTGGTGGCACAAAGGTCCTTTGGTACGGAAACCTAGCTTTTCCTTGAGGCACTTGAACTTTGTATGGCCCATTCGCATGGTCGAACACCACTTTTAGGTTTTTCTCTTGAGGAAGTTTCTTCTTCAGTTCCTTAATTTTCTTTACATCATTTTCATCATAGACCATGTTTCAATTTGGGCACAACAAAGACCTGGAATTACTCAACTTGCATCTATTAAGAAAATCCACCAATTCTTCTTCAGGTTTGGGAAATACAACCTTCATCAATTCAGCAACTGTTCCTTCAGATATTTCCTCATTCTTGGTTTCACAATCCATTTTTTCCTTGTCTCTCTGATTTCCCTCATACTCTTCAGTTATGTCGACTACCATCACTTCCTTTGGCTTAGAAAAATTACCATTGCCACTTTTAAGACCTTCAATAGTCTCAACCACTGTGGCTGACATTGGATCAGTGATTATATCTTGTTCATTCTCAAAACCAATAGTCTTGATTATCAATGATGTCAGTGAATCGATAATGTTGGCCTATTTGTCTTCGAGACCATCAGTAGCCTCGATCATCAGCACTTATAATGGATCGACAAAGTGTGCATCAATAATTTGTAAAGGATATGAGTCGACATTCATGGAGCTTTTTGTTTTTTCACCAAATTTCAATCGACCATCTTTCAGAGCCTTCTGAATCAAATCCATGAAAAGAAAACATTGAGAAGTATTATGACCGAGAAAATACTTGCATAAACCTCTTTTTTGTTTATGCTATAATGGTGGATTTTTACTGTCTAGAGGCACTATAATCTGACCATCTGCAACTAAAACATCAAATATTTCATCACATTTTGACAAATAAAAAGTATATGTTTTAGTATTAAATTTATCACTTTTTGGTTCTTCAAACGTTTTTCCTTTTGACGGTCTTATAGGTTTACATGCATATGGAGGTCCGACTTTTAATTCAGCCACATTAACTTCTCCTTCTTCCATGCATTCATCCTTGGACTCTACAGAATAACCTTATGTGTCTACATAGGCTACTTTGCCTTTTCTATGATCCTTTGAAACTCTATCTTTCTCTGTTTTCAAACGTTCGACATATCAAACCTTATCAGCGAGTTGAGACATATTTGTAATAGATTGAAGATCAAACTTCTTCCTAATAGAATAATCTAAGCCTCCAGCGGCCATTTCGACCAGTTCATGTTCAGGAATTATAGTAAAACACCTAGACTTTAGGACCCTAAACCTATTCAAATAATCCTCCATTGACTCCTACGACCTCCTCTTGATTGAGGATAACTCTTTCAAACTTATCTTAGGCTGACTAGCATAAAATTGCTCATGAAATATGCTCTCGAGTTATTCCCAAGTGCGTATCGAATTTGGATTCAATGTCGTAAACCAAGTAAATGCATTTTTTGCCATTGAATTAGGAAAATATCTTAATTTTAAACCCTCATGAATTGCGATATTGCCAGCTTTTGTTTCGTACCTGGCGATGTGTTCAATGGTCAACTCATTGGCATAACCAGCAAACTTGGTAAATTTAGGTACCTCACACCGTCTAGGTAATTCTTCCTACAGAATATAATCAGGAAAGTGAGACCAATAATTAGGCCTCCGAAGGCCAACATTTACCTAATATCGTGCTAACACCTCTTCTACTACATTCACTATTGTAATACGATGGGAGAACTAACTTGGGTGTTTTGCGTTATACCACAAATGTTGCAGATAGTAATAGTCGCCACCGACTTTTCTTTTATCCAATAAAGGAAAGGTTGAAAAGAACAGGAAATACCTTTTGAGAATTTTCTTGAGTTCGGGGGGGTAGGTTATGAAAAGGGAAGGTATTAACACCCTTTTCATCCATAGTTATCTACGAGCTCTTAATTGCCAGCTCACTTTGAAATGCTTTGTGTTTGTGTAAGTTTGAAAATATTTTGAAAATGCCTTAGCTCGGAAAACTTTGCAATGATTCTCGTATCATTGAGAATGTATACAAAGTGTTGGTTTTGAAAATACTTTTTGAAAGGGGAATTTTTTTAAATATATTTTGAAAATGCCAATGTAGGGCAATTTTGTAATGATTTTCGTATCATTAAGAATGTATACAAAATGTTTGATTTGAAAAGTACTTTGAAAGTGTGAAATGTAGAAATGGTTTTGTTTGTGAGCAAGCAATTACGAGCAATCTACCTACTCAAAAAGTCTTTGTTCTTTTCCTCCTCCTTTAAATAGTGATAGACTACCATTTAGTTGGTAGAGAGCCATATCATTGGATGTGAGGGACGGGCGTGGGTCATCGTACAATCATAGAAGGAAACTTATAAGATGTTTTAGCAATTTTTCGTAAGGGACTAAGATCGTTTACAGAAGGCAACATTGAAGGGTCATTGAGGGACTATGATCTTTTAATCGAGGGTCTTTTGCTAAAACATCTCACGTTCGAGGGACATGACTATTTTTATCTGATGCAACAAATGAGGTTAATCCTAGAGATGCATGTGTTCAAGGTGTTTGATTTCAAGTATTTATCTTTGAATTAGGGTTTTGCTAAGTTTGATTTTAGTCTTGTCATGCAAACCCTGATTACTAGCAATAATAAGGAAAGCGAGAAATTGCAGAGTTTAAATGTCCTACGCTATTACAATGCTTTGGGAATGGGGGATACAATTTATGAATAGAGGGAGAAAAGAAATAAAGCCCTAATTACTATTACAAACCATATACATGAATAACGATAAAATGTACAAAATGTATAGAGGAAAAAAAGAATTGTTGTTATGGTTTTTGATGAAAAGGTTTAGAGGTTAACTTAATCGAACTAATTAATTTTAAATACAAAGAAAGTTAATTAATCATTTAATCAAACCTAAATCCAAGTCAATTAAAATAAAACCTAAGTCTAATTTAATTTGTTTAGAAAATAATTTGAATGTTAATACTAATTTGTAAAAGTAATAGAATTTAATTTAATAAAATAAAATAAAATGGCTAAATTAAAATATTTTTAATTTAACTAAGAAAATATATTTTTTGAATTTTTTGGTTTAAATGAAATAAATAAATAAATGAATGAAGATAAAGAAAATATAAAATAATTGGGCATGTGTGTCAAAAGGGAAAAAATGGGTTAAAAGAAAAATGGGGCCCTGGGCCCAAATATATTTGAGTCAGGAAAATAAAACAAACAAAAAAAATTAGTGTGGGCCTGTGTTATCTTTAGTAAAAAGGGGGTTTTAGAAAGTAAAAACAAAAAAGAGTGAGGCACAAATTCAACGAAGCCCAGCGCCTGATTTGATCCCATGTTGCTGGCTTTTGAAGGGTGCATCATATGCTTACACTATAGAGCGCTGGATCTAAAATGCTGAACATCCAATGGTGTTGATGTGTGGCTCATGACAGGCACACCTTGCTTGTATGCACCGAATCTGAAATAAACAAATAACTGAAACACAAAAGGGTACCACTGGGGCTCGAACCCATATCCCTATAGTCCAATGCCTTACGCGCACTTCTTCTGCCACTGGGGTGGCTGTTTTATCTGTGTATAAAACAACTTCCACTAAATATAAAATAAAATTATTCCTAATATTTTGAACTTCATCTTCAACCTTGCGCGTGTATCAGAACCAACAACACCATCATTCAAATTTTTTCCAAATCTTCATTTCTCAACCAAATTAAAAAATGTAAACATGAAACATGCTTGAAATTTCACCATGAATCCAACCATATAAATTTCATAAGCTATAAATCAAAGATGAATGAGAATTTTACTGGTACCAAACAAAAACCTAATTTTTTTAGAAAGTTCAAACTCAAAATTCACATCACACAGGCAACATAAATGAAAACTAAAGACATGGTTAGCTTCAGGGCAATGATGTCTACATTTTTCATTCACAAAGTAACCATTAATGATGCTTGTAGAGAGAGGTCAAAGTTGAGAAAACATACCTCAAAACTGGAAATCGTGTATGGAGTTTGAGCACCCCTGGAAGTGTGGTGATGATTTGGATAACTTCACTGAACTCCTAGGAAGCTAATGCAACTCTTACTTTGTTCTGAAAGTGCCTGAATTTTGCTGGAGAAGTGAAGTTGCAGAGCTGAGTTTTTGAGTTTGGAAGATAATGAAGATGGAGTTACAGTTGTAAAACAAGGATGGGATGAGTTGTATATGATGTATGGAAGCTTTGTGATTGATTTGGAGAGGAAACACACAAGTTGATTGTGAGATGGAAGTTCAAGGTCAGAAATGACAAGCTATGGAGTTTTTTGTGCAAATTATGGTTTGAGGGAGTTTGAGGGTTTGTCAATTCATGTGTTATGCTGCAAATGGCTCCTCTATTTATAGAGAAAAGTTTTTGAAGTCTCTAGTGATCAGAAACAAGGAATCACATGTTATGGTCTTGAAACTTGTTTTTGAAGCAAGCTTGACAAACATAGTTCCAATGCATGGTATAAGGACTTGTAGGGTGGTTAGGAGGCTTTAGACATGTTTATTCTTGCTTTAAAATGTTTTGGAGTCAGAAGCAATCATGTATGGGATCAAGGAGAGTTGACATTGTGATTAAAGTCAATTTTCCAAAATGGAAGTGTGAACTTTGTTCCATTAATAGAATGATCAATTGGACAATGGCTCAAGCTCTTGGATCATAGCTCAATTAGTTCTGTAAACATCTGATTATGGATAGATTTTAAATTCAAGAGGCATACAAAGGAAGATTATGCAGCATAGTTGTTGGATTTGGTTATGTGTTCTTCATGAAGATGCCTTGTAATTCAAGAATGAAAGCTCAACTTCATTTCTTCAATTCTCCTAGCTCAAGCACGATCTCTTCAAGTTCTTGGATATTTTGGAAATCTTGAAATATTTTCTAAAACCTTCATGTTTACCACTTTGGATAAATCATCTTGGAACTAGGTGAAAATTGGTCAAGAAGTTAGGTAAAAAATATGCCTAAACTTGCTATAATTTTCACTAAGTGTTTTATGAAAAATGTCATGTCTTTATGAGCTTATACCTTCAAGTCTAAGAATTTTTTGGACATCAACCCTAAGGGATAAAGTTGTAGAATTCATTAAGATCTACAACTTTCATGTTGAAATTTTTCCTTGAATCATCTTGCATTTTGGTGAAAAATTATCATGAAGTAGTGAAATTATCAAGGTTAAAAACACTTAGATTTTTCTAAGTATTGAAAACTTTGACTTTTTGTGGACTTTCTTGAATTTCTTGATTCTTGTTGACCAAGTTTGATATTTTTGAATGTATTGATTAATTTTGATCTTTGAAATTCAATGTTGACCAAAAAGTCAAAGTTTGACTTTTTGTGTATCAATTGACTTTTCATCAGTTGATCAAATTTCAACTATCAATCCATTGATCTTGAGAAATTATTTGAGCCATTAAATTAGGTCAACATGTTGTTTTTGAGTCCTTGAGATCATGTTTCAATCCATTAGGTCATGTACTAGGTCAAAAGTCACTGATCAGTCATTCTCAATCAAAACCTTAATTTTGACAAATTTGCCCCTTTGATGATTTGAGTAATTTTCTTAAGGAATTGTGATCAAGCCTTGGTAAATTGATAAATATCACTTAAAAATGTTGATGTTATCCAAAAATCATGAAGTTTGACTGTATATTGATCACAATTGACTTTTTACCCAATACATTTGATTTTCAGTCATCTGAGCAATTGATTGAGCAAATTTGTGATGCAAGGCTTGAAACTTGGTATGAATAATATTAGAGACCTATAATGAAACATGAAAGTCATTTGGGGCATCAAAAGTCCAATTGTATTTGAGAAAACCAAAACCCTAATTTGGAGGCTCAATGTTTAGGAGGTGAGCTTGTCTGATCAAACTCTTGAGAAATCTTGAGCATTTGAGATATTTTATGAGAAATGTCTTGAGAATAGAGAGGGCAAATTTTGGGGTACAATAGTTTCCCTTGTTCAATCTTCTTAAACCTGAAGAGTTAGATTAGCTTGTTCGCCATTCGTGACTTGAGTGTAGAAGATGATTGAGCACTTAAGTGCCCAGAAATTTGAACTCACCTGCGCATGAAGTAAAAATGTTTGTTGATTATCGAGAATAGGCTTAAAGATACCATTTGGACAATTTGCAGAGAATCGTCGGAGATGGACTTATATATGCCATCCAGAAGTAATTATTGATAGAAGTATCAGAATGAGTCTATGCTCGAATGTATCTTGAAGAAGTATCAGAATAAATATTTGGTCGATTTAATCTGAGTCAGAAAAGGGTCTACTGAGAGAAGTATCAAAATAAATCTTTGGTTGATTTAATATGAGCCAACAAAGTTCTTTAAATCTTCCACTGAGAGAAGTATCAAAATAAACCAATTGTCGATTTAATCTGAGCCAGAAAAAGGTCTACTGAGAGAAGTATTAGAATAAATCTTTGGTCAATTTAATCTGAGCCAACAAAGGTCTTTTAAATATTTTACTAAGAGAAGTATCAGAATAAACCTTTGTTCGATTTAATCTGAGCCAGAAAAAGGTATACTGAGAGAAGTATCAGAATAAATCATTGGTCGATTTAATCTGAGCCAGAAAACGGTCTACTGAGAGAAGTATCAGAATAAATCTTTGGTCGATTTAATCTGAGCCAGTATAGGTCTTTAAAATATTTAACTGAGAAAAGTATAAAAATAAACCTTTGGTCGATTTAATATAAGCCAGAAAAAGGTCTGCTGAGCTAAGTATCAGAATAAATCTTTGGGAAATTTAATCTGAGCCAGCAGAGGTCTTTAAAATCTTTAACTGAGAGAAGTATCATAATAAACCTTTGGTCGATTTAATCTGAGCCATAAAAAGGTCTAATGAGAGAAGTATCAGAATAAATATTTGGTTGATTTAATCTAGCCAACAGATGTTTGAAGGGAGTGTCTATCATGTAGATATTTGCCCTTGTTTTGTTTCAGGGAGTGACCTACAATCTATTTTGAGGATTTTGATGATATCAGTCCGTTGATTGATCTTTCCTGAAAAGGTAAAGAGTTAGTTGTATGTAATGTCTTGATGTATGAAATACATTGCGTAATAATGTTCTCAAAATGAATGAGATTGTGCTATATGTGTTTCGTATGCATATGCTATGATGTATGAATGTGAAATGTTTTTGAAGTGTATCTTTGTCTGGGAAAATAAATCCCTAACTATTCTTGGGGATGAAGAGTAGGTGTATCTTTATTCTTGTCTAGAATTCTTTCGCTGGAGATTCCTGCTTACTTGTTTGAGGAAACTATGCATGAGATGTTGATTTCTATTTGGGGAGTAGTGTTTAGGTACATTAGTCGTCCATTGCTCTATTGGGGAATTTATTTCTTATATACTTTGACTGGGGATAAAAGAGATGGACAATCTTCTGACTTGTCTGGGGATGATAAAGTTAATTGGTATTTGGTCGAATTCCAAGCTTCACAGCAACTTTCTGGGGATAGTGATGACTTTATTAGGGAGAATAATTTTATCGACGATTTGTAATAGTCTGAGGAATATACTCAAGCTGGGGAATTCATAGGTTATTGGGGAAATATACCTTGTTGTTGGAGCAATGCTCTGCTGAGGAAACCAATTCTCTTGGGGGAATTGAATTTGCTAAAGAGAAGAAACTCTGCAGGGTCTCTTTCTTCAATTTTGGAGGAACAAACTCAGTTGGGGAAGAGAATTTCCATGAATTATACTGATTGGGACTCCGTGGGGAGATTTAACAGGGAGGAGATTATACTCCTTTATTTGTTAGACTGATCTGCCAGGGAGATTGTAGGGAATGTACCCTTATTTGTGAAGACTACCCTATGGGGGTAATCTCATAGAAGTGGCTCTGGCCACTTCATCGGGGATAACCTTATGAAAGGGATTCTGTGGGGATTTATGGACAGCTTGAGTGTCACCCCAACTCCTATGATTTTGATTAAATGTTTATTCCTGTTCTTATGCACATATTTGTTAACAATTAATCATGTTCATATGCATATGCTCATTCAATTTTAGTCATTGGACGTTTTTATAAGAAAAACAGAAAAAAAAAAATTGGACTTTAAAGTATATTTGTATTGATAATTTGCCTATAAACATGCGATTTTTGTACAAAGAGACGTAAATCCTAGCAAGAGGAAGTCGTCGTGAAATGAAAAGAATACAAAGTGAATATAGCCATGTGGAAGTGATATCATTGGGTTACAAATCCGCTATTTCCCTTATGTCTTCGAACATCTCGTCCTTTGCCATCGGACGAAGTTGATTGAACCATTTGAACTTTTGACCTTGGTAATAAAGCTGCCTGTAAGTGATCCAACGGGACATAGTCATACGCTTTAATCCCTAATTTTTTCTTGGACTGCCTTCTCGATTTTTTAGTCCACCAGGATACCCTTTTTTGCCTAAGCCACCCTTTCTTATTTTTGACTTGCCGGGTGTACAATATTTTTTATATATCCCTTATTTTTTCCCGAACCCTTTTGCTTCACCTGGATGCCCTTATTTTTTCCTAGGTTTGTCAACCTAGCAGGTCATTCTTATGCGTAGTATTTTTTGACTATGTCCGCATTCACAGGATGCGGGAAATCTTTGCCATCCATAGTGGTTAGTGTTGTGCCCCAAAATTTACCCTCTCATTTATCAATAATTTGCTCACAAGATCTGCTTTGGCTCAAGACTGCACTAGGGTTGATCAGCTCAAGACACCACCTTAAGCACTAATGACCAAAATTAGGGTTTGAGAATGCACAGGGATATTTGAACTTCCAATGCCCCATAGGACTTTCATGGATCATTATGGATCCTCAAGATTACTCATTTCAAGTTTCAAGCTTTGGATCACACTTTTGCTCAGTCAATTGAGCAGTTGACCTAAAAATCAGCTGTATTGGGAAAAAGTCAATTGTGACCAATTTACAGTCAAAATTCATAATTTTTGATCCACATCAACATTTTAAACTCATAGGTATCATTTTATCAAGTTTGTACCACATTTCCTCAAGAAATTTGATCAAACCATCAAAAGGGCAAAATGGTCAAAATTAGGGTTTTGACTAGGAAAGGGCAATTTCTGATTTTTGATCTAGCAAATGGTTAATTGGTTTAAGGTATGATCTCAAGATTCCAATTACATCATATTGACCTAATGACATGGCTCAAAACATTGCTCAAGTCCAATGGATTGACAGATGAATTTTCAGTCAACTGAATAAAAGTCAATTGTATACTAAAAAGTCAAACTTTGACTTTTTGGTCAAAATCAAATGTTAAAGATCACAATTCATCAAAACTTGTCAAAATATGAAACTTATTCATTAAGAAATTAAAAATTCAAGATTTCATTTTTGAAAAGTTAAAATTTCTAAACTTAGAAATTTTTCTGTGTTGGAAATTTCTTATTTTTCACAAATTTGAGCAAAATTCTCACCATGATGCAAGATGATTCAAAAGAAAATTTAAACATGAAAGTTGTAGATCTCCATGAAATATACAACATTTCTTTACACAACTCCTTCCAAAAATGCTTGGATATCAAGTTATAATTTTGAGAATACATGGTTATGAAACAAAACACTTAGTGAAATTTTGCCCTAATTTGGTCAGGATTTTGACCTAACTTCTGACCCAAGTTTCACCTAGTTCCAAGGGGAATTTTCAAAAGTGATTCAAATAGGGGTTGTAGAGAGTATTACAAGCTTTCTAAAATGTCCAAGAACTCCTTTGGGTCATTTGTGAGCAAAGAGAATCGAAAGTCAGAAATTGAGGTTTCAAGTTGTTTTACAATGCAAGTTTTGTGATGAACAAGAATCAAAATTCAAACCTATGGTGCATAATATCTACTTTACAGGCCTCAAACTTGTTAGGCACTCCATAATTAATTTCTTGCACAGCTGTTAGAGGTCTCAATTCAAGCATTCAATGCAAGGCCATGCTTTATATCCATTTTGGGAAGAAAGTGTGCAATGTCATTTTGATAAAGTAGCTTTTTGCAAAAAACTTGTTCTTGAGCCTTGCAATTGTTTTCTTCTGATCATACATGTCCTATAACTCAAGATAAGTTGATCTCAACACTTACAATCACTCAGCCCATGCTTGTACTTCCTCTTGGAACCATACTTCCCATTTTTCTTGAAAATCAAGTAACATAGCAATCAGCCTATAACTTGTATTTCTGAATCTCTCAAGCGAAAAAGCCTTTTGCTTATACATACACAAGTGATTTTCCACAAATCCCACGCATGCTTGAGCCCTGAAAACACCAAGAACTCAGATTTGCATCTGATACCTCCATTTTCACATAACCTGACCAAAAGTTTGAAACTCATAACTCCCTCGTGTGTTTTCAAGCCTCTTTGTTCCTAAAGCTTCTAAACATCATTTAGAAGTCATCCCTTACCCTGTTACAGTTCTGTGATACCATCTTCCTCCATTTCCAAGTTCAAAAATAGAGCACTACAAGTGGACTTCTCCAGACCATTTCAGCCACTCTCCAACCTAGCCAATCACTTCATTAGCTTCCTGGGACTTCAGCGGAGCTATTCTGATCATCACAACACCTTGAGGAGTGCTCATTTGCAGAACACGATTTCCAGTTTTGAGGTAAGTTATCTCAACTTTGAATTCTTCATACAAGCATCATTAATGGTTTATTTGTGAGTGAAAAATGTAGGTATCATTGCTCTAAAGCTAACCATGTCCATAGTTTTCATTTATGTTGCTTGAGCTTAGAGAATTTTAAGATTGAAGTTTCTGAAATTTTTAGGGTTCAGATTAGGGCCATTAAAATTCATGCTTGTCTTTGATCTATAATTTTATTGCTTTGCATTTCTGAAATCGTGAGGAAATTTGCCAAAAGATTCATGTTTACATTTTTGCAAATGGATGAGAGATGAACAAGATGCAGGTACTCTGGCTGGGCGTGAGGTTGAAGCTAAAGTTCAGGCCGTGGGCTTGATTTCTAATATATATTTATTGTTTTGTTTATATGAACGGATGTGTAGCCACCCCAGTGGTAAAGCGCGCGCCTGTTCACCCTTAGGTCCTGGGTTCAAGCCCCAGCGTGACCTTTTGTGATTTTTTTTCATATTTTTCACATGTTCTGACTTGTTTTTTTTGCAGCGCTGGGCCTCATCCCCTTGGGCCTTGTATTTTTTTTACTTCTGACTCCCTTGCTGACTATTCACACCCCCTGGTCCATTTTATTTTCTTTTTCGCATTTTTATTTATTTGTTTTCTTAAATATTTTATTTAATATTAAAAAAATCAGAAAATTATATTAAAACATTAGATTTATATTTTGATATAGTTTATTTATTTTTTACAATAAAATTATTTTTATATAATTAATTTATCTATTTTACCAATTAATTTACAAATTTAATTAGAAACTAGGCTTTTTTTAGTTACTTTCTTTTACACAATTAAAATATACTATTTTAAAATCAAAAAAGACCAAAAATATTTTATAATACTATAAATTATTTTCAAGACAAAAATACCAAAAAATATCATTCTTACAAAATTAATTTCTTTTTTCCAATTGTTATTTAGAATAGGGTTTTATTTTATTTTCTTTTCCTAATTAATTTAGGTTTACCTTTTACTAATTTAATTAATCATTTTCTTTTAGTTAATTAGGTTAAAAAACCCCTTTTCCTAAAAATCCAAACAAAAATCATATTTGTTTTACATTTATATTCTTGTATATTTATTCATTTTTGTATATTATTTATCCAAATTCAATATGGTTGTAATAATTATTTAGATTTAATTTCTTGCAAACCCCCATTTGTAAGTTGTACACCCCCTCCCACAAGTATTGTAATAGCGTAGTAATTTTAAAATTCCACAATTTATCGCTTTACATACAAATGCTAGTAATTGGGTTTTTGTATCGAAAGACTAAAACCAATCAATTAGAAAACCCTAATCAAAGATAAAACCAAGCATGAAAAACAATACATTTGCACACAAGCACCCTTGGGATAAAATCCACTTGGTTGCCTTACAAAAATGATCATATTACGCATGTGAGGTATCTTAGCAAAAACAAACAAAATACAAGATCATAGTCCCTCGATGATGCTATCAAAGATTGCCTTTCAAAATGATCTTAGTCCCTAAGGAAAATGCTAAGATACCTTGCAACATTTCTAATCATGGTTATAGAATGACCCATGCCCGTCCCGTTTACATCCAAAGATAGGGTTACTTACCAAATCAATGGTAAGATAACAATGCCAAAGGAGAAAGGAAATAAACATGAAAGACTTTTGAGTAGGTAGAATGTTCCTAGTTACTTGCTCAATTTCAAAACCAAAACATCCTTGCTATTTTCTAAAGCAAACACCAACACTTTCAAAACATCTTTCAAAATTTGAAAACATTTTCAAAAGACCAAACACTTTGTATACATTCTTACGAACAAGAATCATTACAAAGTTTGCCTAAACAAATGGCCTCTTTTCAAAAATACTTTCAAAAACAACACAAAACATAATTTCAAACAAAAGCAAGTGATCTAGCAAGTAACTAAGAGCCCATAGAAAACCATGGATGAAAAGGGTGCTAATACATTCAATTTTCAAAATTTACCCCCCGAACTCACGAAATAATCTCAAAGTTATTTCCTGTGCTTTTTCACCTTTCCTTTTGGATAAAAGAAAAGTCGGTGGTGACTCTTGCTAACCATAACATTTGCGATCAAACGCAAAACACCCAAGTTAGTTCTTCCACCGTATCACAGAACTGGCGACTATGCTGGGGAGAATTCTAAAAGTGGGGTTACATTAGGGTTAGATCACATTTATTTGCTTTCAGTGTTTGAATTGTTTGCTTTACATTATTGGTTCTTTGTTTGGGTTTGAATCCTCTACCCGGATTTGGGATACCTTATAGGTAAGTAGCAATACATTGTGAAAGCTGTGCGGGGTATACCGACATGGTCTAAGAAATTGCTATATTAGTGCGACATATTTGTGGATACCGGTAGCCCTTGAGTTAATCAAGGAGAACACGGGGCCACTGAGTGATGTCATGAAGCACTAATGAACTTTTAGAACCTTTTACTTGACCAACTTGGCCATTAGGACGTAGTGAGATGACCGGCTTTGGTGCAGTCCGAAGTTGGTAGATACTCGATACTGCACTTATTGAGGATTGGTTTTTTGGGATATTTTGGTCGCCATTAAAGAGGCTTGTGCTGAAACAATGACCAAGGAAACAAAAATGTGATATTGAGCTCCTTAGAACCCGGTTATTATTAATAGGACACGTTTTAGCTAACTAAACTTCAAGAGGGTACTTACCTATGAGACTCCATGCAAGACTAAACCTAATGACTTATTTGCTTTGTTTGTATATATATATATATATATATATATATATATATATATATATATATATATATATATATATATATATATATATATATATATATATATATATATATATATATATATACATAACATCATAAACATCATGATGTGAACACCGTCAAAATCTTCATATCTCATAACCCGGTGCCTACTTTGCTAGGGGACATCCTACATTCCTTTCACACTCGCACTATGAGGAAAAGAGGTATCCTTATGTGTTGTACTCCTCTTTTGGAAAGATGGTTTATTTCGCATATTCCCTAATCTGTATTGAAGAACGAGCAAGGTTCAAGGTGGTTACATAGGTTGATGACGCTCAAACATTCAGACATTCATTGGTGTTCCCGATCTATAGAGAATGTTACTATTGTCGACCATTATGGTGAATTCCCTAATGTCCCTTTACTTGGCATTAGGGGAGGTATCGCCTACAACCCCTGCTTAGCCTTAAGATAGTTTGGTTACACCCAAAGGGATGGCCCACATGAGATGCTCATTCAAGGTTTGGTATTTGACTACGAGAACGACGATCAAGATCATCGCCAGAGATTTATCCGAGCTTGGAGGATGTTGAACAAGGTAGATAGCAAGACATTGAGGCATAAGAATTCCATCCCTCTTGATCCTTACCTGAAATGGGTACGAGCTCGTGCTCAAAGTCTTATGATGCCTTACCCCTCCATTCTCCTAGTAATCATAGAGCTTGTTATGGAAGGAGATGTTCCGTACACTATCCTGCATCCTGACATGTGCACCTCTCTTGAAGACTTACAAAGGGATTAGATACAACTTAAGGGGGAGCGAGACACTTTCGAAGCCCAATTCTACGCTAGTGAGAAGAAGGTTTTGGAACTCACTAAGCAACTTCATGAGGAGCGGAGCCTGAATGCCTACATCGCACCAAAAAGGATGCGTACAACCTTTTTATCTTAGATTTTTTGTATTTCTTTGTAAGCCCAAAAGAGGCATGATTTACTCAAGCTTTGATTTATTAATATGACGTGTGCTCTTTTTTGGTCTCAAGCAATTTTTAAATCTCTAAGTTCCTTGAAATCATTGCATATGCATTTACAATTCATCATAACATAAGAAGGTTTCTTACGACAAGTCTCCTCATCTTTCTAATGTTTATTTTAGTAAGATGGATCTCGAGCAGACGGTAAAGGACCTCCACACACAGAATGCTCAGTTTCAGCAGTTGTTCTTAACTCTAGCCAAAGGATAAGAAGATCTGAAAACCTTGCTGATTGAAGAGAAGAAGAAGAAAAAGAAAGTAACCGGAGTTCTGAATATGGGAAGAAGGTTCCAAGGGAAAGCAAGAAGGACCCTAGACTTTGCAACGTCATCTGGTGAAAAATACAATTAAGATGGGTAAGGCAAGGAAACAGTTGTCCATCAAGATTCAGAAGAGGAAGAGGAATAAGAAGATTATTCTAAAGAATAATATCCTCCGGCCGACGATAAGTATAAGCATCTGGAAGAACGGTTAAGCGCAATGGAAATTCAAAAAGTGCTTGGACTGGACTTTGAGGAGTTAGGTCTGGTGTCTGGGATTATCATTCCACCAAAATTCAAGGCGCTGATATTTGATAAATACGACGGAGTTTCGTGCCCTAAAATGCATCTCCGATCCTATGTGAGGAAGATACAACCTCACACTGCAGACAGAAATTTATGGGTCCACTTTTTCCAAGATAGTCTATTCGGAACTCAACTTGATTGGTTCTATTAACTAGAAAGGGCCAACATCCACAATTGGGAAGATTTTTTCGCTGCTTTCTATAAATAATACCAATACAATGCAGATCTTGCTCCCACCCGTACTTAACTTCAGAGTATGGCTATGGTTTCAAGTGAGGGCTTCAAAGACTACGCTCAAAAATGCAGGGACTTAGCAGGAAGAGTCAAGCCTCCCCTATTTGAAAGAGAGATAGTAGACATGTTTTTAGGTACATTGTCCGGTCCTTTCTTTAATCACCTAATTTGGAGCTCCTCGGTAGGCTTTACTGAATTGATATTGACAAGAGAAAGGGTGGAAGATGGGATAAAGAGTGGGAAGATTCAAAAGGACGCATCCTCTGCTGCTGTAAGAAAACCATTTATTGGAAAAAAAGAAGTTGTTGCTGTATATCCTCAGAGAAACCAAGATAGAGTTGGACGCTAACCAATGGTGGGGGCTGTCATGATTCCTAAACCTGCACCTGCTCAATAAAGAAGCAACCAGCCAAGAACAGAAAGACCAGTCAGATAATTCACCAGAATTAATATGACACTATCTCAAGTGCTGCCACATCTGTTAAGATCCAATCTAGTGACTTTGAAAGAAGAGACAAAGAATCCTAACACAACCTCTCCTCATTATCATCCTAATGCCCGCCGTGCATACCATTCTGAGAGTCTCGGCCATGACACTAACACCTGTTGGGCTCTGAAAAATAAGGTACAAGACCTTCTCGAAGCCAAAGAGATTGAATTTGATGCGCCAGAGATTATCAATGTTATCACTTCCCCTATGCCCAAGCACGACCGTGATGTAAATGTTGTTGAGGATGATATGTTTGTTACTTTTGTTGATGAACTTGTGACCCCACTCCTGACTATCAAAAAGAACTTGTTGAATGCCGGTGTATTCCTGGGCTGTGATGAAAGTTGTCATTCCTCTTTATCCTCACTAACTGGCTGTCATTTGTTAAAAGCAGGCGTTCAATGCCTAATAGATGACAAGGATATTTTGTTCGAGAAGACTTCTGTTCCGATCGTTTCTTATAATAATGTTTCCATAGTGATCATTTATGCTAATTCTTCCAGGGTCTCCACCAAAAGACCCGTTAGAATTACATCAGTTCCTAAAGTAGCTTCATTGATAATTACGATGCCTGGACCAATCCCATATTTATCAGACAAAACCGTCCCATGGAATTATGGAGGTGATGTCTACTATCACGGTATCAAGCAAGATTGGCCAACTGCTGAAAATTCAAGTTCTGAGAAAGTTGACTCTGATATCAGTAACATTGCAGGGACTAGCAAGATAACCTGAAGTGGAAGGGTATTCTCTCTAAAAATTGCTCCTCCAAAATCTATTTTCGGACGTGTAATCATTCCTGTTGTTGTTTCTCCTCCAAAGGCTATTCCTAGTCCTGCAATCATCTCTGCTAATACTTCTATTGACAAAACTGTTGCAGTCCCTGTTATCACCCCTACTGACATTCTTACTGCCGAGTCAACCGAGACTCGAGGTAAAGGTATTCTGGTTGAGCCTGTCCGGATGAAGTCACAATCAGTAGCTATCCCTGAAACCTCCCAGAAAGAGAGGGAGGAAATTCTAAAAATTATAAAAAGAAGCGACTACATCGTAGTCGAACAACTAGGGCAAACTCCATCAAAAATTTCCATGCTGGCTTTATTGTTATGTTCAAGGGCTCATGCAAAAGCCTTGGTAAAATTCCTTAAAACTGCCCATGTACCCCAAGAAACCTTTGTTGATCAGTTTCAAGACTGTGTAACTAGTTTGACCGCAGATAATGGCTTAGGCTTTTCGGATGCTGATTTAACACCAAGGGGGAGGAAGCATAATGAGGCATTAAATGTCTCTGTTGAATGCAGGGGCACGACTTTGGGTCATGTATTGGATGATACTGGTTCATCTCTGAATGTTCTTCCTAAAAAGGCTCTTGATAGGCTCGACTGTAAAGGATTGACCTTGAAACCTAGCAATATAGTGGTGAGGGCCTTCGACGGCTCAAAAAGGCTGGTGCATGTGGAGGTGGACATCCCTATAAAAGTTGGAACCCAAACATTTGATTCATCTTTTTATGTAATGGATATTCTCCCTTCATATTCCTGCTTGTTAGGACGACCATGGATTCACAACCCTGGTGTTGTTACCTCTATGTTGCATCAAATGCTGAAATATCCAACTCAGGGGAAAATCATCACTGTTCATGGAGAAGAAGAGTATATGGCCAGTCATCTAAATTCCTTCAGATATATGGAATTAGATGGTGAATTTATTGAAACTCCGTTCCAACATTTTGAGGAAGCTCCGCAAACTGTGGCAGTAACCAAGGCTGTTTCCCAAGTCTCAAAGATTACAAGGCCTCCGCTCAAGATGTCGTCTTTGAAAGATGCAAAGGCAGTGATCAAAGAAGGTGGGTGCGCTATTTAGGGCCAACTTCCAGATATCCCATACAAATCTGACAAATTTGGTTTAGGTTTCACTTCAGGAGGCTAAAAAGCTGTACGCCGTGCTCGTGCCAGAGGACCACCCTTGAAGATCAGCAACCACGGAGTCAACGCATTGGAGGATGATGAAGACAGCTATGACCTGGAGGATTGGATTTTCCCAACTGTCAACGGAGGGCTCAGCAACTGAGAAGCTAGAGATTTTGTCCCAATCACTTTTATCCAATAGTAATTTGTCTTTAAATTTTGTCGAATCTGTAATATTAAAACAATTCAGACTCTTAAAACCTTGTGTCTTACCCGAGGCACAATGGTCCATTTGTAAGGGTTGTTATCTCATTTCCATATGACATCAATGAATCATGGACGTTTTTGCATACAAGTTTTATGCTCATTGTTTTTCTTTTTACATTTTCATTTCTTTCAAAGATATCTATACTCTTACACACACTCACATTCAAATTGCAGATCTACATCCATTCGGGATCCCATGGGTAACGATTCTTCTATGGCCTTCTGTGATTCTGAAAATCTAATCTACCAAGCCAAAGATGAAGGTGCGGAAGATTGCGAAGTACCAGGGGAACTCACCAGGTTACTACAACAAGAATAGAGGTCCATACAGCCCCACGAGGAACCAGTGGATACAGTTAACCTAGGTACCAAAGAGGACAAGAGAGAAGTCAAGGTGGGTGCCAATCTGGAACCCAGTGTCAAGAAGCGCCTGATTCAGTTTCTACATGATTATGTTGAGGTCTTTGCCTGGTCGTATGAAGACATGCCAGGACTTGATGCAGATATTGTAGTACATCGTCTAACTAAAAAAGAGGACTGCCCTCCAGTAAAACAAAAAGTCCATCGCATGAGGCCAGACATGTCCCAGAAGATTAAAATTGAAGTCATGAAACAATTCAACATCGGATTCTTGTCTGTCACCTCCTATCCACAATGGGTCGCCAATGTTGTTCCCACGCCTAAAAAAGATGGCAAGGTACGAATGCGCATGGACTATAGAGATTTGAATAGGGGAAGCCCTAAGGATGATTTCCCACTTCCCCACATCGATATTTTGGTTGACAATACAAGACAGCATAAGGTGTTTTCCTTCATGGATGGTTTCTCAGGTTACAACCAAATAAAAATGGTGCCTAAGGACATGGAGAAAACAACCTTTGTCACATAATAGGGCACATTCTGTTACAAGGTTATGCCATTCGGGTTGAAGAACGCTGGGGAAACATATCAGTGTGCCATGGTAGCTTTATTTCACAACATGATACATCACGAAATAGAGGTCTACATGGACGAAATGATAGCCAGATCTCAAACAGAAGAAGAACATCTTGATCATTTGCAGAAATTATTTGAGAGGCTAAAGAAATACAAATTGAGGTTGAACCCAAATAAATGCACGTTTGGAGTGAGGTCTGGTGAACTCCTAGGATTTGTTGTCAACAGTAAAGGTATCGAGGTGGATCCTGCCAAAGTGAAAGCAATACAAGAAATGCTTGCTCCTCATACTGAGAAGGAAGTAAGAGGATTCTTGGGACGGTTAAACTACATTGCCAGATTCATTTCTCACCTGACATCTACTTGCGAACCGATCTTCAAATTACTAAAGAAAGATCAAGTAGTCAAATGGAATGATGAGTGCCAAACCGCTTTCGACAAAATCAAAGAGTACCTGCAAGAGCCTCCTGTTTTGATGCCACCAGTCGAGGGAAGACCATTGATCATGTATCTAACTGTTTTGGAAAATTCAATGGGGTATGTGTTGGGGCAGCATGACGAGTCTGGCTAAAAAGAGCATGCTATTTATTACCTGAGCAAAAAGTTTACCGACTGTGAAACAAGATATTCACTGCTCGATAAAACTTGCTGCGCTCTAGAATGGGCTTCTCGCCGGCTAAGACAGTATATGTTAACCCATACTATCTTATTGATATCTAAGATGGATCCAATAAAATACATATTCGAGAAACCTTCCCTCTCTGGAAGAATAGCAAGATGGCAGATGATCCTGAAGGAATATGACATTCAGTATACTACTCAAAAAGCAATAAAGGGCAGTGTACTAGCTGATCATCTTGCTCACCAAGCTGTGGAAGACTACCAGTCCATGAAGTTTGAATTCCCAGATGAAGACATCATGATGGTAAACAATTGCGAAGAATTCAGACCATATGACGGACCTGAACAAGGATCCCGATGGACCCTAGTCTTTGATGGGGCATCCAACGCACTCGGCAATATTGGTGTTGTAGTTATATCCCCTGAAGGATGTCATACTCCCTTTACCGCAAGACTCTGCTTCAACTGCACAAACAACATGGCGGAGTACGAAGCATGTATTTTTGGTCTCAAAGTTGCCATAGATTTGGGGATTAAATCTTTAAGTGTATTTGGAGATTCAGCCTTGGTCATCAGCCAGATCAAAGGGGAATGAGACACTAAGAACCCAAACCTCATCCCTTACAAAGAAAATGTGTTGACATTAATCCCATATTTTGAGAAGATTACCTTCGAGCATTTCCCGCGAGAAGAAAATCAACTAGCGGATGCGCTAGCCACAATGTCATCTATGTTTAACTCAAATAGGATAACAAGGCTCCCCAGATCACCATTGAAAGGATGAATGAACCAGCTCATTGTCACGAGATCAATACTGAAGAAGTAGTGGACCAGCCTTGGTTCCACAAAGTCAAGAGGTATCTCAAAGCTCAAGAGTATCCGAAAGGAGCTTTAGTCAATGATAAGAAGTTCTTAAGGAGATTCTCTGCTAAGTTCTTCCTTAGTAATGGCATTCTCTACAAACGCAACCAAGCCTCTGTATTACTCCGGTGCATAGACAAGGTTGAAGCGGAAAAGATCATGGTTGAGTTACATGAAGGCACTTTTGGCACCCATTCCAGTGGACACACAATGGCAAAGAAGATCCTACGGGTTGGTTATTACTGTTCTACCATGGAAGCAGATTGCTATCAACACTCTCGAACCTGCCATAAGTGTCAGAACAATGCTGATAAAGTGCACGTGCCTCCGGTTCCTTTGAATGTCTTGACGGCTCCTTAGACTTTTGTTATGTGGGGAATCGATATGATTGCGGAAATCAAACCAATAGCCTCTAATGGACACCGCTTCATCTTAGTGGCCATTGATTATTTCACAAAGTGGGTTTAGGTGGCCTTTTTTACTTCCGTTACCAAGAATGTTGTAGCCTGATTCATTAAACAGAATCTCATCCGTCGGTATGGTATCCCGGAGAGGATCATCACAGACAATGGTACAAATATCAACAATACTATGATCATCGCCTTGTGCGAGCAATTCAAGATCCAGTATCAAAATTCTTCCCCTTACCGGCCAAAGATGAATGGTGCTATCGAAGCCGCAAATAAGAACATCAAAAAGATCATACAGAAAATGACAGTCACGTACAAAGACTGGCATGAGATGCTACCATTCTCTCTCCATGGTTATCGTACCACGACACGCACATCAACCGGGGAAACACCCTACTCTCTAGTATACGGCATGGAGGTTATCTTGCCTATTAATGTCCAGATCCCCTTTTTGAGAATTATGAAGGATGCAGGTCTGAATGAAGACGATTGCATCCAAACTCGACTTGATCAACTGAACTTGATTGATGAGAAAAGGCTTATTGCTGTCTATCATGGTCAAATGTATCAAAAACGGATGATCAAGGATTTCAACAAAAGGTCAGACACCAAGTGTATCAAGTCGGGGATCTAGTGATCAAGCGCACCATACTGCCGCAAGGTGATCCCAGGGAAAAATGGACTCCTACATACGAAGAACCATTTGTGATCAAAAGCATATTCTCTGGTGGAGCCATGATTCGGACCACCATGGATGGCGACGACCTGCCACACCCTGTGAACGCGGACATAGTCAAAAGATACTAGGCATAAGAGACCCGCTAGGTTGACACACCTAGGCAAAACAAGGGCATCCCGACAAACCAAAAAAGGTTCGGGCAAAAATTAGGGATAAAACAAAAAAAATCTGTACAACCGGCAAGTTGAAAACCCGAAAGGGTGACTTGGGGAAAAAAAGGGTATCCTGGTGGACTGAAAACCCGAAAGGGCAGTCCAGGCAAAAGTTAGGGAATTAAAGCGTATGACTATGTCCCGTTGGATCACGTTACGGACAACCTGCAAACTCAACGTTTCCGATCAGTCCAATCGGCTTCGGATAAGGCAACAAATAGATGAGATGCTCAGAGACATAAAAGGCTATAGCAGAATGGGAACCCCATGGGATTATTTCACATAGCTATATTTTCTTTGTATCAAGTTTTCATTTTTTTATAACAACATTTTCTTACTAGAATATTTGTCTCATTGTACAAAAATACTTACTCAAGTCAATGCAAAGATATCCCCTTTGAAAGTGCAAAACTATCTTGTTTTCTTTATTTCTATGTTTTGTTTACAAAAATGTCCAATGATTTATTTTTGAACATATGCATTTGAACGTAACTACTGTTTACAAATGAACAAAATAGAAAGACAATCACTAACGGCTTTAAAAAATAGGGAAATGTCTTTAAGCTATTCCATAAAAATCCCCCATAGTGTGCAGTTTAATTCCCAGTGGAATAAAACTTCCAGTTATCACTCCACGGTAGAAGTCACCAAACTTATTAGGATTCCCCAACAGGATTTCACAAGCAACACATAGTTGTTTCCCTTACAACATAGTTTACTTCTCTAAGCGGAAATTCATCAACACTTCAACTTCACAACATGAATACTTCCATTCCATATCCTCGTCAGTAGTTAGGGATTTATTTTCCCAATCCAACAACAGTGCAGCAGATTAGCTCACATACCATACATCGCATCCATATATCATAAACATCGATAACATGAATGCATACAACATAATCTCATTATGCATGCATTTCATACATCATGACATTGAATATTAGCTAACATTTTACCCTTTTCAGGATAAGGTAAATCAATAGCTACCATTAACAATGTTCAAAGGCTTTTCAGATACAGTTCAGATACGCTCCAAATACGGATGCCATCTTAATACTCATTCAGATTCATCTCTCAGATACAGTTCAGATACGCTCTAGATACGGATGCCATCCTGATACTCATTCAGATTTAACTTTCAGATACAGTTCAGATACGCTCCAGATATGGATTCCATCCTAGTACTCATTCAGGTTCAGCTCTCAGATACAGTTCAGATATGCTCCAGATACGGATGCCATTCTAATACTCATTCAGATTCAGCTCTCAGATACAGTTCAGATACGCTCCAGATACGGATTCCATCCTGATACTCATTCAGATTCAGCTCTCAGATATAGTTCAGATACACTCCAGATACGGATGCCATCCTGATACTCATTCAGATTCAGCTCTCAGATACAGTTCAGATATGCTCCATATACAGATGCCACCCTGATATTTATTCAAATTCAGCTTTCAGATACAGTTCAGACACGCTCCAGATACGGATGCCACCCTGATATTTATTCAAATTCATCTTTCAGATACGAGTTAGATGCAATCCATTTATGGATATTATTCTGACACTCAACCTAACACATCCACTATTCTAGTATAAATAAATTAGAAATTTATTCTGGCACTTCTTCTATTTCTACCAGCAATCATTTTGGATGGCATCTACAAGCCCATATCCAACTATTTATCTCTTCTCCAAATGGCATCTTTAAGCCCATTTCCTATACAACTAAGCATCACATCATCGAGTACAAATTTCTGGGCACTCTAGTGTCCAATCATCTTCCACCTTCGAGTCACGAATGGAAAAACTCGCCAATCTAACTCTTTAGGCTTAAGAAGATTGAACAGGGGCAGCTGTTGTACCCCAAAATTTGCCCTCTCATTTATCAAGAATTTTCTCAAAAGATCTCCTTTGGCTCAAGACTGCACTAGGGTTGATCAGCTCAAGACACCTCCTTAAGTACTGATGACAAAAATTAGGGTTTGAGATTTCACAGGGATATTTGAACTTCCAATGCCCCATATTACTTTCATGGATCATTATGGACCCTCAAGATTTCTCATGTCAAGTTTCAAGCTTTGGATCACACTTTTGCTCAGTCAATTGAGTAGTTGACCTAAAAATCAGTTGTATTGGGAAAAAGTCAACGGTGGACAATTTACAGTCAAACTTCATAATTTTTGATCCACATCAGCATTTTAAACTCATATGTATCATTTGATCTAGTTTGGACCACATTTCCTCAAGAAATTTGATCAAACCATCAAAAGGGCAAAATGGTCAAAATTAGGGTTTTTACTGGGAAAGGGCAATTTCTGATTTTTGATCTAGCAAATGATTAATTGGTTTAAGGTATGATCTCAAGAGTCCAATTGCATCATTTTTGAAAATTTAAAATTTCTAAACCTAGAAATTTTTCTAAGTGTTGGAAATTTCTTATTTTTTCACAACTTTGAGCAAAATTTTCACCATGATGCAAGATGATTCAAAAGAAACTTTCAACATGAAAGTTGTAGATCTCCATGAAATCTAAAACATTTCTTTACACAACTCCTTCCAAAATTTCTTGGATCTCAAGTTATAATTTTGAGAATACATGGTCATGAAATAAAACACTTAGTGAAATTTTGTCCTAATTTGGCCAGGATTTTGACCTAACTTCTGACCCAAGTTTCACCTAGTTCTAAGGGGAATTTTCAAAAGTGATTCAAAGATGGATTGTAGAGCGTATTAAAATATTTCTAAAATGTCAAAGAACTCCTCGAGATCATTTGTGAGCAAGGAGAATCAAAAGTCAGAAATTGAGGTTTCAAGTTATTTTACAAGGCAAGTTTTGTGACGAACAAGATTCAAAATTCAAACCTATGCTGCATAATCTATACTTTACAGGCCTCAAACTTGTTAGGAACTCCATAATTAATTGCTTTCACAGCTGTTAGAGGTCTCAATTCAAGCATTCAATGCAAGGCCATGCTTTTTATCCATTTTGGGAAGAAAGTGCACAATGCCATTTTAATAAAGTAGCTTTTTGCAAAAAACTTGTTCTTGAGCCTTGCAATTGTTTTCTTCTGATCATACATGTCCTATAACTTAAGAGAAGTTGATATCAACACTTACAATCACTCATCCCATGCTTGTACTTCCTCTTGGAACCATACTTCCCACTTTTCTTCAAAATCAAGTAACATAGCAATTAGCCTATAACTGGTACTTCTGACTCTCTCAAGCGAAAAAAACCTTTTTCTTATACATACACAAGTAATTTGCCACAAATCCCACGCATGCTTGAGCCCTGAAAACACCAAGAACTCATATTTGAATCTGATACCTCCATTTTCACATAACCTGACCAGAAGTTTGAAACTCATAACTCCCTTGTGCGTTTTCAAGCCTATTTGTTCCTAAAGCTTCTAAACATCATTTAGAAGTCACCCCTTACCCTGTTACAGTTATGTAATACCATCTTTCTCCATTTCCAATTTCAAAAATAGAGAACTACAAGTGGACTTCTCCAGACCATTTCAACCACTCTCCAACCTAGCTAATCATTGCATTAGCTTCCTGGGACTTCAGTGGACCTATTCTGATCATCACAACACCTTGAGGAGTGCTCATTTACAGAACATGATTTCCAGTTTTGAGGTAAGTTATCTCAACTTTGAATTCTTCATACAAGCATCATTAATGGTTTATTTGTAAATGAAAAATGTAGTTATCATTGCTCTAAAGCTAACCATGTCCATAGTTTTCATTTATCTTGCTTGAGCTTAGAGAATTTTAAGATTGAAGTTTTTGAAATTTTTAGGTTTCATATTAGGGCCATTAAAATTCATGCTTGTCTTTGATCTATAATTTTATTGCTTTGCATTTCTAAAATCGTGAGGAAATTTTCCATAAGATTCATGTTTACATTTTTGCAAATGGATGAGAGATGAACAAGATGCAGGTACTCTGGCTGGGCGTGAGGTTGAAGATGAAGTTCAGGCCATGGGCTTGATTTCTAATATATATTTATTGTTTTGTTTATATGAACGGATGTGTAGCCACCTCAGTGGTAAAGCACACGCTTGTTCACCCTTAGGTCCTGGGTTCAAGCCCCAGCGTGACCTTTTGTGATTTTTTTCATATTTTTCACATGTTCTGACTTGTTTTTTTGCAGCGCTGGGCCTCATCCCCTGGGGCCTTGTATTTTTTTTACTTCTGACTCCCTTGCTGACTATTCACACCCCCTGGCCTATTTTATTTTCCTTTTCTCATTTTTATTAATTTGTTTTCTTAAATATTTTATTTAATATTAAAAAATCATAAAATTATATAAAAACATTAGATTTATATTTTGATATAGTTTATTTATTTTTTACAATAAAATTATTTTTATATAATTACTTTATCTATTTTACTAATTAATTTACAAATTTAATTAGAAACTAGGTTTTTTTTAGTTATTTTCTTTTACACAATTAAAATATACTCTTTTAAAATAAAATAAAAAGACCAAAAATATTTTATAATACTATAAATTATTTTCAAGATGAAAATACCAAAAAATATCATTCTTGCAAACTTAATTTCTTTTTTTCAATTGTTACTTAGAATAGGGTTTTATTTAATTTTATTTTCCTAGTTAATTTAGGTTTACCTTTTACTAATTTAATTAATCATTTTCTTTTAGTTAATTAGGTTAAAAAACCCATTTTCCTAAAAATCCAAACAAAAATCATATTTTTTTTACATTTATATTCTTGTATATTTATTCATTTTTGTATATTATTTATCCAAATTCAATATGATTGTAATAATTATTTATATTTAATTTCTTGCAAACCCCCATTTGTAATTTGTACACACCATCCCACAAGTATTGTAATAGCGTAGTAATTTTAAAATTCCGCAATTTATCGCTTTACATACAAATGCTAGTAATTAGTATTTTGTATGGAAAGACTAAAACCAATCAATTAGAAAACCCTAATCAAATACAAAACCAAGCATGAAAAACAATACATTTGCACACAAGATGCCTTAGGGTAAAATCCACTTGGTTGCCTTACAAAAATGGCCATATTATGCATGTGAGGTATCTTAGCAAAAAAAAACAAAATACAAGATCATAGTCCCTCGATGACGCTATCAAAGGTTGCCTTTCAAAATGATCTTAGTTCCTAAAGAAAAATGCTAAGTTATCTTGAAACATTACTAATCATGGTTATATGATGACCCATGCCCGTCCCGTTTACATCTAAAGATAGGGTTACTTACCAAATCAATGGTAAGATAACAATGTCAAAGGAGAAAGGAAATGAACATGAAAGACTTTTGAGTAGGTAGAATGTTCCTAGTTACTTTCTCAATTTCAAAACCAAAACATCCTCGCTATTTTTCAAAACAAACACCAACACTTTCAAATCATCTTTCAAAACTTGAAAACATTTTCAAAAGACCAAACACTTTGTATACATTCTTACGGACGAGAATCTTTACAAAGTTTGCCTAAACAAATGGCCTCTTTTCAAAAATACTTTCAAAAACCACACAAAGCATAATTTCAAACAAAAGCAAGTAATCTAGCAAGTAACTAAGAGCCCATGGAAAACCATGGATGAAAAGGGTGCTAATACCTTCCGTTTTTATACCGAACTCAAGAAATAATATCAAAGGTCTTTCCTGTTCTTTTTCACCTTTCCTTTTGGATAAAAGAAAGTTCGGTGGCGACTCTTGCTACCGTAACATTTGAGATCAAACACAAAACACCCAAGTCAGTTCTCCCACCGTATCACAGTTAGTATCAAAACACCACCAGAGAATACTTTCTTGACAACAAATGGCACTTCGTAGGTAGGAGTCCATTTTCCCCTAGGATCGCCTTATGGAAGAATGATGCGCTTTATTACCAAGTCACCAGCCTGGTATACCAGATATTTGATCTTCTTGTTTAAAGCTCTGATCATACGCTTCTGGTACATCCGACCATGACAAACAACAACAAGCCTCTTTTCATCAATCAAATTCAACTGATCCAACCTTGTCTGAACCCATTCGTCTTTATCTAAGTCTGCTTCTTTCATAATCCTTAGAGAAGAAATCTGAACTTCGACAGGAAGGACGACTTCCATGCTATAGACCAAAGAGAAAGGGGTTGCCCCAGTTGATGTTCGCGGCAAAGTAAGATAGCTATGAAAAGCAAATGGTAGCATCTCATGCAAATATTTTTAGGTCACCACCATCTTTTGCATAATCTTCTTTATATTCTTGTTGGCAGCTTCCACTATGTCATTAATCTTAGGTCTGTATGAGGAAGAGTTGTGATGCTTGATCTTGAACTGCATGCAGAGTTCACTCATTATGGCATTGTTAAGCTTGGTTCTATTTTCAGTGATTATCCTCTCAGGGATACCATACCGGCATATGAGGTTATACTTGATGAACCGGGCCACGACGTTCTTGGTAACTGAGGCAATTGAAGCTGCTTCAACCCACTTGGTAAAGTAGTCAATGTGACAAGAATGAAACAGTGTCCATTAAAGGCAGTAGGTCTGATTTCTCCAATCATATTGATGCCCCACATTGCAAATGGCCAAGGCGCAATTATGTCAGTCAAAGGTATTCGAGGCACATGAACTTTGTCAGCATAAATTTGGTACTTATAGCAAGTCCTCGAGTGGTGATGACAGACGGTTTCCATGGTCGACCAATAGTAACTAGCTCTCAGAATCTTCTTGGCCATAGAATGTCGCTAGAATGAGTACCAACGATACCTTCATACATATCTGTGGTGCGGTGGGAGAACTGACTTGGGATTTTGCGTTTGTGTTTGCAAATGTTTCGGTTTAGCAAGAGTCGCCACCGAATTTTTATTTTATCCTAAGGAAAGGTCAAAAAGCACAGGAAAGACCTTTGAGATGTTTTCTTGGGTTCGGGGAGTAGATTATAGAAAGGGAAGGTATTAGCACCCTTTCTATCCATGGTTATCCATGGGCTCTTAGTTACTTGCTTAGATCACTTGCTTTGCATTTTCAATTGTTTGAAATGGTGCTTTGTGTGTGATTTTGAAAGATGTTTTGAAAAGAGGCCATCGTTGTGGCAACCTTTGTAATGATTCTTGTTTGAATGTATACAAAGGTGTTTTTGTCTTTTGAAAAATTGTCAATGTTTTGAAAGTTGTTTGGAAATGTTTTGAAATGTGTTGTGAAGTGTGTTTTCAAGATAGCAGCAAGGATGTTTTTGCAAGTTTTGATCAAGTAACTAAGAGTTGTCTATCTTATTTTACTCAAAGATCTTTCTTATGTTTTTTTAACCCTTTTAACAGTGTTGCTTCACCATTGTATTTGGTGAACAACCTTGTGTTAGGATGTTAAACGGGACAGGCGCGGGTCATCGTATAGACCATGATAGCAATAGTGTCAAGTATTTTTGGCAATTTTCTTGAGGGACTTGATCATTTTGTTTAGGCAACTCAGATAGCGTCATCGAGGGACTATGATCTTTTGTTTTGTTTTTGTTTTGCCAAAGTACTCGACATGCAACCATGGCCCATTTTTGAAGGCAACAAGTGGATTGTAACCCTAGGGGTGCAAGTGTGCATTGTGTTTGTTTTACATGCAATTTTTATCTTTGATTAGGTCAAGCTATTTGTTGGTTTTGATTTTGCATACAACCCCTAAGTCTAATCATGGTATAATTGAAAGCATTTAAAGGTGCGAGAATTTAAATTCTACACTATTACAACATGATATAGGGAGGGGGGTACAAATTTGAATTGGGGATTATTTTGCAAGAAATATAAAACCCTAAATTATTACAACCAAATTGAATGTATAAGGCATAACAATTAAATGTACAATAATTAAATAAATACAATAATTAAATATTAAATAAAATGTATTATGCAAAAAGTTTTTATGTATGTAAAAAGTATTTTTAATGTGAAATGTAAATAAATAAAAAATCAATTTTAATTATTTATGTTTTTAGGGCGAAAAACCCTAATTTCTTAAATAAATAGTATTATTTATTATTTATATACACTAATGCATCAATTTGTACAAAAAATAAAAGTATATTAAAAAAAGGTATTTTTAGTATAAAATATTAATAAAAATAAAAATGCATTATTTTTGTGTTTTTTGTTCTAATTATTTAATAAAATATAATATATATATATATGTATATATATGTATTAAAGATATTAAGTATGTGAAAAATAAAAATAAATTATTTACAAAAATGTATATATTTCAAGAAAATATTTTCAAATGTGTATAAAAATAATGAATGAAAATAAAAGTATTATTTGTATTATTTTTTAAGTTTAAACAAAACAAATATAAAGTATTTAATGTATTAATGTTAGTTAAAATAAAAATAAATACCAAATAAATGTAAAAAATTATGAAAATATTTTTGGAGCATTTTTTATATTTAAAAATAAAATATCAATGTTAGAAATAAAAATAAAAATGCAAAAATGATAAATATACAAGAAATGGGCCAGTGGGTGTGAAACTGAATTGGGATGTGTCAAAAGCAAAGAAATCCAGGCCCAGCCCAGACTTCATCTTCAACCTCCAGAAGTTTGAAAAACGCGCGTTTTCCATACAAGCTTGTATCTCCTGATTCTGTGCTTTTTTGACAAAACTCATAACATAAAATTTGTAGAGCATCAAACAACGAATCTAACCATATAAAAAAATTAAGCTAACTCTCAAAGACCAGAGAGAATTTCTCTGGCCCTAATTTCTAACCTAGTTTTTTCATAAAGTTCATGGATGAAATTCTCCTTGCACGATTAATATAAATGAAAACTAAGCACATGTATGGCTTCAGGGCTATGAATACAACATCTTTCATTCACAAATCTAAGTCTAACTATTCCTAAATAGAGAGATGAAAGTTCAAGAAATACCTGTTTCAGTTGACTTCGAGCTGGACAATGTAGCAACTTCCAATGGTGTTTGAGATTCCTTTGAGCTTGACTGATGTCCACTGAACCTTTCCCAATGCTTGGTTTGTTTTAAAGTGGCCTGAATTGTGCTACAGAACTCCACCTGCAAAGCTTCCAAACAAAAATGGCAATGTGTGTTAATAGAGTTACAGCAACTTGTGAATGATCTGGATAGCTCAGGTAAGTTGATTGGAATGTGTTTGAAGTAGTTTTGGAAAAAACGCACGAGGGAATTTGAATGTGGCTTGCAATATGCAGAACTGGCCCTGTTTTGCAAGAAAATGGGGATTCTATGCACAAGGAGGTTTTATTGGTCAAGGGCTCGTATTTCTGGCTTGTTAGGGTATGAGAAACTTGTTTGACAACTTTGCTTTAGTTGGTTTTATCAGATGTGTGAGATCTCTTGTTTTTGACAAATTTCTTGGTTATGAAGCAAGAAAGTGGAAGTGAGGTTACAGGCTTGTACATGCCATCTTATCACCCTGTATACAACCCTCTTGTCCCCTCTAATTAGTGGATTTGTTTTGCTGCAAGAGATTTGGCTCTATGCTCAAGGATTAGTGGTTTGACATAAAGCAACCTTTTGCAAAAATGGCAATGTGCCTTTTACCATTTAGGGATTAAACTTGTGTACAATCCTCTAATGTCCAAAACAAAACCTTATACCAATGGATTTGCATTTAATTGTTGAGTACAAATTGGTTTAGAGGCCTGTAATTATGCACAAGTCTAGCTTGGTCAGATTTGCAACTCGGTATGAACATGTATTGGCCATGGTTACAAAGTGAGTTTTTTCCAACTTCAAGCATTCGATTCTCCCTAACCACAAAGGTGTTTGAGGAGTTCTTGGACAATTTGGAAAGCTTGAAACATGTAATATAATCCCTCTTTGAAATAAAACTTGAAACTCCAAGTGGAACTATGTGAAAAATGGCCAAGAAGATGGGTCAAAATCCTGCCTAAACTAGGGCAAAATTTCTCTAAGTTAAAAGTTTTAGGTACCCTTGTTCCAAAAATCATAACTTGAGATCCAAGCTTCTTTTGAGAAACTTTTGTGAATCAAAGTTGTAGACTTTGTGATGGACTACAACTTTCATGTTATAAGTTTTGTTTGAATCCATTTGCATCTTGGTGAAAATTTGGGGTAAAGTTAGGAAATAATAAGAAAATTTCATAACTTAGAAAATTTCTAAGTTATGAAAATTTTCCATTTTAAACCCTAATTTGCCTTTTTGGGTTTCTTGATGAACAAATTTCATAATTTGACATGTCTTGATGAAAAATGACCCTTGGCACTTGATTTTGACAAAAAAGTCAAAGTTTGACTTTTCAGTGTACAATTGATTTTTGATCAGTTGACTGGAAAATTCATCTATCAACTCAATGAAATTGAGATATTTTGAACTTGTTGAATGGGTCAAGATGATGTCATTGAGTCCTTGAGTCCATGGTTGAGCTTGATTTGCCATTGGTTAGGTCAAACAGTCAAAAATTGCCTTTGTACAGTCAAAACCCTATAAATGACCATTTTGCCCTTTTGGTGATCTGATCAAATTTCTTATGGAATTGTGATCCAAACCTGATCAAATGGTTCATATGAGTTCATTATGTTGATGTGGGTCAAATTTCATGAGGTTTGACTGTCAATTGGCCACAATTGACTTTTTCCCCAATACAACTGATTTCTAGGTCAATTGTCCAATTGATTGGGCAAAAATTTGAATCAAGGCTTGAAACTTGGTATGGACAAACTTGTGAGTCCAACATGAAGTATGAAAGTAATTTTGGGCATTGTGGGTCAAAACATCCCTGTGCAAACTCAAACCCTAATTTAGGTCAACAGTGCAAGGAGGTGTCTTGAGCAGAGCAAACCCTAGCTTGATCTTAAGTTCCAAGAGTCTTATGATGAGAAATGTTGATAAAATGAGAGGGAAAATTTTGGGGTACAACAGTTTCCCCTGTTCAATATTCTTGGACCTGAAGAGTTAGATTGGCAAGTTTTCCTTTCGCGACTCGAAGGTAAAAGATGATTGGACACTAGAGTGCCCGTAAATTTGCACTCGTCAAAATATAGCTGAGGAAATGGGCTTAAATATACCATTCGGAGATGGTAGAATCTTGTTGGAGATGGGCTTAAAGATGCCATCAAGGAATGTTTGCTAAATTGCAATGTTGTAGGTCAGAAGAATGAGTATCAGAATGGTATCTGTGTCTGGAGCGTATCTGAGATGTAACTGTATTTGAACTTTGAATGAATATCAGAATGACTGCCGTGTCTGGAGTGTATCTGTATTCTGAATGGATAACAGAGAAACATCTGTATATGGGGCGATTGTGTGATGGGGATAAGTTCTGAATGAGTGGTAGAATGGCAACCGTGTCTGGACTGTATCTGGACTGTATCTGAAGTTGAGATCTGTATGAGTAGCAGAATGACTTCCGTGTCTGGAGTGTATCTGGAACTGTAACTGGGATCTGAATAAGTGACAGAATGACTTTCGTGGCAACTGCACTGGGGAGAATCAAACTGCTGGTGTAAAGGCCAGAATGGCATCCGTGTTTGGAGCGTATCTGAACTTGAAGTTGATAGTTGAATCTGAATGAGAGATAGAATGATCGTCGTGTCTGGAGCGTATTTAGTCTGTATCAGATTGCTGAAGTCTGGATGAGTAGTAGGATGATCGTCGTGTCTGGGGTGTATCTGTACTGTATTTTGACTTGAAATTCTGAATGAGTGATAGAATGACCGCCGTGTCTGGGGTGTATCCATACTGTATCTGAATAATTGTTAATGATAGCCTTTTAATCTTATCCTGAAAAGGGTAAAATGTTAGCTAAAACACAAAGTTATGTTGCATGATATGTATGATGCAATGAACTGTATTTCATCAATGTTTATAATACATGAATGTAATGATTATGCATGTAAGCTGAGTTATCGTCTTGCTGAGGAAAATAAATCCTTGACTGCTGCTGGGGAAATACAATCTTTGATTGCCGCTGAGGAAAGTAAATCCTTGACCGATGCTGAGGATTCCAAAGAATCTTTGTTTGAAGATGAGGAACTCTTGCTGACTGCTTGGGGGTTAAGGAATCTCTGATTGTTTGAGAAACGAGAAATCCTGGGACCAATGCTGGGGATTGAAAATCCTTAGTGACTGGTGGGGATTTACAAGGGTTCTGACAACTTCTACGGGGAATGAGGATCCTTCATGACTTTCTTGGGAAATAAGGAAAACTCTGAAAATCTCTATTGGGGAATTAAAACCTGGGAGGTTTCTGCTTGGAGAAACGGGATCGAGAATCTTCGATCTGCTAGGAGATAACTCTGTGGGGGGAATGTTTACTCGGCCGGTGAAATCAAGAGCTTTGGGTTGTATGCCAAACTACTGGGGAAGTTAGGGGAAGTTGAACAGTTCCCACCGGGGGTTGATAGTTATAAATTTTACTTCTCTGGGGAAGAAGATTTAGAATATTCTGGTTCCGCTGGGGGAATGGTTTTTCAGGGTTTTCAGGCTCCATTGGGGATCGGGAGTTTGAACTCTGGTGGGAACTTTGAAACTTAACTCAATTGGGGAATCCAATTTAGAATGTACTGGCTCCGCTGGGGACCTTGAAGCTTAACTCCGCTGGAGACATGTACTCCGAGGTTTTAGCTTTGTTGAGGATCTGAACAAAGTATTGCAGGGAATTTCTTCTAGAATGGCGTAAAGATATCTTCCTACACCTTCAACCTATCAGTAATTATCTTTTCTCAATTTCGTTTTATTTGTAAGCAGTGATTATATTCAAATGGATATGTCTATTTAACAAAACATTGGACGTTTTCAAATAAAACATAAGAAAATAGAGGTAAACAAATTTCTGTACTTTGAAGTATCTTTGTATTAACTTTTGTAAGTATCTTTGTACAAGGAAGACAGACATCCTAGTAAGAGAATGTTGTCATAAAAATTGAAAAAATTTATACAAAAGAAAGATGGCTATGTGTAACAATTCCATGGGATTCTCATTCTGTTGTAGCCATCACAACTCCGAGTATCTTGTCCATTCGTTGCTTCTTCCGCAGATGATTGGATTGATCAGAAGCTTGGAGCTTGTTGTGAAGAGATTTTTCTTAAAGTGATCTGACGAGACATAGTCATACGCTTTAATTCTCTAACTTTTGCCTGAACTGTCCTTTCGGGTTTTCGGTTCACCGGGATGCCCATTTTTGCCCAAGTCGCCCTTTCGGGTTTTCAACTTGCCGGGTGTACTGGTTTTTTTTGTTTTATCCCTAATTTTTTCCTGAACCGCCCTTTCGGGTTTTTGATTCATCGGGATGCCCATTTTTTCCCAAGTCGCCCTTTCGGGTTTTCAACTTGCCGGGTCATTTTATGCGTAGTATCTTTTGACTATGTCTGCGTTCGCAGGGTGCGGCAAGTCGTCACCGTCCATGGTGGTCAGAATCATTGCCCCACCAGAAAAGATGCTCTTGATTACAAATGGTCCTTCGTAAGTAGGAGTCCACTTGCCCCTGGGATCACTTTGCGGTAAGATGATCCGCTTGATTACAAGATCTCCGACTTGATATACCTGACGTCTGACTTTCTTGTTGAAGGCCTTAATCATCCGTTTTTGATACGTCTGACCATGACAAACAGCAGTAAGTCGCTTCTCGTTGATCAAGTTAAGTTGATCAAGCCGGGTCTAAATCCAATCTTCTTCACTCAAACCGGCATCCTTCATAATCCTCAAGGAAGGAATCGGAACAGTATTGCATGTTTATTTCCTCTTTCCTTTGACATTGTTATCTTACCATTGATTTGGTAAGAAACCCTATCTTTGGATGTAAAAGGGACGGGAATGGGTCATCCTATAACCATGATTAGCAATGTTGTAAGATATCTTAGCATTTTCTTTAAGGGACTAAGATCATTTTGAAAGGTAACTTTGATAGCGTCATCGAGGGACTATGATCTTGTATTTTGATTTGTTTTTGCTAAGACACCTCACATGCATAATATGGCCATTTTTGTAAGACAACAAAGTGGGTTTACCTTAAGGGTGTAAGTGTGCAAGTGTATTGATTTACATGCATTTTTTTGTCTTTGAATTAGGTTTTTCTAAGCATTGGTTTTATCTTTCCATACAAATCCTAATTACTAGCAATAATATTGAAAGCGGTAAATTGCGGAATTTAAATGTCCTACGCTATTACAACGCTTTAGGGGATGGGGGTACAAGTTTATGAATGGGGATGAAAGCAATAAACCCTAAATTACTATTACAAAAATTTACAACAACTGCATAGTCACGAAATAATGTAAAAGAGTGAATAAATGGGCAAATATGGGGAAATGGCTAAGTATAAACCCTAACAAAGTTCTAAATATTTTAAGAAAAGAAAATATTTTTGTTTGTTTTTTGTTTGAGAAAAGAAATTGAAATTTTTAATGTAAAGAAATTAGAAGTTAAATCCTAATTCTATTTTATTTACAAATTAATAAAAATAAAAAGAAAGGTATAATAAATTAATTTATTTATGAAAATAAATTAAAACCTAAAGCATTCTAGATATTTTAGAAAATATTGTTTTTGGAGTTTTTGTTTAGAAAAATATTTTAATGTAGTGTAAAAAAATAATAAAAAACCTAGTTCTAATTAATTTAAACAAATTAATAAAATAAACCTAAGGTGTGATTAAAATTAATTAATTTTATTTGTGAAAATAAATTAATTAATTTAAAAAAAAACTTAAATCTATTTTTTTTATGATTTTTTGATTTTTTGATTGAAAATAAAATGATTAAAAGGTATCAAATAAATAAAAAATAAGAACAAGAGAAAAATATAATGGGCCTGAGTTGCAAGAGTTATCAGAGGGGTAAGAAATAGTAAAAGATTCATGCCCAAAGCAAAGTGAGTCCAGGCGCCTGTAATATGATCCAGTGTGGAGGCCTCTAGAAGGTGCATCATGAGGATGCCTTGTGGTGTGTTGGATTGGCTTTGATGATGATCAGATGGTGTTGATTGAGGGTATATCATGCGCGTGTAGAAGCTGACTCTATGGGATCTGTAAAAATAAAACATGAAAAAGCAAAAGGGTACCACTGGGGCTCGAACCCAGGTCCCTATAATCACAAGCGCGCGCTTTTACCACTGGGGTGGCTATACATCCGTTTATTAATACAAAACCAAGAATATATATTTCAAACACATTCATAGGCTTGTATCATCTTCAACCTCGCGCCAGACCATTCAACATGATTTTTTTTTTGAAATTGCTATCTCTTTCATTTCTCAACCATTTTCAAAAGTACAAACATGAAAGTTGCTGGAAATTCCATCACGAATTCAACCATGTAAATAACTTAAGCTAACACTCAAACATGAACATGAATTTTAAATGGTACCAAATTCTGACCTAATTTTATCAGAGATTCAAACTTAAAATCCTCTAAGCTCAAGCAATATAAATGAAAGCTATGGACATGGTTAGCTTTAGGGCAATGATATCTACATTTTTCATTCACAAATTAACCATTAATGATATCTATATGAAGAGTTCAAAAGTCAGAAAACTCACCTTGAAAATGGAATCCGTGTTTTGAATTAGAGCTTCTTTCAAAGTGTTTTGATGATTGGGTTAGCTTCCTTGAACTTCCAGGAAGTTATTGCAAAGCTTACTTTATGTTGAGAGTTCTTGAATCAAGCTGAAGAAGTCAATGTGCAATGCCCTGTTATTGAAAATGGAGGATGGTGCAAATTGTATTATAGTTTGAAAACATGGGTTGGGATAGCTTCTATATGTGTATTTGAAGCTTTGGGGATGGTTTGGCCAAGAAACGCATGAGGGGATTTGGAGATTGGATTCAAAAATCAGAAATAACAAGCTTTTATGCTTGTATGGAAATTTCTAGTTTTTTGGGGAGTTTTAGGGCTTGTGTATGTGTGTGTTTTGATGAAAATAACTTGTGCATAAGTAAGTAGAAGGTTCGAGTGCTTGAGAGGGTCAGAAGTACAAGATATAGACTGATTTCTATGTTACTTGATTTTGAAGAAAAGTGGGAATATGGTTTCAAGGCATAGTAAAAGCATGGGCTGAGTTATTTAGAGGCTTGAGACAAGTTTCTTTTGGGTTATAGGTTGTGTATGATCATAAGAAAACAAGTGCAAAGCTCAAGAACAGATTTTATGCATAAAGCTACTTTTCAAAAATGGCAATGTGCACTTTCTTCCCAAAATGGAATTAAGCATGGGCAATGCATTGAATGCTTGAGTTGAAGCCTCTAACAGTTGTGCAAAAAATTAATTATGGAGTGCCAAGCAATTTTGAGGCATGCAAAGCAAAGGTTGTGCAGCCTAGCATGAATTTCAATTCTTGTTCATCATGAAAATGACCTATAATTCAAGAATGAAATGCCAACTTCATGCCTTCGATTATCCTTGCTTAAACATGATCTCAAGGAGTTCTTGGACATATTAGAAAGCTTGTAATGTTCTCTACAACCCCTATTTGAATAACTTTTGAAAATTACCTTTGGAACTATGTGAAAAATTTCCATGAAGTTAGGTCAATATCCTGCCTAAACTAGGGCAAAATTTCACTAAGTTTCCAAGTTTCATGAACATGTATTCACAAAATTATAACTTGAAATCCATGCATTTCTAGGATAAGTTGTGTAAATAAATGTTTTATATCTCGTGAAGATCTACAACTTTCATGTGTAAAGTTTCTTTTGAATCATCTTGCATCATGGTGAAAAATTGGCTCAAAGTTGTGAAAAAGTATGAAGTTTTCAACACTTAGAGAAATTTCAAAGTTTGGAAACTTTCACTTTTCAAAATGAAATCTTGAATTTTTGATTTCTTGATGAACAAGTTTCATATTTTGACATGTTTTGATGAATTTTGATCTTTGACACTTGATTTTGAAAAAAAGTCAAAGTTTGACTTTTCGGTGTACAGTTGACTTTTGATTAGTTGACTGAAAATCAACTATCAATCAATTGATCTTGAGGGAAGTTTTGGGTCATACCATTAGGTAAAAATGATACATTTTAAACCTTGAGATCATGTCTCAAACCAATTAACCATTTTCTAGGTCAAAAATCAGAAATTGCCCTTTCTCAGTCAAAACCCTAATTTTGACCATTTTGCCCTTTTGATGATCTGATCAAATTTCTTGACGAATTATGGTCCAAACTTGATCAAATGACTTATATGAGTTCCTAATGTTGATATGGATAAAAAATTATGAAGTTTGACTGTAAATTGGCCACAGTTGACTTTTCCCCCAATTCCAGTTGATTTTTAGGTCAATTGATCAATTGACTGAGCAAAAATGTGATCCAAGACTTGAAACTTGACATGAGAAATTTTGAGGGTCCATAATGATCCATGAAAGTCATAGGAGCCATTAAAAGTTAAAATATCCTTATGCAATCTCAAACCCTAATTTCAGTCATTAGTGCTTAATGAGGTGTCTTTAGGTGATCAACCCTTGTGCAGTCTTGAACCAAAGGAGATCTTGTGAGAAATTACTTGATAAATGAGAGGGAAACTTTTGGGGTACAACAGCTAGGTTCTTCCAATATATCATCTTAGAACCTGAGATCGTCCATTGGCTAGGTTCTTTCAATAGATCATCTTAGAACCTGAGATCGCCCATCAGCTAGGTTCTTCCTATAGATCATCTTAGAACCTGAGATCATCGTCGGCTAGGTTCTCCCTATGATCATATTAGAACCTGAGACCTCCTATAGGCTAGGTTCTTCTTATAGATCATGTTTTAGAATTCTGAGGTCGCCCATAGGCCTAGGTCTCTGATAGATTGCTCTTATGTTTCACCTTAGGATCGTAGGTCGCCCATAAATCTTATCCGCCGTCTTCTCGTACCAACCATTATCTTGTATTGGCATCACACCACATCACAAATCTAACCTTTGTCTTCTCACCAGAAAATAGAAAAAATTATTTCCCTAGAAGATACCATAAAAGTAAATAAACACTCACGCTTTCTCTCAGAACAAATTTTGGCGTTGGTATTTAATCATCTACTACGTCAAACATTCAGAAGGCACACACGAATTGTACTTTCAGGTTTAAGATGATTAAATAAGGTCAGCTGTAATACCCCAAATTTGTCCTACCCTTTAACAAGGATCATTTGGCTTATGCATCATCATATACATAACCTTCATTAGGTCAATTAACACATCACACATCATTAATCAAGGTTTAGCATGGGACCATGTGTCGTACCCCAAAATTTTCCCTCCCATATTTCTCAATACATGTCAAGTAAGGTCCTCAAATTGCTCAAGGAAGTCCAAGGGTTGACCAGACAAACTCTCTCTTAAGGCAGTCTACCTCAAATTATGGTTTCACTTTGCATCAAGATGTTTGAGTCCAAAGGATCCCAAATTCTCACCATTGTCCTAATATGTTATCAAGATCATCCATGTCAAGTTTCAAGCCTTGCAGAGAAAGTTTGCTCAGTCAATTGCTCAAAGGCCTGAAAATCGACTGTGTTAGGGTAAAAGTCAACTGTGACCCACATACAGTCAAACTTCAAGATTTTTGGTCAAAATTATCATGTTGAAGTATTATTCATCATTTGATCAAGGGTTGATCATTATTCCCCAAGGAATGCCCCAAATTCATCAAAACTAAAAGTTGCTAAATTAGGGTTTTGCAGGAAAAGTCAACTCAACTTTTACCAAGCATAACTTTCTCATACTTTATCAAAAATGACCCATCAAAAGCTCATTTTGAAGAGGATGTAATTCCATACAATTCATCTTCATATCCCAAGTTCAAAATATGCAATCACAAAAAGATATGAATTTGGACATTATAGGTCATTTTGAAAAGTCAACAAAAACACCTTTTAGGTCAAAGCTTCATTCATGAACATGGAAGACTCAATTGAGATGAGACCAAAAGGTTTTCTTATAGGACATCTTAAGTTTTCTAAAAAGTCCCAGAACACCTCTCTAGGGTCAAAATTGAGAGAGTTATGCATTGGCCAAGTTGACCCTTTTTGCAAAATTGCCAAAAGTCAAAAGTGTCCAAAATTGTATTTTTTGTCAAATGGGCCCAACTTTTTATGATTGCACTGAGTTTGTAATGTGACCCATGACCCATGAACTCTTCCACTTGTCATTCTTTTATTTTTGTCATTTATTTTGATTTTATTTCATTTAAATCAAAGAAAATCAAAATAAAATAGTTGAAATATCAAAAGCTAATCAAATCTTGAGATTTTGTGCATGTTTAGGATCATTACACAGCTGGAAACAAGATAAAATTGTGCAAGGTGCAAAATGGACACAAAAAGATTGGATTTTCTTGATTTGGAAAGATTTTGTACAAGGATCAAATCATGAATCAATATTCATAATTGGAGAAGATTTGAAACAGAATTGTAACCCTGATGCATTCCACTATACATAAGGAACAAGTGCAGACCAAAAACAAGAGTTTGGAGGCATGCAAAGGAGAGAACCAGTTTCAAATAATTCAAGAAAAGCTGCAAACTGATTTCCAGGTTTCAGGCCACCTCAAGGCATTCTAGTCACACCAATCAATTGCTAGACTCCCCAGGATCAAGATTCAATCGCTAGCAAGCTTCCTCACGCCTTGAAACACGATGTAATGTTCACACGGTTTCCATATTTTCTTGAATTCGAATACGTTAATTCTGGCACATTTAGCATGTTTAATTGATATATTCATAATCCTTGAGTTGTTTGCAAGCTAATGGTTACATTCAATTGCGTTTTTACTGACTGAACATGAAAGTGACATGGCTAGGGTTCGTGCTTTGTTTTTAGGGGTTTTGCATACAGGAACAATTGGCCATTAATAATGGTACCAAGATGCTCGTGAGGTTGTAACGAGTTGATTGGTACCATTAGTTGTCATTTATCATGCCTGTATGAAATTTAGGAGAAGCACAGGGTTGTACCTACACTTAGTGTTCGTAGGTAAAGGTCTTTTGTCTAAAGCAACAGATGCAACGAGGAGGATGATGGCGTGGCAATATGGGAGTGGATCGTCTGAATCTGCGCGCGTTTTGGGAAGCGTGGCACATGATTTATATTATATTTTATTTGCTTTGTTATTATTACAACTAAACATGCCAGCTCAATTGGCAAGCGTGCAGGGTGATAAGGCTCAAGGACCTGGGTTCGATCCCCAGGTCCCAACGTTTGCTTTATATTTTTTTCTTTGCATAATCAGGTGTACTAGTGTCCCACGAGTCTACCATGCATCATCAGCATCCAACCATCAAACTTCCAAGGCTTCAGATCCAAGGTTATTCTTTGAAGGTTCATCATGAGCCCCAGTCAAGCATATGCATAGTATTGAAAAAGTCAAAAGGGGCCAAGGTGTTGTTGAGCTAGAAATTGCAATTAACACCCCCCTTCTTGCTAGGAAACCAGGTCCATCTTTCTTTCTCTTTTATTTATTTAAATTCTTTTAGTTCACTTAATTTGTTTATATAACAAAATTAATTTCTTTTTTCACAAAAAATCATAAAATCAAGTTTCACAAATTTAGAATTAGGTTTTATCTTATTAAATTTAATTTAATATTAGTTTAATTTAATTTAGGATAATTCTAACTTTTTGTATATAATTAAAATCAATTAGAAAAAAATTAGGGTTAACTTTTGATTTAATTTTTATTTCTCTTCTCAAGAACAAAAAATACAAAAATAGATTAATTTAATTTTTTTTAATTAAATTTATTAGTAATTAGGTTTTTATTTATTCAATTAAACTCTATTTTTCTCAAATAACACAAAAACACAAAAAAATGATTTTTATTTTAATTAGGCTTGGTCGGGGTCAAAACCCTAATTCTCTCGTTTTCGATTCATCGCGTGCGTTTGTTATTTTTACAATATTAATGTAACTGCTCAAGGTATGTAATAGTTTAATTAGGATTTTCCTTATTTATCATTTTTTACGGGTTTTTGGCAATGTAATTAATCCTTACCCTGAAGCCTTGTAATAGCGTAGGTTTTTATTTCTCGCATTTTAATTCTCCCAAATATTAACTGTTTAGATGTATGTTAATAGGATTGTATGGCAAGATTGCATGATAACTTAAAATGGCTAGAAAACCCTAACGTGCAAAGATAATAACTGAAATCAAATCACTCGCACATGCGCACTCTTAGGGTATACTCTCACTTCGGTCGCCTTCGGTAAACGGTCATTAAGTATAGGGTGTCTTAGTGGTTGCCCTCCTGTCTAACAAAGATCAAAAGTCCCGTTTGGAAATTTTGCCTCAGAAAGGTTGCCTCGGAAAGGTTGCCTCGGAAATGTTGCCTCAAATATGATCTTAAAGACTAGGGTTATTACTAAGACGTCTTAATATTGCTTTAGTGGTCGTACGTCCCTTTCGAATTGACCCTTACAAATTCAACGACGGTGCTACCTATTTCTCAATAATAGGTTAGCACTGTCCAAAGGAAACAAGAACAGAAATAATATTTTCTCGAGTAGGTAGATAACTGTTAGGTACTTGCTCAAATTAAAGTTTTTACACAAACACTTTTCAAACAAAGTTTTCAAAAAAACAACTTCGTAACACTCTTGAGGACAGAAACAAGGGTTAAAACGAAGTAAAACAAAACTTTTCAAAACAAACATACACAAGCAATTTTAAAAGATGAGCAAGTACCTAAGAGCACATGGAAAACCATGGATAGAAATGGTGGTAACACCTTCCCTTTCTATAATCTACCCCCGTACTCAAAATCTCGAAAAAGGAATTTTTCTGTGCTTTTTTTCCTTTCCAGTTGGATAAAATAAAAGTCGGTGGCGACTCTTGCTTACCGCGACATTTTGCGAATAAAGACGCAAAACACAAACCAGTATTTCCTAAAACAGTCGGTTTTACCACCGTATCACAGAACTGGCGACTCTGCTGGGGAATTAAGTGGGGTATACCTTAGGATCTAGTTCATTATAATTGCTTCTCTTGTTTGTTTTGGTTGCTTTACTTTTAAGGGTTTTGTTTGGGAGTTACTATAGATCCTAACCCAGATCTGGGGACACCTTTTAGGTAAGTAGCAATAAACTGTGATGGAACTGTACGGTGTAGATCGATACGGTTGAAGCAGTAGCTACGTTAATGTGGCACATTGGTTGGTACCGGTATCCCTTATGGAGAATACGGGGCCGCTACGTGTGTCGTTAAGCATCAACTGACCTTAGAACCCTTAATCGACCAACTTGGTCATTAGAAAGTAGTGAGATAGTCGGCCTCAGTGTAAAGCTGAGAACTGGTTGATACTCGATACTACACTCATTGAGACCATACTCTCGAGATAGTTCCAGCCGCAAGAAAAGATTGCGTGAGCTGAAACCATGACAGATGGAGGATGGTCAGTGATATTGAGAACCTCTAGAACTCAGTTACTTTTGCTAAGACAGGTTGAAACCAACTGAACTTCAAGAGGGTAATACCTTAGACCCCATGCAAGCCTTAAACTTAAGGGCTTTTGTGTGACTTGTTTGCCTTTGCCATGCCCGTTATCTTCTATACTTGTTGTTTGTTTTAACATGACATCATGCATCATAACATAGCATACATACTTCATCGTACTAACCATTTCAAAGACTAAGGGAATTTATCTTTGTTCTGTTTTGCAGATTATGGCTTCCGTGCGCAGAAATACCATCCGAGTTAACTTTGTGCAAATACCTGCTCAACTTAAAGAGTTAGCCTCGAGAGTTTCTGAGACTTCTATGTCCATTAAGAGACATGGTCAGCTTCTTAGCCTGGTCACCTCAAAGCTTGATGAGCAGATGATGAGTTTGGTTTTCTAGTTCTTCGATCCTGTGCATCATTGTTTCACTTTTCCATATTACCAGTTGGTTCCCACTTTGGAAGAGTTCTCTCACTTATTGGGTATATCCATCCTAGAGCAGGTGCCTTTCACAAGTATGGAAGAGACTCCTAGACTAGAAGATATTGCCTCAGCTATGCATCTAAAACGGGATGATGTAGTATCCAATTGGGAAACACGAAGCAGGGTCAAAGGTTTCTTAGCCAAATTTCTGATGGATCAGGCTCAACTATTCTGGGATAATTTGGATTTTCAGGCTTTCGAAGATATCTTGGCTCTCCTTATCTATGGTTTGGTTCTCTTCACGAATCCATATTCCTTCGTGGATGTGAATGCGGTTAATATTTTTCTTTCTCGTAATCCTGTGTCTACTCTACTGGGTGATATCTTGCATTCCCTCTACACTCGTACTGTGCGAAGAAGATGGACTCTCATGTGTTGCATGCCACTGCTGTCGAGGTGGTTTATTTCGCACCTCCCTAAGTCTGTGTTGAAGAATGAAGAAGGTTTGGGATGGTCTTATAGGATAATGTCACTTTCCCATACGGACATTCTTTGGAGCTCCCAGATTATGGAAGACACTATTGTCATTGATTGTTGTGGGGGATACCCTAATGTCCCATTGCTTGGAATCAGAGGGGGTATAACCTACAATCCTTGTCTAGCTTTGCGACAATTTGGTCGTGCTCGGAGAGATGGTCCTCATGAGCTACTTCTTGAGGATATTGCATTTGACTACAAGGAAGACGTTGAAGAGCACCTCCAGAGGTTTATACGAGCTTGGGGCATGGTGAACAGATCTGACCCTCAAGAGCTGGGACCAAAGACTTCTCTCTCTATGAAGCCTTATCTCTAGTGGGTTCGAGCTTGTGCCCAGAAGCTTGGGATGCCCTACGAAGCAGTATTGCCAGTGATTGTGGAGCCCACCAATGAAGAGGGCATTCCTTACACAGTTCTTTATCCTTACATGCCCACTGATCCTGGGGCATTGCAGAGATCCTAGATTCAGCTGAAAGAGTAGAGGGATACTTACCGGGAAAAGTACCATGAGCAAGAAAGGAAGATTTTGAAGCTCACCAGGCAGCTCGAGGAGGAAAGAGTGATCAACGACTACGTCAGCACAAAGAGGAAGCGTCCATGGGATTTCTGATTTTGCTTTTTCTAGTTTTAGATTTGTTTTCCATTTACTTCTTTGTAACGCCTCAAAGTCATTGTTGAACCTTTCTACCAGTTAATCTAATAAAGTTTGTTTTATTTTTTGGTTTGCAAATTTAAATTTCCCAAAGTCTTTGAAATCATTGCATACGCATCCCATTATCATGCACACCATTACAGGTGCCATTACAGGTTTCTCATCTTCTTCGCTGTTTATTTCAGCAGAAATGTCTTCTGATCAAGCCATCAAAGATCTTCAGGCACAAAACACCCAATTCCAACAAATGTTCTTAAGCTTGGCTAAAGGGAAAGAGGATTTGAAGACCCTGGTTCTGAAAGAAAAGAAGAAGAAGAAGAAGGTTGGCATTCTGAACATGGGTAGAAGATTCGGAGAAAGGATAAGACAATCAGCTGATCTGACCTCCTCATCCAAGGACGGGGAGAACCAAGAAAGGACAGAGGACCCTAGTCCAGCAGTTTCTGATAATGATACAGATTACAATGAAGAGCAATATCCTCCTGCTGAGGATAGGTACAGGCAACTAGAAGACCGTCTGAGTGCGATGGAGATTCAAAAGATCCCTGGTTTGTATTTCGGAGAGCTGGGATTAGTATCGAGAGTGGTGATCCCTCATAAGTTCATAGCTCTGATCTTTGCCAAGTACGATGGAGTATCCTGTCCAAAACTCCATCTCCGCTCGTACGTCAGAAAAATCCAACCCCACACTACTGATAAAAATTTGTGGGTAGATTTCTTTCAAGATAGTCTGTCAGGGACTCAGCTTGAATGGTTTTATCAGTTGGAAGGAGCCAATGTCCGAAACTGGGAAGACCTTGCTGCTGCTTTTTACAAACAATTTCAGTATAACACCGACCTTGCTCCCACTCGTACTCAGCTTCAGGGTATGCCAATGGGTGCAAGTGAAGGTTTTAAGGACTATGCTCAAAAGTGGAGAGACTTGGTTGGAAGAGTCCAACCCCCTTTGTCTGATAGGGAGTTGGTTGACATGTTTCTAGGGACGCTATCTGGTCCATTTTTCAATCATCTAATCGGCAGTTCGTCATTTGGGTTTACTGAGTTGATCTTGACTGGGGAGAGAGTAGAAGTTGGTATCCGAAGTGGTAAGATACAAAAGGATACTTCATCAAGTGTAGTAAAGAAGCCTTTCACCGGTAAGAAGGAAGCTAGTGCAGTCTATGGTTCGAGGAGCCAAAGTAAACCTAATCACCGTCAAGCAGTAAATACGGTAGTTATATCAAGACCCGCCGTTTCTCCACAATGCAACAATCAACAAAGGGTGGAAAGACCACAGAGGCAGTTCACTCAGCTCAATATGGCCTTGTCTCAAATTCTACCACAATTATTAAAGACCAATCTGGTAACTCTGAGGGAGGCCCCGAAGAACCCCTACACCACATCTCCCCATTATAACTTGAATACCCACTGCGCCTATCACTCTGAAAGTCCAGGTCATGATACAAACAATTGTTGGGCCTTGAAAAACAAAGTGCAAGACTTGATCGAATCCAGAGAGATTGATTTTGACGCTCTGGAGAAGCCCACGTCATAACTGCTCCCATGCCTAAGCATGGTCATGGAGTAAATGCTGTGAATGATGATTTATTTGTGACCTCCGTGGAAGAAATTTCTACTCCTTTGATGACAGTTAAGAAGAATCTGTTGTTGGCCAGTTTATTTCCGGGTTGTGGTGAAGGTTGCCACATATGTTCGATTATGCCTGCTGGTTGCCACTTTTTGAAATCAGGTGTTCAGCGCCTGATGGATAGCAAAGAGATCCTGTTCGAAAAGACTATGATTCCGTTAGTTCTAATTCAAGATGTTGCCATCATAACCATTTTCGCCAATCCTTCCAAGGTTTCCTCGAGAAAACCTGTTAGGATTACACCCATCCCAAGAATTGCTCCGTTAATAATTATTGTCCCTGGTCCTACCCCATACACTTCGGATAAGGCTATCCCTTGGCACTATGGTGCTGACTTTTATTACCATAGAGTTAAACAAGACTTGAAGAGTGAGGAAGTTGATGCTGATGTCAGCAATATTGTTGGGGATAGCAAAGTCACCAGAAGTGGAAGACTCTTTTCCCCCGAGATCTCCCCTTCGATTGTTCACAAACCTATTGTCATCCCATCTGCTAGTACATCAGCTACTATCCCAGTTCCTATTCCAGTCATCACCTCTGTCGCCGAGCCATCTTTGACTCGGGGCAAAGATATCACAAGTGAGCCAGCCCAGACGGAGGCGCCTAAGAAGATCATTGTAGAAACATCTAAGCAAGAGATAGAAGAAATTCTGAAGATTATCAAGAAGAGCGATTACAACGTAGTCGAGCAGTTGGGGCAGACCCTGTCAAAGATCTCCATGTTGTCCTTATTGTTGTGTTCTGAAGCCCATGCAAAGGATTTAATTACATTCCTCAAGACTGCACATGTGCCGCAGGAAACTTCAGCCGATCAATTCAAAGACTGCGTAGCTAGTTTGACTGCTGACAATGGTTGGGTTTCTCAGACGCATATCTGATTGCTAAAGGAAGAAATCATAATGAAGTTCTGCACGTCTCGATCGAGTGCGGGGGCACTACTATGGCCCATGTACTGGTGGATACCGGGTCTTCATTGAATGTTCTGCCAAAGAAAGCATTAGACAGTCTGGACTGTGAAGGTTTGATTCTGAAGCCGAGCAATATTGTGGTCAGGGCTTTCGACGGGTCAAAAAGGATGGTTCACGAGGAGGTAGACATCCCTGCTAAAGTTTGCTCCCAGAATTTTGTATCCACCTTCTATGTGATGGATATCAGACCATCATATTCTTGCTTGCTGGGTTGCCCTTGGATTCATAAGGCTGGGGCAGTGACTTCAACGCTCCATCAAATGTTGAAATATCTGTTAAAGGGGAAGATTGTCACGGTACAAGGTGAAGTGGAGTACATGGTGAGTTATCTTAATTCTTTCCGCTACATGGAGATGGATGGGGAATTCATCGAAACCCCATGTCAGAATTTTGAAGAGGTCCCTCAGACCTTGGCGTCAACTCAAGTTGCTACTAACAAACCTCCAATGAAGATTGCTTCTCTCAAGCATGCCAAGGCTGTAATTGAAGAAGGTGGGCGTGCCAATTGGGGTCAGCTCTCTGAATTCACGCACAAAACTGACAAATTTGGTTTGGGCTTTACTACAGGGGCTCAAAGGGCTGTTAGGCGCGCACTGATTGGAAGACCTCCTCTACATATCAGTAATCAAGGAGTTAATGCAATTGAAGATGGTGAAGAAGATTCAGATATCGACAGCTGGATCTACCCTACAACCAATGGTGGATTGAACAACTGGACGGCGAAGGACTTCATACATGTTTCTTTTATTCCACAGTAATTGACTTTTGTTTTGAAGTTTGTAATAAACAGTTTAAAACTTTACGGCCCGGTGCCTTGCCCAAGGCACCTTGGCTTTGTTTGTGAGGGCTTGTTATTTGTCATTTCATATATCATTAATAAAACATTGGACGTTTCTTACATTACAAATTTTGCGCTTCTTGTTTTTATTTTTTCTATCTCTCACTTTATCAAAACAGTTATTCTCTTACACACACTCACGTATCATAATGCAGATCCATATCCACTTTGGATCCCATTGATAACAACGCTGCTACTTCTAGTTATGACTTCGAAAATCCGATCAACCAAGCTGAGGACGAAGGTGAGGATGATTGTGAGGTTCCTGGAGAACTTGCTAGACTATTATAGTAGGAAGAAAGGGCCATACAGCCTCATGAAGAGCTAGTTGAATTAGTGAATTTGGGTACAGAGGAAGATAGGAAAGAGGTTAAGATAGGTGCAAATATGGAGCCTGGTGTCAAGCATCGGTTGATACAGATGCTACGCGACTATGTTGAGATCTCCGCCTGGTCCTATGAAGACATGTCTGGTTTGGACACTAATATTGTTGTACACCGCCTGCCAACTAAAGAAGATTGTCCTCTAGTAAAGCAGAAAGTCTGATGTATGTGCCCTGAGATGTCTGAGAAAATTAAAGCTGAGGTCATGAAACAGTTTGACACCGGATTTTTAGCTGTCACTTCTTATCCGCAGTGGGTTGCCAACGTTGTTCCGGTGCCTAAAAAATATGGTAAGGTACGGATGTGTGTGGACTATAGAGATCTGAACAGGGCAAGCCCCAAGGATGATTTCCCACTTCCTCACATTGATGTTCTGGTCGACAACACCGTGCAGCATAAGATCTTCTCCTTTATGGATGGTTTTTCTGGTTACAATCAGATCAAGATGGCTCCCGAGTACATGGAGAAGACAACTTTCGTTACACAGTGGGGCACCTTTTGTTACAAGGTAATGCCTTTTGGATTGAAGAATGTCGGGGCCACTTACCAGCGCGCCATGGTCGCTTTGTTCCATGACATGATTCACTATGAGATTGAGGTTTATATTGATTATATGATAGCAAGGTCCCAGACTGAGTAAGAGCACCTTGACCATCTCCAGAAACTGTTTGATAGGTTGAAAACGTACAAGCTGAGGTTGAACCCGAGCAAGTGCACCTTCAGGGTAAGGTTTGGTAAGTTGTTGGGTTTCTTCGTCAGTGATAAGGGTATTCAGGTGGACCCTGCCAAGGTAAAAGCCATATAGGAGATGCCGACTCCCCACACAGAAAAGGAAGTTAGAGGCTTTTTGGGACGTCTAAATTACATCGCCTGATTCATTTCACATATGACTGCTACTTGTGAGCCAATCTTCAAGCTGCTGAAGAAAGATCAAGTGGTAAAGTGGAATGACGAATGCCAGACTACTTTCGAAAGAATCAAAGAATATCTTCAAGAACCACCAATTCTGATGCCTCCAGTTGAAGGAAGACCTTTGATCTTATACTTGACAGTACTGGATAATTCAATGGGGTGTGTGTTGGGGCAGCATGACGAGTCTGGCCGAAAAGAGCATGCTATTTACTACCTTAGCAAAATATTTACCGATTATGAGACCTGATACTCATTGCTCGAGAAAACTTGTTGCGCTTTGGCATGGGCTGCTCGCTGGCTGAGACAGTATATGCTGACTCACACTACCCTATTGATATCAAAGATGGATCCAATCAAGTATATTCTAGAAAAGCCTGCCCTGTCTGGAAGAATAGAAAGATGGCAGGTGATCCTCACTGAGTACGACATCTAATACACAACCCAAAAAGCAATCAAGGGGAGTGTATTGGCGGATCATTTTGCACATCAGGTCGTGGACAACTACCAATCCATGAATTTCGAGTTCCCGGACGAGAACATCATGTTGGTGACCGACTGTGAAGAACCTGGACCGGATGAAGGACCTGGACCAGATGAAGGACCTGAGGAGGGTTACCGATGGTCTATGTATTTTGATGGAGCCTAGAACGCATTGGATAATGGCATCGGCGCTGTGATTATATCTCCTGAGGGCTATCATACTCCGTTCACCGCCCGATTATGTTTTAACTGCACCAACAACATGGCAAAATATGAAGTGTGCATCATGGGTCTTCGAGCTGCTATTGACCTGAGGATTAAGTTCTTGAGTGTATTCGAAGATTCTGCTTTAGTGATCAGTCAGATCAAAGGCGAGTGGGATACGAAGCACCCAAATCTTATTCCTTACAAATGGTGTGTATTGACGTTGCTCCCATACTTTGAGGAGATAACCTTTGAACACTTACCAAGAGAGGAGAATCAGTTAGCGGACGAGCTAGCTACCATGTCTTCTATGTTCAAAGTTAGGTGGGACAATGAAGCTCCCCAGATTACCATCGAAAGGTTGGATGAACCCGCACATTGTTCTGACATTGAGACTGAAGAGGTAGCAGATAAACCTTGGTTTCACGAGGTAAAGAGGTATCTTGAGGCTCAAGAGTACCGCGAAGGTGCGTCTGTTAATGACAAGAAGTCCTTGAGAAGGTTTGTTGCGAAGTTCTTCATCAATAATGGGATTCTTTATAAGTGTAACCATGATTCAACCTTACTGCAGTGCGTAGACAAAAGCGAGGCAGAAAGGATCATGGCAGAGTTACATGAAGGTACCTTCGGAACTCATTCCAATGGACATACCGTGGCAAAGAAGATCCTACGGGCAGGATATTATTGGTCCACTATGGAAGCTGATTGTTATCAGCACTCTCAGACCTGTCAAAAGTGCCAAGTCTATGCTGATAAGGTGCATGTACCTCCAGTTCCCCTGAATGTTTTGACAGCTCCTTGGCCTTTCGCAATGTGGGGCATCGATATGATCGGTGAGATCAGACCTACTGCGTCCAACGAGCATCATTTCATTCTGGTAGCTATTGATTACTTTAAAAAGTGGTTTGAGGCAGCTTCCTTTGCTACAGTAACCAAGAACGTCGTGGCGCGATTCATCCGACACAATCTGATCTGTCGATATGGTGTACCAGAGAGGATTATTACGGACAATGGTACAAATCTCAATAATACAATGATCACCGAGCTCTGCAAACAGTTCAAGATACATCATCACAACTCTTCTCCCTATCGGCTAAAGATGAATGGGGATGTTGAAGCGGCTAATAAGAACATCAAGAAGATTGTGCAGAAGATGACGGTGACATACAAAGACTGGCACGAGATGTTACCATTTGCTCTTCATGGGTATCGTACCTCAGCAAGGACATCAATAGGGGCAACACCCTACTCTTTGGTGTATGGCATGGAGGCAGTCTTACCCATCGAGGTCCAGATACCCTCTCTCAGGATCATGAAGGATGCAGGTTTGAACGAAGATGGTTGGATCCAGACCCGGCTTGATCACCTGAACTTAATCGATGAAAAGAGACTTACTGCTATTTTCCATGGTCAGAAGTATCAAAAGCGAATGATCAAGGCTTTTAACAAGAAAGTCAGACGTCAAGAATATCAGGTCGGGGATCTGGTAATCAAACGCATCATACTGCCGCAAGGTGATCCCAGGGGAAAATTGACCCCCACATACGAAGGGCCATTTGTGGTTAAGAACATTTTCTCGAGAGGAGCCATGACTTTAAACACCATGGATAGTGACGACCTTCCTCACCCCGTCAATGTAGACATAGTGAAAAAATACTATGCCTAGTCAAAGACCCTCTAGGTTGACCGGCCTAGGCAAAAATAAGGGCTTCCCGGAGAACCAAAAGGGTTCGGGCAAAAGTAAGGGATGAAAAAAATATTAAAAAACTGTACACCTGGCAAGTTGAAAACCTGAAAAGGCTGCTTGGAAAAAAAAGGGTATCCCGGTGGACTTAGAACCCGAAAGGGCGGTTCAGGAAAAAATTAGGGATCAAAGCGTAACACTATTTCTCATTGGATTACCTTGCAACCAGACTTCGGTATCGACTATCAAGCTCGGACGGCGCCAATCAATCTGATCTACCTTCGACCAAGTAGCAAAGTGAAGAGACGCTTGAAGATATAAAGATAATAGCAGAGTTGGAACCCAATGGGATTGTTTCACATAGCTGTTTTTATTTCTTTTTCATAAATTGTACAAATTCTATCCTTCGGCGGCGTTCTCTTACTAGGACGTCAGCCCCTTGTATAAAACGCATGTTACAGGCCAACTTCGAAAAATCAACACAATATATTTTTACAAGAAAATTCAAACTTGTTTTGCTTTTTCTGTTTTATTTTGCAAGAACGTCCAATGGTTCATTTTTTATATATGCATTTGAAAATAATTGCTGCTCATAAATAGTAACTTAAGAAACAAAAGACAATTACTCGTAATTCCAGGAACAGGGGCAAACAAAAAGTGTACAAACCTTACAGTTGCTCTACCCACCAGGTACAGGGATAGAGCCGGCTCGAGAATATAACTGAAAGATTCATACATTCCCCAAAGAGTTAGAAGTATCCAAAGACGGTGGTGTTAGCCCTCCCCAACCGAGGTTCATAATCGCGAATGAATCGACAAAGTTCTCCCTAAGCAGAGTTTATTTATCACCAGCAATAGGAGCTCACCACCAGCTGAGTTTATTTCTCCAAATCAGCAGATCATCCAAAAGAGTATCTCTCTTCCCCATAGAGTCATTCTCTCGCCAAATTATTCTCAAACAGAGTCTCTCCTGGTGGATTGTTCTCTAGCAGAACAGACACAAGTCTCCAGCTAATCATCTTCGGTCATTATCACCAGCAAGAACGAAGAACTCAACTCCTGTTACTCTCCAGTGACAGTCCAGGATTTATTCTCCCCAGCCGGAGAATATCACAAGAACATTGCATATATATACATCATGGCATACGCATATGCATCATACATCATAATCTCATTTATTTTGAGAACGTCATTACTCAATACATTTCATACATCATGACATTGCATACGACTAACTCTTTACCTTTTAGGGAAAGATACAATCAAGTTCTCGTAAGTTTTCTCTGGTTCAGTCAAATCGATACTAAGATTTCTATTCCAGTTCAAGCTATGAAGCCCGGAAATCGACCGGATAATATCTTGATTTCTCCAAAATACTATGAAGCCTGGAATCGACCAGATAGTGGTACATCTTAAATACAAGCTATGAAGCCTAGAGATCGACCAGAAAATAGCTTAACCCCCCAGCAAGTTATTGTGAAGCCTGGAAATCGACCAAATAGCAATACAAGACACCGTGAAGCCTGGCATACGACCAGATAACGGTATAAGACACTGTGAAGACTGGAGCACGACCAGATAGCGGCAAAGGATACTGAAACCTGGGACACGACCAGATAACATTATAAGGTACTGTGATGCTTGGAACTCAACCAAATAGCAGTTTGCTCGGCTAATTACTATGAAGCCCAGCAATCGACCGGATATCAGTATGCCTTAAATTCAAGTTGAAACCCGGATACGACCGGATAACCACTTAATTCCTTTTGAAGCCTGGAGCATGACCAGATAAGAATTGAGAAATTTTAAAGCCTGGAGAATGACCAGATAGCAAGTCTAATCTCATCTCCCCAGTAAGTCATTGTAAAACCTGGAGCACGACCAGATAGCAGTCAGCCTTATTTTCCTCAACAAATCACTGTAAAGCCTGGAGCACGACCAGATAGCAGTTCATTTTCACCTCCTCGACTAAGAGAGGATTCCCCAATAGAGTAAAGGACAACTAAAGTTCCTAAAATTCTATTTCTCCCAAGACAAAGACCAGCATTCCCCAGCGAAATCTTCCTCAACAACAGGTATACAGGTTCTTAGAGAGGAATCTCTTATGCGATCGAAATTTCTTCGGATGGCATATTTAAGCCCATCTTTCGTCATTGACTTCCAAATGGCATCTATAATACCATTCCCGATATCACAAAACCAGTACCACTTCATGCGAGTACAAATTTTTAGTCACTCTAGTGTTCAATCATCTTCCACCTTCGGATCACGAAAGGCAAACAAGCCAATCTACATCCTCAGGTTTAAGAAGATTGAACATGGGCAGCTGTTGTACCCCAAAATTTTCCCTGCCATATTTCTAAATACATGTCAAGTAAGGTCCTCAAATTGCTCAAGGAAGTCCAAGGGTTGACCAGACAAACTCTCTCCTAAGGTAGTCTACCTCAAATTAGGGTTTCACTTTGCATCAAGATGTTTGAGTCCAAAGGATCCCAATGCTCACCATTGTCCTAATATGTTCTCAAGATCATCCATGTCAAGTTTCAAGCCTTTCATAGAAAGTTTGCTCAGTCAATTGCTCAAAGGCCTGAAAATCGACTATGCTAGGGTAAAAGTCAATTGTGGCCCACGTATAGTCAAACTTCAAGATTTTTGGTCAACATTCTCATGTTGAAGTATTATTCATCATTTGATCAAGGGTTCATCATGATTCCTCAAGGAATGCCCCAAATTCATCAAAACCCAAAAGTTGCTAAATTAGGGTTTTGTAGGAAAAGTCAACTCAACTTTGACCAAGCATAACTCTCTCATACTTTATCAAAAATGACCCATACAAAGCGCATTTTGAAGAGGATGTAGTTCCCTACATTTCATCTTCATCTCCCAAGTTCAAAATATGCACTCACAAGAAGATATGAATTTGGACATTATAGGTTATTTTGAAAAGTCAACAAAAACCCCTTTTATGTCAAAGCTTCATACATGAACATGGAAGATTCAATTGAGATGAGACAAAAAGTGTTGCTTAGAGTACATCTTAAGCTTTCTAAAAAGTCAAATAATACCTCTCTAGGGTCAAAATTTAGAGAGTTATGCATTGGCAAAGTTGACCCTTTTTGCAAAATTACAAAAAGTCAAAAGTTTCCAAAATTGCATTTTTTATCAAATGGGCCCAACTTTTTATGCTTGCACTGAGTTAGTAATGTGACCCACGACCCATGAGATCTTCCACTTGTCATTCTTTTTTTTGTCATTTATTTTGATTTTATTTCATTTAAATCAAATAAAATCAAAATAAAATAGTAAAAATATCAAAAGCTAATCAAATCTTGAGATTTTGTGCATGTTTAGGATCATTACATAGCTGGAAACAAGATCAAATCATGCAAGGTGCAAAATGGACACAAAAATATTTGATTTGCTTGATTTGGAAAGATTTTGTACAAGGATCAAATCATGAATCAATATTCATAATTGGAGATGATTTGAAACATAATTGTAACCCTAATGCATTCTACTATACATAAGGAACAAGTGCAGACCAAAAACAAGAGTTTGGAGGCGTGCAAAGGAGAGAACCAGTTTCAAAAAATTCAAGAAAAGTTTCAAACTGATTTCCAGGTTTTAGGCCACCTCAAGGCATTCTAGTCACATCAATCAATTGCTGGACTCCCCAGGATCAAGATTCAATCGCTAGCAAGGTTCCTCATGCCTTGAAACACGCTGTAAGGTTCACACAGTTTACATATTTTATTGAATTCGAATACATTAATTCTGGCACATTTAGCATGTTTAATTGATATATTCATAATCCTCGAGTTGTTTTTAAGCTAATGGTTACATTCAATTGCATTTTTACTGACTGAACATGAAAGTGCCATGGCTAGGGTCCGTGCTTTGTTTTTAGGGGTTTTGTATACAGGAACAATTGGCCATTAATAATGGTACCATGATGCTCGTGAGGTTGCAACGATTTGATTGGTACCATTGGTTGTCATTTATCATGCCTGTATGAAATTTTGGAGAAGCACAGGGTTGTACCTACACTCAGTGTCCGTAGGTAAAGGTCTTTTGTCTAAAGCAACGGATGCAAAGAGGAAGATCATGGAGTGGAAATATGGGAGTGGATCGTTTGAATCTGTGCATGTTTTGGGAAGCGTGGCACATGATTTGTATTATATTTTATTTGCTTTGTTATTATTACAACTAAACATGCCAGCTCAGTTGGCAAGCGAGCAGGGTGATAAGGCTTAAGGACCTGGGTTCGTTCCCCAAGTCCCAACGTTTGCTTTATATTGTTTTTCTTTGCATAATCAGGTGTGCTAGCGTCCCACGAGTCTACCATGCATCATCAGCATCCAACCATCAAACTTTCAAGGCTTCAGATCCAAGGCTATGCTTTGAAGGTTCATCATGAGCCCCAGTCAAGCATATGCATAGGATTGAAAAAGTCAAAAGGGGCCTAGGAGTTGTTGGGCCAGAAATTGCAATTAACACCCCTTTCTTGCTAGGAAACCAGGCCCATCTTCCTTTCTCTTTTATTTATTTTAATTCCTTTAATTCACTTAATTTGTTTTTTTAACAAAATTAATTTCTTTTTTCACAAAAAATCATAAAATCAAGTTTCACAAATTTAGAATTAGGTTTTATCTTATTAAATTTAATTTAATATTAGTTTAATTTAGTTTAGGATAATTCTAACTTCTTGTATATAATTAAAATCAAATAGAAAAAATTAGGGTTAACTCTTGATTTAATTTTTATTTCTCTTCTCAAGAACAAAAAATACAAAAATAGGTTAATTTAATTATTTTTTGTAATTAAAATTAATCAGTAATTAGGTTTTTATTTATTCAATTAAACTCTATTTTTCTCAAATAACACAAAAACACAAAAAAAATGATTTTTCTTTTAATTAGGCTTGGTCGGGGTCAAAACCCTAATTCTCTTGTTTTCGATTCATCGCACGCGTTTGTTATTTTTACAATATTAATGTAACTGCTCACGGTATGTAATAGCTTAATTAGGATTTTCCTTATTTATCGTTTTTTTATGGGTTTTTGGCTATGTAATTAATCCCTACCCCGAAGCCTTGTAATAGCGTAGGTTTTTATTTCTCGCATTTTAATTCTCGTAAATATTAACTGTTTAGATGTATGTTATTAGGATTGTATGGCAAGATTGCATGATAACTTAAAATGGCTAGAAAACCCTAACGTGAAAAGATAATAACTGAAATCAAATCACTCGCACATGCGCACTCTTAGGGTATACTCTCACTTCGATCGCCTTCGGTAAACGGTCATTAAGTATAGGGTGTCTTAGTGGTTGCCCTCCTGTCTAAGAAAGATCAAAAGTCCCGTTCGAAAATGTTGCCTCGGAAAGGTTGCCTCGGAAATGTTGCCTCGAATATGATCTTAAAGACTCTAGGGTTATTACTAAGACATCCTAATATTGCTTTCGTGATCGTACGTCCCTTTCGAATTGACCCTTACAAATTCAACGACGGTGCTACCTATTTCTCAATAGTAGGATAGCATTGTCCAAAGGAAACAAGAACATAAATAATATTTTCTCGAGTAGGTAGGTAACTGTTAGGTACTTGCTCAAATCAAAGTTTTTACACAAACACTTTTCAAACAAAGTTTTCAAAAAAACAACTTTGTAACACTCTTGAGGATAGAAACAAGGGTTAAAATGAAGTAAAATAAAACTTTTCAAAACAAACACACACAATCAATTTTAAAAGATGAGCAAGTACCTAAGAGCCCATGGAAAACCATGGATAGAAAGGGTGATAACACCTTCCCTTTCTATAATCTACCCCCCCCCCCCCCCCCCCCCCCGTACTCAAAATCTCGAAAAAGGAATTTTTCTGTGCTTTTTTTCATTTCCAGTTGGATAAAATGAAAGTCGATGGCGACTCTTGCTTACCACGATATTTTGCGAATAAAGACGCAAAAGGCAAACCAGCATTTCCAAAAATAGTCGGTTCTGCCACTGTATCACACCATGGATATAGAGGAATTAGAGTTTATCTGTGCTTTTAGTATCTCATCTTTACTCAAGTGTGTTTTAACTAGTTCTTCATCAATCATTGTTTGTAAAGCTAGGGTTTTGTATTCATGCTCTTTGGGATCCTTTTTCTCATCTCTACTCAAGCTACAAGGTCATCTCAAGGTGTGTTTAAAACATAGGGATTATGGTTTTCTTATCCAGGGTCTTTAAGTTTGATAATTTTCAATATTTGAGGATCAAGAGTAATAAGCCTTCATTATAAAGGTTTTCTTGGGCATACTTCTGGCCATAGTTTCATATTTGTCTTCAAGGTTTCCTAAAAGGCATTGCTTTTGTTAAGATCAAGATATCATGTGGATTAGATTGCAAGGTGCAAGTCATGGAATAAGAGATGCACTCGGGGATTCATTGTGATCAAAGTCTTTATTGTTCTCATTCACTTGATTGTTTATATGGCGAGTTGACTTGGATTTGATAATTGAAGTTGGCTTTCATAAGGGATTGAAGATTTTAGCGATTATGTGATTTTGTGAGTTCAGAATGTCTAAGGGAATCAAATGGAGTTAAAGTTTTCAAACCATTTTTGTCAAGTTACACCAAACCACATCCATAAATTCCTCCAAAAGAATTAAACCTTATTCAGTATCTCGACAAACTCCAAAATATTTCCATGGCTATATTGTGATATATTTGAAAAAAGAAGGGAATTTGAAGATGTAAGCTTAAAAGACAACTTTTGTTGACCAAATCAGGTGGATCTTTTTGTTTCATAATCAATCCTTATCATGCTTCTGAATGGTCACTTGATGCATACTGTGGGTATTCATATTCACGTATTCGAAGGAAATGGTGGAAGAAAGTTATCCAAAGTTTAAGCAAGTCCATTTTCCAAAATACCAAAATCATTTCAAGTTCAAAATAATTCCATTACATCAAGATTACAAGGCATTACATGAAAAAACCTATCAAAACTTAAACCCAATCCCCAATCTCCAATCGTTCTTCATACAAATTCCATCTTCCAATATCCATGCCAAGCTCATGACTATCCTTTGAATTACGTGATTCATCACCCATGTAATTTTGGCTCAGATCTGCATTTCAATTCAAGCAAATGAATGCAACAAGTTAGTTCGAGTTCGACCCAAAATATCAAAATCAGTTAACACCAGTTCACTAAACCATTCACATATCAATCATAAACAGTTTCAGTCCTGGCTTAACCTCTAACAACCCCCTAAACGAATTAATTACCTACCAGCTTATTCAAACAGAAATCAAAAACCAATTTAACAGAATTTTTATAACTGACATTCTAACTTCTCATCCTCACCGTTTGTTTCTTCTAATAGGATTTCAACCATTCTCCAAACAGAATTTTCTAACCAACTTCCTAATCTCCAATAGTTCATAACTTCCATTACCGTTTTCTAACCAGTTTCCCAACCTTCCAAAGTAGTCTGTAACAAACCTCCTAATTGTTTCTAAACAGAAGTTACCAACAGAAAACTTCATAACTAACTTTCCAACCTCACAGCTAACAGAATTTCCTAACAGATTCCAACAAACTTCTAACAGACTTATAACAAAAAGGATAACAGAATGGAGGAGAGGGATTTTCAGTCGATACTTTCACAAAGAGTTCATACAAAAGAAAGTGAAAAACAAAATATAAAAAACGATTCTCACCTTGATTCAAGTCTTCTTCAAAAAATTTCAGAAGAATCACTCACAAAATATCAAAAACTCCCTAAAGCTATCTCTCTCGGCACCTTCATCATTATTATCAAAATCTTTAAACTCTATGAAACCAAATCGTTATTTACATCATCTGCAATGCTTTTCTAAACATCAACTTTTCACTCTCTATGCAACAACCATTGCCATCATTGACGCTTCCCATTATTCCTGATCTCACCTCATCACCTTTTCAGCACATCAACTCTTCATCATACAGATTCATCAAATCTGCAAGTGTGACGACATCAACGAAAATCACACAATATTGAAGAAGAAACGAATTTGTAGTAGAAAGAAGAAGAACACATGAGTGATTTCCTGAATAACTTTCTAGTTTTCCATTTGAAAGAATCCGCAACGACGAGAAGGCGAAGGTCACGACGGAACTCGAGGTTGAAGCTCGACAAAGGAAATGGAGAAGAAGTTTGTGGTGGTAACGCCTTCTGATTTTGAGTGAAGGAAGAGGAGAATAAATTTTCACGACAGCGTTCGTCGCGAATTGAAAAGGTGGGAACTGAATAGACGATGACGAGAGTTTTATGATTCATGACGGTGGGAAGAATATTGTAAAATGAATACGATGAGGAGCTTGGCCGTGTCGATCAAAGATAGAGGTAGTCGTCGGCGCCGCGATTTGTTTGAAGAAGAAGCGAGTTCCTTTTTCATGATGAAGCTGAATCATCAACCCTAATACTACATGCCAAATGCAGTGTTCCCTTCTTATTTCCCTTTCCACTCTTATATTTCTTCTATTTTAATTATTTAATTCAATAAATAAACAAAATTGGACTGGGTTGTTGATGCATTTGAGGCTGGACCGATTTGCTCCCTGACTATGCCCATTACATTTTTTTCTAGTGGCCTTTTATTTGCAAAAAATTACTTGTGGACTCTTGATGAATGGGCTTAGTGTTAACTACATCACACACATGTATTCCAATTTCACCCCCTGACTCTTATAACTTCTTTTTTTATTATTTTATTTTTCTCATAATTTAATCTTTTCTTTCAATTGATAATAAAGCGGTACAAATATAGTAGAATATTTTAGAATTTTTTAGGTTTTCTCTTTAGAATTTTATTAGAGTTTTCTATTATTTTATGTTTAATAATCATTTTCATTTTCATTTTGTAGCTAAGATTTTGTAATAGAATGTTGATGTAATTTTCACAATATGGAATGCTTGGGGATTGATTCGTTTGATCACTTGTGCGAAGCAGCTTCTGTAGAGTTTTCTCTTTGCTTGCATGATTTTAAAGAGGCAACAGACCTTCTCTGTTAGGTATCATCGAGACTTCATGTTTATTTCTCATTTTTGCACTTCATTGCCTTCATTGCCATGAGAATTAGGGTAGAGATGTATGACAGGGGTCTCCGTTGCTGGTCATGTCAGGAACCCCTCTGGTTTTTTTAAAGATCCGTTTAGGGAAATTCTACATTTCTTTCCATTGTGTGCTACTTGTGTGTGGTTTGTTTAAAACCCTACATTTGTGTAGGTATTTTGCAGGTGTGTTTATATTTGTACCCGCATTATTCCCCCCCATCCCTTATTGAAGTCCTCAAAAGGAGGCGAGCAGGGAGGGTTTGTAATCAACCCCCACAATTTCGTTTGTGTCATCCATAGCTCGTGACGCATCACTATGCTTCAGAGTTGTGCTTGATCTTGTGTATCGAGTCCGTCAAGTGGGGAAGGGTTTTGCAATCAAACCCCCATGATTTGTCAGGAGTTCCCATTGGCCGATGTTGATACTCCGTGATCATTCATATTGCCTTCGGTCGCCTACCTCGATCTCATATATCTTGGTTAGGTGTTAAATTGCTTTGGACATGACTTTTTTTCATCTCACTCGCGCTTGTTTGTCTCGGGTGATACGCTCCCCTTGGCTAAATAATTCCGCTTCTTTTCCTTACTCTTTTATGTGTATGCTCTTTCGATATTACTTGTTTTATCCTTGTACATACCATGTTCCCTTAGGATGCGCTTGTACCTTTCGGATACAAGTTACACCTTAGGTTGAAATCCATGCATGCCAATATTAGGTAGAAATTTCCATTTCATCCTTGACGTAGGGCCGCCATTGTATGATAACACTAGGTTTAGAAATAGGCTAGTCTCCCTTAGACTATTTTCTTCCCTTTTTTGCATGCTTGCATCTAAAACTAAAACTTTCTTTTTAGCAAATCATGAAACATGCTAATCATACCTAAACCCTTTTTCAAGGTAACAAAATACAAACCAACTCAAACCTTTTTGTGCATACAAGCACCTTTTCTCTAAAAACCCTTTTCAGGTAAGTACATGATTAATTTACTTTTGTGCCAACGCGTGAGTCTCCAAAGGTCGAGCTGCGGGAGAAGGCATAATTTACATTGTTAATAAAAAACACAAACAAATAAAAACATGTGAGACGAACTACGGTAACTCTGATTCCTCAAAAAGGATACGTGGGAATTGTGATAGGGCCCAAACGAGTATAACTTTATTTTCCCTAAATTCTTTTCTCCTTCCTTTTGCATGCATTCTTCTTCAGTAGTAAATAGTAAGCATAGTTTAGACACGCCCATAAGATTAGATGACAAGAGAGGATATCGTAGAGTACAATAGCATGTGGGATGTTAATACCTTCCCCTCGTGTAACAGATTCCCTTACCCGATCTCTCGGTCACAAGACCGTGAATTCTCCTTTCTCAGGTTTTCTCGATGTTTACCTTTCCCTCTATGCGGGATAAAAGAAGTTTGATGGCGACTTCATTGTTTGAAGATTTTCATCCAGTTGTTTCACCTTATCCCATAAAAAAACTAGGGATGCATTACGGCCACCTAAACATGCATTACGTCCCGTAATGCGTCTGCGAAAAAAATCCTAACATTAAAAATACCCACCCATTCACATCCATACCATTATCTCTCTCTAATAAATACCTATTAATCCCAAATCAGAATATTTTTAATATTTTGTAACCAATCCTTATCATTATCTCTCTCTTTACCACTTTCACCTTCCCAAAACCCATGTTTCTCTCATTCTCTCACAAACTCCATTAAAACCCAACATAAAGCTTCAAACTTTATCCCCTTACACTACCCAAAAGCCCATCCACCCTTCAAAAAAACTTCTCCTTTCGACCTCCTCATCATCAATCCAGGTTCCTTTTTCCAAAAAAAAGTGCAAGAAAAATTTTCGAATTTTCTCTCATGGGTCCAAAAAGAAATGTTCAAAGGAAGGAGCGTGGTGAGACCTCAAGGCCAAGAAAAAGATCCAGTGCCAAAGATGGAAACATTCACAACATAGTGTTCACCGAGCCCAAGCATGTGGAGCGGTATAGAGCCATCATCAAACGAAAAGTAATTCTGACCAGGCATCTCTGTGAGGATACCCTCCCTACTCTTGGCTTAAAATCTGAGGTAGAGAGGTTGTTAAATAATATCACTCTGATGGAATTCATGACAAGGGATGCTCCCACATATGAATGGATAAATTTCAAATTTATGAGCACCCTTAATTTCAAACTCAAGAAAAAATGACAGGACGGTGTCTGGGTTTATTATGGGACCCTCAAGTTCCGACTCATGGATTAAGATATACAATTGGAAGTCGGAGTCTTGGGGGAAATACTCCGACTCCCTGTCTATGGACCCGGTTATGTTCCTAAAGACTTTGATTTTGCTAAATTTTGGTACGAAATAACCGGGCACCATGATTATACCGCGGAAGGAGCCAAGCCCAGCAGGATTCAAAATCATGTTTTTCAATACTTACAAAAGGCCTTGGCCTACATATTGTTTGGCCGCGGAGATTCTACTAGCGTTGCTTCCCAATGAGAATTATTTTTTATACATTCTATGATTAACAATGATTTTCTCAATGTTGCAGCTTTCGCAGCTTATCATTTGCACCGTGTTGCCAAAGCCACTACATGTGAAATATTGGTGGGCGGCATGATCACTTTGATCGCCGAACATTATGGCCATACCTTCCGCGTTGATTTTGATATTATGGTTAATGGAAAATACAGAGTGGACATGGAATCCTTGTTCCACCAAGGCATGATTCACTGGGAAGGTAGCACCTACTCGGTGATGATGGGCAGCATGTCTCCCATTGATCTTCCAAACCCAAGAAAAACAAGGGTCAATACGAAACAGAACTGGTTATATACCGTTGTCTCAAACTCCCCAGATAACTATGATGAGGATGAGGATTTTGTTTTTGCAAACATTGATACAGGTACATCTATGGATGATGACACCATACAACTCACCCATCCCACCGACACCGAAACAGGCACCTCAACGGAAAGCCAAGATCAATGGGATTGGGTGCAAAATGAGATTTGAGGCATGCATGGAGAGCAATTCCGCCAAGCCAAGATTTTGGATGACATGAGAGGAGAGAAAGGCCGACAAGGCACCATCCTGGATGATGTGCAAATGACAATGCAGCCAATGTTGTTGTATTACTCACCACCACCACCTCCTCAGTGATACCCTCTGTGAGTCACCCTCCCTCTATTTAGCTAAAACATTGGGGACAATGTTTAGTTGAAGTTTGGGAGGGCTTTTACCTGTTTTTATATTATTTGCTTTTGTTAATTTATTTGTTTCCCGTTATTTGCTTATGTATTTCCCTTCCATAAAAGACCACTTTTTCAATATTTTTCCCGAACTAAGACCAATTTTTTTTCCAAAAAGAGTTTTTGATTTTGAGAAAACTGGGAAAGTATATAGAGCTAGAGTTAGGAAAACCAAAAAAGTTTGATAAAAAGGTTCTTTACTTGAACACCCTAAGTTTCCCCAAAAGTGACACGAGTCAAACGCATAGAATTGTACCATAGTGCTTAGACCCTGAGAAGTACCCCCCAAGTAGTTTAATTTGACAGTATGGCATAAATTAGATTTACATGTATGTATAGTTGATTGAGAAACAAATAAAATAAAACACCAAAAGATGAAAAGGCGGTAAAAGTCAACTGACTTTCTAAGTCGGATAAATATCACCCAGTTGTTCGGCCCAATGGGAGTTTATCCCTAAACGTCATTGTAATACGGTGGGAGAACTGACTTGGATATTTTTCATTTTATCGCAATTAGTGCGATTTACAAGAGTCGCCACCAACTTTTCTTTTATCCAATAAGGAAAGGGTGAAAAGAATAGGAAAGACATTTGAGATGTTTTCTTGAGTTTGGGGGATGAGTTATAAAAAGGGAAGTTGTTAGCACCCTTTTCATCCATAGTTATCTATAGGCTCTTAGTTGCTTGCTAGATCACTTGAAAATTGCTTTGTTTGAAATGTGTTTGTGTTGGGTTTTGAAAGTATTTTTGAAAGGCGCCTTCGTTTAGCAAAACTTTGTAATGATTCTCATCTCTATAAGAATGCATACAAAATGTTGGACTTTTTAAAATATTTCATGTTTTGAAAGTGTTTGGTTTGTTAAAAAAAGATGTTTGTTTTTTGAAGATGGATTGTGAACAAGCAACTAAAAACGTTCTACCTACTCAAAAGTCTTTTGTTCATTTCTTTCTTCCTTTGATATTGTTATCTCACCATTGATTGGTAAGTAGACTTATCTTTGGATGTAAAGGGACGAGCGTGGGTCATCGTATAGTCATGAATAGAGATGTTGCGAGATATCTTAGCATTTTTCTTAAGGGACTAAGATCATTTGTAAGGCAACAATCATAGCATCATCGAGGGACTATGATCTTGTATTTTTAATTGTTTTTGCTAAGATGTCTCACATGCATATCATGACCATTTTCTCGAGGTAACAAATGGAGTTAACCCTAGAGGTGCAAAGTGTGCAAGTGTTTTGTATTTCATGCTTGAATTTATCTTGGATTAGGGTTTTCTAGGCATTGGTTTTATCTTTCCATACAAACCCTAATTTACTAGCATATATATTTTGAAAACGGTAAATTGCGGAAAGTAAATATCCTACGCTATTACATCATTTTTGGGGATGAGGCATACAAATTTACAAATGGAGATTGCAAGAAATTTAACCTAATTGTCTATTACAACCATATTGAATTGAATGAATAAGAATTAAGATAAATATTATGTACAAGAAATGGAATGAATATAATGTACAAGTATGAATGGATAAGGAATGAATTTTTGTTTTAATTTTGTTAAGAAAAAGTTTTGGTTCTAATTAACTTAAAATAAAATAACTAATTAAAATAAAAAAATTAAAATTAAGTTAATAAAAGAAATTAAGTTATTAAAGAAAACAAGTTTATTAGGGTTTTGTTTGTGAAAAAAAAAATTTTAATTAAATTAATTAGTATAAAAATTAATTAAAAAGAAAACCTAAATTCTAAGTTAATTTTTAATTAAAAGGAAATAAATTGAACCTAAGTCTAATAAATAAAAAAATAAAAAAAGAATTAAGTTTGTATAAGAATACCTTTTTTTCTTTTTGGTTTTTAAAAGAAGAAATAAAACAAATGTGTGTGTATATATATATATATATATATATATATATATATATATATATATATATATATATATATATATATATATATATATATATATATATATATATATATATATATATATATATATATATATATATATATATATATATATATATATATATATATATATATATATATATATATATATATATATATATATATATATATATATATATATATATATATATATATATATATATATATATATATATATATATATATATATATATATATATATATATATATATATATATATATATATATATATATGTATATATATAATTATTAATAAATATAATAATAATAATTATTATTATTATTATTATTATTATAATAAAAGAAAAGAAAAGAAAATAAGAAAAGAAAATAAGAAAATAAAATAAGAAAAATAAGGCCAGGGGGTAAGAAACAGATTTGGAGGATTTGTTAGAAATAAAGCAGATTACTAGGCCCAAGTCTGTTTTGTATAATCAGAAAAATAAAATTAAAAAAAGTGTTATGGGCCTGCGTGGTATAAATGAGACCGGGGGTATGTGCATGTGCGAGGTGTTTGGTATTGGGCTTAAGATTTAAGCCCAATGTCACAAAGATATGAAAAGAAAAAAAAAGTGAATAATGAAACAAGTAAGAGGAAAAACGGTCCTAAGGGGTTTCGAACCCCTGTTTATATGCTTGCACTACCACGCCTTTACCACTACACCAGCTGCTTTATCTGTTATTATAGAAATTTCAATAATATATATATAAAAAAGGATAGATTAAGTGGGCTAAAAAAATAATAAGGTGGGCCTGGGCCGAACCTGGTCGACCCAGGACCCACCTCTTATCTCTTGATTCACAAAGGGTTTGTGAAACCCTAAAGCAGAAGAGGGAGAGAAAGAAAGAGGCAGCACCTCTTCTCCTATATGTTAAGGAGCTCCTTCCATTCTCCTTCATCTCTCTTGTCTTTATAACGCTACTAACTCCTCTCTACCTCTTTCTTCTCATGTTCCGTTTTTTAACCTTTCTTTGTTCAGAGTTTCTAACAGATTTTCTTGTGATTTTACAGTGAATAAAAATGAGTAAAATGGAAAGGAGGAGAGAAGGATGTCAGGATTCGGACTTGTACCAATTGATTCTGAGTGAGATCTTTCCTTTTCCTTCTTGCCCTTTCTTTTCTGTTACAAAATTTCTGAAGGGTTTGGTATTTTTATGAAAATGATGTAAAATAAATGCTTAGGGTTTATATGTTCTGTCTCGTATACTTTTGATGATGATGAGTTTAGAAAATGGTGGTTTTATGTTGTTTCGATTCTGTTTTGTGTATGTATATTTTTCTTTTACTGCGAAAAAAAATCCTCTCTCAGAACAGTCTTGATGCCTTTTTATACTGTGATTGACCTTTTTTGTTTCACTTTGTTTTTTTTATAAGGACTTTGAGGGAAGCTTTGGTCTGACCTTGTCACTGATTTTATAACTTTTAACAAGTCAACTTTATTATACCGTTTGCTTTTACCTTGTTTTCTAGTTGTGTTATCCATTTATGATGGGTGCTGGCTTTTGTACTTGTTTGCTTGCTGGATGGTTGTACTTGCTGTATTTTTGTACCAATTGCTTGTTGGATTTTCTTGCTGGCCGGTTGCTTGCATGATAGTTGTACCTTGAACTTTGTACTTTTCTAAATTTCCTCTTTCCTTTAATGTGAACAGAACTTGCTTTTACAGTAAACTTGGGAACATGATTTTATTTGACATGAAGCAACATGAAAGTTATTACTCCTTTGCAAGAAATATGATGATAAGTATGACTTTCTATCTTATCTTTCTTTACCTTTTCGTGAACCAAAATTCACACCTTTTAGCCAATGATGCATGTTATGTATGAGGCTTTCTTTTGGGTAGAATTGATATTCTTTTTGGGCTTAAAATTCTGTTTGCATCTTTTCTCTATAGTGAACCAACAATGGGTTATGATTTGCGATAGAAATTGGCCCATGATAAAAACTGAAAATTTGAGGCCTTATCACATAAAAACAAAGTCTTTTTCTGATTCTTGAAACCACCCTAATGATGATTTGAATATTATTTGTAGTTTTGTTCTTTTTGAATTTGCTTGATCACTAACTTTTTCTTGTTTTTGTTTCATGTATGATCGATGACGAGTGGGGGAGATGGAAAGGAAACCGTGGCATGACTTGAAGAATAAGCTTGAAGGCTAGGAGCATGAAGAATCTTGTGTTTTGTTTTTGTAATAGAAAAATAGGAAAAAAATGTAGTAGGCCCTTGAATGTATTTGAACTTCTTTTCTTGAATTTATTTTGAACTTTGAATTTTGAATATTGTAATTTAATTGGCATGTATCTTGAACAACAATTTTGAGGAATGTATTGAATGGTTTTGAAAATACTAATTTGTAGCAATTGTTGACTTGAACGAAAGAATGAAAAGGATGATGAAAGATGTTGCAACCTAGACATAGCGATTTGAACAATTTTGAGTCTTCATGTAAGCTTATCATTGTTTGTCGAAAATTATGAACAAATTATAAATACCACTTCAATTTAAACATGGTTTATCTGTTCATGTAAAATTTGAATTCTTTGTACTTTGAATCCAAACAAAAACTCCATATTTTAGATTCTTGATCCAAAACCCGAGTCACCTTGACACTTCAAAATTCTTAGAAAATTGAATGATAGATGCCACTTAAAAAAATAAATTGAATGATTATTAATTTGCAAGTTTTCACCTTATTGGACAAGAATTTGAATCCAAATGAAACCCTTTTTATGCTTGAAATTTCTCCTATAAGAATGAATCTTGAATTTTAAACTCAAATAGTGAGTATGGGATAAAGTTGAAACTTGAATCTTCCATCAAAACCTTGAATGAACTTGGCTCTAGGATAAGATCAGACGCAAACTTTGAATTTGAAAATGGCTCCAACCGCTTGTAAACCTTTTGCAATGCCTAGATCAAAACCATTCTCAATGGTAAAAGACCTTCTTAGCTCCATAAACCAAATTCAGATGAAGAATTAACTGATTTAAAATTGAGCAAAGATGAGAGCCATCAAAGCCACATAAACCTTAATTCTGACCAATGACATCCCCAGCTTGAAACCTTAATTCCATGAGGGAGAAACCCTTAAACAAAGATGAAAATAAGATAAAGCTTCATGACTCTTGATCACAACAGGTGTCACATACTCAAAAGTCAAAACCCTAGTACAAAACCAATGGACAGGAGAAACTTTGAGCATTTTGAAAACTCGAACCCTTGGTGAATTAATTGACATGTTTGGAAGCCTGAAAAACTTTGAACATCTTGAAAAACCCTAGAAGAGAATTTTAAAGGAAAGGGGGGGAAATTTTAGGGGTACAACAGCTGCCCATGTTCAACATTCTTAAACCTGAAAAACGAGAATGGCATGCTGCCGTCCGTAGCTTGAAGGTGGAAGATGATTGAACATTAGAGTGCCCAAAAATTTGCACTCACCGGTGTTATTGGTTGACTGTATCGGGAATGGGCTTAAAAGATGCCATTTGGGAAATAATGAAAAGTTTGTCGGTGATGGGCTTACAGATGCCATCCAAAGGTGACATGGAATTGTCTGAGATGGGCTTATAGATGCCATCCAGAATGATATGGAGTCGTTGGAGATGGGCTTATAGATGCCACCCAAAGTGACTGTAGGTAGAGATTAAAAGGAACGTCAGAATAAATCTTTAATCGACTTATACTGAAATAGCAAATATCTTGAGAAATTTTTCACTGGATAGCGAATCGGCATAAATCTTTGGAGCAATTTAACTAGAACAAAATCAGGATAAATCAATGGCCGATTCAAACTGAACATTAAATGTCTTAAAGGAAGTGTTTGTCATGTAGATAGTCGCCCCGTCTTGTTTATGGAATTGATCTATAGTCAATTTGTTGGTAAACCCGTCCTATTTTGGGAGTTCATACCATTGGTGATAAAGATGGTCGCTCCTTCCTGTTTTGGGAATTGATCTTTATCTAATCAGAAAGAAAGATAGTTTCTCTGTCCTGTTTTGGGAGTTAATCTTCAATCTGCTCATGTAGATAGTTGTCTTGTCTTTTTTCAGGTATTAATCTACAATTGGTTGTCCACATATAGTTGTCCTGTCTTGTTTCAGGTATTAATTCGGAACCTGATTTTTGTTGGTCGTAGAGATAGTTGTCTCGGCTTGCTTCAGAAATTAATCTCTTACCTATCTGGGAAACTTTGATGATATTTTCCTGTTTTTAACTGGAAGAAGTAAATCTAACCAGAATAGGTCTTTGATTCGCCTGTCTTTAATCTGGAAGAAATAAATCTAACCACAAGAGGGCTTCATTCGCCTGTCTTTAATATAGGAGAAATAAATCTAACTAGAAGAGGTCTTCATTCGTCTGTCTTTAATCTGGAAGAAATAAATCTAACCAAAAGAGGTCTTGATTGATGATTGACTTTTACCCTACAAGGAGAAAGGATTACTTGCATGCAGATGTATGCATGACGTTCTCAAAATAAATGAGACTGTATTGTATGCATTTGCCGTGTATGTAATATGATGTATTAATGTGCAATGTTATCGAAGTGTATCTTTGATAAATGTTGAGGAGCTTTGGGACGTCAAATCCTGGATTGTTGTTGGAGATGAAGAATATACATATCTTCAGACTTGGTTAAAAATGCTTCCGCTGGGGATTCCTGCTTTGTTTAGGAGAACTCCGCTGGGGAAAGTTGACTTTGTTTGAGAATACACTGTTGGAGAGTGTTGATTTCTGCTTGGGGAAAGGGTTTAGGATTTCTAGTCGTCTGTTGCTCTAGTGGGGAATTACCTCTTGAAAGTTATTCGTTATTTGGTCGAATTCTAGGTTTCACACCAACTTGTTGGGGATAAGGAAGTTAATTATTATCTGGTCGGATCCCAGGATTTACAACAACTCGCTAGGGGTAGTGGAAAACTCTGCTGGGGAAGAGGAACTTTTAAACTGCTATCTGGTCGGGTCCAGGCTTCAGCAATTTTTAATTTGAGGTTAACTGGTATCTGGTCGGGTCCAGGTTTCAGTAACTTAAATTGTTAACTGGTCGGGTCCAAGCTTCAGCCTTTGAAGAAGTCAAACTATTATCTGGTCGGGTCCAGGCTTTAGTAACTTAAAATTGAGATTAACTATTATTTGGTCGGGTCCAGGTTTTCAGAAACTCAAACTGTTATCTGGTCAGGTCCAGGTTTTAGCAATTGAAGAAGTCAAACTATTATTTTATTGGGTCCAGGATTTAGTAACTTAAAATCGTTTTCTGGTCGGGTCCAGGCTTTGTAGTAATTTGAGGAAGTTAAGCTATTATCTGGTCGGGTCTAGGCTTTAGTAACTTAAAATTGAGATTAACTGTTATCTGTTCGGGTCCAGGTTTCAGAAAATCAAACTGTTATATGGTAGGGTCCAGGTTTCAGCAATAGAAAAAGTCAAACTATTATCTGGTCGGGTCCAGGCTTTACTAACTTAAAATTGAGATTTATTGTTATCTGATCGGGTCCAGGTTTCAGAAACTCAAAATGTTATCTGGTCAGGTCCAGGTTTTGTAGTAACTTTTCGTGATAGTAACGACTCTGTTGAGGATGGTAATGACTTAACCGGAGGTTAAGGGGTCTTGTCTGTTGATTTGTAGTAGTCTGAGAGGAAAACTCAAACTAGTGAGTTTGTAGTTTTGTTGGGGAAATAAACCTTGTTGAAGAGAATATTTGACAATCTGCAGGGGAGGTGAATTCTTTAGGAAGAACTCCATAAGGCTTCTTCTTTTAAGACCAAATCAAGTTGGGAGAGAGTTTTCCAGAGATTGAAACTCTGGTTGAGGATTTCATGAATTCAAATTTTCGGGGATAATGTGATTGAGGTAACTGTGGGGACATCCATGAAATTTGCCTTGCGGGGATTTGTAAACAGTTTGAACTCTGTTAGAGTGACAAATCTTTTATTGATAGATAAATTGATGAGATAATGAGACATAGTCGTACGCTTTAATCCCTAACTTTTGCCTGGACCGTCTTTTCATATTTTCAGTCCAATAGGATACCCTTTTTTGCCCAAGCCGCCTTTTCAGGTTTTCAACTTGTCGGGTGTACAATATTTTGTATATATCCCTAATTTTTGCCCGAACCTTTTGGTTTGTTGGGATGCCCTTATTTTTTCCTAGGTATGTCAACCTAGCGGGTCTCTTTTCTTGCGTAGTATTTTCTGACTATGTTTGTGTTCATAGGGTGTGGAGAATTGTCAATGTATGTGGTAGTAAGTGTTGTAGAAGTGCCAAAAATTAATTATTCAAATGTACGTGATCTTTCATATGTGGGAGCCTATTTTCCCCTAGAGTCAGTCTGGTGCACTTGATGTTTGATGTTTTGATTAAATTTCTGGTAGTCTTGAACTTCCTATGTATCTTTTCTAAGAACTGTCATGGAATAATCCAAAGACATGATACTGAGACCATCTGATACTACTGGAACAGACAAGCAATTTGGTGGTATCGAAGATCTTTTGATCAAGTCTATAAGAACTGTCATGGACGGATGTGAACACATGATACTGATACCATTTGATACTACTGGAACAGACAAGAAATTTGGTGGTACCCAAGATCTTTGGTTAAGTCTCAGAATTTTCTAAGAATTGTCATGGAAGGATCCGAAGACATGGTACTGACACCATCTGGTACTACTGGCACAAATAAGTAATTTTATGGTATCGAAGATCTTTTGATCAATTCTCTAAGAACTGTCATGGATGGATCCGAACACATGATACTGACACCATCTGATACTACTGGCACAGACAAGCAATTTGGTGGTATCGGAAGTCTTCATAGTGGATTTTGTTCAAGCCCGATGATTAATGTATCATTGCCCCTCGAGTGATTCGGATGGAGACTTTCCCCTGGTTATTCAACATTTCTTTGAGAGATTCTTTGAATCTCGACTTAACTGTCCTAGATGTGTTGGACAATAATCATGTTGTGCCCCTTGATTATGAGAGATTTGTCATTGGAAGCATCTTTCCGTTTGAAGTAATTCTGTTCATTGAGAGAGTTTCCGTTCATTGGATATACGTCGTGTGAATTTCTATGTTGTCAAACAATTAGCCATATGCAAATAGTGGTATTTAAACAATGCAAATTTATGTCTGTCTTGAGAAAATTTTTGAAAAATGCACTTTTTAAATAACAACAAAAATTTGTAAGAATATGAATTCAACTCGGGATCTATAGTAAACCTTACAGGGTTCAGGATACCTTTTGTAACAACATGCTTTTCGAACTAACTTATGCTTCAATTAGGACTTTTAATGGGTTGTAACGTGGTCTGGTTCACAGTTTAAGAAACAAAGGATAAGGCTCAAAGTTTATTTGTACCCAACCCGTTCTCCATGATGTTCTCTAGTCCTAAACTCAGTTGATCATGCATTTATCTCTCAATAGAATCTGGAATGATATTTTGGTGATGGTTAGGATACTGGAAGTTTATTTGAGAAGGCAATCATTTTTGCAACATTTTTCATGTTTTCGAGGATTTGTAGTGACCTCTTTTTTCTTGATCTATTATCCCTAATTTTTTTTGTGTCTGACTGCTCTTGTTTTGAGATTACAGTCGGCGGGATGCCCCAGTTTTTCTTAAGTCTTTCTCATAGGTTTTGACCTAATGGGCTTTCTTCTTTTTGAGAGGTATAGACTACCTACTTCATAGGGAACCAACACCATCTTTTGATACAGAAGGATATTCTCGTTTGTGAATTGACAACTTATAACTAAACGCGCGTCTGGATTAACTGAGAAACCACCCTGCCCCGGGTTATGACTTAAGGGTTTCAATTTGTGCAAAAAATAAAACTCCTACTTCTTTGGCTCAAAGGGGTTGACTAGGGATTATCTTCCTTATAACTCCACTGTTTAGGATTTTGAAACAACGCATGTACATCGTCAGCAAGGTCTGTCCGAGAGCATAGTCTATGGGATTATGGTATTAGTTTTGTCATCCTCCCTCTAAAGGCTTATAGCTTGTAATCCAGAGTTGAATATCATACAAAAAGGAGTGAAAGTATAATTTCAGTATAGTGAAAACGAATGGATTAACTCAAGACAAACATATGCAATGCATTAATGAGAATAAACAAAGTTTGTTATAAGGACAAATATTTAAACAAACAAAGAAATTACAACTGAAAATTCAAATGAACACAAATTTCTCCGCCTAAATTTTGTCACTTCAGATAGTGTGTCTTTGAGGGGTGACAGAAAAACTCCAGTTGACCATCTTGTGTAAATTCCAACACTCCTTTGTCGACCAGGTCTTGAATTTTGTTCTTCAATGCCCAACAGTGGTCAGCATCGTGCCCACGACTGTTGGAATGGTACACACATCTTTCATCATATTTGTAGTTATGAGAAGAAGTATTAGTTTTTTGAGGAGGCTCCCTCAATGTAACCAACTTGGCCTCCAACATATGATGCAATGCTTGGGCCAGAGACATGTTGATCTTGGTAAGTTGTCTTTTTGGCGTATCTTGCTTACGCGGGCCACCCCGTCGTGGTTGGTGAGGTTGTTGTTGGACTCATGATGTAGTAGCCAATTTGAAGGGTGTTCTCTCGACCAAATCTTCTTGTTTCAACTGAGGCTGATTAATAACCAGATCCCCCATTTTAGTTGTTTGCTCCATATGGTTGCATCTATCTTGATGAAGCTTGTTGACGAGGGCTCTTAGCTCTTCTTGACCCCGAGCTAAGTTTTGGATAAGAGCCATATGTCCCAACATCTGGATTCTCATTGTTTCCATCTCTGCTTGTAATTGCTTTAGCTGACCATCCTTGTCGTCTTCAGGATTCTTCTTGGTGATTCTCTCAATTAGGAGTGCTTTCACTTATTCTTGCCCCTTCGATAAATTCAGGAACAAATTTTGAAGCTGATCATTTTGGGTCTGAAGATCTTGGACAGTTTATTCGAGAGCCATTTTTTATTGAAATAAATAGCGAGCGGATGAGAAAACCTGTATGGGGAAAACCTGACATGATATGATACATGATATGTGGATGCAATGTTTTAAAGGATCTCACGGGGTAAACACAAAAAAATGTTAGAAGTTGGATTTTGATCGCATCTTTGATCGGAGAACTTCGTATCCTTGAATGTTTTTCTACGAGAACCAAGCTTACCATGTCAAGTGGATCATAGCCCTTGACTCAAGTTATCATGCTTTGGTCTTTGACGGCATTTGGTTAGAGGAAAATAAATCCTCCTGCCCCTTGATAGACGTCTGGTTCAATATAACTATGCATCACAGACCCTTGAGATCCTTGGTTATTGAAAATGCTTATGGCATGATGTCATGATGTTATGTGCAAATAAGCATACACACACAAAGAACACAATTCCCTAGGTTTAGACTTGCATGGAGTTCATAGGTAAGTACCCTCTTGAAATTTAGTTGGTTCAACCTGTCATAGAAAGTAATCGGTTTCTAGGGAATCTCAATATCACTGATCTTTCTTCATTGGGCATTGTTTTAGCACAATCAATCTTTTCTTGCGGCCAAAATATCCCAAAAGTCCAATCTCAATGAACGTAGTATCGAGTATTAACCAATTTTTAGCTTTCCACTGAAATCGGCTATCTCACTACTTCCTAATGGCTAAGTTGTTCAATTAAAGGTTCTATGGTTCGTTAGTGGTTCATGACATTACTCAGTGGCCTTGTATTCTCCTTAATTCGCCATAAGGGATACTGGTACCCATAAATATGTCACACTAACATAGCTATTGTCTCAACTATATCGGTCTATGCTGTACAGTCTCCACAATCTTTGCTATTTCCCTAATGGTGTTCCCAGATCCGGGTAGAGGATCAATACAAACCCAAACAAGGACCCATAAATGTAAAGCAAACAAATTAAACAATGAAAGCAAGTAAATGTGATCTACCTCTAAAGTAACCCCACTTTTAAGTATAGTCCCCAGCAGAGTCTCCAATTCTGTAATATGGTGGGATAACTGACTTGGATGTTTTGCGTTTTATCGCAATTGTTGCGGATAGCAAGAGTCACCACCTAATTTTATTTTATCCAATAAGGAAAGGGTGAAAAAAACAGGAAAGACCTTTGAGATGTTTTCTTGAGTTCGGGGGGTAAGTTATAAAAAGGGAAGGTGTTAGAACCCTTTTCATCCATAGTTATCTATGGGATCTTAGTTGTTTGCTAGATCACTTGAAAATTGCTTTGTTTGAAATGTGTTTGTGGTGGGTTTTGAATCTATTTTTGAAAAGCGCCTTCGTTTAGGCAAACTTTGTAATGATTCTTGTCTCTATAAGAATGCATACAAAATGTTGGACTTTTGAAAATATTTCATGTTTTGAAAGTGTTTGGTGTGTTAAAAAAAAGATGTTTGTTTTTTGAATATGTATTGTGAGCAAGCAACTAAGAATGTTCTACCTACTCAAAAGTCTTTTGTTCATTTCTCTCTTCCTTTGATATTGTTATCTCACCATTGATTGGTAAGTAGCCTTATCTTTGGATGTAAAGGAACGGGCGTAGGTCATCGTATAGTCATGAATAGCGATGTTGCGAGATATCTTAGCATTTCTCTTAATGGACTAAGATCATTTGTAAGGCAACAATCGTAGCGTCATCGACAGACTATGATCTTGTATTTTTGATTATTTTTGCTAAGATGTCTCACATGCATATCATGACCATTTTCTCAAGGCAACAAATGGAGTTAACCCTAGAGGTGCAAAATGTGCAAGTGTTTTGTATTTCAAGCTTGAATTTATCTTGGATTAGGGTTTTCTAGGCATTGGTTTTATCTTTCTATACAAACCTTAATTTACTAGCATATATATTTTGAAAACGGTAAATTGCAGAAAGTAAATATTCTACACTATTACAACATTTTTGGGGATGAGGCATACAAATTTACAAATGGGGGTTACAAGAAATTAAACCTAATTATCTATTACAACCATATTGAATTGAATGAACAAGAATTGAGATAAATATTATGTACAAGAAATAGAATGAATATAATGTACAAATAATGATATGAATATAATGTACAAGTATGAATGGATAAGGAATGAATTTTTGTTTTAATTTTGTTAAGAATAAGTTTTGGTTCTAATTAACTTAAAAGAAAATAACTAATTAAAATAAGAAAATTAAAATTAAGTTAATAAAAGAAATTAATTTATTAATGAAAACAAGTTTTTAGGGTTTTGTTTGCGAAAAAAGTTTTTTTAATTAAATTAAGTTAGTATAACATTAATTAAAAAGAAAACCTAAATTCTAAGTTAATTTTTAATTAAAAGGAAATAAATTAAACCTAAGTCTAATAATTAAAAAAATTAAAAAAAATTAAGTTTGTATAAGAAAACATTTTTGTCTTTTTGGTTTTTAAAAGAAGAAATAAAACAAGTGTATATATAATAATAATAATAATAATAATAATAATAATAATAATAATAATAATAATAATAATAATAATAATAATAATAATAATAATAATAATAATAATAATAATAATAATAAAAGAAAATAAAATAATAAAATAAAATAAAATAAGAAAAATAAGGTCAGGGAGTAAGAAACAGATTTGGGGGGTTTGTTAGAAATAAAATAGATTACTAGGCCCAAGTTTGTTTTGTATAATCAGAAAAATAAAATTAAAAAAAAAAGTGTTATGGGCCTGCGTGGTATAAACGAGACCGGGGTATGTGCAAGCGCGAGTTGTTTGGAACTGGGCTGAAGATTTAAGCCCAATATCACAAAGATATGAAAAGAAAAAAAAACTAAATAATGAAATAAGTAAGAGGAAAAACGGTCCCAAGGGATTTCGAATCCCTGTTTGTACGCTTGCACTACCACGCCTTTACCACTACACCAGTTGCTTCATATGTTACTATAGAAATTCCAATTATATATATATATATATATATATATATATATATATAAAGGATAGATTAAGTGGGCTAAAAAATTATAAGGTGGGCCTGGGCCGAACCGGGCCGACCCAGGACCCACCTCTTATCTCTTGATTCACAAAGGGTTTGTGAAACCCTAAAGCAGAAGAGGGAGAGAAAGAAAGAGGCAGCGCCTCTTCTCCTCTATGTTACGGAGTTCCTTCCATTCTCCTTCATCTCTCTTGTCTTTATAATGCTACTAACTCCTCTCTACCTCTTTCTTCCCATGTTCCGTTTTTTAACCTTTCTTTGTTCTGAGTTTCTAACCGATTTTGTTGTGATTTTGCAGTGAATAAAAATGAGGAAATGGAAAGGAGGAGAGAAGGATGTCGCGATTCGGACTTGTACCAGTTGATTCTGAGTGAGATCTTTCCTTTTCCTTCTTGCTCTTTCTTTTCTGTTACAAAATTTCTGAAGGTTTGGTATTTTTATGAAAGTGATGTAAAAAGAATGCTTAGGGTTTGTATGTTCTGTCTCGTATACTTTTGATGATGATGAGTTTAGAAAAATGGTGGTTTTTTGTTGTTTCGATTTTGTTTTTTGTATGTATATTTTTCTTTTGATGTGAAAAAAAATCCTCTCTCAGAACAGTCTTGCTGCCTTTTTATACTGTGATTGACCTTTTTTGTTTCACTTTGTTTTTTTTTATAAGGACTTTGAGGGAAGCTTTTGTCTGACCTTGTCACTGATTTTATGACTTTTAACAAGTCAATTTTATTGTACCTTTTGCTTTTACTTTGCTTGCTGGTTGTGTTATCCATTTATGATGGGTGTTGGCTTTTGTACTGGTTTGCTTGCTGGATGGTTGTACTTGTTGTATTTTTGTACCAATTGCTTGTTGGATTTTCTTGTTGGCCAGTTGCTTGTATAATAGTTGTATCTTGAACTTTGTACTTTTCTGAATTTCCTCTTTCCTTTACTGTGAACAGAACTTGCTTTTGCAGTAAAGTTGGGAACATGATTTTCTTTGACATAAAGCAACATGAAAGTTGTTACTCCTTTGCGTGAAAATATGATGATAAATTTGACTTTCTATCTTATCTTTCTTTACCTTTTTGTGAACCAAAATTTACACCTTTTAGCCAATGATGCATGTTATGTATGAGGCTTTCTTTTGGGCAGAATTGATATTCTTTTTGGGCTTGTAAGTCTGTTTTCATCTTTTCTCTATTGTTAACCAACAATGGGTTGTGATTTGCAATAGAAATTGGCCCGTGATAAAAATTGAAAATTTGAGGCCTTAGCACATGAAAACAAACTCTTTTTCTGATTCTTGAAACCACCCTAATGATGAGTTGAATATTATTTGTAGTTTTGTTCTTTTTGAATTTGCTTGATCACTAACTTTTTCTTGTTTTTGTTTCATATAAGATCGATGAGGAGTGGGGGATGATGGCAAGGAAATCGTGGCATGGGTTGAAGAAGAAGCTTGAAGGCTAGAAGCCTGAAGAATCTTGTGTTTTGTTTTTGTAATAGAAAAATAGGAAAAAAATGTAGTAGGCCCTTGAATGTATTTGAACTTCTTTTCATGAATTTATTTTGAACTTTGAATTTTGAATATTTTAATTTAATTGGCATGTTTCTTGAACAATAATTTTGCGGAATGTATTGAATGGTTTTGAAAATACAAATTTGTAGCAATTGTTAACTTGAATGAAAGAATGAAAGGATGATGAAAGATGTTGCAACCTAGACATAGCAATTTGGACAACTTTGAGTCTTCATGTAAGCTTATCATTGTTTGTCTAAAATTATGAAAAAATGATAAATACCACTTGAGTTTAAACATGGTTTATGTGTTCATGTAAAATTTGAATTCTTTGTACTTTGAATCCGAACAAAAACTCCATATTTGAGATTCTTGATCCAAAACCCGAGTCACCTTAACACTTCATATTTCTTGGAAAATTGAATGATAGATGCCACTTAAAAAAAATCAATTGAATGATTATTAATTTTCAAGCTTGCACCTTATTGGACAAGAATTTGAATCCAAGTGAAACCCTATTTATTCTTGAAATCTCTCCTATGAGAATGAATCTTGAATTTTGAACTCAAATAGTGAGTAAGTTGAAACTTGCATCTTCCATCAAAACCTTGAATGAACTTGGCTCTAGGATAAGATCAAACGCAAACTTTGAATTTGAAAATGGCTCAAACCGCTTATAAACCTTGTGCAATCCCTATATCAAAACCATTCTAAATGGCAAAAGACCTTCTTAGCTCCATAAACCAAATTCATATGAAGAATTAACTGATTTAAACTTGAGCGGAGATGAGAGCCACCAAAGCCACATAAGCCTTAATTCTAACCAATGACATCCACGGCTTGAAACCTTAATTCCATGAGGGAGAAACCCTTGAGCAAAGATGAAAAAAAGATAAATCTTCATGACTCTTGATCACAACAGGTGTCACATACTCAAAAGTCAAAGCCCTAGTACAAAACCAGTGGACAGGAGAAACTTTGAGCATTTTGCAAACTCGAACCCTTGACAAATTAATTGGCATGTTTGGAAGCTTGAAAAATTTTGAACATATTGAAAAACCCTTGAAGAGAATTTTTAAAGGAAAGGGAGGGAAAATTTTGGGGTACAACAGTCGTCCTAAATAAAGGACAATATATAAGCTTGAAAAGGATTTAAAAATTTCATCGGTGAATAATAAATGTTGCATAAACAAAAAAAATTCCCAATTGACCTTGTGCATGCAATGATTATCATATAATTTCATTGCCTTAATTTGATTGTCCGAATGAAATGGGAGGGAAATCAGAAACGAGACTTAAGTACAATGCATAGTCAGAGAGGTATTCGATGAAGTAAGCTCGGGTCCATGGTTTCACCTTGGTTTGTTTTCTTGTAAAGGCTGTTGGAGTTGAATGAGTACTGAAAGAACTAACTCTTAGCCTTTTTGAACAAATTCTCACGTATGAGTATGGGTTTGCTTTCTCTTTCATGAACTCTTTATTTCAATACTTTGCTTGGTCCAAACATTTGCTTTATGAGCTATGTTGTTTGAGGATAAGCAACAGTCTAAGTTTGGGGGAGTTTGATAAGTGTGTTTTATATCGCTTTATAACTGTGTTTTTAATCGCATTTTCATCACTTTTTGTTTATTTTTTCCCTTTTTCCATATTTTATGCTTTAGTAATATGTTTTTTTTGTCATTTTCAGGCCTCTATGATCTTACTGGAAGGAAAGGAGATAAAATCGGATGAAAGACAGAGAAAAGTGCAGAAGCCGGGAATCCCTAGTACTAAAACCAGAGCTCCATTACGGGTTCCTATAACGCGTGTTACAGCCTGTAATAGAGCCCATACTCATGGCCTTTTGTTTCAATGCCCAAGTATAAAATCCTGGGGCATGTTACGGCCTGTAACATGAGTATAAAACTTCCATATTTCCTTTCCTTTCTTGGCTCACTTGTGTTGTTTTGGGAGTTCTGGCATTTGAAGATTTGTTTTGACTTGCACTTAATGTCCAATATCTTTTTATTTAGGACTATTTTTCTATTTAAGGAAGATAATGTTGTAAGGATTGGAGAGAGTTTTTTATCGTACAATTTGATTCTCTCTGCATTTTCAACTTCTCTGTAAAAAAAGTCTCTTTGGAGCAAGTGATCCTTATTTTGAATTCCAAGTATTATTCATGTTTCATTTTATTGTCTTCTTTTGATTATTACAATTGCTATTCATATAATGTTTATGAATCAAACAATTAATTCGTTTATTTTGTTCCTCACCAAGAGTGAGTAGTAATTTAGGGATTAAGGGTCATGAGACCTAACTCATGACTACCTATATGGTTGTTCTTTATGATACAAGGATTTAACATAAGATTATTTTAAAAAGTCTTAATTTTAATACCCGAAAAGAGTTCTCAGGTATTGATAATGATCTGAAAGGACTTATATCAATACCCGAAAACAAATTTTTAAACAATCAATTTCGTTGATACGAAGGTACTCGTAAGATTGAGAAAAGCCTTATCGTAATAGACTGCACAATAATAACAAGATGACGATAAATGATTTCAAACAAGCGAAAGTTGACGAATTATTTATCGAAACCAAGATAACACTCAGGCGAAAGCATGTGTTATCTGTAAAATCTATTTTTCTAGAATTCGCGTTGAAATCCTTGTAGCATGATAAGTTTGACCATATAGATATGTTAGAGTAAGGGATTATGAACCTAAATCCTGTTTGTTTTTATTAATTATCAACTTATTTACAATTATGTTGTTTTCAAAAAGTGCTTTTGAAAATAAGTTGTTTTCACTTAAGTGATTTTTCACTTAAGCTTATTTCTCCAAACTATTCGATCGCTCTAGCTTTATAACGATAAAATAGAAATTGGTAATTAACCTTTGGTCCTTGTGGTTCGATAACTCTTTTACTACTCTGACATAGTCGTGTTGTTTACCTCTCGTTTTGGTAAACAATGCTGGTCTCTTAACAGAAAGTTTACTGGCGAGATCGATCAGGGAATCTCAGTACAATGCTTAAGTTTTCGAGTGTTTTCACAAAGTACGTTCAAACGGGTTCGTTCAACTAAGGTGAAACGAATTTAAAAGCAATAGAGCATGAATTGTAAAATAAAACAAATATGTTTTAAACTATAAAAATAGATGACATAACATCAAAATAGTTGAAAATGGATTGATTCAAACATACGTCGCCCTTTCTTGACTCATTTCACTCGTTCGCTTGGGTACTCTGAGTGACTAACGTGTAGGAATGTGATAGTTTGAACCTTTTACACTATGAATTAAGTGTTTTATTTATAATACATGAAAATAACTACTTTTTAGCGGGCTTGACTTCTTTATGAGCCACGTGTCTCTTGTAAATTACCTTCATGAACCGACGTTCTCCATCCCTGCTATCGAACCCATGTTCTCCATTCCTGATATCGAACCCATGTTCTCCATTCACAACATTTTTCTTTGCTAATTATGCCCTCTTTTAGGCTTTTTAACACTCCTAGACCCAATCCATTCTTCATGAGGCCTCTATTCTGGTCGACTGCGTCCACAAGCCCAAATTGGCCTTTTATGAAACCTCTTTCGGTCGACTGCTTCTGTGGTTAATTTCCTATAATTAAAAGTCTTCAAAGAACCTTTTTTGCTTTTGGTTGGATTTTAACCCTTTGTGAAAATCCTAGCCAACAAATTTCCCCCCAAAATGTCCTTTTCGAGTGAAAGAACATAAATGGACATTTTAATCCTTTTCTCTTAGTGTGAAGTGGCATCATTGTAATCATACTTTTCCCTCAAACGTTGCATCAGCGATCACGCAGCCACTTCTCTATTTTCTAGTTTCAACTTCCTAGGATAATCGTGGCCTCCAACTCACCAACTTCTTCAACTTAGTTGCCATCTATTTGACAAATGACGGTTGTGTAGCCACAGTTTTTCCACTTTCTCCCTAATGTTTGGTCTCCCTTATGGTATAAATACCCCTTTCATCTCTCCAATTTACTCTTTGTGTTTCTTTGCATACTCAATCTCTTTGTCTTTGTACACCATAGAAACTTTCATTTTTCATTTTTACCCAGAAAAACTTTCCATCATCTCCATGGCTGCTTCAAGCCAAATCTCTGAACACATTCAAACTCCCCAGGAAATTGAACTGGTTTCCAACATGAGTGAGTTCTTCGTTCATGATCAAAACACTTTTGTCTTAGAACCAACGCCAACACACAATATCCAAACTTTTCTCTCCCAGCTGTTGCTTCCCTTCATCTGCAACAACCCTGATTACACTCTATTGGGGCATATTCATGATGAAGTTGGGGTACTTAAACACTTGGAAGGTTGCTTCCCTACTTACAAAACCATCAAACCCCTATCAACAAAGATTGACCTATATATGTTTCACACATCTACCGTACGTCTAAAGTCTTACGTTCTGTCCTTATTGTCAACCAAGATTACATTTCATGGTTGAATAAAGTAGAGAAATTAAAGGGAGACGTTTGGAAGGCTCAAGGATTTTTTGACTTGATTCAGCTTTCTAGGGTTGGCCCTAATTATGGCAATCACATGCTGATTTCCGCACTCTACTTATGGGAAGGCTCTAGAAACACCTTCCATTTTGCAACTGGGATGCTTACTCCCACCATGTTTGACATTGCAGCCATCACTGGTCTCCACCCCACAGGCGAAGCGTTTCTTCCCACAGAAGCAGATGAAAACGTTATTGCTTTTGAAAAGGACATTGTTGGCTTCACCAAATATATGGAGCATTTTCACGCCAAACATGTCGACATTGTATCTGATGAAAAACACATTTCCTTCTTGGCCTTGTGACTTTCCAAGTATGTTTTCTGTAGTCGATTTCTGAAGGTATCTAAATGATTCATTGCCTTAGCTCATCACCTCCATCTCGGTCGACACATATGCCTGAGCAAACTTATTTTGGGGTAGCTCTATAAATCACTCTGCGTGGGGGTCGATCATATAACATCACTTTCATCTACTGCAAGCTACCTGCTTGCTGGGCCTTTCTGGATGCTTCAATTGTGGTTAAATGCCACTTTTGCGAGCCAACTCAAACTTCACCTCTCTGAAGCACAGGAGACTGCATTCTCCCATTGTGCCAATGGAATCCTTCGTCTTGCTGCAATGACGCCTTCTAACAATGACATGAATCGAGAGGAGTCGCTTGAGAAATACTTGAAGTTTTTCTTTAGGTGCACTTTTTTTCAGCCCAGCATGGCACCCTTTTCCTCTAGACCACATGGTCCTAAGTGGTTCACTCGACCATTTCCTCCTGTCGATCTTGTACAGGTCCCTGAATCCAAAGTCATTTGGTAAGCTTTCTTAACCCCTAGGCTCATAGAATCTAGGGTAGGAGCTAATTAAGTTGTGACACTCTTGTGTTATCATCCTAATCTGGTGGCTAGACAGTTTGGCTTGTGCCAACCTTTGCCTTAAAGCTTTTATAAGCCATCAGATGAGCTGTGTCTTTCATCTACCAACTAAAGTGAGGGAGAATATTCTCGACGACTTCAACATTTTTCTACTGATGTCCCCAAAATAACCCTTGTCGCCTTCGAACCCCTCTTCTACACCACTAAGGAGTTCTATGATTGGTGGACTGTGCACTTTATGCAAAGTAATGGGACTCTCAAGTCCTTCAAGGCTCAACTGAACCATGTTTTTTAAGCCATGCAGCAAAAGTTTAGGAAAGGTATGGCTTACTATTGTAATCGTCAGTTGCCTTCTTGTTTATGTTTTGACTTCTAACACTTCATCATATGTTATTGCCTTATTCAGCGATTGAGCACAAGAAACGTGCCAGGGAAGCTATCAGTGGTGCGACTGTTTCTCCCTTAACTAATGAGGCCTTTGGAACTTTTTCTCAGGTAATTTGCTAACTTGATAGTTCACTAGTTGTTTTCATTCTCTTTCTAACCCACTGATTATGTTGCCACATTCGTAGGCCCCTGAAGCTAATGTCGTCGTCCCTCCTGAACCGTCCCCAAAGAGACAAAAACACTCTTCGAATCAAGAGAAACGAGCCGACGACGCGCCTTCTCCTGCCATCTCCAAAAAATCCAAAAAGTCTCAGTCGACTTGATTCGAGGTTGCCACAAAAAAGGCCACTTTTGCCATTGTGCCTGCTCCGGTGGTAGCAAGAGAACGAGTTTAACAGCCTATGCCAACTCAACCAGAAAGAATTAACTCTAGTCCTAAAGGAGACCATATGATACCTTCTCATTCAAAGACTCTTTATCTTATAAATTGTTTGTCCTTTTGATGATTTTGATCTCACTTGCCTTTATTGTTTCAACGATTGGCAGTTAAAACTAAAAAATGCCCCACTAAGATTATCTTGAAATCTCCCAAGACCAAAAGGAAACCAATTGTGGTCTTGACTTATAGCGAGCCTTCTGGGAGCGAACTCAACTCTCCTATCACCCAGGGTACTTCTGAGTATTCTCCCATCATTGAGGGATTGGAGGACGACGCCAATGATGACATCCTGTGGGAGGGTATTTGAGGTGATGGCTTAAAGGATCTTGAACATACTGTTGTTGTTGATGTCACCACAACTGCCAACCAAAATCCCTTCCAATTGGAAGAAGTGAATCTTCGGGCACCAGCCTCTTTTGGCACCATCTAGACCCCTCCCAACGTGATTCCTGCGACCAACACCATGTCGCCCCAATAAATTGCTGCTCTGAGGAAAACCGGCCCCTTTGAGTATTTAAAATTTTTAGTGAATGCCAGGAACCGTTCGACTGATAGAGGCTCATTACTTCTAATGCATCTGGAGGTATATCTTCTCTTGGGACTCAAGAAGAAGTTCTTAATCGTCTCAAAACCATGCTTTTTCCTATTGATTTGATCACCCATTTGGAGGCGTATCCCTCTGATGGTATTAAGATTAAATAAGTGCTGAAGAAAGTTGACGCTCAAGCTGCTTCTCCTTTAGTCATAAAATTCGTGGTTGAAGCGTCTATCTTGCTTGATCAACTTTTGGTCGACTTTGCTGAAAAGAAAGAGATCTAGAAAAGACGCCTTCCCAAAGAGAAAGAGTGCACTGTTGAATTGGCTTTCGTGAATTCTTCCATGGCTGCTAGTGAATAACTAAAGGAAACTCTTGACAAAGAAAGAGAAGACTTTAACACTAGGGACACAAATATTTCACAATGGCAATAACAGATTGTAGTGTTGAAGCAACAAATTTAAAGGCTGGAGAAACAAATTGATGAGGAAGAGACTTTCCAAGTTGTTGGGTTTCACGTAGCTGAACAAGCATTAAATAATGAAGCTTTGGTTAGGGTCACTCATCTGGAGCGTGTTGGCGCGTTAGATATTGAGTTAGCCAACCTTGACACCTATATCTCGTTAACCAATTCTCATATGGCACTTGCTCAAGAATGCTATATAACCCTCAAGAATAATGTGCCTTTTTAGCCTTTCAATTTTACATGTAATCTGAATTTGTTCTTTCCATAATTCTTTGTAATGCTTAATTCACATTTCAGGCCCCTTGGTGGCCTCCTTATTATGCAATGAATTTTATCCTCTGTTTATCATAATTTCTTGCAATATAGGCCTATACCTCTTTAAGTATTTTCCATTTACTCGTAGTATTCTACATTCTGGTGTGAGCTCCTTAATCTCATAAGCATTGTTGGAAAAAACTTTCACTACTTGAAATGGTCCTTCCCAGTTTGGTGACCATTTTCCAAGGACTCTACCCCTCCTATCTATAGGCAAGATCACTTTACAGACCATATCTCCAAAGACGAATGCCTTTGCATTCAACTTGTTCCTTTTGTCTGAACAAAGTATCTAATGATGCTAGCCTATGTTATTCAACATCTACCAACGTATCATACATCATTCCCCAGTAATATTCAGTAGGAATATCTTATTGCCTCTGCACTCTAACTGATTGCAGATGAATCTCTAGAGGTAATACTGCTTCGTGCCCATAAACTAAGTTGAAAGGAACTGTGTTAGTCGACTCATTTGGCAAGTTTTGACATGCCCACAATGCCTGGCCCAGAGATATATGTCAGCTTCTAGGTTTTTGGCCAACATGTTTTTTGATCAAACTTATAATGACCTTGTTTGCTTCTTCGACTTGCCCATTCGCTTGGGCGTAATACAACATTGATGTTAACAGTTTGAACCTTATCTCTGCAGCAAACTCAGTTACCTTTCGACCTATGAACACGGTCCCTTGGTCTGTTGTTATAGCTTATGGTATTCCAAACCTATGTATAATTTGGTTTTGAATGATGGCCATTACTTCCTCTTGATCCACTTTAACCAAAGATACGGCCTCTACCCATTTTGAAAAATAATCAATACCCATTAAGATATACTTATGGCCTTTCGATGAAGCAGGTTTGATTTCTCCTACAATATCCAAATCCCATCCCCTGAAAGGCCAAGGTTTGACAACATAATGTAGTTCGCTAGCTGGTATATGTTGAATTCCATAATTTTTTTGACATTCTTGGCAGTTTTTGGCGAACTCAATGCAATTTTTTAACATGGTCGACCAATATACTCTTATTCGAAACAACAATCATTTCATTTTTTGTCCTACCTAATATGTACCACAAGCCCCAATATGTACTTCAGACGTTTCTACATATGCTTCATTTTCCCCTAAGCATTTTAACAACACTCCTTTAGGCATTTTCCTGAACAAATTTCCCATTAATCAGTAACTTAACGACATGTACTTAACTTTGCACTCTATCATCCCAACTGAATTTTTCAAGTAGTCAACTATAGGTTTCCTCCAGTCATTCTCAGCTAACACATCAATGGAAAAAGCTTCCTCCACCACTTCAAAATTTCCAAAATAATCATGATTCAGGAGATCGGGGATCACTTCAAGCTCTTCCCTCCCCCCCCCCCCCCCCCCAAGTGTTTGTCATTTGCATGTTCTCACACACCAATTTATCTCTAACCTCAATGAATTTGTCTATGCGCTCTTTAGTTACATTATATCCAGACGCTAATTGGGCCATTTCATTTGCCTCTTGATTGTCAATATGCTTCACATGACTAATGCTTTGGCCACATACATTACCAGATAATCCTTAACGCATTTGTATTCTTTGGTCAACTGTTTCACCACTAACTCTGAATCTCCTTTGATGTCAACGTCCTTTTATCCAATGTCTAACATAATTTGAAGTCCAATTATTAAGGCTTCATATTCAGCCTTATTATTAGAGCATTCGCCTTTAATCTTATAATGAAATCTAGTTGGAACTCCATCCGGTGATAAAATAAATATCCTTACTCCCGTTCCTTGTTTATGTTTAGAACCATCAAAATAACATTGCCAAGACTTAGTGCTTATATAGGCTTCATTGATGTCGACCACATAATGGTCAACTATAAAGTCTGCAATAATTTGCCCTTTAAATGCTTTTAAAGGAACATATATTAAAGAGTATTCAGTTAATGCTAGCGCCTATTTCCCAATTCGACCGTGCAAGATAGGCTTAGATAACATATGCTTAATGACATCAAAATGAGAATAAATAAAAACTTCAACTGGTTTTATATAATGCTTGAGTTTAGTACATGAAAAATATAAACATAAACATAGTTTTTCAATTTCATTATATCTAGTTTCAGCGTCATTTAACACTTGAATGAGGTAATAAATGGCTCATTTGACTCCATTCTCATCTTCCTGGGCTTGCATACTTCCCAGTGTCGACTCTGACGCAGCAATGTAAAGTTTCATGCCTTTGTTTCTGTTTGGGGGTGCTAACATTGGAGGCTTCACCAAGTAGTCTTTTAATCGGTCAGATTCCTCTTGGTGTTCTCTTTCCCACGTGAACTGAGATTCTTTGCTTAGTTTTAACAAAGAACGGAATGCCAAAGTTTCTCCACTCATGTTTGATATTGTTGCACCCCAAAATTTGCCCTCTCATGTTTTCCAAAGTCTTCCCCCTGCATGGTTGATCATAAACGCTTACCTAAGGAAAAGGAAAATTTTTGAGTGGTGCTTTAAGTACATTTCGATTGGCATTCTAAAAAACCCTTCGATTGGAATTCTGAAGGAGCATTTCGATTGGCATTCTGAAGGAGCACTTCGATTGGCATTCTGAAAGACCCTTCGATTGGTATTCTGAAGGAGCATTTCGATTGGTGTTCTGAAGTAGCCTTTCGATTGGAATTATGGACAAGTACTTCGATTGGCATTATAACAGTGTCCTTCGATTGGAATTCCAGAAGGACCATTCGAAGAGGCATTCAAAGGGTCCACTCGAAGAAGCTTTCGAAAAGAATTTGAAGGATGCCATCAGCCTATTCGAAGGAGGTCATCAAGAGGGCGCCCAAATCAACATGTCCAGGTTCATTCAAGAGACACAAATGTTTCAAAAAAAGGAAGTTATTTAATGTGTCCGTTTCTTGTCTCATGGCATTTAGTGGCCTGTTTAATGGCTGTCTCTTGCCATTACTGCACCCTCACACCCCTATAAATACAGAGGCCAGTGGCACATTACAAAGACACGAAAATTACACGAAAATCATAGAACGAAAATTATACACGCAAAAAAATCTGCAAGAGAACAAAACATTGGAGAGACGCTGCCCAGAATTTTCTAAGCCAACGCAGTCCCTCAGATCGAAGGTGCCCACACCCAGAAGCCCAGATCGAAGGTGCCTGCATCCAGGAAGCGCCCAAATAGAAAGTCCAAACTGCTGGTAAGAAAGGGTAAATTATCCAACATTGTTTTTGCATAATCAATACTGGTTGTTACCTTCGATTTGCCATCCTAGACAGGATCAAAGGGCCTGGGTTTGGCACCCAGGTCATGTTTTTCGTTTGCTAACATTTGCTGCAGACATAGCCTGAAGAGACCCAGCAAGTGCAGGATCGAAGGGCCTGGGGTTCAATACCCAGGCCCTGCATGTTATTTCGCTAGCATACTTTTGCAGGTATAACATCCCAGATCGAAGGAGACACCTTCTGTAGATCGAATCCATTAGCATGCTGGATCGAAGGAAGCATCTCATTTCTGGATCGAAAGACAATCCTCTTCCCTGGATCGAAGGCTACTCACGCCTTACTGTCTGGCCCAATCGAAAGGACCATTTCCCTCCTTGGGTCGAAGCTCCTTTCTCCCTGGATCGAAGGATTCCCCCCTTGTATTTTATTTTTGTTTTCATGTACATCTTTTTATATTTTTTTAATTAACATTACAATCAAAAAACCACAAAAAAAACATTAGGCTAGTTTTTTCTATTAAAATTAACTTTGTTAATTAATTTATTAATCATTTTAACCTTTTCTCAAAAAAAAACTAAAATTAAATAGATTTAGATCATTTTCCCAAAATAAAATAAAACAACAAAAAAGAGTTCTTATTCTTAGGATTTTTTTCAGATTCGCGCGCGTTTATTTTATTGTAACTTCCTACTGGTTTGTAATAGTTTAGCTTAAACTTTTACTTTATTGCCTTTATTCCCCCAATTTTTGGACATGTAAATAATCCCCCTCCCCGAAGCCTTGTAATAGCGTAGGACTTACAATTTCTGCACTTTAAATTCCTGTACATATATTAACTGTTTAGATGTATGCTAACTAGGATTGTATGACAAGATCTGTCTTAACTTAAAATCAACAGTAGCTCATCATAGCATGTACAAAGATAATAAAAACTGAAAATTGACACATGCACATGCCACTCTTAGGGTACACCTCACTTGGTTGCCTCGAACGTGGTCACTAAGTATAGGATGTTTTAGAGGTCGTCCTTCTGTCCAAAGATCAAAGTTGCCTCGATAAAAATGATCTAAGACATTAGGATTACCACTAAGGCGTTCTAACATTGCTTTAGTGACCACACGTCCCATAAATCGAATTGACCCGAAAACTCCAACGACGATGCTACCTACTCCTCAATAGTGGGATAGCATTGTCTAAAGGACTTTAGCACAATTTAATTCCTTTTTGAGTAGGTAGAGGTTCTTAAGTACTTGCTCCTTTTAAAAACAAAACAAACTTTTTACACTTACACTTTATTCAAAAACAAAATTCTTTTCAAAACCTACAATCACAAAGAAAAGCGAACCTTTTGAAAACATAGTGAGCAAGTACCTAAGAGCCCGTGGATAACCACGGATAGAAAGGGTGCTAACACCTTCCCTTTCTATAATCTACCTCCCGAACCCGAGAAACATCTCGAAAAGGAATTTTTATGTGCTTTTGTCCTTTCCCTTGTTGGATAAAATAAAAGACGGTGGAGACTCTCGCTTACCGCGACACTTTGGGAAAACAAACGCAAACGTGAACCAGCATTCCAAAAACAGTCAGTTCTGGTTCCCACCGATCACAGAACTGGCGACTCTGTTGGGGAATAATTAATAAGTGAGGTATACCTTGGGATTAGATCACTTGTGTTTTCAATTGTATTGCTTTGTATGCTTTTAATTTTGTGGGCTTGTATCGGAGTTCTATAGATCCTAACCCGGATCTCGGGGTACCCTTTTTAGGTAAGTAGCAATAAACTGTGAGGGATCTGTCCGACGTAGACCGACACGCATGAAGCAGTAGCTACATTGGTGTGGCACCTTGGTCTATACCGATATCCCTTGTGTTGAAACGAGGAGAATATGGGTCTTCTGAGGAGTCATTAAGCACCAACTGACCTTAGAACCTTAAATTGACCAACTTGGCCATAGAACAGTAGTAGTATGCTACACTCATTGGGACTAAACTCTCGCGATGGTTCCGGCCGCAAGAAAAGGTTGCTAAGCTGGAATTATGACCGATTGAGGGTAGTCAGTGATATTGAGATCCTCTAGAACCCGGTTACTATTTTTTTAGGACAAGTTTAAACCAACTAAACTGAAAGAGGGTAATGCCTAAACTCCATGCCAGCCTAAACTTAAGGCTATATGTGTGACTTGTGTGCCTTCAAACTTGAACTACTTGTTATCTGACAACAGGGGTTCCTTTCAGGTTTTGTTTACAGTCCTTATCCAACAAATTGGATTTATTGCAGGGCTCACTTACATCACCTCACTTTTTGCTTAAACGCATAGCATATACATCATAACATCATACCTTAACATTTCCTTAACCATTTCAAGGATCTCAAGGGTCTGTGATGCAGGTTATGGTACATCAAAAGTCTAGCAAGGGGCAAAGGGGATTTATTTTCCTCTAGCCAAGGTTGTCTAGAAATCAAAACACGATAAACTTGAGTCAGGGGCTATGACCCACTCGATATGGTGAGCTTGACTCTTGAAGAAGGACTCTCAGCAACATGAAGTTCCTTCAATCAAAGCTACAAGATTCAAATTCTAACAGTTTCTTGTTTACCCTGCGAGATCCTTGAAAACATTGCATACATATATCATACATATCATTGCATAATAGGTCTTCCAATACAGGTCTCTCATGTTCTCACTGTTTATTTCAGCAATGGCTTTCCAACCAGGCAACCAAGATCTCCGGGCTCAAAATGCCCAACTTCAAGAAATGTTTTTGAACCTATCCTAGGGGCAAGAAGAAATAAAAGCTCTCCTCACAATGGGCTTGGTACTAGGGAATCCATGAGGCATCAAGAATGATCAGTTGGAAGGGCTACAAATTGAGTTGGCAACAATGAAGATCCAGGTGATGGGACAGCTGGTGGGCCAGATGGCTCTCATTCAAGACTTAGCTCAAAGACAAGAAGAGCTCAGGGTCCTCGTCAACAAGCTGCTTCAAAATAACCAAGTGGGGCAAACAACTAGGATTGAAGATCAAGTCATCATTCAACCACCTTTGGGGCAAAAAGACAAGGGAAAAGCTCCTCAGCTTGCTTCAGGGTCACAAGCCCAGCACCAACCTCGCCAGTATCAACAGGGTAATCGGCGTAAGTGAAATACGCCTGGAAGACATTTCTCTGAGACTGATATACCATCATCTCTAATACTGAAACGCTTGTTGGAGGTCAATCTGATTGCTTTAAAGGATCCTCCCCGGAATCCCAACACCTTTGCTCCTACCTATCATCCCAATGAAAGGTGTGCATACCACTCTGACAGTCTGGGACATGACACCGACGACTGTTGGACTATGAAGAACAAGATCCAAGACTTGATTGACGGAAGGGTGCTGGAGCTCATGCCGGATGGCGAGATGAAAATCTTCCGCTGAGAATTCTCCATCTGAGATGACTAGTTCAAACTAAGAGACTTTTGTTCATTTGAATTCTGAAGTTGTATTTTTCTTTTGTTATTCAAACAATTATCTATTAATGCCAAACTTTGTTTCATTAATGCATTGCATATGTTTGTCTTGATTTGATCCAATCATTTTAATTACATTTAAATTATGCTTTTTACTCATTTTATGACATTCAACTCTTGCTAAAAGTTACAAGCCTTTAGAGGGAGGATGACGAAAACGATACCATGATCTTTACAGTATGCTTTTGAATAGACCCCGCTGATGAGGTACAAGCATTGTTTCAAATCCTAAACAGTGGAGTTATAAGGAAGATAATCCCTCGTCAACCCCTTTGAGCCAAAGAAGTTGGAGTTTTTCTTTTCACAAATTAAAACCCTTAATTATAACCTGGGGCAGGGTAGTTTTCTTAGTTGATCCAGGTGCACAATGAATGGCATCAAAGGAGTCCTTCCAAAACAAGAAGACAGTGATGGTTCCGAATAATCGTAAGGACAAGCAGTCATTATCTCTCAGAAATGAAAGCCCATTAAGTCAAAACCTATGAAGGAGACTTACAAAACTGGGACATCCCGCTGACTGTGAATACAAAAGGGAACAGTTCAAGCAAAAGACAGGGATAACACAAATCAAAAGAACGAGGTCACTACAAATCCTCAACAACATGAAAAATGTTGCAAAAATGATTGCCTCTTCAAAATAAATTGTCAGTATCCGAACCATCACTGGTATATCAGAGCAAAGACTCAAACAAGATCTAATGCACAATTAACTGAGTTTAGGATTGAAGAACATCACGAAGAGCGGGTGGGTACAAATATACTTTGAGCCTTTATCCTTTGTTTCTTAAACCATGAACCAGGCCACGTTATAACCCTTCAAAAGTCCTAACTGAAGCATGGGTTAGTCTGAAAGCATACTGTTACAAAAGGTATCCTGACTCATGTAGGGCTTGTTGTAAATCCTGAGTTGACATCACATTTTACAAAATTTTCCTATCTTACTGAAAAAATGCACTTTCAAAAACTTCAAGACAGACATAAGCTTTGCATTCTTAAAATAACATTGTTTGCATATGACTATTTGTTCAAATAACAGAGAAATTCGCACGACGAATATCTAGTGAACAAAAGCCTTCTCAATAAAAAGGGTCATCTCAAGTGGAAGAAACACTTCCAACCAAGGGGCAGACATGATCATCTAGCACACCTGGGGCAGTCCAGTCAAGATTCCAGGAAATCTCTGAAGAAGTGTAGAGTAACCAGGGGCAAGTCTCCATCTCCGTCACCTGGGGCATGGGACATGAATTCCAGCAACGAATCTTGCATGATCAAACATCTTCTGGTAGTATGGCAACACGACACTACTGGCAGTGACACCTCCCTACACTCTGAGAGCATGGACATAGTCAAAAAAGTACTACGCATAATCAAAGACCCGCTAGGTTGACTCGCCTATGCAAAAATAAGGGCTTCCCGGTGAACCAAAAGGGTTCAGGCAAAAATAAGGGATGAAAATGAAAATTTGTACACCCGGCAGGTCGAAAACCTGAAAAGGCGGCTTGGGCAAAAAAGGGTATCCCGATGGACTGAAAACCGGAAAGGGCGGTCCAGGCAAAAAATTAGGGATCAAAGCGTACGACTATGTCCCGTCATCTCGTCACTTGCCTACCAGAAGAAGATTTGTCACTTCAATCGACAATTACCAAGCACCTCATAGGTGGGGATAATACCAGATCCACAGGGCCGCCGCAGGCACCTTGTCCCGCAAAAACAGGGGCAAATAAGAATTGTCCGAACTGTACAAATTGCTCTATCCACCGGGTACCAAGGTATATTTAGCTGAAGAATATGGCTAAGATACTATCACTCCCTGCAGAGTAAAACAATAATGATAGCTCTCTCAGCTGAGACTTGCAGCTATGTACAAATCAGTAATACTCTCCCCAAGCAGAGTTAGTCTACCGTCAGCCCCAAAAAGGTTTGGTATCCCCAGAAGATCTTAATATTCTCCAACGGAGTATAAGGATATTCCCCAGCAAGCATAAGAGTATCCATGGCAGTCTTAATATTCCTCAACGGAATATAAGAATGTTCCCCGGCAGAATGCAAGGTACCCCCATCGGAGCCATTTCCCCAGCGCAGTCTAAAAAGGCTTCCCCGCCAGAGTTGAATCATCTTCCCCAGTAGATTCTGAAAGCTTGTCCCCTGCAGAATACAAATGTATCTCCCTAGCCAAATTCAGAAGGTCATCCTCACAAGAGTCTAACTGGGTTATCCTCAGCAAGTTGCAACTGAAAGATCATCCCCAACGAAGTTCTTTCTTTCCCCAAGCAGGACTTCTGTCCTCAACAGGTTCAATATCACCAGCAACGGTAATCTATCCCCAGCGGAGTTTATCATTGAAATCCCCAACAAAGCTTATTAACAGAATCCCCAACGGAGTTCCTCTCTCCTGCAAGTTTATTCTCACAACCATCTTCGTTCATCATCCCTAGCGGAAACGAAGAACTCAACACTATTCTCCAGCAGCTCCGGATTTTATTTTCCCCAGCTAAAACATCACATTCCCATACATCATGATACATGCATACGCATCATACAACACAAATCTCATTTATTTTGAGAACATCATGACATCATGCATTTCATACATCATGACATTGCATGCAGCTAATGTTTTACCTTTTTCAGGAAAAGGTCAATCAAAAGATGGCTACCATTAACCTTTTCAAGTTCCAGATCAATACCTGTAGCAAGCCAGGAAAATATCTGTGGACGACTGATTGTGGATTAATACCTGAAACAAGCCAGGAAAATTATCTACATGAAGAGATTGAAGATTAACACCTGTAACAAGCCAGGAAGAATTTCTTTCTCAGGTCAGAGATCAATACCTGAAACCAGCCAGGACAGATATCTCCTCGACCAACCTTTGCAAGTTCCAGATTAATACCTATATCAAGCCAAGAAAATATTTGTGGACGACTGTTTGTAGATTGATACCTGTAATAAGCCAGGAAAGTTATCTACGTGAAGAGATTGAAGATTAATACCTGTAACAAGCCAGGAAGACCTTTCTTCCTCAGGTCAGAGATTAATACCTGAAACCATCCAGGACAGATATCTCCTCGACCAACCTTTTCAAGTTTCAGATCAATACCTGTAGCAAGCCAGGAAAATATCTGTGGACGACTGATTATGGATTAATACATGAAACAAGCCAGCAAAATTATCTACATGAAGAGATTGAAGATTAACACCTGTAACAAGCCAAGAAGAATTTCTTTCTCAGGTCAGAGATCAATACCTGAAACCAGCCAGGACAAATATCTCCTCGACCAACCTTTTCAAGTTCCAGATCAATACCTGTAGCACGCCAAGAAAATATCTGTGGACGACTGATCGTAGATTGATACCTGTAACAAGCCAGGAAAATTATCTACATGAAGAGATTGAAGATGAATACGTGTAACAAGCCAGGAAGACTTTCTTTCTCAGGTCAGAGATCAATACCTGAAACCAGCCAGGACAAATATCTCCTCGACCAACCTTTTCAGGTCCCAAATTAATACTTGTAGCAAGCCAGGAAAATATCTGTGAACGACTGATCGTAGATTGATACCTGTAACAAGCCAGGAAAATTATCTACATGAAGAGATTGAAGATGAATACCTGTAACAAGCCAGGAAGCCTTTCTTTCTCAGGTCAGAGATCAATACCTGAAACCAGCCAGGACAGATACTTCCTCGACCAATCTTTTCAAGTCCCAGTTCAATACCTGTAGCAAGCCAGGAAAATATCTGTGGACGACTGATCGTAGATTGATACCTGTAACAAGCCAGGAAAATTATCTACATGAAGAGATTAAAGATGAATACCTGTAACAAGCCAGGAAGACTTTCTTTCTCCGGTCAGAGATCAACACCTTAAACCATCCAGGACAAATATCTCCTCGACCAACCTTTTCAGGTCCCAGTTTAATACCTGTAGCAAGCCAGGAAAATATCTGTGGGCGACTGATCGTAGTTTGATACCTGTAACAAGCCAGGAAAATTATCTACATGAAGAGATTGAAGATGAATACCTGTAACAAGCCAAGAAGCCTTTCTTTCTCAGGTTAGAGATCAATACCTGAAACCATCCAGGACAGCTATCTCCTCGACCAACCTTTTCAAGTTCCAGATCAATACCTGTAGTAAGCCAGGAAAATATCTGTGGACGACTGATCGTAGATTGATACCTATAACAAGCCAGGAAAATTATCTATATGAAGAGATTGAAGATGAATACCTGTAACAAACCAGGAAGACTTTCTTTCTCAGGTCAAAGATCAATACCTGAAACCAGCCAGGACAGATATCTCCTCGACCAACCTTTTCAGGTCCCAGTTTAATACCTGTAGCAAGCCAGGAAAATATCTGTGGACGACTAATCGTAGATTGATACCTGTAACAAGCCAGGAAAATTATCTACATGAAGAGATTGAAGATGAATACCTGTAATAAGCCAGGAAGCCTTTCTTTCTCAGGTCAGAGATCAATACCTGAAACCAGCCAGGACAGCTATCTCCTCGATCAACCTTTTCAGGTCCCAGTTTAATACCTGTAGCAAGCCAGAAAAATATCTGTGGACGACTGATCGTAGATTGATACCTGTAACAAGCCAGGAAAATTATCTACATGAAGAGATTGAAGATGAATACTTGTAACAAGCCAGGAAGCCTTTCTTTCTCAGGTCAGATATCAATACCTGAAACCAGCCAGGACAGATATCTCCTCGACCAACCTTTTCCGGTCCCAGTTTAATACATGTAGCAAGCCAGGAAAATATCTGTGGACGACTGATCGTAGATTGATACCTGTAACAAGCCAGGAAAAGTATCTACATGAAGAGATTGAAGATGAATACCTGTAACAAGCCAGGAAGCCTTCCTTTCTCAGGTCAGAGATCAATACCTGAAACCAGCCAGGACAGTATCTCCTTGACCAACCTTTTCAGGTCCCAGTTTAATACCTGTAGCAAGCTAGGAAAATATCTGTGGACGACTGATCATAGATTGATACCTGTAACAAGCCAGGAAAATTATCTACATGAAGAGATTGAAGATGAATACTTGTAACAAGCCAGGAAGCCTTTCTTTCTTAGGTCAGAGATCAATACCTAAAACCAGCCAGGACATATATCTCCTCGACCAACCTTTTCAAGTTCCAGATCAATACCTGTAGCGAGCCAGGAAAACTATCTGTGGACGACTGATACCTGTAACAAGCCAGGAAAACCATCTACACAAAGAGATTGAAGATTAACACTTGCAACAAGCCAGGAAGACCATCTTTCTTTCAACAGGTATGCAATTTCTCGCTAAGGAATATCTTATGCAATCGACACTCCTGCAGATGGCATCTATAAGCCCATCCTCCTGCCAACAATCTCCAAATGGCATCTGTAAGCCCATTCCCGTCATCACAATGCTGATACTACACCATGTGAGTGCAAATTTCTGGGCACTCTAGTGTTCAATTATCTTCCACCTTCGGATCACGAAAGGCTAGAAAGCCAATCTATATCCTCAGGTTTAAGAAAATTGAACAGGGGCAACTGTTGCATCCCAAAATTTGCCCTCTCATGTTTTCCAAAGTCTTCCCCCTGCATGGTTGATCAAAAACGCTTGCCTAAGGAAAAGGAAAATTTTTGAGTGGTGCTTTAAGTACATTTCGATTGGCATTCTAAAAAACCCTTCGATTGGCATTCTGAAGGAGCATTTCGATTGGCATTCTGAAGGAGCACTTCGATTGGAATTCTGAAAGATCCTTCGATTGGTATTCTGAAGGAGCATTTCGATTGGTGTTCTGAAGGAGCCTTTCGATTGGCATTATGGACAAGTACTTCGATTGGCATTATAACAGTGTCCTTCGATTGGAATTCCAGAAGGACCATTCGAAGAGGCATTCAAAGGGTCCATTCGAAGAAGCTTTCGAAAAGCATTTGAAGGATGCCATCAGCCCATTCGAAGGAGGTCATCAAGAGGGTGCCCAAATCAACATGTCCAGGTTCATTCAAGAGACACAAATGTTTCAAAAAAAGGAAGTTATTTAATGTGTCAGTTTCTTGTCTCATGGCATTTAATGGCCTGTTTAATGGTTGTCTCTTGCCATTACTGCACCCTCACACCCCTATAAATACAGAGACCAGTGGCTCATTACAAAGACACGAAAATTACACGAAAATCATAGAACGAAAATTATACACACACAAAAAATCTGCAGGAGAACAAAACATTGGAGAGACGCTGCCCAGAATTTTCCAAGCCAAAGCGGTCCCTCAGATCGAAGGTACCCACGCCCAGAAGCCACCCTTCAGCAAAAGTAGCCAAGCCCAGAAGCCTAGATCGAAGGTTCCTGCATCCAGGAAGCGCCCAAATCGAAAGTCCAAACTGCTGGTAAGAAAGGGTAAATTATCCAACATTGTTTTTGCATAATCAATACTGGTTGTTACCTTCGATTTGCCATCCTAGACAGGATCAAAGGGCCTGGGTTTGGCACCCAGGTCATGTTTTTCATTTGCTAACATTTGCTGCAGACATAGCCTGAAGAGACCCAGCAAGTGCAGGATCGAAGGGCATGGGGTTCAATACCCAGGCCCTGCATGTTATTTCGCTAGCATACTTTTGCAGGTATAACATCCCATATCGAAGGAGACACCTTCTCCAGATCGAATCCATTATCATGCTGGATCAAAGGAAGCATCTCATTCCTGGATCGAAAGACAATCCTCTTCCCTGGATTGAAGGCTACTCACGCCTTACTGTCTGGCCCAATCGAAAGGACCATTTCCCTCCTTGGGTCGAAGCTCCTTTCTCCCTGGATCGAAGGATTCCCCCCTTGTATTTTATTTTTGTTTTCATGGACATCTTTTTATATTTTTTTAATTAACATTACGATCAAAAAACCTCAAAAAAATATTAGGCTAGTTTTTTATATTAAAATTAACTTTGTTAATTAATTTCTTAATCATTTTAACATTTTCTCAAAAAAAAAAAACTAAAATTAAATAGATTTAGATCATTTTCCCAAAATAAAATAAAACAACAAAAGAGAGTTCTTATTCTTAGGATTTTTTCAGATTCGCGTGCGTTTATTTTATTGTAACTGCCTACTGGTTTGTAATAGTTTAGCTTAAACTTTTACTTTATTGCCTTTATTCCCCCAATTTTTGGACATGTAAATAATCCCCCTCCCCGAAGCCTTGTAATAGCGTAGGACTTACAATTTCTGCACTTTAAATTCCTGTACATATATTAACTGTTTAGATGTATGCTAACTAGGATTGTATGACAAGATATGTCTTAACTTAAAATCAACAGTAGCTCATCATAGCATGTACAAAGATAATACAAACTGAAAATTGACACATGCACATGCCACTCTTAGGGTACACCTCACTTGGTTGCCTCGAACGTGGTCATTAAGTATAGGATGTTTTAGAGGTCGTCCTTCTGTCCAAAGATCAAAGTTGCCTCGAAATGGTTGCCTCGATAAAAATGATCTAAGACATTAGGATTACCACTAAGGCGTCCTAACATTGCTTTAGTGACCACACGTCCCATAAATCGAATTGACCCGAAAACTCCAACGACGATGCTACCTACTCCTCGATAGTGGGATAGCATTGTCTAAAGGACTTTAGCATAATTTAATTCCTTTTTGAGTAGGTAGAGGTTCTTAAGTACTTGCTCCTTTTAAAAACAAAACAAACTTTTCGCACTTACACTTTCTTCAAAAACAAAATTCTTTTCAAAACCCACAATCACAAATAAAAGCGAACTTTTTGAAAACATAGTGAGCAAGTACCTAAGAGCCCGTGGATAACCACGGATAGAAAGGGTGCTAACACCTTCCCTTTCTATAATCTACCTCCCGAACCCGAGAAACATCTCGAAAAGGAATTTTTCTGTGCTTTTGTCCTTTCCCTTGTTGGATAAAATAAAAGACGGTGGCGACTCTTGCTTACCGCGACACTTTGCGAAAACAAACGCAAACACGAACCAGCATTCCAAAAACAGTCAGTTGTCGTTCCCACCGATCACAGATATGAATCTTCTCAAGAAGTTTATCTTTCCCAACAAAGATTGGAGCTCTTTCTTCGTCGTTGGCGCTTTTGTACTCAAAATCTCCTTGGTTTTGTTTTGGTTAATCTCTATACCCTTCTTGTGTACTATAATACATAGAAAGTCTCCTGCACGAACACAAAAAACACATTTTAATGGATTCATTTTTAATCCATATTCCCTCATTCTAATAAAAGACTGTCGAAGGTGGTCTAAATGACCAGCTCTTGAGGGAGATTTGACTACAATGTCATCAATGTACACCTGCATAACGTTGAGTTCATTTCTCTTTGATAAGTAGTCCCAGTGTTTTTCAAACCAAAAGGTATGACTACCACTTGTATGTGCCTAGTGCACCTGGGCATCAAAATGCAATTTTGTGGGTGTCTTCTTCAATGATAAAAATTTGGTTGTAGTCTGAATATCCATCCAAAATACTTAAATATTCATACCATATGGTTGAATCGACCAACATTTATTCCACAAGAATTGGATATTCATCCTTTGGAATGGCTTTATCTAAATCCCTAAAATCTATGCAAATTCTTAAAGCTCCATTTTTCTTCACTACAAGAACTATATTAGCTAACCATTCAGCGTACATGGTTTTCCTGATGAATCTTATTTTCAACAACCGTTTGATCTCTACTTTGATTTTGGATAGAACTTCTGGCGTGAACCTTCTTGGCATCTGTTTGACCGGTTGCTTGGCTGGATTTATAGGTAGTTTAATTTCCACCATCTCCCATATCAAACTAGGCATCTCGTTGTAATCCCATGCAAAACAACCTCTGAATTCTTTAAGCAATTCAATTACTTGATCCTTCATCTTGTTGTCACTTTTAGTGCTGATGTATGTAATTCTCCTAATTGCGCCATCACCCAGGTCGACTTCCTCCAATGGATCTAGTGCTTGCATCTTCAAAATATGATCTCTTGGGTATTTTTCAAACCCCAATGGCTCTTATTCATATATGCAGTCAAGCCTCTAGCTTTATGAAGTTGTTGTTTGGATTGGTTCCATAGTGGCTTCAAGTTGGTGTTGACCAAACTGATGAGTCTTCCATGCCTCTCACTGAAAGAAGAGCTCTCGGGAATCCTGGATATAAGTTCCTTAAGCTGAGGAGGGATCCTTACAAGGCTGATCTGAATTGTCTTTCTGCGGATAGTTTCCATGTCCTACAAAACAAGAACAAAGATGAAGATTCGAACCCCTGAAATAGTTAGTTAATGCATATGATGCTGTATGATGTCATGATGCTATGATTAAACACACCACAAATATCCACAAAAGCAAACATGGTAAGGCACACAAGTCACACCACAGCCCTTAGAGTTTAGGCCAGCATGGGGTCTGGGGTACTACCCTCTTGAAGTTGGTGGGCTCAAACCTGTCCTATCAGAAGTAACCGGGTTCTAAGGGTCCCAATATCATTGGATTGCTTTCATTGTTCATCGTTTCGATTTAGCCACTAAACTGGCGACCGAAATATTCCAAGAAAACAACCCTCAATTGAGTGTAGTATCGAGTATCAACCAACCTCGGACTACACCAAAGTCAGTTATCTCACTACCCTAAAGAGGCCAAGATGGTTCAATTAAGGTTCCTAAGGTCAGTTGATGCTTCACGACACCACGCGGCGGCCCCGTAATCTCCTTGACTGGACTCAAGGGTTACCGGTACTCACCAAAGTGCCACATCAACGTAGCAGACTGCTTCAACCATGTCGGTATACCCCGCACAGTTCCCTCACAGTCTTGTTGCTACTTTCTAAGAAGGTATCCCCAGATCCGGGTTAGGATCTATAGAACTCCCAAAACAGGCCCCACAATAATAAAGCAAACAATTCAGACAATTGAAAACACAAGTGATATTAGTCCTAAGGTACACCTCACTTTTATATAATTCCCCAGCAGAGTCGCCAGTTCTGTGATCGGTGGATTTAGAACTGACTGTTTAACGCTGGTTCGTGAAATGTCGCGGAAGCAAGAGTCGCCACCGTCTTTTATTTTCTCCAACATGGACAGGACAAAAGCACAGCAAAATTCCTTATGAGATAGTTTCTCGGTTCGGGAGGTAGATTTATAGAAAGGGAAGGTGTTAGCACCCTTTCTATCCATGGTTATCCATGGGCTCTTAGATACTTGCTCATTGTGTTTTCAAAAGTGTTTGCTTTTCAATTGTGAGTGGGTTTGAAAAGGTTTCATTTAAAGATTTCAGAATGACTCTTGTATCAGTCCTCAAGAGTGTTTGAAAAATTGTTTTGAAAGCTTTTTGAAAGTGTCAGTGTGAAAAGAGTTTTGATTTGTTTTTGAATAGAGCAAGTATCTATGAGTCATCTACCTACCCTAAGGAATTAAGTTGTGTAGAAGTCCTTAAGGTAGTTCCATCCCACCATTGAGAGATAGGTAGCACCACCGTTGGAGGTGTTCGGGTCAATTCGAGTTTAGGGACAATGTGGTCACCGAAGCAACAGTTAGGACACCTTAGAAGCTACCCTTATGTCCTTGATCCTTTTTTAATCCGAGGCAACCGTTTCGAGGCAACTATTCCGAGGCAACCGTTCCGAGGCAACTTGTTTTGAGGCAACTGGATCATGGACATAAGGACTTACTAAAACGTCTTATACTTGACGACCACGTTTCGAAGGCAACAGGTGAGGCGTACCCTAAAAGTGGTGTGTGAATTTGTGTGTTGTTTTCAATTAAGTTTTATCTTTGATGATGACATTGGTGAGCTACGCTTGTTTTTAATTAGCCATACATTCTTTCATGCAATTAGAATTTAAGAGTGCAGAAATTTAAATGCGGAAAGATAAATCCTACGCTATTACAAGGAGCGGGTCTATACATCGCCAAAATACAAAGACCCGTTTGATAAAAAATGCGGAAAGTAAATAGACCTAATTACTATTACAATCCTTGAGCAGTTACATAATATTCGAAAAAAGAAAAAAAGAATAACGTGCGAAAGAATAAAAGTTAGGACGTCCGAGGGTTTTGACCCTTTTGAAATTAAATTGAAATTAAAGTCTAATTATTATTTAATCAAAGAAAAGAAATTGTTTTTTAGGTTTTTAGTATTTAATGAAATAAAGAAAATTAAAATCAAGAGAAACCCTAATTCTAAGTTATTTTAATTATTAATAAAAATATTAAAGTTGACCTAATTTACTAATTAATTAATGTACATGTTTATTTACAAAAATAAATAGTAATTATAATAATAAATAAATGAGAAAAATAATTAATTAAGAAAAGGATGAAAAATGTCAAAAAAAACCTAAGTCTATGTATTTTATTTATTAAGAAAAGATTAAAGTTAAAACCTAAATTAAACTAAACTAATTGTTAGAGTTTATTTACAAAAAATATCTTAATGGTGAATTTAATATTAATAAAAAATAAACATTTTTTTTTAGTTTCTGATTTATTATTGTGAAAATTATTTTATGGTAAAAAAGAAATAATTAAAACATTAAAAAGAATTAGAAAAGAAAATCAATTAAAAATTAAAAATGATGCAAACCATGGGGGGTATCAGGCCCAGAATGGAGGTTTGTTGAAGAAATCCTGGCCCATTAAGCCAAAGGCCTCGTTGACTTTCTGATTGAATACATGCTGTTGACTGGAGTGTACTATGGATCTCGTTTTGTGGCCATTGGATGAGTGATTAAGACCACTTGGCAAGCAACGCGTGAGGACGCATGACGAAGCATTGAAGGAGGCGCTGCATATGAACATTGTGTGACAAAATAGAACAAATTATATGGGGGACCTGGGGATCGAACCCAGGTACCAGCGTTTACCAAGCCATATTCCCACCATCTGAGCCATTGCACGCGTTTGGATATTTAATGGAAAACAATCATTATGTAAGAAAAACAATGTTAATGATATAAAAACAAAAAAAATTACGCGCGCGGTTTGAATCTTCCACTCACGCCTGGACACCTATGCTTCTTCTTCATCTTTTCCCTGCAATATAAACAAATAGCGGGGGTTTTAAACCCCCACAAACTGCAACCTGTAAAAATAGTGAATAGAACATGCCTCAATATAAAAAGGGCGCGATTGCTTCATTGGATTCATCTTGTTGTCACGAATGTGTTCATACAGGTTTGGTGGTCTAATTTTATCATATAAGGAAAGCCCCAATTTTGAAGTTCTGAAACCCTAGGTTTCATCAATGGTGGATTTGGCTATAGGCATTGTTAGTCCAATTAAATATCACCAATCGCTTCAGAAGGTTAATATTAGTATAAATCAATCAAGAAAAATGGTTAAAAGTGCATGAATCATGATATGGAATTCAAGGAATTTTGGCAAACCGTGTAGCCTGTGTTCTTCAATTCTTTACACGTTTTGACTCATTCTTGATTGCAAACACTTCCTGGCAATGTCAGGAACGTATTAGAATGCTTTTTATGCTTTGAAACGTGCTCTAACTATGAAATCAGTTTCACAATTTCTTTGGAATTTTGGCAACTTGGTTCTCTCTTTTTGAGCAGCTTTTCGTGTCCTTGGCTTCAGGGTTTCCTTATGCCTATGTAGGTGATACAAATTAGGTCAAGAATGAGCCCAAAGATCCATCAATTTATGATTTCAATATTTGATTTTTTTCCATATCTTTTTCAATCTTTTTTCCATACAAATCTTGCCAAATATGGATGATCTTGTCTTGTTGATTGGTGCACGAAATCTTTAGCATATAATGAGTGAATTTGCTGCACAAAAAGATTTGAAAAGCATTATTTGTTATTTTTCTTATATTTAAATCTAATTAAATGAATTAATATGAATAAAAATTCAATTAATTAATTAAAAATAAGAAAATAAATCCTTTTTAGCTCAATGGGTCGTGCATATGCTTTGGGTAATGATTCAAGGAAGAATTTGAGGCCCATTAGCAATTTTGAAGTGTTTTAGGCAAAGTTGACTTTTCAAAATTCCCAAAAATTTCCCAACTTCTCCAAGGCATATCTTGCTCAATTTTGAAGCTATGATCATGTTCTTGGACATTTTGGAATGGTCTTGAAGTCCTCTAACCAATGACTTTCGTCCCATGTCATTTTGATTTACCAATCTGAAGTTATGGTCTTTGACTTAAAGTGCCTTTTTGTTGACTTTTGAAAATGACCTATAATGTTGAAATTGATAACTTTTTATGAGAGCATTTCTTGGACTTGAAGTGTGAAGATGAGTTGTAGGAAATGTCATCCTCTTCAAAATGAGCTTTGGATGGGATTTTTCTGATAAACCATGAGGAAGTTATGCCTTGGTCAATTTGCAGTTGACTTTTTCAACTGTCCAAAAATAGAAACTTTTGCATCTTGAGACTTTTTGAGCCATGCTTTGAGAATCATGATCAAGAATTGATCAAATGATGTTTGTGGCTTAAAAATAAGATGTTGACCAAAAATTTGGACTTTTGACTGTCAAATGACCATTTTGCCCCTGCAGTTGACTGTGAAGCAATTAGGGTTTTTGACTGTGCAATTTGATGCTGTGAGTCTTGAAACTTGACATATGGATGCTTGACAATGTATATGGGCATATGGGACTTGATTAGACCCTTGAAAACCTCAATTTATTTGCAAGAACCAAAACCCTAATTTTGACTGTGTTAGGAGGCAATTGGACTGTGCAACCTTTGAGGGATTTTGAATCATCTGAAGATTGATCTTGGCAAATCTTGAAGAATATGGGAGGGAAAATTTTGGGGTACAACAGTTGCCCCTGTTCAATCTTCTTAGACCTGAGGATGTAGATTGGCTGGCGTGCCTTTCGTGATCCGAAGGTGGAAGATGATTGAACACTAGAGTGCCTAGAAATTTGCACTCACATAGTAGAGTATTAGCGGTGTGATGTAGGAAATGGGCTTACAGATGCCATTTGGAGAGATGATGGATAGGGGGATGGGCTTATAGAGGCCATCTAGAGATATGATAGGACCTTGTCGGGAATGGGCTTATGGATGCCATTTGGAGACTGATGGATAGGAGGATGGGCTTATAGATGCCATCTGGAGCTGTTGGTATGTGGATGGGCTTATAGATGCCATCTTGGTGTCGATCGCGTAAGAGATTCCTTAGCGAGAACTTGCGTACCTGAGAAAGAAAATAATTACCTGGCCTGTTATAGGAGTTGATCTTCAAACTCTTTATGTAGATGTGCCCTGGCTGGATACAGGAATCGAATCTTTAAACTCTTCAGACGTGCCTTGGCAAGATACAGGAATCAAGTTCGGAGAATATAGTCGTCAACAGATACACCCTGGCAAGATACAGGAATCGGATCTTCAAACTCTTCAGACGTGCCCTGGCAGGATACAGGAATCGAGTCTGGAATATAGTCGTCAACAGATACACCCTGGCAAGATACAGGAATCAGATCTTCAAACTCTTCAGACGTGCCCTGGAAAGATACAGGAATCGAGTCTGGAATATAGTCGTCAACAGATACACCCTGGTAAGATACAAGAATCAGATCTTCAAACTCTTCAGACGTGCCCTAGCAGGATACAGGAATCGAGTCTGGAATTAGTCGTCAACAGATACACCCTGGCAAGATACAGGAATCGGATCTTCAAACTCTTCAGACGTGCCCTGGCAGGATACAGGAATCGAGTCTAGAATTAGTCGTCAACAGATACACCCTGGTAAGATACAGGAATCGGATCTTCAAACTCTTCAGACGTGCCCTGGAAGGATACAGGAATCGAGTCTGGAATTAGTCGTCAATAGATACACCCTGGCAAGATACAGGAATCGGATCTTCGAACTCTTCAGACGTGCCCTGGAAGGATACAGGAATCGAGTCTGGAATTAGTCGTCAACAGATACACCCTGGCAAGATACAGGAATCGGATCTTCGAACTCTTCAGACGTGCCCTGGCAAGATACAGGAATCGAGTCTGGAATAGTCGTCAACAGATACACCCTGGAAAGATACAGGAATCAGATCTGGAATCACGACAGTTGATGGTAATTATCTTTGTATTGACCTTTGTCCTGAAAAGACAAACGTTAGTTGTATGCAATGTCATGATGTATGACATGCGTGATGTTCTCAGAATAAGTGAGATTGTATGTTCATGATGCGTATGTGCATGTTATAATGTATGAAGATATAACGTTCATGAATGTGTGTTTTCGTTTAGGAAAGTAAATCCTTGACGAGTGCTGGGAATTTAACTCATGGGCTGATGTTGAGGGGTGGAGCCTTTTGTTTCCGCTGGGGGTGATGGTTGCAAGAATACCGGTAGGAGGAGATGATTCCGTTGGGGAATAACTTGGCGAATAGATTACTCTGCAGGGAATGCTCTGTGGGGAAGAGATGTTTTGCTGAGATGTTGATGATAACTCTGCTGGGGATACCATTGATGTGTTATGTTGAAGGAATTGATGAACTCCGTTGGGGGATAGGAAGACTTCGTCAGGGACGATCTTTCCGTGACAATTGGCTGAGGATAACCCAGTTATATCCTGGTGGAGAAATAACCTTTGAATAAAGCCGGGGGAGCATTCGTGCTCTGCAGGGGATAGCTTCCAGAATCTACTGGGGATAAGCTTCAAGACCTGCTGGGGATATGGATTCCACTTTCCTGGGGAAACTTTTGAGATTGCACTGGGGAAGTGGCTTCACTGGATGTCCGGTATTCCGCCGGGGAACAATCTTAGATCAAGACTGCCGGGGATGCTTGTTAGGAATGTTTGTACACTCTGCTGGAGAATATTGAGATCTTCTGGGGATATCCAACTTCCTTAGGGATGACAGTAGCCTAACTCTGCTTGGGGAGAGTGTTGCTAACTTGCTAGGGATACTGTGCCTTATCAGGGCTGACGGAAGACCAACCGCTTGGGAGAGAATTGTTGAATCTTGGCTCACTCTCTAGGGAATTAAGGTATCTTGGTTACATTCTTCAGCCGAACTTAGCTTGGTACCTTGGTGGACAGAGCAATTAGATTGCTTAGACAACTCATTATTGCCCCTGTTTCTGATGTTACCTGTAATTAATCCTTTGTTTCGTATGCAAATATTTATGAGTTAGCAATTAGTGTCAAATGCATATATCACAATTGAACATTGGACGTTCTTCGCAAAACCAAACAGAAAAAGGAACAACAATTGGCAATTTAGCTGAAAAGTGAATTTGTATTGATTTTTGAATTTGCCTGTAAATAGACGTTTATGTACAAGAGGCTGACGTCCTAGTAAGAGAACGCCGCCGAACAAAAGAGTTTATACAATTTTGTGAAAAGGGAAAACAAAACATCTATGTGAAAAGAATAATCCCACTGGGTTCCAACTCTGCTATCGCCTTTATATCTTCGAGCGTCTCATCACTTGGCTGCTCGGTTGAAGATGAAGCTGATTGATCGATGCTGTTTGAACTTGATATTAATACCGGATTCTGGATGCAAGGTGATCCAATGAGACACAGTATTACACTTTAATCCCTAACTATTGCCTGGACCGCCCTTTCGGGTTTTCAGTCCACCGGGATACCCATTTTTGCCCAAGCCGCCTTTTCAGGTTTTCGACTTGCCGGGTGTACAGATTTTTTCATTTCATCCCTTATTTTTGCCCGAACCCTTTTGGTTCGCCGGGAAGCCCTAATTTTTGCCTAGGTATGTCAACCTAGTGGGTATTTTATCATGCGTAGTATCTTTTTACTATGTCTGCATTGGCGGGGTGAGGAAGGTCGTCACCATCCATGGAGGTTAGGATCATGGCTCCTCCTGAGAACACATGTTTAACCACAAATGGCCCTTCGTATGTGGGGGTCCATTTTCCCCTAGGATCACTTTGAGGAAGAATGATGTGTTTGATTACCAGGTCCCCAACTTGATACTCTTGTGGTCTGACTTTCTTGTTAAATGCCTTGATCATCCGTTTTTGATACGTTTGACCATGACAAATAGCAGCGAGTCTCTTTTCGTCAATTAGGTTTAACTGATCAAGTCGAGTCTGGATCCAGTCATCTTCGCTCAGATCTGCATCCTTCATTATTCGGAGAGAGGGTATCTGGACTTCAATCGGCAAGACTGCCTCCATGCCATAGACCAAAGAAAAGGGAGTTGCCCCGGTTGGCGTTCTTGCTGAGGTACGGTACCCATGAAGAGCAAACGGTAACATCTCGTGCCAATCCTTATAGGTCACTGTCATCTTCTGCACAATCTTTTTGATATTCTTATTAGCTGCTTCGACATCCCCATTCATCTTCGGCCGGTAAGGAGAAGAGTTGTGGTGTTGTATCTTGAATTGCTCGCAGAGCTCAGTGATCATCTTGTTATTAAGATTGGTACCATTGTCCATAATGATCCTTTCCGGGACGCCGTATCGACAGATCAGGTTGTGCCGAATGAACCGTGCCACAACATTCTTGGTTACAGTGGCATAGGAAGCTGCTTCAACCCACTTTGTAAAGTAATCGATCGCTACCAAGATGAAGCGATGTCCGTTGGATGCTGTAGGTTTAATCTCACCGATCATATCAATGCCTCACATTGCGAAAGGCCAAGGTGCAGTCAAGACATTCAGAGGAACTGGAGGAACATGCACCTTATCTGCATATATCTCGCATTTATGACATGTCCGAGAATGTTGGTAACAATCAGCTTCCATTGTGGACCAGAAATATCCTGCCCGAAGGATCTTCTTTGCCATGGTGTGTCCACTGGAATGCGTTCCGAAGGTACCTTCATGTAGCTCTGCCATGATTCTTTCTGCTTCAGTCTTATCCACACAACGCAGTAAGGTCGAATCATGGTTTCGCTTGTACAGAATGCCGTTGCTGAGGAAGAACTTCGTTGCGAACCTTCTCAGAAACTTCTTGTCGTTGATAGATGCACCTTCAGGGAATTCTTGAGCTTCTAAGTACCTTTTCACCTCATGATACCAGGTTTTTTCAGTTACTGTTTCAGCCTCAAGATCACAACAGTATGCCGGTTCGTCCAGTTTCCAGATGATGATCCGGGGAGCCTCGTTATCCCACTTGACCGTGAACATGGAAGACATCGTAGCTAACGCGTCCGCCAACTGATTCTCCTCTCTTGGGAAATGTTCAAAAGTTATCTCTGTGAAATGGGGGATCAATGTCAACACACATTCTCTGTAAGGAATAAGATTCGGATGTTTCGTATCCCACTCGCCTTTGATCTGATTGATCACGAGAGCGGAATCTCCGAAGACACTCAAAAAATTGATCCTTAAGTCAATCGCAGCTTGAAGACCCACGATGCATGCCTCATACTCCGCCATGTTGTTGGTGCAGTTGAAACATAGTCGGGCAGTAAGGGGAGTATGAGTGCCTTGAGGGGATATGATCACGGCTCTGATACCATTACCCAAAGCGTTGGAGGCTCCGTTAAAGTGCATAGACCATCGGGATCCTTCCTCAGGTCCTTCATCCGGCCCAGGTACATCACAATCAGTTACTACCATGATGCTCTCGTCAGGAAATTCGAAGTTCATTGACTGGTAGTCATCTACTGCCTGGTGTGCCAAGTGGTCTGCCAATACACTTCCTTTGATTGCTTTCTGAGTCGTGTACTGGATGTCGTATTCTGTCAAGATCATTTGCCATCTTGCTATTCTCCCAGACAGAGCAGGCTTTTCGAATATGTACTTGATCGGATCCATCTTTAAAATCAACAGAGTAGTGTGAGTCAACATATACTGTCTCAGCCGGCGAGCAGCCCATACCAAAGCGCAGCAAGTTTTCTCGAGCAGTGAGTATCGGGTCTCACAGTCGGTAAACTTTTTGCTAAGGTAATAAATGGCGTGCTCTTTTCGGCCAGACTCGTCATGCTGCCCCAGCACACACCCCATTGAGCTGTCAAGTACTGTCAAGTATAGGATTAGAGGTCTCCCTTCAACCGGTGGCATGAGGATGGGTGGTTCTTGGAGATAATCTTTGATTCTGTCGAAAGCGGCCTGACATTCATCGTTCCAACGTACTACTTGATCTTTCTTCAGCAGCTTGAAGATTGGCTCACAGGTAGCAGTTAGGTGCGAGATGAATTGGGTAATATAATTTAGACGTCCTAGAAAGCCTCTGACTTCTTTCTCTGTCTTGGGAACTGGCATCTCTTGTATGGCTTTAACCTTGGCAGGGTCCACTTGAATACCCTTGTCGCTCACGACGAAGCCTAGCAACTTCCCAGATCTTACCCCAAAGGTGCACTTGTTCGGGTTCAACCTCAGCTTATACAACTTCAGACGGTCAAACAGCTTCTGTAGATGGTCAAGGTGCTCCTCCTCAGTTTGGGACCTTGCAATCATATCGTCAACATACACTTCAATCTCATGGTGGATCATGTCATGAAATAAAGCAACCATGGCACGTTGGTAGGTTGCCCCAGCATTTTTCAACCCGAATGGCATGACCTTGTAGCAGAAGGTGCTCCACCGAGTAACAAAGGTAGTCTTTTCCATATCTTCAGGAGCCATCTTGATCTGATTGTATCCGGAGAAACCGTCCATGAAGGAGAACACCTTGTGCTGAGCAGTATTGTCAACCAGAACGTAGATGTGAGGCAAAGGGAAGTCATCCTTAGGGCTGGCCCTGTTCAGATCCCTGTAGTCAACACACATTCGGACCTTACCATCTTTCTTCGGCACCGGAACCACGTTGGCAACCCACTGAGGGTAAGAAGTCACTGCTATAAACCCGGCATCAAACTGCTTCATGACCTCAACTTTGATCTTTTCAGACATCTCTGGACGCATACGGCGGACCTTTTGTTTAATCGGAGGGCATTCTTCCTTGGTAGGCAAGTGATGGACCACAATGTCGGTATCCAACCCGGAATGTCTTCGTAGGACCAGGCAAAGATCTCCACATAATCATGTAACATCTGAACCAACCATTGTTTCACGCTGAGCTCTAGATTGGCACCAATCTTGACTTCCTTTCTTTCTGTCTCGGTACCCAGATTTACCGTTTCCACTGGCTCTTCATGTGGCTGAATGGCCCTTTCTTCCTGGAGTAACAGTCTTGCAAGCTCACCAGGCACTTCGCAATCATCTTCACCTTCGTCTTCGGCTAAGTTGATCGGATTTTCGAAGTCATAACTGGCAGTAGCAGAGTCGTTACCAGTGAGATCCAGAGTGGATTGAAACCTGTATGAGTGAGTGTGTGTAAATATAGTTGTTTTGCAATATATAAAGAAGGAAAGAAAGAAAGGGAGCACAAGATTTGAAATGCGAAAAACCTCCAATGTCTTTATTCATGATATATGGAAATGACAAGTAATAAGCCCTCACAAATGAAGCCACGGTGCCCCGGGTAAGACACCGAGCCATAAAGTTTCAATTTATTGTTCATTACAAAATTAAAAACAAAGGAATTCATTACTACGTAACAAAAGTAACATGTATGTAGTCTTTTGTAGTCCAATTGTTAGGTCCACTGTCGGCCGTCGGGTAGATCCAGCTGTTGAACTCAGATTCTTCCACTTTGTTACCATCCCTGATAGCATTCACCCCATGGCCAGGTAGGGGAGCTGTCACCACATTAGGCTTCTCAGGCGCCTCGAACTGAACCTCCTTGGCATCGATAAGGTCCTGAACCTTGTTTCTCAGGGCCCAGCAGTCATCAGTAGAATGCCCCGGGCTATCAGAGTGATAAGCACAGCGGGCATTGGGATTGTACTTCGGAGAGGTTGTGTTCACCACCTTCGGAGCTTCTCTGACGGCTACCAAGTTGGTCGATAGTAGTTGCGGCAAGATCTGTGATAAGGTCATACTAAGCCGAGTATATTCTCTTCTGGGTCTCTCACCCCTTGGTTGGTTAGGTTGCCGAGGAGCAGCAGCAGGCTTTGCAATTACCATCGCGTTGATAGCTTGGCGGCGTTCCGGTTTATTTTGCCTCATAGGCCCATACACAGCGCTGGCTTCCTTCTTGAAAGGCTTTTTCTCAGAACTTGAGGACGTACCTTTCTGTATTTTCCCTGATTTCATACCAGCCTCTATCCTTTCCCCAGTCAGAATGAGATCTGTAAACCCTGCAGATGAATTACCAATGAGATGATTGAAGAACGTCCCGGATAGGGTCCCCAAGAACATATCCACTAGCTCACGGTCGGTTAATGGTGGCTGCACCCTGCCAGCCAGGTCCCTCCACTTCTGCGCATACTCTTTAAAACCTTCTCCCGATCCTAGCGACATACCCTGGAGTTGGGTACGTGTAGGAGCGAGGTCGGCATTATACTGATACTGCTTGTAAAAAGCAGTAGCCAATTCCTCCCAGTTACGAACCTTGGTCCCATCCAGCTGATAGAACCATTCGAGATGAGTCCCTGAAAGACTCTTCTGGAAGAAATGGATCCATAAATTCTTGTCCACAGTATACGGCTGAATCTTCCGCACATAAGATCTGAGATGTAACTTAGGGCAGGACGCCCCATCATACTTTGCGAAAGATGGTGCTTTAAACTTGTGCGGAATCACCACACCAGAAGATAGACCCAAGTATCCAAAATCCAACCCAGGCACCTGTTGAATTTCCATGGCATTCAGACGTTCCTCTAACTGCTTATACTTGTCTTCAGCTGGAGGATACTGCTCCTCATTAAAATCAGTCTCGTTGTCAGAGACCACCGGACTAGGAACCCTTCCCCCCTGGGGACTGCCTTTCCCTACAGAAGAACCAGCTTGATCAACCTCATTCTGCAGTGTGTTACCAAACCTTCGGCCAGTGTTGAACAGTACAGTTCTCTTCTTTTTCTTCTTGACCAGCAGAGCCTTCAATTCCTCCTGACCTTGGGCCAAACTCATGATCAGCTCTTGGAATTGGGCGTTCTGAGCCTGAAGGGCCTTGATGGATTGCTCAATAGATGATTCAGGATTCATGATGCTGAAATAAACAGCGAAGAACATTAAGCAACCTGAAAAGAAGAGTACATGTGATGCACATGATGCATGATATGTGTTTATACAATGCATTCAAGGGTTCGAAAGTTCAAATTTGTGGCAGACAAAAAGGAACACACGTTATCATTAAGAAGTAATTGTTCAGTACATCAAGGCCTCATGGGCAAATATTACAAAATAAATCAATCCCAAAAGACATTGTGCATCCTCTTTGGAGCTATGTAGGTGTTGAGATTCTTTTCCTCGTGCAGTAAGCGGGTGAGCTCCAAGACCTTCTTCTCACTAGCATGTAGACTGGACTCAAGAGAATTCAGTTCTTCCTTAAGCTGGATCCAGCTCTTCCGCATTTCTTCCCAGGATGTAGGCATGTCAGGATGTTGAATGGTGTAGGACACCTCTCCTTCCAAAACTGGCTCTTTGATCACGGGGAGAACATGAGGATATGGCATTACTAGCTTCTGGGAGTGGGATCATACCCACTTGAGATAAGGCTCCAACGGGATGGAGTTCCCGTGCCCCAGTGTCTTGCTGTCTACCTTGTTGGGCATCCTCCAAACTCTGATAAATCTCTGGCGAAGTCCTTGTGCATCGTTTTCGAAGTCAAAAACTATGTCAGGAATTAACATGTCATGAGGGTCGTCCCTCCGGGCATAACCAGATTGTCTCCAAGCCAGAAACGGGTTGTAAGTAATACCTCCTTTGATTCCAAGTAAAGGAACATTAGGAAACTCCCCGCAACGATCAATGATAGTGATGTCTTCTCTGGACCGAGAACACCAATGTATATCTGCATGTGTAAGAGTCATTAATCGTTGTGACCATCTCAAACCCCGCTCGTTCTTCAAAACTGATTGTGGAAGGTGCGAAATAAACCACCTTCCCAGGAGAGGAGTGCAGCACATGAGAACACCTCTTTTTCTCATGGTTCGAGTGTAACATGAGTGAAGGATGTCCCCAAGCAACGTAGGTATAGGATTCCTGGACATGAAGATCTGGACAGCACTGATATCTATAAGCTGATCTGGGTTAGGGAACAACACCAAACCATAGACAAGGAGGGCCACAACTTCTTCAAAGGCTTGTAGGTCAAGGGAATTCCAACATTCTTGGGCCTTCTCAAACAGAAACCTGGCCAAGAACCCTTTGATACCACTTCTAACTTCCCAATATCCTTTGATGTCAGATGGTTATAGGCGTAATGCTTTAGCAATCTCTTCAAGTTTGGGTTCCTTTTCCGTACCGTTGTAGGGTAGTTGACTAAGGATAGGGATCTTCAGAAGCCGGGAGAACTCTTCCAATGTAGGCACCAGTTGATAATCCAGGAAAGTAAAGCAGTGGTGCAAAGGGTCAAAGAACTGGAAGAGGACCTTTATCATATCTTCCTCAATGTTGGTGTTGACCAAACTGATGAGTCTTCCATGCCTCTCACTGAAAGAAGAGCTCTCGGGAATCCTGGATATAAGTTCCTTAAGCTGAGGAGGGATTCTTACAAGGCTGGTCTGAATTGTCTTTCTGCGGATAGTTTCCATGTCCTACAAAACAAGAACAAAGATGAAGATTCGAACCCCTGAAATAGTTAGTTAATGCATATGATGCTGTATGATGTCATGATGCTATGATTAAACACACCACAAATATCCACAAAAGCAAACATGGTAAGGCACACAAGTCACACCGTAGCCCTTAGAGTTTAGGCCAGCATGGGGTCTGGGGTACTACCCTCTTGAAGTTGGTGGGCTCAAACCTGTCCTATCAGAAGTAACCGGGTTCTAAGGGTCCCAATATCATTGGATTGCTTTCATTGTTCATCGTTTCGATTTAGCCACTGAACTGGCGACCGAAATATTCCAAGAAAACAACCCTCAATTGAGTGTAGTATCGAGTATCAACCAACCTCGGACTGCACCAAAGTCAATTATCTCACTACCCTAAAGAGGCCAAGATGGTTCAATTAAGGTTCCTAAGGTCAGTTGATGCTTCACGACATCACGCGGCGGCCCCGTACTCTCCTTGAGTGGACTCAAGGGTTACCGGTACTCACCAAAGTGCCACATCAACGTAGCAGACTGCTTCAACCATGTCGATATACCCCGCACAGTTCCCTCACAGTCTTGTTGCTACTTTCTAAGAAGGTATCCCCAGATCCGGGTTAGGATCTATAGAACTCCCAAAACAGGCCCCACAATAATAAAGCAAACAATTCAGACAATTGAAAACACAAGTGATCTTAGTCCTAAGGTACACCTCACTTTTATATAATTCCCCAACAGAGTCGCCAGTTCTGTGATCGGTGGATTTAGAACTGACTGTTTAACGCTGGTTCGCGAAATGTCACGGAAGCAAGAGTCGCCACCGTCTTTTATTTTCTCCAACATGGACAGGACAAAAGCACAGAAAAATTCCTCATGAGATAATTTCTCGGTTCGGGAGGTAGATTTATAGAAAGGGAAGGTGTTAGCACCCTTTCTATCCATGGTTATCCATGGGCTCTTAGATACTTTCTCATTGTGTTTTCAAAAGTGTTTGCTTTTCAATTGTGAGTGGGTTTGAAAAAGTTTCGTTTAAAGATTTCAGAATGACTCTTGTATCAGTCCTCAAGAGTGTTTGAAAAATTGTTTTGAAAGCTTTTTGAAAGTGTCAGTGTGAAAAGAGTTTTGATTTGTTTTTGAATAGAGCAAGTATCTATGAGTCATCTACCTACCCTAAGGAATTAAGCTGTGTAGAAGTCCTTAAGGTAGTGCCATCCCACCATTGAGAGATAGGTAGCACCACCGTTGGAGGTGTTCGGGTTAATTCGAGTTTAGGGACAATGTGGTCACCGAAGCAACAGTTAGGACACCTTAGAAGCTACCCTTATGTCCTTGATCCTTTTTTAATCCGAGGCAACCGTTTCGAGGCAACTATTCTGAGGAAACCGTTCTGAAGCAACTTGTTTTGAGGCAACTGGATCATGGACATAAGGACTTACTAAAACGTCATATACTTGACGACCACGTTTCGAAGGCAACAGGTGAGGCGTACCTTAAAAGTGGTGTGTGAATTTGTGTGTTGTTTTCAATTAAGTTTTATCTTTGATCATGACATTGGTGAGCTACGCTTGTTTTTAATTAGCCATACATTCTTTCATGCAATTAGAATTTAAGAGTGCAGAAATTTAAATGCGGAAAGATAAATCCTACGCTATTACAAGGCGCGGGTCTATACATCGCCAAAATACAAAGACCCGTTTGATAAAAAATGCGGAAAGTAAATAGACCTAATTACTATTACAATCCTTGAGCAGTTACATAATATTCGAAAAAAGAAAAAAAGAATAGCGTGCGAAAGAATAAAAGTTAGGATGTCTGAGGGTTTTGACCCTTTTGAAATTAAATTGAAATTAAAGTCTAATTATTATTTAATCAAAGAAAAGAAATTGTTTTTTAGGTTTTTAGTATTTAATGAAATAAAGAAAATTAAAATCAAGAGAAACCCTAATTCTAAGTTATTTTAATTATTAATAAAAATATTAAAGTTGACTTAATTTACTAATTAATTAATGTACATGTTTATTTACAAAAATAAATAGTAACTATAATAATAAATAAATGAGAAAAATAATTAATTAAGAAAAGGATGAAAAATGTCAAAAAAACCTAAGTCTATGTATTTTATTTATTAAGAAAAGATTAAAGTTAAAACCTAAATTAAACTAAACTAATTGTTAGAGTTTATTTACAAAAAATATCTTAATGGTGAATTTAATATTAATAAAAAATAAACATTTTTTTTTAGTTTCTGATTTATTATTATGAAAATTATTTTATGGTAAAAAAGAAATAATTAAAACATTAAAAAGAATTAGAAAAGAAAATCAAATAAAAATTAAAAATGATGCAAACCATGGGGGGTATCAGGCCCAGAATGGAGGTTTGTTGAAGAAATCCTGGCCCATTAAGCCAAAGGCCTCGTTGACTTTCTGATTGAGTACATGCTGTTGACTGGAGTGTACTATGGATCTCGTTTTGTGGCCATTGGATGAGTGATTAAGACCACTTGGCAAGCTACGCGTGAGGACGCATGATGAAGCATTGAAGGAGGCGCTGCATATGAACATTGTGTGACAAAATAGAACAAATTATATGGGGGACCTGGGGATCGAACCCAGGTCCCAGCGTTTACCAAGCCATATTCCCGCCATCTGAGCCATTGCACGCGTTTGGATATTTAATGGAAAACAATCATTATGTAAGAAAAACAATGTTAATGATATAAAAACAAAAAAAATTACGCGCGCGGTTTGAATCTTCCACTCACGCCTGGACACCTATGCTTCTTCTTCATCTTTTCCCTGCAATATAAACAAATAGCGGGGGTTTTAAACCCCCACAAACTGCAACCTGTAAAAATAGCGAATAGAACATGCCTCAATATAAAAACGGCGTGATTGCTTCATTGGATTCGTCTTGTTGTCACGAATGTGTTCATACAGTTTTGGTGGTCTAATTTTACCATATAAGGAAAGCCCCAATTTTGAAGTTCTCAAACCCTAGGTTTCATCAATGGTGGATTTGGCTATAGGCATTGTTAGTCCAATTAAATATCACCAATCGCTTCAGAAGGTTAATATTAGTATAAATCAATCAAGAAAAATGGTTAAAAGTGCATGAATCATGATATGGAATTCAAGGAATTTTGGCAAACCGTGTAGCCTGTGTTCTTCAATTCTTTACACATTTTGACTCGTTCTTGATTGCAAATGCTTCCTAGCAATGTCAGGAACGTATTAGAATGCTTTTTATGCTTTGAAACGTGCTCTAACTATGAAATCAGTTTCATAATTTCTTTGGAATTTTGGCAACTTGGTTCTCTCTTTTTGAGCAGCTTTTCGTGTCCTTGGCTTCAGGGTTTCCTTATGCCTTTGTAGGTGATACAAATTAGGTCAAGAATGAGCCCAAAGATCCATCAATTTATGATTTCAATATTTGATTTTTTCCATATCTTTTTCAATCTTTTTTCCATACAAATTTTGCCAAATATGGATGATCTTGTCTTGTTGATTGGTGCACGAAATCTTTAGCATATAATGAGTGAATTTGCTGCACAAAAAGATTTGAAAAGCATTATTTGATATTTTTCTTATATTTAAATCTAATTAAATGAATTAATATGAATAAAAATTCAATTAATTAATTAAAAATAAGAAAATAAATCCTTTTTAGCTCAATGGGTCGTGCATATGCTTTGGGTAATGATTCAAGGAAGAATTTGAGGCCCATTAGCAATTTTGAAGTGTTTTAGGCAAAGTTGACTTTTCAAAATTCCCAAAATATTCCCAACTTCTCCAAGGCATATCTTGCTCAATTTTGAAGCTATGATCATGTTCTTGGACATTTTGGAAAGGTCTTGAAGTCCTCTAACCAATGCCTTTGGTCCCATGTCATTTTGATTTACATATCTCAAGTTATGGTCTTTGACTTAAAGTGCCTTTTTGTTGACTTTTGAAAATGACCTATAATGTTGAAATTGATAACTTTTTGTGAGAGCATTTCTTGGACTTGAAGTGTGAAGATGAGTTGTAGGAAATGTCATCATATTCAAAATGAGCTTTGGATGGGATTTTTCTGATAAACCATGAGGAAGTTATGCCTTGGTCAATTTGTAGTTGACTTTTTCAACTGTCCAAAAATAGAAACTTTTGCATCTTGAGACTTTTTGAGCCATGCTTTGAGAATCTTGATCAAGAATTGATCAAATGATGTTTGTGGCTTCAAAATAAGATGTTGACCAAAAATTTGGACTTTTGACTGTCAAATGACCATTTTGCCCCTGCAGTTGACTGTGAAGCAATTAGGGTTTTTGACTGTGCAATTTGATGTTGTGAGTCTTGAAACTTGACATATGGATGCTTGACAATGTATATGGGCATATGGGACTTGATTGGACCCTTGAAAACCTCAATTTCTTTGCAAGAACCAAAACCCTAATTTTGACTGTGTTAGGAGGCAATTGGACTGTGCAACCTTTGAGGGATTTTGAATCATCTGAAGATTGATCTTGGCAAATCTTGAAGAATATGGGAGGGAAAATTTTGGGGTACAACAGGATGCAATCACCATAAACAATGTTGGCCTCGAAGTCGAGCCAACTGACAAATTTACTTGAATCAACCTAGTATGTGACTTGTTTTTCCTTCATAGTTTGACAAAAGCCTGTCATATGGTTTAAGGTCAGTGTCGAACTTACCAATCCTTTTTAGAAATGATTGTGGCATCAAGTTCACAGCATCGCCACCATCAACGAACACTTTGTTCACCCTAAAACCATCAACCTTAACCCTTATAAACAAAGGCTTGAGATGGTACATCATATTAGATGTAGGCTTCTCAAACATCGCATGTTGTTCTTCGACCACCCCATTATTCATGACATAGTAGCATAGAGATTTCTAGCCTACTAATTCTTTGCACATAGTCTCCTCTTCGTCCCTAGATGCCTCAGATGTGAAACGATACTCATTAGGGAGGACTGACACAATATTACAATGTATAATCAAACCATCATATGATTTATATTCAAAGTCGTCAGATAGTTCATCGTCCATGTTGTCATCACCAGGATTTTCAACTTTTGCTGGAAGCGCACACACAACCGGAATCGATAACCTCTCTTTTGTTGGTCGATGGTGCACTCCCTTCTGAATGATCTCACCCTTTTATGGAACAAATTTTAATGCCACTTCTCTTGCAGCTTTCTTTTTCTCTGAAACCTTCTCCATTGAGCCTTTGTCATAGGATTTTTCGCTTTGTATGCGGGAGGAATGTGATACCTCTTTGAAGTAATCCTAGCTTCAGCAAATTAGGAAGAACTAGATCCCTTCTCCATCATTTCCCATTTATGACTCGAACCCGAACCCTTTTTTACCACCTTCCAATTCTGGTTTTCCCCCCTTGGATAGAAAGGACAAACACAGTTGTTGTTAGGAACATCAGTTGGTGGTACCAAAGTCCTTTGATACAGAAAACAGGGCTTTCCTTTAGGCACTTGGACATTTTATGCCCCCTTCGCATGGTCGAACACCACCTTTGAATTTCTCTTGAGGGCGTTTTTTCTTCAACGCCTCAATTTTCTTCGCAGCATTTTCATCATTGACTATGTTGCAATTTGGACATAACATAGACCTGGAATTACCTAGCTTGCACCTGTTCATAAAATCCATCAACACCTCTTCAGGTTTGGGAAAAACAACCTTCATTAACTCAGTAACTGTTTCTTCAGATAATTATTTATTTTTAGTTTCATAATCCATTTTCTCCTTGTCGTTTTGGTTAACTTCAGGCTCTTCAACAATATCAACCATTGTCACTTCTTATGGCTTAGACAGGTTTCCATTTCCACTTTTTAGACTCTCAGTAGTCTCGACTGTTCCAGCTATCATTGGATCAGCAGTCACAACTTGTTCACTCTAAAAACCATCAGTGGTTTGATTGTCATAGCTGCGAGTGAATTGATAATACCTGCCTATTCGCCTTTGAGACCATCATTATCCTCGATCATTATCACTTCCAATGGTTCGACAAAGTGCGCATCAACGACATGCAAAGGGTCTGAGTCACCCTTCATGGATCCTTTTGGTTTCTCACCAAATTTCAATCGACCATCTTTCATAGCTTTCTGAATCAAATCCCTGAAAATAAAACATTGAGAAGTGTTATGACCCTAAAAATTATGATACTTGCAAAAACCTCTTTTTTGTTTCTGCTCTAATGGTGGATTTTTACTGCCTAGAGGCACTATAAACTGACCATCTAAAACTAAAATGTCAAATATTTCATCACACTTTGACACATCAAAATTATATGTTTTAGTACTAGACGCGTCATTTTTTGGTTCTTCGACTGTCTTTCCTTTTGACGGTCTTATAGGTTTAAATGCATACGGAGGTCCGACTTTCAATTCAGCCACATTAACTTCTCCTTCTTCCATGTATTCATCTTAAGACTCTATGGAATAATCTTTTGTGTCTACATAGGCAATTTTTACTTTTCTAAGGTCCTTTGACACCCTAGCTTTCTCTGTTTTCAAACATTCCGACATATCAAACTTTATCATCTAGTTGGGACATATCTGTAATAGATTGAGGATCAAACTTTTTCCTAATAGAACAATCTAACCCCCAACGGGCATTTCGACCAGCTCATGTTCAGGAACTCTAGTAAAGCATCTAGACTTTAGGACCCTGAACCTATTTAAATACTCTTTCATTGACTCAAACGACCTCCTCTTAATTGAGTATAACTCTTTCAAACTTATCTTAGGTTGACCAGCATAAAATTGCTTATGAAATATACCCTTAAGTTTCTCCCAAGTGCGTATGGAGTTTAGAGTCATTGTTGAAAACCAATTAAAAGTAGTTGTTGTCAATGAATTAGGAAAATATCTTAATTTTAAACCCTCATCATTGGTGATATCGCCAACTTTTGTTTCGTACCTAGCAATGTGTTATATGGTCGACTCATTGGCATCACCAGCAAACTTAGTAAATTTAGGTACCTTACATCCCCTTGGTAATTCTTCCTGTCAAATGTAATCAAGAAAGGGAGAAGAGTAATTGGGCCTCCGGAGGCCAACATTTACTCCAGATCATGTTAATACTTCTTCTACCACATTCATTATGTTGTTACGCCCAACGGTGGCATTTCTTAGCACTCGATCAGCATCTTGGTTTCTCCTAACTACGGCTGGCCTAGTTTCATATTGTTAAATGAATTCTTCCTCTTCATTAGTTTATGCTTCCACTCTTCAAGGTCTAAAAGGATGCTCATTGTTTCCCCCGTCCATTTCTTCAAAAACTCTCAACGGCATGTGGCGCTTTTGAGTTGGTTAGACCCCTAATGAGTCAATCAATCTACCTATTTGGTCAACTACTAGATTGAGGGCAACTCCCATTTGTTAAGTTAAGATGTTTACTAACTCTAAATTACTCTCATATGCTTGTTGCCTTAAATCCATAACGGAAGTAGTATTCAAAGATGATGTTGACTGCAGGACATAACTAACACCACCTGGTCGACCACTTGGGACATAACTTCCTTGGTTTCCAGTGGCCACTGTGTTTTCTGTATATGTGGTCGGGTTCGACTGTAACCCAAACATCATGGAATAAGGCATACCATATTAGTAAGGGACAAATGATGACCCTGGACTCCCTGGAAATAGTGGTCGATTTGGGTCAAATGGCAATATCCCATGCCTAGGTTCTGTCATTGTGATTGTTGTCCCTGAACCATGAACATCTTTCGATCTTACGGGAGATAAAACTATCGTGCTTTGAGTTTTGGTACTTACTGGTATGACATCCACATTTTATGTAGAAATCTGCGTATCTTCCGTGTTTGTTTCAAAGCGTGGCATTTTATACTTGGACAAAAGTTTACCACTTCTCAAATTCATACACACACTAACTATAAGAAACTTTGTAAAACTACACACAAAATACGAAATTATTAGCATTGTCCAATTGGGCGTGCCAATTTGTTTACCTCTGGTTTTGGTAAACAATTCTGGTCTCTTAATAGAAAGTTTAATGACGAGATCGACTAGGGAATCTCAGTGTTGTGCTTTAGTTTTTGAGTATTTTCACAAAGTATGTTCAAAATGGTTCATTCACCTAAGGCGAAATGAATTTAAAAGCAATAAAGCAGGAATTGTAAGATAAAACAAAGATGTTTTAAACTATAAAAATAGATGATATAACATCAAAATAGTTGAAAATGGGTTGATTTAAACATACATCGCCCTTGCTTGACTCATTTCACTCGTTCGTTTGGGTACTCTGAGTGACTAGCGTGTAGGAATGTGAAAGTTTGAATCTTTTACACTATGCACTAAGTGCTTTATTTATAATACATGAAAATAACTACTTTTAAGCGGGATTCACTTCTTTATGAGTCACATGTATCTTGTAACTTCCCTCCATGAACCCATATTCTCCATCCCTGCTATCAAACTCACGTTCTCCATTTGTGCTATTGAACCCACATTCTCCATTCACAATGTTTTTCTTTGCTAGTTATGCCCTCTTTTGGGCTTTTTAACACTCCTGGGTCCAATCCATTCCTCATGAGGCCTCTTTTATGGTCAACTGCGTCCACAAGCCTAAATTGGCCTTTCATGAAACCTCTTCTGGTCGACTACTTCTCTGGTTGATTTCCTATAATTCAAAGTCTTCAAAGAAACTTTTTTTCTTTTGGTTGGATTTTAACCCTTTGTGAAAATCCTAGCCAACACGTGTGCTTGCAACCGTGTCAGACACCTGAGAGAGTCTTACTTAAGTGGCATAGTGAATTTAAAGCATATATGGCACTCTCTAGTGTTCATAGTGGGACATGTGGGGCACATCAAATAGGTCATTAATGAAATGTATTTTGTTTCGACAAGGAATATATTCGCCTACCATACTTAAAGATTGTGTAGATTTCTACAAAGGATGTCAAGAATGCCAAATCCATGTAGGCGTACAACATGTCCTTGTAAGTGAATTACATTACATTGTGAAACCCTGGCCTTTCATAGGATGGGCTTTAGACATAGTTGGAGAAATTTGACCAGCATCACCAAAAAATCAAAGGTATATTTTGGTAGGTGTCGACTATTTCACCAAGTGGGTTGAAGTGATACCATTAGCAAACATTGATCAAGAAGTTGAAATTGAACTCATCCAGAAGCATATCATTTATAGGTTTAGAGTTCCAAAGACTATTACAACTGACCAAGGATCAGTTTTTATTGGTCAAAAATTTCAGGATTTTGCTAACGAAATGGGATTCAAATTACTGACATATACACCTTATTACGCCCAGGAAAATGGCCAGGTCGAAGCAGCAAATAAAGTGGTGATTGGGTTGATTAAGAAACATATGGGGAAAATTCCAAAGAATTGGCACAAGACGTTGGACTAGATCTTATGGGCTTGTCGAACTATCCCTGAAGAAGCTATAAATGCTACACCATCTCTACTGACATATGGTTATGATGCAGTGTTGCCAATTGAAATTTACCTACAATCAACTAGGATTCAAAGAGAACATGATATTCCATCTGAGATGTATTGGAATATGATGTTGGATGAATTAGTTGAGGTAGACGAAGAAAGAGTAATTGCCTTAGAGTTATTGAGAAGGTAGAAGAATAGGGTGAAAAAAGCTTATAACAAGAAGGTAAAAGTTAAGTCATTTTTGACTGATGACTTAGTTTGGAAAGTAATTATGCCCATGGATCGAAAGGATATAACCTTAGGAAAATTGTCCCCTAAATGGGAAGGCCTTTTCCAAGTTATCCAAGTTTTTTCTAATGGTGCATACGAAATTGAAGAGTTAAACAAGGACAAAAGAATCTTGAAGGTGAATGGAAAATATTTGAAAATATATAAACTTGAACTTCAAGAAATCAAAATAATGCAAGAGTAGTACACACACAACAGTCCAAGCCAATATGGTAAATAAAGAAATTAAAGTTTACCAAAAATGGCTAAGTCTTTACATAAAGCCACTAAGGGCGGCAATTCAAGATAGCAAAAAGAACAGAAATCCTTAGAACATTACAAATTTTAACAAGAAATAATAAGGGAGTGAAGCTTCATTTTGATGTACTTCATTTTTTGGAGTATCAAGCGTTTCTCGCACACAGTCTTGTGGGAATTAAGATTCTCAATTTCTTTAGCTAAGGCCTGAGCTTTTTCAACATGTTTCATCCCAACTTCGACTTCTTTGCTCAGGACGTTCTGGTATAACTTTTGAAGTCTATCCTTTCACTCCTTAGCCTTGGATATCTTAGTTTGAAGCTCTTTGATTTGGGCCTCCTAATTTGTGATGTTTTGATTACAGGCTTCAATCTTCTTTTTATTATGTTTGCTTTCTTTTTCTAATTCAGCTACTTTGGAGGTAGACTCTGTAGTTGCTTCCCATTCAGCAGTTTGAGACTCTGATTTGGTAAGGATCACCTTCGAAGCATCCCTAATTATATTTTAATCAGCAATGACACTATTAATCATCAACCGTAACTCCGTGATAACTTCCGAAAATTCAGAAGTGGTGTCCAGCATTTCCGCTTGCTTTAAGAGATTTTTGAGGGAAAATCTAGAAGAAACATCGCTTTAAAGAAGTTGAAAAAGGTCAATATTGAAGGCCTTTGCTTTGATCTTCTAAATCATAGCATCACCATGCTCGCTTAAAGCTTTATCTCCTGATATCGTCGAGACACTAGCACTTTTTTCAGAGGAAGTCTCCCTAGCATTGATTATGGATTTTAAGTACTCCAATGGTTTGCTTCATTTTAAAGCATATATTTCGTCTTGAGACAGGCCTGTGATGGTCCCAGTCAAATGAGCTTTCCCCTCAAGAGCAACATCAGTAGTCACTGCATTGCTGACTGGTTCAGGTGTTGGTTTTTCTTTAGAATTGTTTTTCTTTTCATTGCCATCATCAGCACCAAGGTTTTCATCTTCAATATCTTCCATGTCAACATCTACATGATAGTTGAACAGGATTGCATCTTCTTTATCTTCACCTTCTTCTTCTTATTCATCTTCGCCTTCGACACTTGAGTTTCCATCAGCTTGCTCATTAGTCTTGGGAGAACCATCTTCAGACGTGTTTTCGGCAGTTTCCATCTTAGCATCTTGCATTTGGGTATCTCCAATTGGTTTGTTAATTTCAACCATGGACCCTTTCTTATATCCTTTTGGAGATGATGGTTGATGGGTGAAATTTGTTTTACCTTGGGAACTATGGTCTCAGTGCTGGAATTTCCACTCTCAGTTAGTTCTACAATTTGTATATGGGTGGGATCAATTTAATTGAAGGTTGGAGGAATGTTTTCTTCACCTTACCCTTAGTAATATTTAACGAAGATTTAGTAGGAACCTCGGTGGTATTTTTCTTCTTAATTCTTCTTGAAGGTTTGGAAATATTTGGTGAACGATCGCCATCAAAACTTGATAGTTCAACTTTAAGACTTTGTCGGTTACACATTTTGGGCGTTGCTGGTGGTTTTTCGGTGGTTTGAAAAAAAGTATGTCGAAAAATGAGAAAACAACATAACTACTAAAAAAACACGAAGTATAATAGGCAATTCATACCTTAGTTGTGGATAGCATCTTGGTACCTTCGGTCATGGCCTCGACAGAGCTTTTTATAGAGGATGTTTTCCTAGGAATCTTTATAGCTGCAAGAAAAAATAAAAAAAGATAGTTATCATACGAATTGAAAATATAAAGATTTAAAAGTAAAGAGGTTAGTCGAAGAACCTCCCATTCCACACCTTCAAGTATCGGAGAAAGCACGTGAACATGTTCTAGACAAATATGAAGGTGCCCTTTGAAACTGTCTAAGCTATGTTTAGTCAGAACCACCCGCTCAGCGTGTTTTTTCGATTCTTCATGAAGATTATTTACAAAATCCCCATAGACGAACCAGTCTGGAAATGGAGGGCTTAGGGCCACACCAAATTCAGCACTATGTAGTCGAGGAAATCTTGGAGGATACAAGTTAAAATTTGTTTCGTAATGTTGTTCAGGTTTAACGTACGAAGGCAGTTTTAACGTTTCCATTTTTTGATAAATTTCTCTTTCAAAGTCACTGCAGCCTCACGGATGGTTCGACCAATATCATCGGGCCTGTAAGAAGTATCAAAGTATTTTTGGAATGTTTGGATTTCCTTGATATGAGTCGAAGTACCTTTCTTGACCTTTTATTGCATAAAAGCAAAAGCTTTGATGAGATGTTGAGTAAATGCATCAACATATAAGAATTCCTTAGAATAGTAATCATGCCACCAGGAGTCAAATTCTTGAGTGCACAGGAAGTAGGGTTTGAATGCTACGGGATTGAGTTTGGTTTGACCTGAATATTTAGATAGGAGTTCGTTACTTTTCTCTTATGAATGAATCATGTTTTAAGGAGGAGGGAATTCTTCTTTTCAAATAGAGGTTTGGGTAAAATATGGATCAGACCTAACTGTCGAGTGACAAGGTTAGGCTGATAGCTTAACAAGGCAATGTGGTTCTTTTATGGTTGCAGTCTAAGTGGTACCATTCTAGGAATATGGAATGATTCTAAGATAACAATCAACTCTTTTGCTTGACTTTTTGAAGGAGTAGGGAATTTTCTTGTGAACCACTCATGTCCAATCTACCTGGCAGAAATTTGAGCCATAGAAGGAGTGAAATTATAACGCTTCACAAAAACCATTACAAACATGGTAAAAATTTGTTGAAGGTTTCACCTGAAGAAGTGAAAAACACAAGAAGCGGGGGTTGAATTGAAAACTTAAAATCAAATACGCAGTAGACACGATATTTTTATCCTGGTTCGTTTGATCTCAAACTACTCCAGTCCACTCGTCAAGGTGATTTCTCCTCTCTCCAACGAGGACTTAATTCACTAATCAAAAACTGATTACAACACTACTTTGACAACTGCCAAAGTCTTCTTGAGTACAACCACAACCCGGTTAATCTCAAGGAAAACTAGCTTAATCAAGATAAAAGAGTATTTTGTGTATAGTTGTTTTTCCTTACAAAAATAGTATCACAACTGTGATATTTTACACAATTTTGAGCGTAGATATGAATATGTAGGCTTGCAGCATTTTAGAGATATGTTGTAGTTGTATGGAAAATCATAAACGATTTGTCCTCTTAGCTTGTTTATATAGGCATGGAAATCTTGTCCAACATAAAGCGTGATAATGGACATTCAATGCTGTTTCATTATTGAGAAGATTCTTGTCTGAATGAAGTCGTTGCATGTGATGTTGTCTTGATTGAATAGTAATGCTTCAGAATCTTAGAATCTTGCATGCTGCAATTGCTTCAGAACATTGATGACTCAGAGATGTGAGGATCTGATGGTATATGAAACTTCTGTTCAGAATCAGAGTATTCTTCACTTTAGCGCAGGTTCTGATCATCATTCTTCAGTGCATATTCTGATTACCTCAGCTTGGAAGCTTCTATAGCTTAACTTCTGATGATGTTTTGGTCAGAACTTCTGCATACAAAATAACACAAATTTAGAGTGCATATTTGTTCTTTGTGTTTGTTATCATCAAAACTCTAATTAAGGGTTGTAGAATCAAATTATGTTCTAACAATCTCCCCCTTTTTGATGATGACGAAAACTAGGATTTTCAATGAAAAATATAGAACAAAAAGCTTAAGAGAGACTCCCCCTGAGTTGATTACTTCCCTGAAGTTCCTTATCATCAGAGCTTTTGATGCACCTCCTTTTGTCCTTTTCAGAATGTGTTATGTTCAAGCTTTTCAAAAAATATAGAGGTTAAAATATTCAGAATGTTTGAGACTTTGTCCCGGTATTCTGTCATTGAAAATATCTTACTTTCTCCCCCTTTTTGTCAGGTATCAAAAAGTAATATAATCAGAGTCAAAAAGGATGAATTATATTGAAAACATAATGCAATGACAATTTTCAGAAACTAGGAGGATAAGATAAATAATACAGATAAACAGTTTAAAGAAAATATAAGAAGGAGGGGGAAGGCGTGTGAAAAACGCTTCTAACAAGCTCTCGATATGAGTGCTTGAATCTTCCTGCTTTCCCATAATGTATTTGATTTCTTTTGTAGTATTTTCTTGTTTATCCAAAATACCCTTGATCTCTTAGTTTGTATCCTCTTGCTTATCCAGTCTGGCATGGATTAAGGCATTCTCCTTCTTCAACTCTTCCAGAGTTTGCATGACTAGTGACGAAGCTGGTGTATCTACAGGGGTTGCATGTCGTTCAGAACATTTTGTATCCTCTTATGATTGAACTACTTCTTTTGCTGCAACCATGTTTTCTGGAGCAGTAGTCAGAGGGTGACTATCAGAATCTGGTTCAGTGACTTCTGAAGGATGGTGCTCTTTCCAAAGAGCATTATCCAGTGGAAGAATTTATTTCTTGTACCATTGGTTCAGAACTTGATCTTGGAAGGCTTTCAGCTGATCACTGAAGTTCTGCTGAGCCCTTTCATAGCCAAATTCCTTCAGCTTCTGGGTTTCAGAGTTGATCCATTTTCTGAATCTTTCCCATAGAGAATCAGAAGCAGCAGAATTAGAAATCTCTTGACTTGCTTTCTTCAAAGAAGTAATTCATTCCTGCATTTCTGTTTCAAAAATCAACAGATTCTTACCAACATCTGATTTGGTTGAGTTTGGTTTAGGTTTGGGAGTGGCAATTTTGTTTGAGGTGGAAGCTAGTTGGTCCATCACTTGTGGATCAATGATAAGTCTGAGGTTTTCAGTTGGATGGTTGATGGGTGATGAAGTGGAAGAGTTAGAAATCAGGATTGGTGAGTTAGGGGTGTTTGGTGGTGTAGATTCATATGGTGAAGGGATTTCTAGAATATCATGAATAGTGAGAGGTAAGAGAACCATAAGAGATTTTGTTATTCTAGGGATTGGGATAGTGGTATCAGAATCTGAAGGGGAGTCTTCAGATTGGTTTGCAGTAGAGTGTTGAATTTCTGGTTCAGGAATTTCAGAAGATGGGTTTTCAGAAGGAGGAGTGAGAGAGTTTCCATTCTCTAGTTGAGGTGAGTTGAGGTTCAGATGTTCTGGTTGATGAGAGTGTGGTTGTGAATTTTCGGGTTGAGGAGAGTGTGGTTGTGGATTTTCTGGTTGAGGAGAGTGTGGTTGTGGATTTTCTGGTTGTTGAGGTTGAGTGTTTGGATTTTCTGGGAGTGGTGAGGAAAAGTCTTGATCAAACAGTTCAATATCATATAGAACTTTAGCAAGTTCTGGTTGATGATGTTCTGGATTTGGATTTGGATTAGGGGAGTGAGGTTCATTCAAGAAGTTTCCAAGAATTACAGATGGGTCAAACTCTATGTCAAAATCCTTAAATGTTTGGGGTGAAGGATTTTCTGTTGGTTGAGGGGGAATGGTTTCAGATGTTGGAATAGCTATTGACTCTACAACAGAAACAGAAGATGGATTACCTTTCTTTTTCACAGCTTTAGGTATCCTCTGTAAGGATCCTTCTCCTGTTGCCTTCCTCTTTTTGGATTTCTTTAACACAACCTCTGGAGCTGGCTTGTGCAGATCTTGGATGTTGATTTCTGGAATAGTCCTATCAGCTTTGCAAGCCTCAAGGTTACTGACTATGATTTCTGGAGAGGCATCTATCTCAAAAAATAGTGGAAAATCCTTCAGAGGTATTCTCCTAGAAGTGATGACCTCATGATAAGAAGTTGTTGGTTCCTTCTTAATGTTCTCAATAATCTTAATTTTCTTCATATTCTTGGCATTTAAGGGTTTCCCAGCGGTTGCTTCCAGAGTACTGATTTCTTGAGCCTCTGTCAGATGTTTTATCAACATGTTTTCTGTTAGAATATCTGAAATCAATCTTCCAAGAGGAATCCAATCCATCTTAGTTCTTTCTTCTTCTCTTGTCTCTTTCACACTTGTTCTGAGATGGTTGAAGAGCAAGTGTGGAAGGTTTATCTTGGTCTTCTTTGTAATGAAGTAAATCAGAAACTGTTCCATTGATGAAGATTCAGGAGCACTGAGATTCTTGAGACTTGATGATGATGCCATTGTTCACACGGATTCTTTGAAGAAAAATAATGTAAAGGGTTTTTGAAAAAGACTAGAACAAGAGAGAATATAGATGAGGGTAAAACGTGAATGAATGAAATAGTAAATTGAGTTTATATAGGTTTTTAGAAAGCGTAATCAGTAAGAAAGAAAATAAGTAATGAGTATATGCATTAATGAAACCTGAAATTAGGGGATTTAGAGAGATATTGAACAGTTACCACTGACAAGTGTCTCAATGCATCCAATCAGAGCCTTGGACCCTTCAAAATTTGAACGCGTGTTCAGCCTCAGAAGGTAGCTTGTGAGAGGATGACAGATGTTTGATGATGTGAACTGCACGCCTCTATCCTTGAAATGAAACGTTCATATCTTCATAGATAGATTCTGAGGCAACTGTACTTCTAACTTTCTCAAATATGTTGAAGTCTTCAAGTTGACTTTTCATCCAGAGCATTTGAGTGTTACATCCAGTAGCTGCTATGTATTCAGCTTCTGCTGTTGACAATGCTATTGTGGACTGTCTCTTGCTGGTCCATGAGATCATATTGTCTCCCAGAAACTGGAAGCTTCCAGAAGTGCTTTTACGCTCTACTCTGTCTCCAGCAAAGCCAGCATCACAGTATCCTACTAAGTTGTATTCAATGGATTTTCTATTAAAAAAAACCCAGATTAGTAGTACCTTTCAGATACTTGAAAATTTGCTTAACTGTTGTTAAGTGAGATTCTCTGGGATCTGATTGGAATCTAGCATATAAGCAAACACTGAATAAAATATCAGGCCTTGAAGCCGTCAGATAAAGGAGAGAGCCAATCATACCTCTGTAAATTTTCTGCTCTACCTTTTTGCTTACCTCTTCCTTTTCCAGAATGCACATGGGATGCATTGGAGTCTTTGAGGGCTTACATTCTGAGAGTCAAATTTCTTCAGAAGTTCTCTGACATATTTGCTCTGATGAATGTAAGTTCCTTCTAGAGTTTGGTTTATATGAATGCCCAGAAAGAATTTGAGTTCCCCCATTAAGCTCATTTCAAACTCTGCTTGCATGCACTTAGAAAATTCTCTTCCCATAGAAGGTTTAGTGGATCCAAAAATGATATCATCTACATAAATTTGACAAACTAAAATGTCATTATTAAATTTCTTACAGAACAAGGTTGTGTCCACTTTCCCTCTGGTGAATTCCTTTTCTAACAGGAAGTTACTTAGTCTTTCATACCAAGCTCTGGGAGCTTGTTTCAGACCATAGAGTGACTTCTTTAGTTTGAAAACATATTCTGGGTGTTTGGAATTTTAAAAACCAGGGGGTTGGTGCACATATACCTCTTCATCTATGTAGCCATTTAGGAATGCACTTTTGACATCCATCTGATACAGAGTGATGCCATTGTTTACAACAAATGAGATTAAGAGTCTGATAGATTCTAACCTGGAGACTGGAGCAAAGGTTTCTGTATAGTCTATCCCTCTTGCTGACTATAACCTTGTGCCACCAGTCGTGCCTTGTTTCTGATGACTTCTCCTTGCTCATTCAGTTTGTCTATGAACACCCACTTTGTTCCAATGGCGTTGAATCCTTTTGGTTTGGGAACCAGATCCCATACGTCATTTCTGGTGAATTGATTTAGTTCCTCCTGTATTGCCAGAATCCAATCATTGTCCAGAAGAGCTTCATCAATTGTTGTTGGTTCAATCAGAGAGACCAGTCCCATGAGGGATTCTTCAGAGTTTCTGAATGTTGATCTTGTTCTGATTGGATCATCCTTCTTTCCCAGGATCTTATCTTCTGGGTGAGCTATGCTGCTTCTGGATAATCTTTTCTGGAGTTGATCAACAGAAGGTACTGGATCACTTGTAGCATTTCTTTCTAAAGTTGTTGGAGCGTCTCTGTCGATAACTTATGATGAGTTGTCTTCAGTACCTGTGAATTCAACTTCATTATCTGCAAAGAATTCATTCTGCTTTGAATTTTGAGGGTCAAGCTTATCATCAAATCTAACACTGATTGACTGTTCAACAATCTGTGTTTCTGTATTGTATACTCTGTACCCTCTTGAGAATTCAGAGTATCCTAACGTAATACACTTTTGTGCTTTATAGTCAAACTTGTTCATATGATCTTTAGTATTCAGAATAAAATAGGTGCATCCAAAAGGATGGAAATAAGAAATGTTGGGCTTTCTGTTCTTCCACAATTCATATGGAGTCTTCTCCAAAATAGGTCTTATAGAGATTCTATTCTGAATGTAATACGCTGTGTTAATTGCTTCTGTCCAGAAGATCTTAGCAATGTTAGTCTCATTGATCATGGTTCTGGCTATTTCTTGCAGTGTTCTGTTCTTTTGTTCTATAACTCCATTTTGTTGGGGAGTTCTAGGACAAGAGTAGTCATGCAAGATGCCTTTTTCATTAAAAAATGTTTCAAATTTTTTATTTTCAAATTCTCCACCATGATCACTTTTGACTTTGACAATTCTAAGATCCTTTTCATTTTGAACTTGGTTATAGAATGCAACGGACACAGAATGTGACTCGTCCCTGTGTCTTAAGAACTTTACCCATGTCCATCTGCTATAGTCATCTACGATCACTAACCCATACTTCTTGCCACTAACAGACCCAGTTTTTACTGGTCCAAATAAGTCTATGTGTAGAAGTTCCAATGGCCTAGAGGTGGAAATAACATTTTTAGATTTAAAAGCAGGTTTTTCAAATTTTTCTTTCTGACATGCTTCACATAGAGCATCTGGGCTGAACTTCAGATTAGGAAGTCCTCTAACCAGATTGAGTTTGTTAATATAAGTTAATATTCTCATACTAACATGCCCCAATCTTTTGTGCCAGACCCATTGCTAGTTGTTAACAGAGAGAAGACATTTTACATTCTGACTCTTTAGTTCAGAAAGTTTTATCTTATAAATGTTGTTTTCCTCTTTCCATTAAAAAGGATAGTTTCATCTTTCTTACTAACAGGTTTGCATGAATTTTGATTAAAGATTATATCATAACCGTTATCACTTAATTGACTTATGGATAACAGGTTATGCATTAATCCATTAACTAAGAGCACATTATTTATAGAAGGAAGATTACAATTACCTACTGTTCAAGAGCTAATGATCTTCCCTCTTTGGTTGCCTCCAAAGCCCACGTAGCCTCTAGGTTTAAGTTCCAGGCTATGGAACATATGTTTTTTTCCTGTCATGTTTCGAGAGCATCCATAGTCCAGGTACCATCACTGGTATTTTAGCCTTGCTGCTAAAGATATATGCTACATATATAATGTTGTCCTTAGGTACCCATATCTTTTTGGGTCCTGGTTTGTTAGTTTTACCAAAATTCTGGTTGAATTTTAGTTTGACAGAGTAATCATTACTAGTGTATTTTAGGTCATGTGTGTGCCCATATGTGAAGTGTGATTTTAGTGGTGTGCGTTTTATGACAAGGTCCGTGACTTTCTTAGGTGTAGATACCTTACCTTGGTATCCTATTCCTTTTCTGCCATTCCTGCTAACTCCATAGATAATTGAAGCCATCTTGCTTTTATCTATGTTTTTAGCCAGAAACTTCTGAATGTTGTGATCATACTCTTTGATGATTTTATCAGCATTACTTGGAGTCTTTGAGATAATTTCTTTCTGAGAGTTTTGTAAATCATTTTCTAATTTTGAAACCTTTTCTTTTAACTCAGAATTCTCTAATCTAAGACTCTCAGTCTTTTCAGAGTCAGAGACAAGATCCCTTTTCAGGTTCTTGAATTTGACTCTGATTTGCTAATATCTTTCCAGAATTTCATTCAGACTTTCTGCAAGTTCAGCCTTAGTAAAATTAACAGTGAAATCAGGGAATACCTCTTCTGTGTCTGATTCTGAGTCTGAACCAGAAGCTTCACTGTTTTCTAACACATTTTCCATAAGAGCTATGTTGGCTCTTTCATCATCTGACTCTGAGTCAGCATCAGAAGTGTCTGAATCATCCCATGTTGCCATGAGTCTTTTCTTCTTCTCCTTGAAGAAATTCTTTTTGGGCTTCTCCTTCTGAAGCCTTGGACAATAACTTTTGTAGTTCCCTTGCTCATTGCACTCATAGTGGATGATTTCCTTGTTATTTGACTTTTTGTGTCCTGAAGAACCTTCAGATCTTCTGTGTCTAGAAGAGGACTCAGACTTTCTGTATCTGAAGGAGGATTCATTTTGATTCTCTGATCTTCTCGGGTTTCTGAATTTCCTTTGTCTCTGCTTCCACAGTTGATTGACCCTTCTGGAGAGGAGAGACAATTCATCTTCTTCTGATGAGGATCCATTAGAGGTTTCTTCCATAGCCTGCAAAACTTTAGAATCAGTTTTTTTTGTTAGATTTTAATGCTAGAGGCTTACCTTACTTTTGTGGCTCATCTTCTTCTAGCTCTATCTCGTGACTTCTGAGGGAGCTGACAAGTTCCTCTGGAGATATCTTGTTGAGATATTTAGCTAGCTTAAGTGTAGTGACTATTGGCCTCCATTACTTGGGTAGACTTTTGATGATCTTCTTTATGTGATCAGCTGTAGAATATCCTTTGTCAAGAACCTTCAGCCCAGCAACAAGAATTTGGAATCTTGAGAACATTGCTTCTATGGATTCACTGTCTTCCATCTTGAATGCTTCATATTTCTGAATGAGCGCAAGGGCCTTGGTTTCTTTGACTTGTATGTTGCCTTCATACGTCATTCTCAGAGAGTCAAACATGTTTTTGGTGGTCTCTCTGTTTGAGATTTTCTCATATTCTGAGTATGAGATAACACTGAGAAGTATTGTTCTGGCTTTATGATGGTTTCTGAAATCACGTTTTTGCTGGTCAGACATCCTTTTTCTGTCTATCTTCTGACCACTTTCGTCCACTGGGTGTGTGTATCCATCAATTACCATGTCCCATAGATCTGCATTATGAGCCAGAAAGAAGCTCTCAATTCTGTCTTTCCAGTAGTCAAAATTTTCTCCATCAAAGACTGGAGGTTTGCCACTGATTTTGTCCTTATCCTCATGATAGTCATTGCTGATGTTTTGGCTTGGTCCTACCATAGTGTTTTTCTAAAGCTTGGATCTTGTACTGACACGGTTAAGTGTATGAACTCAGAACCAGGCGCTCTGATGCCAATTGAAGAAGTGAAAAACATAAGAAGGGGGGGTTGAATTGAAAACTTAAAATCAAAAGCGCAGTAGACACGATATTTTTATCCTGGTTCATTTGATCTCAAACTACTCCAGTCCACCCGTCAAGGTGATTTCTCCTCTCTCCAACGAGGGCTTAATTCACTAATCAAAAACTGATTACAACACTACTTTGACAACTGCCAATGTCTTCTTGAGTACAACCACAACCCGGTTAATCTCAAGGAAAACTAGCTTAATCAAGATAAAAGAGTATTCTGTGTATAGTTGTTTTTCCTTACAAAAACAGTATCACAACTGTGATATTTTACACAATTTTGAGCGTAGATATGAATATGTAGGCTTGCAGCATTTTAGAGATATGTTGCAGTTGTATGGAAAATCGTAAACGATTTGTCCTCTTAGCTTGTTTATATAGGCATGGAAATCCTATCCAACATAAAGCGTGATAATGGACATTCAATGTTGTTTCCATATTGAGAAGATTCTTGTCTGAATGAAGTCGTTGCATGTGATGTTCTCTTGATTGAATAGTAATGCTTTAGAATCTTAGAATCTTGCATGCTACAATTGATTCAGAACATTGATAACTCAGAGATGTGAGGATCTGATGGTATATGAAACTTCTGTTCAGAATCAGTGTATTCTTCACTTCAGCGCAGGTCCTGATCATCATTCTTCAGCGCATATTCTGATTACCTCAGCTTGAAAGCTTCTATAGCTTAACTTCTTATGTTGTTTTAGTTAGAACTTATGCATACAAAATAACACAAATTTAGAGTGCATATTTGTTCTTTGTGTTTGTTATCATCAAAACTCTAATTAAGGGTTATAGAATCAAACTATGTTCTAACATCACCCTTCTTCAGTTAGGGTTAGTTAAGCCAAGCGGGTTTTTTCGACACTCCTATTTTTGATTTTGTCAGAATCTGCATCGACGGGGTTAAGATATGGAAGAGAAGCTTCGAAAGAGGCATTCAACCATAGTTGAAGCAACTAGAAAGGACCAGCAAACAACAGGCTTCATTTCCTTTTAGGATTCTTGATGTCAATTACTCCTTCGCCCAGAGACTCATAAAGATGATCCAAGATCATTTGGCTCAGACAAAGATTGTGTCCCGCATGGAGTTGGTTTTCTATAATGATGAATTTCTTAGTCACTTAAATATATCTTGATCAAAAGATGTAAGGAGTCAGCCATAAAGTAAGAAATGCAATATGCTATCAATCAGATACTTCGTCAGATTCTTTATCATGGTAGTGTTTGATGTGAGTGTTGTATTTTTCTCTAGATATTTCTAAATCAATCATGTCTTCATCCATATAGTTTGGGTCGAAAACATCGCCAATAGGTTTAAGTCCTACAATGGCGGCTATGTCAAAAAAGGGTTGGTGTCATGCTTGAGCAATAAGCAGGTCCTATTTTCGACAATTGAATTAAATCAAAAATACCCATGTCTTTCCCAACTTGGGATTTTTCCTTTTCTATCTTTGCTAACCAAGCTAAGTAAAGGTTTATATCCTTAGGATCCCTAAATAAAGGAGAAGTTCGAAAAACCCTAAACCCATTATTCATATAACCTAAATTGATAGGTTCATCCGTCAAAGGATTTCCTTGTTGATCAGGATGAGGTTTTTCCTCAGTATGAACTTCATCTTTAACCTTAGGTTTTCTAAAATTTGCTATGGGTTTATATACCGAAATATTAACCTAAAATTTGATTTTCCACTCATGTGAAAAAATTAAAATACCTCTATAATACGGAAATATATCTCCAGGCGCACCCCAAACACATTCGTTCCTGAATCAAATCATAAGGCTATGTAAAAAATATGGATAAGCATCTCCGTGTAACTTATGATGATGCGTCTTCAGGCGTTGTTTTGATCAAAAGGACATCAAGCTCTTTCTCCTTCCTCACTTCTCAAAATACTCTTTGAAACTCTCAAACTCTCAAGTCTCAAACTCTCTCAGCTCACATTCTCTCAAACTCATTCAACTCACTTCAAAGTTTCTTCCATCAACATCAAATTGATCAAAGAGTTCACTCAACATCAAACTAAACTCACATTTGGTAAGTTTTTTATTTATCTAAACTTTTTTTTATTTCTTAACATAGTTGTAGAAATTGAGAATTAGGTTATGTAATAGGTAGTTTAGATATGTTATTTAAATGATCAATGTTTTTGATAGGCAATTTAAATAATCAATAAATTATTTTGGATGTCTGCATGAACTGCATTTTTTCCATGAGCGTTCTTTTGAATTGAAGAACCTTATGGAGATACATCTTCATGGATGTGATCAACCTGTGACACTTCACTGATATGGAGCGAATCCATCAGTACAACCGGAGGGCGCTTGTTTGGTCTAGTTGCACTCTAAGTTAGTTGAAGGTTGTATGTGAAAGACTAAACTGATAGAGCATCACATTGTTGACGATAATATTTCTGCATATTTTAGTGTTTGTGTGTCATTTTCATAACATTTTTTCAACGCCCTTACTAATGATTCATATGAACCATTTTCAGGCTTGGATTCTCTAACACTTCCCTCGCATATCTAGATGGTCATGTATGTCGACCTAGATTTAGGATATACCAAATGCTTCTGCATTCGTCCTACTCAAAGGGAATCGGGAAACGGAGCCATACAACGTGTATCTTGACTGCTTGCTAGAAAAGGATATACACTTCCATACGTATGTCGATCACTATGAGACGTGTCCCCTTGATGACATAACATTCTACCTTGGATGGTTGGCTTGTGGTTCACTTATGGCGTATCCTCATCTGCCTAAGTGTGTCATATTGTAGTTTTACTACATGCAATTTATTCCCAGGTGCCATTATGAGTCTTCTCCTCCCGCTATGACACGTAGAGATATGGATGCCATGTTTGATGATTATCTTAATCATATGGTACCAGATGAGGCACGAAGTACTATAGCTCTTAGGGACTGGATTATTGGACATAGTTACATTCAGTTTTATTTTAGGGTGTCTGGTTAATTCATCAAGAGATACTAGAAGAGTAGCAGGCTAAGCATATCATGATGTTGATGTATTGCTTAGATGTCATTGTATCATGTAAATTGGGTAGGCGGGTATAGACAGAGGACTTTTCTGAATGGCTCTGAGATGAGGAACGTTTTAGATTCCATAATGGGGGAGGCACGAGAGGCGCTACAGTACATGAGCCAATGTAAGAACGAGGGGCTCGAGTCCGCCATGTGCAGTAGTATATAAGATTTGTATTAAGAGTACTATTTTTATTCTATTTTATTTTAACTTCATTGTGTACTCTGGATTTATTAATTTATATATATCGTTTTCAATTTCATATCATTAATTTATACAAAACTGAAAATCATATTATATCTATAATATATCATAAATTTCATCAGGGCATCTCTAAAACAAAGTCAGAAACTGTTGTTTGGTATGGTTTTGAGGATGCATTTTTGGATTATGGCTTGTGTGAATATGCATATGCATTTGGATTAGGTTATGTAAAAAAAAGGTGTTTCATTTAAGAACACAAGGGGTGTACATGCAATGGTTTCAGAGATGCATCTCCAAAAAATGTTGAGAAAAATATGGGATTCAACTCAAGTATGCATGATTTGGTGAGATGCAGGATGTGTCCGAAGATGTATTTCTGAATTAGAACCTGTCATACAGTGGGAGAATTAACTTTGTTGGTTTTATCCAAATGTTATGGATAGCTAGAGTCACCACCGACTTTTCTTTTATCCAATATTTAGGAAAGGTGAAAAGAACAGGAAAGACCTTTGATAGATTTTGAGTTCGGGGGGTAAGTTATGAAAAGGGAAGGTGTTGGCACCCTTTTCATCTATAGTTATCTACGGGCTCTTAATCGCTAGCTCATTTTTGAAAACTTGCTTTGTGTGTGTGATTTGTTTGAAAATATTTTGAAAATCCAATGTAAGGCTGACTTTGTAATGATTCTTGTATCAGTCCTCAAGAATGCGTACAAAGTGTTTTGAAAATATTTCATTTGAAAGTGTGATATGCAAAATGTTTGTGAGGAAAGTTGCGAGCCAGCGATTAAGAGTTCCTTACCCACTAAAGTCTTTCTTGTTATTTTCCTTCTCCTTTAGAGATAGTGTTATCCATACCATTAGTTTGTGGGTAGTTTTATCTATTGGATATGAAGGGACAGGCGAAGGGTCATCGTATGGTCATTAAAGGCAACAGATAGAGATACTTTAGCAATTGTATCGAAAGGACTAGATCATTTTTTGTAGGCAACGCCGAATGGTCATCGAGGGACTATGGTCTTTATTCAAAGGTATTTTGCTAAAGTATCCTTATTTTCAAGGGACATGACCATGTTTCTGAAGGCAACAAAGAGAGGTTACCCTAGAGGTGTAAAGTGTGAATAGTGTATTCAGTTCAGTTATTTATCTTATATTAGGGTTTGCTAACAGTTATTTTTATCATTCCATACATGCCTAATTACTAGCAGTATAATATACAGAAAAGTAAAGGTGCGGAAAGTAAATCATAAGTTATTACAGGGTTTTGGGGCAATTACATAAAAAAGATGCGGAAAATAAAGTGTAGAAGGTAAGCCCTAGACTATTACATCATGTAAGCAGATACATAATAGAAAAAATATGGAAAGATAAATCTAAACTATTACAAGAAGAAAAATCGTGCGACCTATACAATTTCTCAAAGAATTTAAATGAAAAATAAAAAATGTTTTAAATATGTTTGAATGTGATTTATGAAATTAATTTGATGTTAATTAAAAAAACCTAAGTCTAATTAGTTTTATTTAATAAAAAAAACCTAAAGTCTAATTAATTTTATTATTTCAGGAAATACTAATTAACCTAATTAATTAATAAATAAATAAAAAGTCAAATTTAATCATTGACTAGAAAACCTAAACCTAATTTATCATAGCTTTGGAAAAGTAATTAAATTAATTAAGGGTTAATTAAGAAAAATAATTAGGGTTAGGAAAAAAATTAGGGTTAGTAAATAAAAGAAATTAGAAAAAGAGAGAAAAAAGGTTAAAACTGTCTGGGTGAGTTTTGAACCCACACCCTCTAGACTTCTCAATGCCTAGCTTACCACCAGGCCAAGCGCCTGTTGGTGTTAGAAGAATAGGTCATGCATATAATACATTAAACCTGCATAAATTGGGGAAAAAACAAAAAAAAAGTTGCAAAAGACAGGGATCGAACTCACGCCCATGTATACCAAAACCTTAGCGCGCGCGTTCTTGCCACTGGCGTGGCTGTTTCATCCGTTAATAAAACAAAACCAAATAAATATAAAATAAACAAAAAAAGATGGACCGGAGAAGCGTCGGAGCCCTAGCTCCGGTCATCTTCTCCGGTGAGTATGTTTTCCAAACCTGCAAAACAAAGCATGTTAGTGATCAAATAGAACCCTACCCCCCCCCCCCCCCCCCCACCCCACCCCTAATTTGAGGTTACGAACTCATTGGTGGCCTTAGTCTTGGTTGAATCGTCCTGTACATAGAGATATGAATAAGATAACATAAAACGATTCATACACGGTGATGCGCGATTCTAGCATTATGGGACTCATGCGAGGGTTCAGACTTGTTCTATTACATCTCAGGAAAACATTAGCATGGTTAGTTTCAATCAAAACAACATAAAATTTAAAACACGGAATTCATAAAAATATGTCAATTGGCCAATGCTTGGAATGCTTGTTTCATGCACTTTTGATCATTAAGAACGATAAAGTCTTACCCTATAACACCTCAGGGATTAATTTGAGTGGTTGGTTTACTTTGAAAGTGGTTATACGAGTGGTTTCAAGTTTGCCCTAGTTTGACAAAATTTGAGGTTTTGAGTGGGTGTTCTTGCAAGGTTTTTTTCGTGTCCTTGTTGTCTTAACATGAAGAGTATATATAAGAGAAAAGATTGGGTCAATGCATGGGCTTGGGCCTCTTGCAAACAACCTTTGATTCTTATTTGTAAATAGAATTAGAATAGGATAAAACATGAAGATTTGTTTTGCAAATAAGCTTCACACAGTTTCTCATGCAATCTTGGGCCTCCAAAAGGTTTGAAACAAAAGCCTTTTAAGCCTTACACCTCCTTTTACTATTTATTTGATTTAATTTGCATTTTAAATGAATAAAATTAAAATAAAAGAAATAAAAATCATAAAAAATATAAGAATGGTTTTGGGGGTACCCTAATATGTCATGAACATTTTTGAACTTCAAAAATTAGGCCCATTAGTCAAAAATCCCAAAATAGTTCAATTGAGGTTTATGCAATTTCACAAAATTACCCAACTTGTGCAACTCATAACTTTCTCAAATTTTATCATATGAATTTTATCTTAGACTTTTTGGAAAGCTCAAGATGTCCCCTACAAATCTCATGTTGATCATTTTTTCATTGAAGATTTTATATTGATGTGATTTGCTTTGACAAAAAGTGTCTTTTTGTTGACTTTTGAAATGACCTATAATGTTTTGGCCCATATCTCTCAAATGAAGCATTTTTTGGCCTTGAGCTTAGAGAGACAAAGTTATAGAGAATTGAATTTCCATAAAAATGAGATTTGGTTGAGAATTTTATGATGAAACATGTGAAAGTTATATTTGGTCAAAGTTTAGTTGACTTCTCCTAGAGAAAACCCTAATTTAGCAACTTTTGACTTTTGATGAATCTTTGAGTTTTCTTGATGAATCATGATTAAACTTTGATCAAATGATGAATGTGAGTTCAAAGTGTTAATGGTTACAAAAAATATTAAGGTTTTACTGTAAGTTGACCATATTTGACTTTTTGTCCAATACAGTTGATTTTCAACCATCTAAGCAATTGACTGAGCAAATTTGTGATGTAAGGCTTGAAACTTGACCTGAGGATTCTTTGAAGCATATGAGGAACCATGAAACTCACTTGAGGCATTATAAATCCAATTTTCCTTGATAATACCAAAACCATAATCATAGGCCAGCTGCTTAGGAGGAGGATTCATCTGATCAGTCTTTGAGTAGTCTTGAGCTCTTGAGGACCTTAGGAGTATGAGGAGATATTTTGAAATGGGATGGGAAATTTTGGGGTACAACAGCTGCCCATGTTCAATCTTCTTAAACCTGGAGAGTTAGATTGGCATGCTCGCCATTCAGAATCTGAAGGTGAAAGATGATTGAACACTTAAGTGCCCAGAAATTTGCACTCGTATGTGCATGAAGTAACACTTGTTGGTTGATTATATCGCTTGAATGGGCTTAAAGGTGCCATTCAGAGAGGTGATAGAGTGTCACTGGAGATGGCCTTACATATGCCATCCAAAGTATTTTTTGATAGGAGTATCAGTATGATTCTACGCTTGACTGTATTTGAAGAATGCTTTTCAGAAAATCTCTAAAGGGAAATGCTTTTCAGAACAAAGGCCTTGAAGGAGATGCTTTTCAAAATTCTGTCTCTGAAGGGGAAATGCTTTTCAAAATTAAGCCTTGAAGGAGATGTTTTACAGAATAAAATTTTGAAGGAAATGCTTTTTAGAATGAAGTGCTGAGGGGGAAATACGTTTCAGAACTCTTCTGAAGGAAATGCTCTCCAGAACTTGGTCTCTGGGGGGAATGCTTTTCAGGATTCTGTCTCTGAAAGGGGAAATGCTTTTTAGAATGAAGCGATGAAGGAGGTGCTTTTTAGAATAAACTTCTGAAGTAAATGCTTTTCAGAATGAAATGCTGAAGGGGGAATGCTTTTCAGAACTCCTCTGAAGGAAATGCTTGCTAGAACTCGGTCTCTGGTGGAAATGCTTTTTAGGATTCTGTCTCTGAAGAGGAAATGCTTTTTAGAATGAAGCGCTGAAGGAGGTGCTTTTCAAAATAAACTTCTGAAGGAAATGCTTTTCATAATGAAGTGCTGAAGGGGAAATGCTTTTCAGAACTCCTCTGAAGGAAATGCTTGCCAGAACACAATCTCTGGGGGAATGATTTTCAAGATTTCGTATCTGAAGGGGAAATGCTTTTCAAAACGAAGTGCTGAAGGAGGTGCTTTTTAGAATAAACTTCTGAAGGAAATCACTTGGTCATGTAGATAGTCACCCCGTCTTGTTTCGGGAATTTATCCATAACCTGTCTATAAATTATTGGTAGTATTTGTCTGTTTGTGAATTTAACCTGAAAAGGCAAAGTTAAATATGTGCAATTTCATGATGTAATGCATTTAGTAATGATGCTCTCAAAATAAATGATAATTTTGTATGCATATGTCATGATATTTGTTAATGATGTATAGGTGTAAAATGTCGTTGAAGCGTATCGGTAGCTTTGTATAATAATGTCTGGTTGGGGGAAATAAATCCCTGATTATTGTTGTGGATGAAGACAGTAGCTCTTCAATTTTGTTTAGAATTCCTCTACTGGGGATTTCTGCTTTCTGTTTGAGGACATTCTGTTGGGGATCCTCAACTTCTGCTTGGGGATATAAGCATTCAAGGAGAGTCGGTCGTTCATCGTTCTTTGTGAGACTTGTATTCTGACTGGAGATGAAAAAGATGAAATTCTTCTGATTTGATGTTTGTCCAGGTTTTCGGATATGAGTATTAACTCTTCTAGGGAGAACGACGTTGAATGTCATCTGTTTAGAGAAGAGAATATTGTCGAGGAATTTTTGCAATATTGGAGAAATAAACTTTGTTGGGGAAATAAACCCTATTGATTATAGCGACTTCACTGGGGAAATAATCTTTAATGGGATTAACTTGTGGAGAAAGATCTGAGGAAATTTATGGTCAACTTTGAACGTTATCCCCACTCTTGAAGTTTCTCGTAAATACTAATCATGTTTTCATGCATATATTTGTAAATGGTAATCATATTCAAACGCATATGTTCATTTATAATCATTAGGCGTTTTTGAAAACAAAACCGAGAAAGTAAAAATAGTTTTCGAATTTGAAACTGATTGCATCGATTTGGAAAATTTTGCCTATAAACAGACAATTTTATACAAAGAGAAAGAAATCCTAGTAAGAGGAAATTGTCGTAAGAAAAAAGGTGTACAAAGAATAACAGCTATGTGGAAATGACCCCATTGAGTTCCAACTCTGCTATTGCCCCTATGTCTTCAAGCATCTCATCCCTCGTAGTCGGAAGAAGTCGATTAAACTGATCTGTACCATTTGAACTTTGAAGTCGGTAATCATGATAGTTGTAAGTAGACAGGTGATCCAACAAGACATAGTCGTACACTTTAATCCCTAACTTTTGTCTGGACCGCTCTTTCGGGTTTTCAGTCCACCAAGATATCCTTTTTTGCCCAAACCTCCTTTTCAGGTTTTCGACTTACCGGATGTACATTCTTTTTATATATATCCCTAATTTTTGCTCGAACCCTCCTGGTTCGCCGGGATGCCCTTATTTTTCCTAGGTCAGTCAACCTAGCACGTCTCTTTTATGCGTAGTATTTTTTAACTGTGTCTATGCCACAGGGTATGGAAGATCTTCACTTCCCATGGTGGTAAGTATCATAGCACTGCCAGAAAATATCTTCTTGATCATAAATGGCCCTTCGTATGTAGGTGTCCATTTTCCCTTGGGATCATCTTATGGTAAGATGATGCGCCTTATAACCAAATCACCAGTCTGGTACACCTAATGTCTGACTTTCTTATTAAAGGCCTTGATCATGCACTTCTGATACATCTATCATGACAAGCAGCCGCAAGCCTTTTCTCATCAATTAAATTTATTTGATCCAGCCTAGTCTGAATCCACTTGTCTTCATCCAAACCTATGTCTTTCATAATCCTTAGGGAAGGAATATGGGCTTCGACCGGTAAAACAACCTTCGAATCATAGAGAGAAAACAGAGTTGCCCCAGTTGATGTACGTACTAAAATGCGATAACCATGAAGAGCAAATAGTAACTTTTCATGCCAATCTTTGTGCGTTATTGTCATCTTCTGCACAATCTTCTTAATATTCTTATTGGCGGCTTCCATTGCGCCATTCATTTTTGGTTGATACGGAGAAGAATTATGGTGCTTAATCTTGAACTGCATGCAGAGTTCCGTGATCATAGTATTGTTAAGATTGACACCATTGTCTATGATGATCCTTTCAGGTATGCCATACTGATAGATGAGGTTATGCTTAATGAACTGGGCTACAATATTCTTGGTAACGAAGGCAAATGAGGCTGCTTCAATCCACTTCATGAAATAATCAATTGCAACTAGGATGAAATGATGCCCATTAGATGTTGTAGGCTTAACCTCTCCAATCATATCAATGCCCTACATCACAAACGGCCAAGGAGAAGTCAATACATTCAAAGGAACCAGAGGCATGTGTACTTTGTCAGCATAAATCTGGCATTTGTGACAAGTTCTGGAATGACGATGGCAATCAATTTCCATGGTCGACCAATAATAACGCGCTCTCAGAATTTTCATCGACATCGTATGCCCACTGGAATGATTACCAAAAACAACTTTGTGCATATCTTCCATTATCTTCTCAGCCTCCTTCTTGTCTACACAGCAAAGCAAAGTTGAATTGTGATTACGCTTGTACAAGATTTTGTTACTCAGAAAGAACTTGGCAGAGAACCTCCATAGAAATTTCTTATCATTAATAGATGCCCCTTTAGGATAATCTTGAGTCTCGAGGTATATTTTTACTTTATAGTACCAAGGCTTTTCCTCCACTCCGTCAGTAAATACTTCACAGCAATGTGCCGATTCGTCTAATTTGTCAATAGTAATTTGAGGAGCTTCATTTTCCCATATAACTTTGAACATAGATGACATGGTAGCCAATGCGCTTGCCAATTGATTCTCTTCTCGTTGAATATGTTCAAAAGTGATTTCTTCGAAGTATGGAATTAGTGTTAACACATGCTCTCGATAAGGAATGAGATTAGGATGCTTCATATCCCATTCTCCCTTGATTTGACTGATTACTAGGGCTGAGTCCCTGTATACATCCAAGAATTTAATTCTCATATCGACAGAAGCCTTGATACCCATGATGCATGCTTCGTACTCTGCCATGTTGTTGGTACAGTCAAAACATAATCTGACGGTGAAGGGCGTATGGCAACCCTTGGGAAAAACAATCGTAACACCAATTCCATTACCAAGCGTGTTGGAAGCTCCATCAAAAACCATAGTCCATCGAGATCCCAGTTCAGGTCCTTCATCCGCTCCAGGTTTTTCATAATCAGTAACTAGCATAATATTCTCATTCGGGAATTCAAAATTCATAGATTAATAATCATCTACAGCCTGATGAACCAAATGATCTGCCAATAAACTTCCTTTGATTGCTTTCTGAGTGGTGTACTGAATGTCGTATTCCGTTAAGACCATTTTCCATCTTGTTATTCTTCTGGAGAGAGCGGGTTTCTCAAGTATGTATTTTATTGGATCTATCTTAGAGATCAATAAGGTAGTATGAGTCAACATATATTGTCTTAGTCGGAGAGCAGCGCATGCCAAAGCGTAGCAAGTTTCCTCGAGCAGTGAGTATCTTGTTTCACAGTCGATAAACTTTTTGCTAAGGTAGTATATTGCAGGCTCTTTTCAACCAGGCACATCATGTTTCCCCGATACACACCCTATTGAGTTCTCTAATACTGTTAGATACATGATCATAGGTCTTCCTTTAACTGGTGGCATCAAAATTGGAGGCTCTTGAAGATATTCTTTGATTTTGTCAAAGGCTATCTGACAGTCGTTGTTCTACTTTACTACCTGATCTTTCTTTAGTAACTTGAAGATTGGCTCAAAAGTATCGGTCAGATGGGAAATAAATTATGTAATATAGTTCAATCGTCCTAGGAAACCTATGACTTCCTTTTCAGTACGGGGAACTGGCATTTGTTGAATAGATTTAACCTTGATGGGATCAACTTCAATACCTTTACTATTGACGATGAAACCTATGAGTTTATCGGATCTTACCCTAAAGGTGCACTTGTTTGGATTTAATCTTAGCTTTTATTTCTTCAATCTTTAAAACAACTTGTGTAGATGGTCGAGATGTTCTTCTTCAGTCTGGGACCTGGCTATCATGTCATCAACATAAACATCTATCTCATGATGGATCATATCATGGAACAAAGCTAACATAGCACACTGATATGTTCCACCAACGTTATTCAACCCAAAAGGCATAACTTTGTAACAGAAAGGGACCCACTGTGTGACAAAATTAGTCTTTTCCATGTCTTCAAGTGTCATCTTGATTTGATTATAACCGGAGAAACCATCCATGAAGGAAAATACTTTATGCTGAGTAGTGTTGTTAACTAGAACGTCAATATATGGAAGCGGAAAGTCATCTTTGGGACTTGCCCTATTCATATCCCTGTAATCAATACACATACGTATCTTACCATCTTTCTTAGGTACTTGAACCATATTTACAACCCACTGAGGATAGGACGTAACCGCTAAGAAACCTGCATTAAATTGTTTCATAACCTCAACCTTGATCTTTTCAGACATCTCGGGACGTATACGACAAACCTTCTGTTTTATAGGGAGACAACCTTCCTTCATCGGTAGACGGTGAACCACAATATCAGTATCAAGCCCTGGCATGTCTTTGTACGACCAAGCAAAGATCTCAATATAGTCATGCAATATCTAGATTAACCTCTTTTTGACATTGTCTTCTAAGTTGGGACCTATCTTGATTTCTTTCTTGTCCTCTTCAGTACCCAAGTTCACAACTTCGACTGGCTCTTCATACGGTCATATGGCTCTTTCTTCTTGCATTAACAGCCTAGCAAGTTCTCCAGGTATTTCACAATCTTTCTCACCTTCATCCTTGACTTGGTATATCGGATTTTCGAAGTCATAATTGGCAATAGCAGAATTGTTATCAATGGGATCCATAATGGATATGGATCTGCAATTTGTTGTGTGGGTGTGTGTAAGAATACATAGCTATTTTGAAAACGGTAAAGTAAAAGAAAGACAAAGAGCGCAAAATTTGAATGCAAACGTCCAAAAATTTATTAAATGAAAATATGCTGATGAATAATGACAACCCTAACAAATGGACTATTATGCCTCGGGTAAGGCACAAGGCTTAAAGTCATTGTTTAAATTACATAACCAAAACTTGAAAGCAAGAAAACAGAAAATAGCATTTACTCCTGACTAAAGGAGATCGGTATAAATTCTCTAGCCTTCCAATTGTTGAGCCCATTATCGATGGTAGGGAAGATCCAACTATCCATGTCACAGTCACTATCATTGTCTTCCACAGAATTAACATGATTGTTGTGAACTCCATTACTGTTGATGCGGAATGGCGGTCTCCCAAAATTAGCACGAGCACAACGGTCAGCCCTCTGATATTGTGAAGTGAAACCCAAACCAAATTTGTCAGATTTATAAGGAATATCGGGGAGCTGACCTCAAACAGTGCAACCACCTTCTTCAACCACATCCCTAGCATCTTTTAGAGAATCCATCTTTGATGGACTCTTATGAACAGCAGAAGCAACTTTATCAACTGAGGTTGTCTAAGAAACAAATTCAAAGGTCTGGGAAGGAGTCTCGGCGAATTCACCATCCACCTCGACATAATTGAAAGAACTCAAATGGCTTACCGTATATTCTTCTTCGCTGTAAACTGTAACGATATTTTCCCTCATGGGATACTTGAACTTCTGGTGTAAGGTAGAAGTAACAAAACCTTCCCCATGAATCCAAGGGTGTCCCAGCAAATAAGAATAGGATGGATGAATATCCATCACATATAAAGTAAATTCAAAGACATGGGAGCCCACTTTGATCAAGAGATCCACCTCTCCATGCACCGTTCTCTTCGAACCATCAAAAGCTCTTACCACAATATCACTGGTGTGATCGGTGGATCTGGAACTGACTGTTTAACGCTGGTTCGCGAAATGTCGCGGAAGCAAGAGTCGCCACCGTCTTTTATTTTCTCCAAATGGAAAGGACAAAAGCACAGAAAAATTCCTTATAGAGATTGCTCTCGGTTCGGGAGGTAGATTATAGAAAGGGAAGGTGTTAGCACCCTTTCTATCCATGGTTATCCATGGGCTCTTAGATACTTGCTCATTTGTGTTTTCAAAATGGTTTGTTTGCTTTTCAATGTGGGTTTAAAAAAGTTTCTTTGAAAAATTTCAGTTCGACTCATACGTCAGAGTGTTTGAAAAGTTTTGCTTTGAAAGCTTTTGAAAATGTGTTGGTGAAAAGATGTTTTGATTTGTTTGAAGAGAGCAAGTATCCTTGAGAACCTACCTACCCTAAGGAATTCGTCTGTGTAAATGTCCTTAAAAGTAGTGCCATCCCACCATTGAGAGGTAGGTAGCACCACCGTTGGAGGTGTTCGGGTCAATTCGAGTTTTAGGGACATGGTGATCACCAGAGCAATGGGAAGACACCTTAGAAGCTACCCTCATGCCAGGTTCCCGGATCATGAGGACTTACTAAGACGTCCTCTACTCGACGACCACCCTTCGAAAGGCAACAGTGAGGCGTACCCTAGGGGTGGTGTGTGCGATTCGTGTGTCAGATTCATTGATATTTGTCTTGTCATGTTTGTTGTGTTCTACGCTTGATTTTAATTAAGACATTCATTCTTGCATGCTTATTTAACAGTTATAAAGTTTGCGGGAAATAAATCTAAGGCTATTACAAATGGCGCGGGTCCACATCGCCAAAATTAAACCGGACCCGATTTGACTGAAAGATAAATAAAGCGATAAAATAAAGATGCGAAAAGTAAAAATTGTTACAAGGCTTTGGGACATGTACATAATTATAATAAACGACATAAAATAAATGTGCGAAATAAAATAATTAAAACAATGGGCGTTGGACCCTTTTGCAAAAAAAAGAAATTAAATTTAATGAGGAACTAATTAATTTAGAATTAAATGTTTTTGGTATTTTATGTTTTTTAGATTTAAAAGAAAAAAGAATTTATTGAAAATAAAATGCTAAACCCTAGTTCTAATGTTTTTTTAAGTTTATTGTGAAAATATTGAAATTTGACCTAATTTAAACCTAAGTTAATTTACATGCAAAATTCAATTTATAAAAATAAATAAAATAATAATATTATGATAAAAAAGGGAAATTAAGAAGAATAAAAAAAATTAAACCTAATTCTATTTTTTGATTTTAGTTATTAAAAGGATTAAACTTATAACCTAATTAAACTAAATATTTACATGTAATTTATTTATGGAAATAATTAAAATAAAATAAATACTATATTTTTTGCCTTTTTCTGATTTTTATGATATTTTTTCATATTTTATAAAAATAGTTAATTAATTAAAACGAATAAAAAATAAATAACATAACAATTAAAAAAATAAATATGAAAAGAAAAGCAAACCAGGGGGGGTAGCCCCAAATTGGAGGTGTAATTTGGAAATCAAGCCCAATAAGCAGTGGCCCTTTTGACTTTTGCCAATTCGTGTGCTAGCGTGTTGACTTGGGCACAGCACGTTCTTTGATCTGAGCCCTTTGATGGACATGCTAGGACGCGTGGCTGCTTGGATCAAGAAGGCATATGGTACGCCTACGTTACTGAAGTGCATAGGAGTTGCTTTTGAAAAATAACATGGAAGTTTGTAAGACCTGGGGCTCGAACCCAGGTCATGTATCATTCCAAACAACGCACTTGCCACTGAACCATCGCTTGAACATTTAACATATAATAACATATAAATAACAAAAAGAAAAATTGGTTAGTGGCCACTAAAAACAAAAAAACGTGCGCTGATTTAAATGAACCAACCAGCATTTGACACGGCTTCTTCTTCCTCGTTGTCCTTTTTTATTTTCTGAAACATAGAAACAAAGAGCAACGGTTTTAACCCGTTGCTATAGAGGACATATCAAAAAATAGCGAATAGGATTCAGGGCTCCATAAATTGAGCGCGAATATGGTAATCTCTTCGTCCAGGTTTGTTGATTGCATTGGTCTTGGTCTGGAGTCATGATTTTGCTTCGTTTGAGAAGCCCTAATTTTAAAACCTGCAAACCCTAGAATATGGACATGGCAAAACCTTGTATACAGCATGAAAATCCAATTAAATATAATGGTTAGTTTTAAAACTTTGTAAGGAACATGAATATACAATTAAAATGCAATGATCATGCTTCAAAACCAAAATACGATTAGGCAATTTTCTGGGTGCAGTTCACGTTCAATGTACCGGTTCTTTGCGTTTGAATTGATGTTAGGGGTTGGCACACGTTCAGAGTTACCCAAGGAAGCTAATGAGATCAAGATTAGGGCTTGAATCGACCTCTAGAGTTGATTTCAGTTTTGAGTTTTTCAAGCAATTTTCCAAGTTTGTATATTGCTTCTGAGCGCAGCTGAGTGTCCAATGCAATTAGGTTTATGATCAGGGTTATGTAGTGAGATGATTAGGTCAACAAAACTTGATACAATCCAAGGCATTCAATGATTTTGCAAATTGATTTTCTAAGAATCTTTACATATCTTTTTCATGTGCAATTTGGTGTCAATTAGTTCAAATCAAACCAAAACCTTCCATAATTGGCTAAGCACGAGATATTGATAGTAAAACATGCATGAAAAGATTTTTTTAGGTCAAGTTTATATTTTTCACATATTTAAATAATTTAAATGAATTAATATTAATATAAATTCAAATAAATAATTAAAAATTGAGAAAATACTTCCCTTTGGGCCTAATGGTCGTGCATAGGCTTGGCATGAAGAAACTTGGAAGAAAAATGGGCCCATTTGCATTTTTGGATCATTTGAAGTAAAGTTGACTTTCAAAAATTTCCAAAACTTTCCCAACTTCCACAAGGCATAACTTGCTCAATTTTTAAGCTTTTCACATGTTCTTGGACATTTTGGGAAGGTGTTTGAGTCCCTTAACCAATGCCTTTGGTCCCATGTCATTTTGATTTACCAATCTCAAGTTATGGCCTTTGACTTAAAGTCCCTTTTTGTTGACTTTTGAAAATGACCTATAATGTTGAAATTGATAACTTTTTGTGAGAGCATTTCTTGGACTTGGAATATGAAGATGAGTTGTAGGAAATGTCTTTCTCTTCAAAATGAGCTTTGGATGGAATTTTTCTGATAATCGATGTGAAAGTTATGCCCTGGTCAATTTCAGTTGACTTTTTCAGCTGTCCAAATATAGTAACTTTTGCATCTTGATGATTTTCTGAGCCAAATTTTGAGAATCATGATCAAGCATTGATCAAATGATGTTTGTGGCTTCAAAATGATATGTTGACCAAAAATTTGAACTTTTGACTGTCAAATGACTATTTTACCCCTACAGTTGACTGTAGTGCAATCTAGGGTTTTGACTGTGCAATTTTGAGCTGAATGCCTTGAAATTTGATATGAGGATACTTGACCATCTTTGTAAGCATGTGAGACTTGATTGGGCCTTTGAAAACTTCCTTTTCTTGATCAGAACTCAAACCCTAGTTTTGACTGTATAGGAGACAGTTGAACTGCATAACCCTTGGGGAATTTTGTGACTTTGACTTGACAAATCTTGGAGAATATGGGAGGGCAAATTTTGGGGTACAACAGTTGCCCCTGTTCAATCTTCTTAGACCTGAGGATGCAGATTGGCGGACGTGCCTTTCGTAATCCGAGGGTAGAAGATGATTGGACACTAGAGTGCCCAGAAATTTGCGCTCACATAGTAGCAGTGATGGGGGGAATGGGCTTATAGATGCCATTTGGAGATTGCTGGATAAGATGATGGGCTTATAGATGCCATCTGGATGTTGATCGCGTAGGAGATTCCTTAGCGAGAACCTGCATACCTGCAAAAGAGAAAACGAGTACCTGACACGTTGCAGGAGCTGATTTTAGATGCTTGGTATAGATGTGTCCTGACTGGTTACAGGAACTGAGTCTGGAGCTTCAAACGCTGATGAATGAACCAGAGATGGTTACTGCCTTAGCATGATAAGAGAACCTTGGATGACTTTAGCTTCAACAACGCTCGTTGAGAAAAATCTTGGCGGGAATTACCATCTTTGCAGTATTGGGCAGCGAACCCTAGGCAATTATAATCCGAAAGGAATGATCACCTCACACTCATCGTCGGAGAGGGAAACATCTGAAAAGGACTTACCACCTCACACACCGTCGGAGAGGGAACCATAAGAGAATAACACTTCACACTCATCGTCGGAGAGGGAAACATCTGGAAAAGGGATTACTACCTCACACACCGTCGGAGAGGGAACCATAAGAGAATAACACCTCACACTCATCGTCGGAGAGGGGACCATGATTTCTGCTGAGTCTTTGTCAGAAAAATCTGTTGGGAGTCGATTTAGCTGGACTAGAGAGGTTTTTTTGATAAGGATGTGATGAAGGAATCTGAGACGATTACTACCTCAGCAAGATGATGAAGGAATCTGAGATGATTGCTACTCCAAATATATGATGAAGGAATCTGGGATGATTACTACCTCAGCAGGATGATGAAGGAATCTGGGACGATTACTACCTCAACGGGATAATGAAGGAATCTGGGACGATTACTACCTCAACGGGATGATGAAGGAATCTGGGACGATTACTACTCCAAATATATGATGAAGGAATCTGGGACGATTACTACCTCAACGGGATGATGAAGGAATCTGGGACGATTACTACCTCAACGGGATGATGAAGGAATCTGGGACGATTACTACCTCAGCAGAAGGATGAAGGAATCTGAGACGATTGCTACTCCAAATATATGATGAAGGAATCTGGGACGATTACTACCTCAACGGGATGATGAAGGAATCTGGGACGATTGCTACTCCAAATATATGATGAAGGAATCTGGGACGATTACTACTTCAACGGGATGATGAAGGAATCTGGGACGATTACTACCTCAGCAGGACGATGAAGGAATCTGGGATGATTTCTACCTCAACGGGTGATGAAGGAATCTGAGACGATTACTACTCCAAGTATATGATGAAGGAATATGGGACGATTACTACCTCAGCGGAATGATGAAGGAATCTGGGACGATTGCTACTCCAAATATATGATGAAGGAATCTGGGACGATTACTACCTCAACAGGATGAAGACTTTTATCTGTTGATCGTTCTTTCCTGAAAAAGTAACGAATTAGTTGTATGCAATGTCATGATGCGTGAATTGCATGATTTTCAGATGTTCTCAAAAATAAATGAGATTGGGGTGATATGATGCGTCTATGCATGCTATAATGATGTATGTGACGTTTTATGAATGTGTTTTTCGTCTAGGAAAGTAAATCCTTGACGGGTGCCGGGAAGTCGTATCCTGGGCTGATGTTGAAGAATAGATTTTGCTTCCGCTGGGGATGATAGTTGCAAGTATACCGGTAGGAGAAAATAACTCCGTTGCGGAACAATCTTGGCAAATGGAAGATTCTGCGGGGAGAAAAAGACATTCTAGCGACCATGATGGGAAGAAATACTCTGTGGGGAGAGGAATGCTTTTGCTGAATTGTTAATGATAACTTGCTGAGGAGACCTTGCTGTATTGGAAGTATGAATGAACTTCGCTGGGGGTAAGAAGATTCCGTCAACGACACTCTTTCCGTGGCTTTTGGCTGAGGATAACCCAGTTATATCCTGTTAAGGAAATAACTCTTTAAATAAAGCCGGGAGACGCATTCGTGCTTCGTGAGGATGAGCTTCCCGAATCGTCTGGGGATAAGTTTATTGCTTGGGGAGATGTATTCCAACTTTCCTGGGGAAGCTGGGTTGGACTCTCCTGGGGAGGTATTGAACTGTATTGGTTACGTTCTTCAACAGGACCTACCCTGATACCTTGGAGGATAGAACAATCAAACTGCTCAAACCAACCTTTATTGCCCCTGTTTCTTGTGGGGTGCTGATAGTTGTTGGCGGACAAACCTTCTTCTGGTAGACAGATGACAAGAAGACGGGACATAGTCGTACGCTTTGATCCCTAACTTTTTCCTGGACCGCCCTTTCGGGTTTTCAGTCCACCGGGATACCCATTTTTGCCCAAGCCGCCTTTTCAGGTTTTCGACTTGCCGGGTGTACAGATTTTTTCATTTCATCCCTTATTTTGCCCGAACCCTTTTGGTTCGCCGGGAAGCCCTTATTTTTGCCTAGGTATGTCAACCTAGCGGGTCTTTGATTTTGCGTAGTATTTTTCCGACTATGTCCACGCTCTCAGAAAGTAGGGAGTTGCCCCTGTTAGAAGTGCTTTGTCATGCCACCAGAAGATGTTTGATCAGGCAAGATTCGTTGTTTGAGATGCCCCAAGTGACTCAGGCGGAGATCTGCCCCAGGCTGATAGGCTTTTTTGAGAGATTCTCCGAATCTTGACTTAACTGCCCCAGATGGTAGACCATGATCATGCCATGCCCCTTGATTGGAGATACTCTTGTTCATTAGACTTTTATTGTGCGAATTTTCCTGCTGTTCAAACAAAAAGTCATATGCCAACAAAGTTATATTAAAAATGCAAAGCTTATGTCTGTCTTGAAGATTTTGAAGATGCATTCTTTTTCATAAAACAAGTGATTGTTTGTAAAACGTGATGTCAACTTTGTATTTACTGTAGGCCTTCAGGAGTCAGGATACCTTTCGTACAGTATGCTTTCGAACTAACCCATGCTTCAGCTAGGACTTTTAAGGGTTATAACGTGGCTTTGGTTCGCGGTTTAAGAAACAAAGGATAAAGGCTCAAATTTTATTTGTACCCACCCGCTCTTCGTGATGTTCTCCAAACCTAAACTCAGTTGATCGTGCGTTAGACCTTGCTTGAGTCTTTGCTTTGATGTTCCAATAATGGTTCAGATGTTGATAGCTTGTTTTGAATAGGCAGTCATTTCTTTTTTTTTGGTTGAGGGTTTGTATGACCTCTTTCTTTTTGATTTGTTATCCCTGTTTTTTTTGCCTGAACTGTTTCCTTATTTGGAATTACAGTCAGCGGGATGCCCCAGTTTCATTTAGACTTTTTGGGCTTTTCATTTATGAATTTTGATGATGACTGCCTGTCCTTTTGGTTGTTCTGAACCATCATTGTCTTTGTTCGTTTTGTAAAGATCTCTTCGGTGCCATTCGTTATGCACTTGGATCAACTGAGAAGACTACCCTGCCCCGGGTTATGATAAAGGGTTTTAATTTTCGAAAATAAAAACTCCTACTTCTTTGGCTCAGATGGGTTGACGAGGGATTATCATCCTTATAACTCCAGTGTTTAGGAATTGAAACAATGCATGTACCTCATCAGCGGGGTCTGTTCAAAAGCATATTGTAGATCGTGGTATCATTTTCGTCATTCTCCCTCAAGAGGCATAGAATTAACGAGAGTTGACATCAGAAAAAATATGAAAACAATTTGCATATAGTGAATGCGAATATATTGATTCAAAATAGACATAAGCGATGCATTAATGTGATAACAATGTTTAACATGAATAACTGTTTGAACAATCAAAGGAAAATACAACTTTGAACGTTTGAATGAACAAAAGACATTCTCGATGATTCGGTGTAGGATCAGTGTTCAAACTCGACCTCCTTGGCGTCAATCAAATCCTGGATCTTGTTCTTCAAGGTCCAACAGTCGTTGGTGTCATGTCCAGGACTGTCAGAATGGTAGGCACATCTCACACCCGGGTTGTACTTGGGAGAGGAAGTGTCAGGATTTTGAGGAGGATCCTTTAGTGTGATCATTTTTGCCTTCAGCAATTGCTGTAATGCCTGAGACAAAGACATGTTGATGTCAGTATACTTCCTATCTTGATGCTTTATCCTACGCCTATTGCTCTTTCTTGGTTGAACGGGCGTGGGATCAGAAATCTGGATTGCCCCTGCATCATGACGACCCTTTTTACCATGTATAGCATTAGACTCCTTCTTCCCAGTGTGGGGCTTTTTCTGAGCATCAGCAGGTGCGGTTTCTTGAATCTTCCCCGACTTGATACCAGCTTCGATTCTCTCCCCAGTCAAGATAAGATCTGTGAACCCAGCAGAAGAATTCCCAATCAGATGGTTGTAGAATGGACCAGACAAAGTCCCCAAGAACATATCAACGAGCTCCCGGTCAGTTAAGGGAGGTTGCACCCTTCCAGCAAGGTCTCTCCATCTTTGTGCGTACTCCTTGAAACCTTCACTTGACCCCAACGACATACCCTGGAGTTGGGTACGCGTGGGAGCAAGGTCGGCATTGTACTGGTACTGCTTATAGAAAGCAGTTGCCAACTCCTCCCAGTTACGAATTTTGGTCCCATCCAGCTGATAGAACCATTCGAGATGAGTCCCTGAAAGACTCTCCTGGAAGAAGTGGATCCATAAATTCTTGTCCACCGTATATGGCTGAATCTTCCGAACATAGGACCTTAGATGCAGCTTGGGGCAAGACGCCCCGTCATACTTAGTAAAGGATGGTGCTTTGAACTTCCGAGGAATAACCACACCAGTTGACAAACCCAGATCTCCGAAATCCAGCCCAGGTACCTGTTGACCCTCCATAGCCTTCAACCTATCCTCCAACTGTTTGTACTTGTCCTCAGCCGGAGGGTACTGTTCGTCGTCGAAATCTGTTTCATTGTCAGAGACCACTGGACTGGGCACCTCCCTCTCATGGTGACTGCTTTCCCTCACAGATGGGGTAGTCCTCTCAGTTTCAGTTTGCGGTGTATTCCCAGATCTGCGTCTAGGGTTGAACAAAACAGTCCTCTTCTTTTTCTTGTCCTTCTTCAAAAGCAGAGCCTTCAGGTCTTGTTGCCCCTGAGTCAAATTCATGATCAGCTCTTGGAACTGGGCGTTCTGAGCCTGGAGGTCCTTGATAGTCTGCTCGGCTGATGATTCAGGATTCATGACGATCGGCTGAAATAAACAGCGGAGAAGGGTAAGCAACCTGTCAAAGGGATACCTGCAATGCAATGATATGTATGATATGCATGTAATGTTTTCAAGGACCTCGCGGGGTAAACAGAGAAACTTTGTTAGCATTGAAAACCGGTAACTTGATTGAAGGTACTTCATGTGGTTGAGAGTCCTTCTTCAAGGGTCAAAGGCTCACCATATCCAGTGGGTCATAGCCCCTGACAGCCTTGGCTAGAGGAAAATAAATCCTCTTTGCCTCTTGCTAGATGTTTGACTTATCATGACCTGCATCACAAGCCCTTGAGATCCTTGAAATGGGTTAGGATGTATGCAATGGTATGATGTCATGCTATGCATGGGGTAATGTAGGTAACCCTGTTATGAGTCCCAATTAAGGACTACAAACCAAAACCTGCAAGAAACTTAGGGTACTCTGTTATGAGTCTTGATTAAGGACTATAAACAGGACCTGCAAGTAGTTAGTACACCCTGTTATAAGTCCCAATTAAGGACTATGAACAAAACCTGCAAGACATCAAGGGTCAGATAACAAGCATGCAAGTAGTCAAGTACGAAGGCACACAAGTCACACAAGAGAAGCCCTTAGGGTTTAGGCCAGCATGAGGTCTAGGTATTACCCTCTTGAAGTTGGTGGGTTCAACCTGTCCTAATCAAAGTAACCGGGTTCTAAGGTTCCCAATATCACGGGGTTGCTTTCATTGTTCATCGTTTCGATTTAGCCACTGAACTGGCGACCGAAATATTCCAGGAAAGCAACCCTCAATTGAGTGTAGTATCGAGTATCAACCAACCTCGGACTGCACCAAAGTCAGTTATCTCACTACCCTAAAGAGGCCAAGATAGTTCAATTAAGGTTCCTAAGGTCTGTTGATGCTTCACGACACCACGCGGAGGCCCCGTACTCTCCTTGACTGAACTCAAGGGTTACCGGTACACACCAAAGTGCCACATCAACGTAGCAGACTGTTTCAACCATGTCGGTATACCCCGCACAGTTCCCTCACAGCCTTGTTGCTACTTTCTAAGAAGGTATTTCCCAGATCCGGGTTAGGATCTATAGAACTCCCAAGCAACCCACAATTTAAAGCATACAAGGAAAACAATTGAAAACATAGTTATGAACTAGCCCTAAGGTACACCCCACTTTAAGTATTATCCCCAGCAGAGTCGCCAGTTCTGTGATCGGTGGATCTGGAACTGACTGTTTAACGCTGGTTCGCGAAATTTCGCGGAAGCAAGAGTCGCCACCGTCTTTTATTTTCTCCAAATGGAAAGGACAAAAGCACAGAAAAATTCCTTATAGAGATTGCTCTCGGTTCGAGAGGTAGATTATAGAAAGGGAAGGTGTTAGCACCCTTTCTATCCATGGTTATCCATGGGCTCTTAGATACTTGCTCATTTGTGTTTTCAAAATGGTTTGTTTGCTTTTCAATGTGGGTTTAAAAAAGTTTCTTTGAAAAATTTCAGTTCGACTCATACGTCAGAGTGTTTGAAAAGTTTTGCTTTGAAAGCTTTTGAAAATGTGTTGGTGAAAAGATGTTTTGATTTGTTTGAAGAGAGCAAGTATCCTTGAGAACCTACCTACCCTAAGGAATTCGTCTGTGTAAATGTCCTTAAAAGTAGTGCCATCCCACCATTGAGAGGTAGGTAGCACCACCGTTGGAGGTGTTCGGGTCAATTCGAGTTTTAGGGACATGGTGATCACCAGAGCAATGGGAAGACACCTTAGAAGCTACCCTCATGCCAGGTTCCCGGATCATGAGGACTTACTAAGACGTCCTCTACTCGACGACCACCCTTCGAAAGGCAACAGTGAGGCGTACCCTAGGGGTGGTGTGTGTGATTCGTGTGTCAGATTCATTGATATTTGTCTTGTCATGTTTGTTGTGTTCTACGCTTGATTTTAATTAAGACATTCATTCTTGCATGCTTATTTAACAGTTATAAAGTTTGCGGGAAATAAATCTAAGGCTATTACAAATGGCGCGGGTCCACATCGCCAAAATTAAACCGGACCCGATTTGACTGAAAGATAAATAAAGCGATAAAATAAAGATGCGAAAAGTAAAAATTGTTACAAGGCTTTGGGACATGTACATAATTATAATAAACGACATAAAATAAATGTGCGAAATAAAATAATTAAAACAATGGGCGTTGGACCCTTTTGCAAAAAAAAGAAATTAAATTTAATGAGGAACTAATTAATTTAGAATTAAATGTTTTTGGTATTTTATGTTTTTTAGATTTAAAAGAAAAAAGAATTTATTGAAAATAAAATGCTAAACCCTAGTTCTAATGTTTTTTTAAGTTTATTGTGAAAATATTGAAATTTGACCTAATTTAAACCTAAGTTAATTTACATGCAAAATTCAATTTATAAAAATAAATAAAATAATAATATTATGATAAAAAAGGGAAATTAAGAAGAATAAAAAAAATTAAACCTAATTCTATTTTTTGATTTTAGTTATTAAAAGGATTAAACTTATAACCTAATTAAACTAAATATTTACATGTAATTTATTTATGGAAATAATTAAAATAAAATAAATACTATATTTTTTGCCTTTTTTCTGATTTTTATGATATTTTTTCATATTTTATAAAAATAGTTAATTAATTAAAACGAATAAAAAATAAATAACATAACAATTAAAAAAATAAATATGAAAAGAAAAGCAAACCAGGGGGGGTAGCCCCAAATTGGAGGTGTAATTTGGAAATCAAGCCCAATAAGCAGTGGCCCTTTTGACTTTTGCCAATTCGTGTGCTAGCGTGTTGACTTGGGCACAGCACGTTATTTGATCTGAGCCCTTTGATGGACATGCTAGGACGCGTGGCTGCTTGGATCAAGAAGGCATATGGTACGCCTACGTTACTGAAGTGCATAGGAGTTGCTTTTGAAAAATAACATGGAAGTTTGTAAGACCTGGGGCTCGAACCCAGGTCATGTATCATTCCAAACAACGCACTTGCCACTGAACCATCGCTTGAACATTTAACATATAATAACATATAAATAACAAAAAGAAAAATTGGTTAGTGGCCACTAAAAACAAAAAAACGCGCGCTGATTTAAATGAACCAACCAGCATTTGACACGGCTTCTTCTTCCTTGTTGTCCTTTTTTATTTTCTGAAACATAGAAACAAAGAGCAACGGTTTTAACCCGTTGCTATAGAGGACATATCAAAAAATAGCGAATAGGATTCAGGGCTCCATAAATTGAGCGCGAATATGGTAATCTCTTCGTCCAGGTTTGTTGATTGCATTGGTCTTGGTCTGGAGTCATGATTTTGCTTCGTTTGAGAAGCCCTAATTTTAAAACCTGCAAACCCTAGAATATGGACATGGCAAAACCTTGTATACAGCATGAAAATCCAATTAAATATAATGGTTAGTTTTAAAACTTTGTAAGGAACATGAATATACAATTAAAATGCAATGATCATGCTTCAAAACCAAAATACGATTAGGCAATTTTCTGGGTGCAGTTCACGTTCAATGTACCGGTTCTTTGCGTTTGAATTGATGTTAGGGGTTGGCACACGTTCAGAGTTACCCAAGGAAGCTAATGAGATCAAGATTATGGCTTGAATCGACCTCTAGAGTTGATTTCAGTTTTGAGTTTTTCAAGCAATTTTCCAAGTTTGTATATTGCTTCTGAGCGCAGCTGAGTGTCCAATGCAATTAGGTTTATGATCAGGGTTATGTAGTGAGATGATTAGGTCAACAAAACTTGATACAATCCAAGGCATTCAATGATTTTGCAAATTGATTTTCTAAGAATCTTTACATATCTTTTTCATGTGCAATTTGGTGTCAATTAGTTCAAATCAAACCAAAACCTTCCATAATTGGCTAAGCACGAGATATTGATAGTAAAACATGCATGAAAAGATTTTTTTAGGTCAAGTTTATATTTTTCACATATTTAAATAATTTAAATGAATTAATATTAATATAAATTCAAATAAATAATTAAAAATTGAGAAAATACTTCCCTTTGGGCCTAATGGTCGTGCATAGGCTTTGCATGAAGAAACTTGGAAGAAAAATGGGCCCATTTGCATTTTTGGATCATTTGAAGTAAAGTTGACTTTCAAAAATTTCCAAACATTTCCCAACTTCCACAAGGCATAACATGCTCAATTTTTAAGCTTTTCACATGTTCTTGGACATTTTGGGAAGGTCTTTGAGTCCTTTAACCAATGCCTTTGGTCCCATGTCATTTTGATTTACCAATCTCAAGTTATGGCCTTTGACTTAAAGTCCCTTTTTGTTGACTTTTGAAAATGACCTATAATGTTGAAATTGATAACTTTTTGTGAGAGCATTTCTTGGACTTGGAATATGAAGATGAGTTGTAGGAAATGTCTTTCTCTTCAAAATGAGCTTTGGATGGAATTTTTCTGATAATTCATGTGAACGTTATGCCCTGGTCAATTTCAGTTGACTTTTTCAGCTGTCCAAATATAGTAACTTTTGCATCTTGATGATTTTCTGAGCCAAATTTTGAGAATCATGATCAAGCATTGATCAAATGATGTTTGTGGCTTCAAAATGATATGTTGACCAAAAATTTGAACTTTTGACTGTCAAATGACTATTTTACCCCTACAGTTGACTGTAGTGCAATCTAGGGTTTTGACTGTGCAATTTTGAGCTGAATGCCTTGAAATTTGATATGAGGATACTTGACCATCTTTGTAAGCATGTGAGACTTGATTGGGCCTTTGAAAACTTCCTTTTCTTGATCAGAACTCAAACCCTAGTTTTGACTGTATAGGAGACAGTTGAACTGCATAACCCTTGGGGAATTTTGTGACTTTGACTTGACAAATCTTGGAGAATATGGGAGGGCAAATTTTGGGGTACAACAACTGGGTTTTAGGATAATCCCTTCGTAGTCAAGCTTGTCTAAAGCATATTTTGGAAATACATTCAACGAGGAACTTGTGTCCACTAACACATGAGATAAGGTAGTACCCCTGCACTCAAATGAGACATGCAGGGCCTTATTATGATTCCTCCATGCAGGAGTTAAGTCTGCATCAGAAAAGCCTAGTCCATTATCAGTTGTTAGGCTAGCAATATGATTTTCGAACTGGTCAACAGGTATTTCTTCCAGTACATGAGCAGATTTTAGGAATTTCACCAAAGCCTGAGCATGAGCTTCGGAGAACAATAACAAGGATAGCATAGATATTTTAGAGGGTGTCTGCCCCAACTGCTCAACAATCTTGTAGTCACTCTTTCGAATAATGTTTAATATTTCCTCCATCTCTTGCTTGGAGGGGTCTTCAACATTAACTTCTTTTGGTGCCTCCATATGGGCATGCTCGGTCATATGTTCTTCGCCTCGAGTTTTAGTAGTAGATTCAATAGCGGTGATACGAGCTGGTGCAGTAACAGCCTTCAGAGAGATCTCTAAAGAGAAAACCCTTCCACTTCTTATAACCTTACTAGTCCCAGTAATATTGCCAACATCGAGATTAGTAACTTTAACATTTTCCTCTTCATAGGTCAATGGTTCCTGCTTGACTCCTCGGTAGTAGACATCAGCTCCATAATTCCAAGGGATAGCCTTATCAGAGGAAGATGGAATTGGCCCAGGTGCAGTAATAATTAGAGGAGCAACTCTAGGTTTGGCAGTAATATTCACAGGACTCTTAGAAGTGATCCTTATAGGAGTACCAAAAATTATAGACATGTCTTCTAGATTCAAGTCTTAGGACGTATTCTCCACAAGAGGAGTCTTCTCAATAGGAATTTTCTCAAACAAAATCTCACGGTCATCCATCTGGCACTGGATACCTTCTTTCAGCAACGCACAACCATTAGACTGGGATACACTGTAGTAGCAGTCTTCAGTATAACCCGGAAATAAACCGGCTTGTAGCAGCTTCTCTTTAACAATCATCAGAGGAGTAGTCAAATCATTCACAGTAGAAACATAAGAAACATCTTCAATAGCATTAACGCCTTTCTCATGATTGGCCATAGATGCAGTAATCACATTAAATTCAATCTCCTTTACGTCAATCATGTCTTGGATTTTATTCTTCAGAGCCCAACAGTTGCTAGTGTCATGCCCAGGGCTTCCAGAGTGATACACACTATTTTACCCCAAAAATTTCCCTCTCACTTATCAAGAATTTGCTCACAAGATCTCCTTGGGCTCAAGACTGCACTAGGGTTTGATCAGCTCAAGACAACTCCTTAAGCACTGATGATCAAAATTAGGGTTTGAGATTGCACAAGGATATTTGAACTTCTAATGCCCCATATTATTTTCATGGATCATTATGGACCCTCAAGATTACTCATGTCAAGTTTCAAGCTTTGGATCACATTTTTTATCAGTCAATTGAGCAGTTGACCTAAAAATCAACTGTATTGGGGAAAAAGTCAACCATTGCCAATTTATAGTCAAAGTTCATAATTTTTTATCCACATCAACATTTTAAACTCATATGTATCATTTGATCAAGTTTGGACCACAATTCCTCAAGAAATTTGATCAAATCTTCAAAAGGGCAAAATGGTCAAAATTAGAGTTTTGACTGGGAAAGGGAAATTTCTGATTTTTTACCTAGCAAATTATAAATTGGTTTAAGGCATGATCTCAAGAGTCCAATTTCATCATTTTGACCTAATGACATAGCTCAAAGCATTGCTCAAGTCCAATGGATTGACAGATGAATTTTCAATCAATTGATCAAAAGTTAACTATATACTAAAAAGTCAAACTTTGACCTTTTGGTCAAAATCAAATGCCAAAGATCACAATTCATCAAAACATGTCAAAATATGAAACTTATTCATCAAGAAATCAAAAAGTCAAGATTTCATTTTGAAAAGTCAAAATTTTCAAACTTAGAAATTTTTGTAAGTGTTGAAAATTTCATGTTTTTTTCACAACTTTGAGCAAAATTTTCACCATGATTCATGATGATTAAAGAGAAACTCCCAACATGAAATTTGTATATCTCCATGAAATCTACAACTTTGCTTTACACAACTTCTTCCAAAAGTTCTTGGATCTCAAGTTATAATTTTAAGAACATGTGGTCATGAAACAAAACACTTAGTGAAATTTTGCCCTAATTTGGTCAGGATTTTGACCTAACTTCATGACACTTTTTCATATGGTTCTGAGGGGAATTTTAAAAATCAATTCAAAGATGGGTTGTAGAGAATATTACAAACTTTCCAAATTTTCCAAGAACTTCTTGAGATCATTCTTGAATAGGGAGAATCGAAGAGATGAAGTTAGGGTTTTATCACTTGAATTACAAGTCATTTTGTGATGAACCAAATTCAAAATTCAAAGTATGCTGCATAACCTCTACTTTGCAGGCCTCAAACTTGTTAGGAACTCTATAATTAATGGCTTACATGGCTGTTAGAGGTCTCATTTCAAGCATTCAATGCAAGGCCATGCTTTATATCCATTTTGGGAAGAAAGTGTACATTGCCATTTTGATAAAGTGCTTTTTTACACAAAACTTGTTCTTGAGCCTTTCACTTGTTCTCTTATGATCATACAAGTCCCATAACCCATAAAAAACTTGTTAGACACTTACAATCACTCAGCCCATGCTTGTACCTCACATTGAAACTTGGTTTCCCACATTTCTTCAAAATCAAGTAACTTAGCATTTAGCTGAAAACTTGTACTTCTAATTGTCCAAACCACTCCAATCCTTTTGCTTATAGATATAAAAACCATTTTCCACAAAATACATGAATGCTTGACCCCTAAAAACACCAAGAGCTCAGAATCACATCTCATACCTCCATTTTCACATAAACTGGCCAAAAACTTGGAACTCGTAACTCCCTCGTGCGTTTTCAAGCCTTTTGGTTCCTAAGGCTTCTAAACATCATTTAGTACTGATCTGACACCCTGTTACAGAACTGTAACACCATTAACACCATCCTCCATTTTCAAAAACATAGCTTTGCACTTGGACTTCTCCAGAACTCCTCGGGCACTTTCAGCTCAAGCTAAGCATCCCTTTAGCTTCTTGGGAACTTGAGGAAGCTAACCCAATCATTGGAACTCACTGAAATTTGCTCAAACTCCAAACTCGATACCCTCTTGCAAGGTAAGTTTTCTAACTTTGAAACTTTTCATACAGGCATCATCAATGATTTATTTGTGAACAAAACATGTAGATATCATTTCCCTAAAGCTAACCATGTCCATAGTTTCCATTAATTTTGCTTGAGCTTAGAGAGTTTTAAGATTGAAGTTTCTGAGATTTTTAGGGTTCAGATTAGGGCCAATGAAATTCATGTTTGTCTTTGATCTATAGTTTTAATGTTTTACATTTTTGAAACCGTGAGGAAATTTGCTACAAGTTTCATATTTACAGTTTTCATTTGTGTTGAGATTTGAACAAGTTACAGAGCTTTTGGCTGGGCGTGAGGTTGAAGATGAAGTTGGTCTCAGGAACGTGTTTTCCTTATGTATTTATTGTTTGATTTATATAAACGGATGTATAGTCACCCCAGTGGTAGAAGCGCGCGCCTGTAACCTGATGGACCTGGGTTCGAGCCCCAGTGGCACCCTTTTGATTTTTTTCATATTTTTTTGCATTCTGACTCTTTTTTGGCAGGCGTTGGGCTTCATCTTTGAGCCTTATGATTTTTTTCTTACCTCTAACCCCCTGTTTCACTTATACAGTCCTTGGCCCATTTTCTTTTCTTGTTTTTATTTTATTTATTTTCTTAATTATTTTTCTAATACTAAAAAATCACAAAAAATATAAAAATAGTAGATTTATATTTTGACTTAGTTTATTTATTTTTCTCACAAAAAATATTTTATTTAACCATACTTTATTTATTTTACTAATTATTCTTGTAAATTTAATTAAAACTAGGTTATTATTTATTTTCTTTTACACCAATTAAAATATATTATTTTAATATAAAAAAAAGGCCAAAAATATTTTATAATACTATAAATTATTTTCAAGACAAAAATACAAAAAAAATATTTTTCTTAAACTTAAGTTCTTTTTAATCAATTAATAGATTTAGGGTTTTATTTAAAATCTTTTCTTAGTAATTTTAGGTTTTACCTTTTACTACTTTAATTAACTATTTTTTCCCTTTAACTAATTAGGTTAAAATCACAATCCCTTTTTTCTAAAAAATCCAAACAAAAAGATTCATTTACTTTACATTTATATTCTTGTATATTTCTTCATTTTTGTACATCATTTATTTCCATTCTTATACCAATTCAATATGGTTGTAATAGATTAACTAGGTTTATTTTCTTGCAATCCCCATTTACAATTTGTACACCCCCTCCCACGAGTATTGTAATAGCATTGTAACTTTAAATTTCACAATTTATCATTTATATATAACATGCTAGTAATTAGGGTTTGTATGGAAATACTAAAACCAATAGTTAGAAAACCCTAATTCAAGACAAAATCAAGCATGAAAACAATACACTTGCACACAAGCACCCCTAGGGTAAATCCACTTGGTTGCCTTTACAAAATGTCCATATTATGCATGTGAGGTGTCTTACAAAAACAAGCAAAGTATAAGATCATAGTTCGTCGATGACGCTATCTAAGTTTCCTTTCAAATGAGCTTAGTCCATAAAAGAGAATGCTAAGATACCTTACAACATTGTTAATCATGGTTACACGATGACCCACGCCCGTCCCGTTTACATCCAAAGATAGGGTTACTTATCAAATCAATGGTAAGATAACAATGTGAAAGGAAAAGAAAATGCACAAGAAAGACATTTGAGTAGGTAAAATGCTCCTAATTACTTGCTCCATTTCAAAACAAACATCCTTTCTATTTTCAAAACAAACACCTACACTTTCAAACATCTTACAAACTTGAAAACATTTTCAAAAAGATCAAACACTTTGTATACATTCTTACGAACGAGAATCATTACAAAGTTTTCCTAAACAATGGCCTCTTTACAAAATACTTTCAAAAGAGCCACACAAAGCACCATTTCAAACAAAAGCAAGTGATCTAGCAAGTAACTTAGATCCCATGGAAAACCATGGATGAAAAGGGTGTTAATACTTTCCCTTTTCATAATCTACCCCCCGAACTCAAGAAATAATCTTAAAGGTATTTCTTGTGCTTTTTCACCTTTCCTTTTGGATAAAATAAAATTCAGTGGCAACTCTTGCTAACCACAACATTTGCGATCAAACGCAAAACCTTCAAGTCAATTCTCCCACCGTATCATAGAACTGGCGACTCTGTTGGGGATATTCTAAAATTGGGGTTACCTTAGGGTTAGATCACATTTACTTGCTTTCATTGTTTGACTTATATGAATTGCATTATGGTTCTTTGTTTGGGTTTGAATCCTCTACCCGGATTTGGGATACCTTATAGGTAAGTAGCAATACATTATGGAAACTGTGCGGGGTATACCGACATGGTCTAAGCAATAGCTACGTTAGTGCGACATATTTGTAGGTACCGGTAGCCTTTGAGTTAATCAAGGAGAATACGGGGCCGCTGAGTGATGTCATGAAACACTAATGAACTTTTAGAACCTTTACTTGACCAACTTAGCCTTTAAGACATAGTGAGATGACCGGCTTTGGTGCAGTCTGAAGTTGGTAGATACTCGATACTACACTCATTGAGGTTTGGTTTTTTTGGATATTTCAGTCACCATTAAAGAGGCTTGTGCTGAAACAATGACCAAGGAAACAAACCAGTGATATTTAGCTCCTTAGAACCCGGTTACTATTGCTAGGACAGGTTTGAGTCAACTAAACTTCAAGAGGGTACTTACCTATAAGACTCCATGCAAGCCTAAACCTAAGGACTTATTTGCTTTGTTTGTGTATACATACTTGTACATAACATCATGAACATCATAACATCATACTCATTCACTAACCATTTCAAGGATCTTGGGATTTATTTTTGTTTCTGTTTTATAGGACATGGATTGTATTCACAGGAAAACTATTCAAGTCAATCTTGTAAGGATCCCTCCACAACTTAAGGAGCTAGCTTCAAGGATTCCAGAAAATTCTCCATTCACCGAGAGACATGGTCTCCTACTCAACTTGGTCACTTCTAACACTGATGAAGACATGATAAAAGTGCTCTTTTAGTTCTTTGATCCTTTACACCATTGCTACACATTTCTCGATTATCAACTTGTGCCAACTTTGGAAGAATTATCCCAACTCTTAAGGATTCCAATTCTCAATCAACTACCTTTCAGCGGTACGGAAAGAGGCCCAAAGCCATAAGAGATTGCTCAAGCTCTACACTTGAAATCATCTGATGTCATAACTAATTGGGAAACAAGGAGTGGTGTCAAAGGTTTCCTAGAAAAGTTCTTGTTCGAGAAAGCCCAAAATTGTTGGAACTCTTTGGATTTGCAAGCCTTTGAGGAAATTGTGGCTCTCCTCATCTATGGAATGGTTTTGTTTCTGAATCCTGACCAACTTATAGATGTGAGCGTCGTCAAAATCTTCATGTCCCGCAACCCGGTGCCTACTTTTCTAGGGGACATCCTACATTCTTTTCACACTCGCACTATGAGGAAAAGAGGTGTCCTTATGTATTGTACTCCTCTTTTGGAAATATGGTTTATTTTGCATCTTCCCCGGTCTGTATTGAAGAACGAGCAAGGTTCAAGGTGGTCACAAAGGTTGATGACGCTCAAATATTCAGACATCCATTGGTGTTCCCGATCTATAGAAAATGTTACTATTGTAGACCATTGTGGGGAATTCCCTAATGTCCCTTTACTTGGCATTAAGAGAGGTATCACCTACAACCCTTGATTAGCCTTAAGACAGTTTGGTTACGCCCGAAGGGATGGCCCTCATGAGATGCTCATCCAAAGTTTTGTATTTGACTACGAGAACGACGATCAAGGTCTTCACCAGAGATTTATTCGAGCTTGGAGGATATTGAACAAGGTAGCTAGCAAGACATTGGGGCATAAGAATTCCATACCTCTTGAGCCTTACCTCAAATGGTTACGAACTCGTGCTCAGAGTCTTATGATGCCTTATCCTTCCATTCTCCCGGTAATCATTGAGCCTGTCATGGAAGGAGATGTTCCATACACTATCCTACATCCTGACATGCCCACCTCTCTTGAAGACTTACAAAGAATTGGATACAACTCAAGGGGGAGCGAGATACTTTCAAAGCCTAATTCTACACTAGCAAGAAGAAGGTTTTGGAACTCACTAAGCAACTTCACGAGGAAAGGAACTTGAATTCCTACATCGCACCAAAGAGGATGCGTACAACCTTTTTATCTTAGAGTTTTTGTATTTTGTTTTTCCCAAAGAGGCATTGATGTACTCAAGCTTTAATTTATTAATATAACGTGTGTTTCCTTTTTGTCTAAAGCAAATTTGAATCTTTAAAAACCTTGAAATCATTGTATATGCATTTACCATTCATCATAACATAAGCAAGTTTCTTGCAACAAGTCTCCTCATCTTTCTACTGTTTATTTCAGTAAGATGGATCTCGAGCAAACGGAGAAGGACCTCCAAGCTCAAAATGCTCAGTTTCAACAGATGTTCTTAACTCTAGCCAAGGGACAAGAAGACTTGAAGACCTTGCTGGTTGAAGAGAAAAATAAGAAGACAAAGAAAATAACCAGAGTGCTAAACATGGGAAGAAGATTCCAAGGGCAAGCAAGAAGGACCTTGGACTTTGCAACGTCATCTGGTGAGAAAGACAATCAAGATGGGAAGGCAAGGAAGCAGTTGTTCAGCCTGATTCAAAAGAGCAAGAGGAAGAAGAAGATTATTCTGAAGAGCAATACCCTCCAGCCGACGACAAGTATAAGCATCTAGAAGAATGATTAAGTGCAATGGAAATCCAAAAAGTGACTGGATTGGACTTTGAGGAATTGGGGTTAGTATCGGGGATTGTCATTCCTCCAAAATTCAAAGCACCTGTTTTGCCAAATATGACGGAGTCTCATGTCCCAAAATGCATCTCCGGTCCTATGTGAGGAAAATCCAGCCTCATACCGCTGACAAGGATTTATGGGTACACTTCTTCCAAGACAGCCTGTCTGGAACTCAACTTGATTGGTATTATCAGTTAGAAAGAGCTAATGTTCATAACTAGGAAGATCTGGCCGATGCTTTTTACAAACAATACCAATAGAACGCTGATCTTGCACCCACCCGTACTCAACTCCAGAGTATGGCCATGGTTTCAAGTGAAGTCTTTAAGGACTACACGCAAAAATGGAGGGACTTAGCAGGAAGAGTCCAGCCTCCCCTGTCTGAAAGAGAATTAGTAGACATGTTCTTGGGCACCTTGTCCGGTCCTTTCTTCAACCACTTAATTGGGAGTTCGTTGGCAGGTTTTATCGAATTGATATTGACCGGAGAAAGGGTGGATGCCGGGATAAAGAATGGGAAAATTCAAAAAGATGCATCCTTTGTGCTGTAAGGAAACCATTCATCGTAAAGAAAGAAGTGGTTAATGTATATCCTTAGAGAAATCCAAATAGGGCTGAATGCCATCCAATGGTGGGGGCTGTCATGATTCCTAAACCTGCACCTGCTCAGCAAAGAGGTAACCAGCCAAGAATTGAAAGACCAATCAGATAGTTCACTCGAATTAATATGACATTATATCAAGTATTTCCACATTTGTTAAGGTCCAACCTAGTGACTTTGAAAGAAGTTCCAAAGAACCCTAACACAGCCTCTCCTCACTATCATCCCAATGCCCGTTGTGCATACCATTCTGAGAGTCTCGTCCTTGATACTAACAACTGTTGGGCTTTGAAGAACAAATTACAAGACCTTCTTGAAGCCAAAGAGATTGAATTCGATGCGCCAGAAATTCCAAATGTCATTACTGCCCCTAAGCCCAAGCACGACCGTGATGTCAATGTCGTTGAAGAAGATATATTTGTTACTTCAGTTGATGAACTTGTGACCCCATTCCTGACTATCAAAAAGACCTTGTTGAATACCGGTGTATTCACAGGTTGTGATGAAAGATGTCATTTTTGTTTGTCCTTACCAACCAGTTGTCCGTTGTTAAAAGCAGTCGTTCAATGCCTAATAGATAATAAGGAGATTTTGTTTGAAAAGACTTCAATTCCAACTGTTTCTTATAATGATGTTTCCATCGTGACCATTTCCGACAATTCTTCCAGGGTCTCCACCAAAAGACCCGTTAGAATTACATCAGTTCCTAAGGTAGCTTCGTTGATAATTACAATGCCTGAACCAATCCTGTATTCGTCAGACAAAACCGTCTCATGGAATTATGGAGGTGATGTCTACTACCACGGTATCAAGCAAGATTGGCCAGCTGCTGAAAATTCAAGTTCTAAGAAGGTTGATTCTGATATCAGTAATATTGCAGGGACTAGTAAGATAACCCAAAATGGAAGGGTTTTCTCTCCAGAAATTTCTCCCCTAAAAGTCGTTTCTGGACCCGTAATCATTCCTGTTGGTGTTGCTCCTCCAAAGGCTATTCCAAGTCCTGCAATCATCTCCGCTAATGCTCCTGTTGACAAAACTGTTACAATCCCTGTTACCGCCTCTACTAAGATTCCTGCTGCCGAGTCAACCGAGACTCGAGGTAAAGGTATTCTGTTTGAGCCTGTCCAGATGAAGGCACAATCAGTAGCTATCCTTGAGACCTCCCGGAATGAGATGGAGGAAATTCTAAAGATCACAAAAAGAAGTGACTACAACGTAGTCGAGCAACTTGGGCAAACTCCATCAAAAATTTCCATTCTGGCTTTATTATTATGTTTTGAGGCACATGCAAAGACCTTGGTAAAGTTCCTTAAAACTGCCCATGTACCCCAAGAAACATCTGTCGACCAGTTCCAAGACTGCATAGCCAGCTTGACCGCAGATAATGGTTTAGGTTTTTCGGATGCTAATTTAATGCCAATATGGAGGAAGCATAATGAGGCATTGCATGTCTCAGTCGAATGCAGAGGCACGACCTTGGCTCATGTTTTGGTGGACACTGGTTCGTCTCTGAATGTGTTGCCTAAAAAGGCTCTTGATAGGCTTGATTGTGAGGGATTGACATTGAAACCGAGCAACATAGTAGTGAGAGCCTTCGATGGCTCAAAAAGGATGGTGCATGGGGAAGTGGATATCCCCATAAAGGTTGGAACCTACACATTTGATTCAACTTTTTGTGTAATGGATATTCTCCCTTCATATTCATGCTTGCTAAGCCGGCCGTGGATTCACAATGCTGACGTTGTTACTTATACGTTGCATCAAATGCTGAAATATCCAATTTAAGGGAAGATCATCGTTGTTCATAGAGATGAAGAGTATATGGTCAGACATCTAAATTCCTTCAGATATATGGAATTAGACGGTGAATTTATTGAAACTTCATTCCAACACTTTGAAGAAGTCCTGCAAACTGTGGCAGTAACCAAGGTTGTGTCTCAAGTTCCCAAGATCACAAGGCCTCCGCTCAAGATGTCATCTTTGAAGGATGCCAAGGCAGTGATAGAATAAGGTGGGTGCACTATTTGGTGTCAACTCCCAGATATCCCATACAAATCTGATAAGTTTGGTCTGGGTTTCACTTCAGGTTCCCAGAAGGCTGTACGCCATGCTCGTGTCGGAGGACCACCCTTAAAGATCAGTAACCACCAAGTCAGCACTGTGGAGGATGATGAAGACAGCTATAACCTGGAGGATTGGATTTTCCCAACTGTCAGTGAAGGGCTCAGCAACTGGGAAGCTAGAGATTTTGTCCCGATCACTTTTATCCCACAGTAATTTGTCTTTAAATTTTGTCAGCTCTGTAATATCAAAACAATTTAGACTCTTAAAACCTTGTGTCTTACCCGAGGCACAATGGTCCATTTGTAAGGGTTATTATCTCATTTCCATATGACATTAATGAATCATGGATGTTTTTGCATACAAACTTTGTGCTCATTATTTTTCTTTTTTACATTTTCATTTCTTTTAAAGATAGCTATACTCTTACACACACCCACACTCATAATGCAGGTCTACATCCATTCGGGATCCCATGGGTAATGGTTCTGCTATGGCCTTTTGTGACTCTAAAAATCTAATCTACCAAGCCGAAGACGAAGGTGAGGAAGATCGTGAAGTACCAAGGGAAATCACTAGTTTACTGCAACAAGAAGAGAGGACCATTCATCCCCACGAAGAGCCAGTGGATACAATTAACCTAGGTACCGAAGAAGACAAAAGAGAAGTCAAGGTGGGTGCCAATCTGGAATCCAGTGTCAAGGAGCGTCTGATTTAGTTGTTACACGATTATGTTGAGGTATTTGCCTGGTCGTACAAAGACATGCCAGGACTTGATGCAGATATCATAGTACATCGTCTACCTACAAAGGAAGACTGCCCACCGGTAAAACAAAAGGTTTGTCGAATGTGACCAGACATTTCAGAGAAGATTAAAGCAGAAGTCATGAAACAATTCAACGCCGGATTCTTGGTTGTCACCTCTTATCCGCAATGGGTAGCCAATGTTGTTCCCGTACCCAAAAAGGACGGCAAGGCACGAATGTGCATGGACTATAGAGATTTGAATAGGGAAAGCCCTAAAGATAATTTCCCACTTCCCCACATTGATATTCTAGTTGACAATACGGCACAGCACAAATTTGTTTCCTTCATGGACGGTTTCTCAGGCTACAACCAAATCAAAATGGCGCCTGAGGACATGGAGAAAACAACCTTTGTCACACAGTGGGGCACATTACGCTACAAGGTTATGCCATTCGGACTGAAGAATGATGGGGAAACCTATCAACGTGCCATGGTAGCTCTATTTTACGACATGATACATCACGAAATAGAGGTCTATATGGACGACATGATAGCCAGATCTCAAACAGAAGAAGAGCATCTGGGTCATCTACACAAATTGTTTGAGAGACTGAAAAAGTACAAGTTGAGGTTGAACCCAAATAAATGCACATTTTGGATGAGGTCTGGTAAACTCCTAGGCTTTGTCGTCAGCAATAAGGGTATTGAAGTAGATCCCACCAAGGTGAAAGCGATATAAGAGATGCCTGCTCCTCGCACTGAGAAGGAAGTCAGAGGATTCTTGGGACGTTTAAACTACATTGCCAGATTCATTTCTCACCTGACAGCTACTTGTGAACCAATCTTCAAATTACTGAAGAAAGATCAAGTAGTCAAATGGAATGATGAGTTCCAAACTGCTTTCGACAGGATCAAAGACTACCTGCAAAAGCATCTTGTGTTGATGCCACCAGTCGAGGGAATACTGTTGGTTATGTATTTGACTGTTTTGGAAAATTCAATGGGGTGTGTGATGGGGCAGCATGACGAGTCTGGCCGAAAAGAGCACGCTATTTATTACCTGAGCAAAAAGTTTACCGACTGTGAAACAAGATATTCACTGCTCGAGAAAACTTGTTGTGCTCTGGCATGGGCTTCTCATCGGCTAAGACAGTATATGTTGACCCATACTACCTTACTGATATCCAAAATGGACCCAATAAAATACATCTTCGAGAAACCTGCTCTCTCTCGGAGAATAGCGGGATGGCAGATGATCCTGACGGAATATGACATACAGTATACTACCCAGAAAGCAATAAAGGGCAGTGTACTAGCTGGTCACCTTGCTCACCAAGTTATGGAATACTACCTGTTGTACCCCAAAATTTGCCCTCCCATATTCTCCAAGATTTGTCAAGTCAAAGTCACAAAATTCCCCAAGGGTTATGCAGTTCAACTGTCTCCTATACAGTCAAAACTAGGGTTTGAGTTCTGATCAAGAAAAGGAAGTTTTCAAAGGCCCAATCAAGTCTCACATGCTTACAAAGATGGTCAAGTATCCTCATATCAAATTTCAAGGCATTCAGCTCAAAATTGCACAGTCAAAACCCTAGATTGCACTACAGTCAACTGTAGGGGTAAAATAGTCATTTGACAGTTAAAAGTTCAAATTTTTGGTCAACATATCATTTTGAAGCCACAAACATCATTTGATCAATGCTTGATCATGATTCTCAAAATTTGGCTCAGAAAATCATCAAGATGCAAAAGTTACTATATTTGGACAGCTGAAAAAGTCAACTGAAATTGACCAGGGCATAACTTTCACATGGATTATCAGAAAACTTCCATCCAAAGCTCATTTTGAAGAGAAAGACATTTCCTACAACTCATCTTCATATTCCAAGTCCAAGAAATGCTCTCACAAAAAGTTATCAATTTCAACATTATAGGTCATTTTCAAAAGTCAACAAAAAGGGACTTTAAGTCAAAGGCCATAACTTGAGATTGGTAAATCAAAATGACATGGGACCAAAGGAATTGGTTAAAGGACTCAAAGACCTTCCCAAAATGTCCAAGAACATGTGAAAAGCTTAAAAATTGAGCAAGTTATGCCTTGTGGAAGTTGGGAAATTTTTGGAAATTTTTGAAAGTCAACTTTACTTCAAATGATCCAAAAATGCAAATGGGCCCATTTTTCTTCCAAGTTTCTTCATGCCAAGCCTATGCACGACCATTAGGCCCAAAGGGAAGTATTTTCTCAATTTTTAATTATTTATTTGAATTTATATTAATATTAATTCATTTAAATTATTTAAATATGTGAAAAATATAAACTTGACCTAAAAAAATCTTTTCATGCATGTTTTACTATCAATATCTCGTGCTTAGCCAATTATGGAAGGTTTTGGTTTGATTTGAACTAATTGACACAAAATTGCACATGAAAAAGATATGTAAAGATTCTTAGAAAATCAATTTGCAAAATCATTGAATGCCTTGGATTGTATCAAGTTTTGTTGACCTAATCATCTCACTACATAACCCTGATCATAAACCTAATTGCATTGGACACTCAGCTGCGCTCAGAAGCAATATACAAACTTGGAAAATTGCTTGAAAAACTCAAAACTGAAATCAACTCTAGAGGTCGATTCAAGCCCTAATCTTGATCTCATTAGCTTCCTTGGGTAACTCTGAACGTGTGCCAACCCCTAACATCAATTCAAACGCAAAGAACCGGTACATTGAACGTGAACTGCACCCAGAAAATTGCCTAATCGTATTTTGGTTTTGAAGCATGATCATTGCATTTTAATTGTATATTCATGTTCCTTACAAAGTTTTAAAACTAACCATTATATTTAATTGGATTTTCATGCTGTATACAAGGTTTTGCCATGTCCATATTCTAGGGTTTGCAGGTTTTAAAATTAGGGCTTCTCAAACGAAGCAAAATCATGACTCCAGACCAAGACCAATGCAATCAACAAACCTGGACGAAGAGATTACCATATTCGCGCTCAATTTATGGAGCCCTGAATCCTATTCGCTATTTTTTGATATGTCCTCTATAGCAACGGGTTAAAACCGTTGCTCTTTGTTTCTATGTTTCAGAAAATAAAAAAGGACAACGAGGAAGAAGAAGCCGTGTCAAATGCTGGTTGGTTCATTTAAATCAGCGCGCGTTTTTTTGTTTTTAGTGGCCACTAACCAATTTTTCTTTTTGTTATTTATATGTTATTATATGTTAAATGTTCAAGCGATGGTTCAGTGGCAAGTGCGTTGTTTGGAATGATACATGACCTGGGTTCGAGCCCCAGGTCTTACAAACTTCCATGTTATTTTTCAAAAGCAACTCCTATGCACTTCAGTAACGTAGGCGTACCATATGCCTTCTTGATCCAAGCAGCCACGCGTCCTAGCAGGTCCATCAAAGGGCTCAGATCAAAGAACGTGTTGTGCCCAAGTCAACACGCTAGCACACGAATTGGCAAAAGTCAAAAGGGCCACTGCTTATTGGGCTTGATTTCCAAATTACACCTCCAATTTGGGGCTACCCCCCCTGGTTTGCTTTTCTTTTCATATTTATTTTTTTAATTGTTATGTTATTTATTTTTTATTCGTTTTAATTAATTAACTATTTTTATAAAATATGAAAAAATATCATAAAAATCAGAAAAAGGCAAAAAATATAGTATTTATTTTATTTTAATTATTTCCATAAATAAATTACATGTAAATATTTAGTTTAATTAAATATTTATTTTAATCCTTTTAATAACTAAAATCAAAAAATAGAATTAGGTTTAATTTTTTTTATTCTTCTTAATTTCCCTTTTTTATCATAATATTATTATTTTATTTATTTTTATAAATTGAATTTTGCATGTAAATTAACTTAGGTTTAAATTAGGTCAAATTTCAATATTTTCACAATAAACTTAAAAAAACATTAGAACTAGGGTTTAGCATTTTATTTTCAATAAATTCTTTTTTCTTTTAAATCTAAAAAACATAAAATACCAAAAACATTTAATTCTAAATTAATTAGTTCCTCATTAAATTTAATTTCTTTTTTTTGCAAAAGGGTCCAACGCCCATTGTTTTAATTATTTTATTTCGCACATTTATTTTATGTCGTTTATTATAATTATGTACATGTCCCAAAGCCTTGTAACAATTTTTACTTTTCGCATCTTTATTTTATCGCTTTATTTATCTTTCAGTCAAATCGGGTCCGGTTTAATTTTGGCGATGTGGACCCGCGCCATTTGTAATAGCCTTAGATTTATTTCCCGCAAACTTTATAACTGTTAAATAAGCATGCAAGAATGAATGTCTTAATTAAAATCAAGCGTAGAACACAACAAACATGACAAGACAAATATCAATGAATCTGACACACGAATCGCACACACCACCCCTAGGGTACGCCTCACTGTTGCCTTTCGAAGGGTGGTCGTCGAGTAGAGGACGTCTTAGTAAGTCCTCATGATCCGGGAACCTGGCATGAGGGTAGCTTCTAAGGTGTCTTCCCATTGCTCTGGTGATCACCATGTCCCTAAAACTCGAATTGACCCGAACACCTCCAACGGTGGTGCTACCTACCTCTCAATGGTGGGATGGCACTACTTTTAAGGACATTTACACAGACGAATTCCTTAGGGTAGGTAGGTTCTCAAGGATACTTGCTCTCTTCAAACAAATCAAAACATCTTTTCACCAACACATTTTCAAAAGCTTTCAAAGCAAAACTTTTCAAACACTCTGACGTATGAGTCGAACTGAAATTTTTCAAAGAAACTTTTTTAAACCCACATTGAAAAGCAAACAAACCATTTTGAAAACACAAATGAGCAAGTATCTAAGAGCCCATGGATAACCATGGATAGAAAGGGTGCTAACACCTTCCCTTTCTATAATCTACCTCCCGAACCGAGAGCAATCTCTATAAGGAATTTTTCTGTGCTTTTGTCCTTTCCATTTGGAGAAAATAAAAGACGGTGGCGACTCTTGCTTCCGCGACATTTCGCGAACCAGCGTTAAACAGTCAGTTCCAGATCCACCGATCACAGAACTGGCGACTCTGCTGGGGATAATACTTAAAGTGGGGTGTACCTTAGGGCTAGTTCATAACTATGTTTTCAATTGTTTTCCTTGTATGCTTTAAATTGTGGGTTGCTTGGGAGTTCTATAGATCCTAACCCGGATCTGGGAAATACCTTCTTAGAAAGTAGCAACAAGGCTGTGAGGGAACTGTGCGGGGTATACCGACATGGTTGAAACAGTCTGCTACGTTGATGTGGCACTTTGGTGTGTACCGGTAACCCTTGAGTTCAGTCAAGGAGAGTACGGGGCCTCCGCGTGGTGTCGTGAAGCATCAACAGACCTTAGGAACCTTAATTGAACTATCTTGGCCTCTTTAGGGTAGTGAGATAACTGACTTTGGTGCAGTCCGAGGTTGGTTGATACTCGATACTACACTCAATTGAGGGTTGCTTTCCTGGAATATTTCGGTCGCCAGTTCAGTGGCTAAATCGAAACGATGAACAATGAAAGCAACCCCGTGATATTGGGAACCTTAGAACCCGGTTACTTTGATTAGGACAGGTTGAACCCACCAACTTCAAGAGGGTAATACCTAGACCTCATGCTGGCCTAAACCCTAAGGGCTTCTCTTGTGTGACTTGTGTGCCTTCGTACTTGACTACTTGCATGCTTGTTATCTGACCCTTGATGTCTTGCAGGTTTTGTTCATAGTCCTTAATTGGGACTTATAACAGGGTGTACTAACTACTTGCAGGTCCTGTTTATAGTCCTTAATCAAGACTCATAACAGAGTACCCTAAGTTTCTTGCAGGTTTTGGTTTGTAGTCCTTAATTGGGACTCATAACAGGGTTACCTACATTACCCCATGCATAGCATGACATCATACCATTGCATACATCCTAACCCATTTCAAGGATCTCAAGGGCTTGTGATGCAGGTCATGATAAGTCAAACATCTAGCAAGAGGCAAAGAGGATTTATTTTCCTCTAGCCAAGGCTGTCAGGGGCTATGACCCACTGGATATGGTGAGCCTTTGACCCTTGAAGAAGGACTCTCAACCACATGAAGTACCTTCAATCAAGTTACCGGTTTTCAATGCTAACAAAGTTTCTCTGTTTACCCCGCGAGGTCCTTGAAAACATTACATGCATATCATACATATCATTGCATTGCAGGTATCCCTTTGACAGGTTGCTTACCCTTCTCCGCTGTTTATTTCAGCCGATCGTCATGAATCCTGAATCATCAGCCGAGCAGACTATCAAGGACCTCCAGGCTCAGAACGCCCAGTTCCAAGAGCTGATCATGAATTTGACTCAGGGGCAACAAGACCTGAAGGCTCTGCTTTTGAAGAAGGACAAGAAAAAGAAGAGGACTGTTTTGTTCAACCCTAGACGCAGATCTGGGAATACACCGCAAACTGAAACTGAGAGGACTACCCCATCTGTGAGGGAAAGCAGTCACCATGAGAGGGAGGTGCCCAGTCCAGTGGTCTCTGACAATGAAACAGATTTCGACGACGAACAGTACCCCCCGGCTGAGGACAAGTACAAACAGTTGGAGGATAGGTTGAAGGCTATGGAGGGTCAACAGGTACCTGGGCTGGATTTCGGAGATCTGGGTTTGTCAACTGGTGTGGTTATTCCTCGGAAGTTCAAAGCACCATCCTTTACTAAGTATGACGGGGCGTCTTGCCCCAAGCTGCATCTAAGGTCCTATGTTCGGAAGATTCAGCCATATACGGTGGACAAGAATTTATGGATCCACTTCTTCCAGGAGAGTCTTTCAGGGACTCATCTCGAATGGTTCTATCAGCTGGATGGGACCAAAATTCGTAACTGGGAGGAGTTGGCAACTGCTTTCTATAAGCAGTACCAGTACAATGCCGACCTTGCTCCCACGCGTACCCAACTCCAGGGTATGTCGTTGGGGTCAAGTGAAGGTTTCAAGGAGTACGCACAAAGATGGAGAGACCTTGCTGGAAGGGTGCAACCTCCCTTAACTGACCGGGAGCTCGTTGATATGTTCTTGGGGACTTTGTCTGGTCCATTCTACAACCATCTGATTGGGAATTCTTCTGCTGGGTTCACAGATCTTATCTTGACTGGGGAGAGAATCGAAGCTGGTATCAAGTCGGGGAAGATTCAAGAAACCGCACCTGCTGATGCTCAGAAAAAGCCCCACAGTGGGAAGAAGGAGTCTAATGCTATACATGGTAAAAAGGGTCGTCATGATGCAGGGGCAATCCAGATTTCTGATCCCACGCCCGTTCAACCAAGAAAGAGCAATAGGCATAGGATAAAGCATCAAGATAGGAAGTATACTGACATCAACATGTCTTTGTCTCAGGCATTACAGCAATTGCTGAAGGCAAAAATGATCACACTAAAGGATCCTCCTCAAAATCCTGACACTTCCTCTCCCAAGTACAACCCGGGTGTGAGATGTGCCTATCATTCTGACAGTCCTGGACATGACACCAACGACTGTTGGACCTTGAAGAACAAGATCCAGAATTTGATTGACGCCAAGGAGGTCTAGTTTGAACACTGATCCTACACCGAATCATCGAGAATGTCTTTTGTTCATTCAAACGTTCAAAGTTGTATTTTCCTTTGATTGTTCAAACAGTTATTCATGTTAAACATTGTTATCACATTAATGCATCGCTTATGTCTATTTTGAATCAATATATTCGCATTCACTATATGCAAATTGTTTTCATATTTTTTCTGATGTCAACTCTCGTTAATTCTAAGCCTCTTGAGGGAGAATGACGAAAATGATACCACGATCTACAATATGCTTTTGAACAGACCCCACTGATGAGGTACAGGCATTGTTTCAATTCCTAAACACTGGAGTTATAAGGATGATAATCCCTCGTCAACCCATCTGAGCCAAAGAAGTAGGAGTTTTTATTTTCGAAAATTAAAACCCTTTATCATAACCCGGGGCAGGGTAGTCTTCTCAGTTGATCCAAGTGCATAACGAATGGCACCGAAGAGATCTTTACAAAACGAACAAAGACAATGATGGTTCAGAACAACCAAAAGGACAGGCAGTCATCATCAAAATTCATAAATGAAAAGCCCAAAAAGTCTAAATGAAACTGGGGCATCCCGCTGACTGTAATTCCAAATAAGGAAACAGTTCAGGCAAAAAAAACAGGGATAACAAATCAAAAAGAAAGAGGTCATACAAACCCTCAACGAAAAAAAAAGAAATGACTGCCTATTCAAAACAAGCTATCAACATCTGAACCATTATTGGAACATCAAAGCAAAGACTCAAGCAAGGTCTAACGCACGATCAACTGAGTTTAGGTTTGGAGAACATCACGAAGAGCGGGTGGGTACAAATAAAATTTGAGCCTTTATCCTTTGTTTCTTAAACCGCGAACCAAAGCCACGTTATAACCCTTAAAAGTCCTAGCTGAAGCATGGGTTAGTTCGAAAGCATACTGTACGAAAGGTATCCTGACTCCTGAAGGCCTACAGTAAATACAAAGTTGACATCACGTTTTACAAACAATCACTTGTTTTATGAAAAAGAATGCATCTTCAAAATCTTCAAGACAGACATAAGCTTTGCATTTTTAATATAACTTTGTTGGCATATGACTTTTTGTTTGAACAGCAGGAAAATTCGCACAATAAAAGTCTAATGAACAAGAGTATCTCCAATCAAGGGGCATGGCATGATCATGGTCTACCATCTGGGGCAGTTAAGTCAAGATTCGGAGAATCTCTCAAAAAAGCCTATCAGCCTGGGGCAGATCTCCGCCTGAGTCACTTGGGGCATCTCAAACAACGAATCTTGCCTGATCAAACATCTTCTGGTGGCATGACAAAGCACTTCTAACAGGGGCAACTCCCTACTTTCTGAGAGCGTGGACATAGTCGGAAAAATACTACGCAAAATCAAAGACCCGCTAGGTTGACATACCTAGGCAAAAATAAGGGCTTCCCGGCGAACCAAAAGGGTTCGGGCAAAATAAGGGATGAAATGAAAAAATCTGTACACTCGGCAAGTCGAAAACCTGAAAAGGCGGCTTGGGCAAAAATGGGTATCCCGGTGGACTGAAAACCCGAAAGGGCGGTCCAGGCAAAAGTTAGGGATCAAAGCGTACGACTATGTCCCGTCTTCTTGTCATCTGTCTACCAGAAGAAGGTTTGTCCGCCAACAACTATCAGCACCCCACAAGAAACAGGGGCAATAAAGGTTGGTTTGAGCAGTTTGATTGTTCTATCCTCCAAGGTATCAGGGTAGGTCCTGTTGAAGAACGTAACCAATACAGTTCAATACCTCCCCAGGAGAGTCCAACCCAGCTTCCCCAGGAAAGTTGGAATACATCTCCCCAAGCAATAAACTTATCCCCAGACGATTCGGGAAGCTCATCCTCACGAAGCACGAATGCGTCTCCCGGCTTTATTTAAAGAGTTATTTCCTTAACAGGATATAATTGGGTTATCCTCAGCCAAAAGCCACGGAAAGAGTGTCGTTGACGGAATCTTCTTACCCCCAGCGAAGTTCATTCATACTTCCAATACAGCAAGGTCTCCTCAGCAAGTTATCATTAACAATTCAGCAAAAGCATTCCTCTCCCCACAGAGTATTTCTTCCCATCATGGTCGCTAGAATGTCTTTTTCTCCCCGCAGAATCTTCCATTTGCCAAGATTGTTCCGCAACGGAGTTATTTTCTCCTACCGGTATACTTGCAACTATCATCCCCAGCGGAAGCAAAATCTATTCTTCAACATCAGCCCAGGATACGACTTCCCGGCACCCGTCAAGGATTTACTTTCCTAGACGAAAAACACATTCATAAAACGTCACATACATCATTATAGCATGCATAGACGCATCATATCACCCCAATCTCATTTATTTTTGAGAACATCTGAAAATCATGCAATTCACGCATCATGACATTGCATACAACTAATTCGTTACTTTTTCAGGAAAGAACGATCAACAGATAAAAGTCTTCATCCTGTTGAGGTAGTAATCGTCCCAGATTCCTTCATCATATATTTGGAGTAGCAATCGTCCCAGATTCCTTCATCATTCCGCTGAGGTAGTAATCGTCCCAGATTCCTTCATCATATACTTGGAGTAGTAATCGTCTCAGATTCCTTCATCACCCGTTGAGGTAGCAATCATCCCAGATTCCTTCATCGTCCTGCTGAGGTAGTAATCGTCCCAGATTCCTTCATCATCCCGTTGAAGTAGTAATCGTCCCAGATTCCTTCATCATATATTTGGAGTAGCAATCGTCCCAGATTCCTTCATCATCCCGTTGAGGTAGTAATCGTCCCAGATTCCTTCATCATATATTTGGAGTAGCAATCGTCTCAGATTCCTTCATCCTTCTGCTGAGGTAGTAATCGTCCCAGATTCCTTCATCATCCCGTTGAGGTAGTAATCGTCCCAGATTCCTTCATCATCCCGTTGAGGTAGTAATCGTCCCAGATTCCTTCATCATATATTTGGAGTAGTAATCGTCCCAGATTCCTTCATCATCCCGTTGAGGTAGTAATCGTCCCAGATTCCTTCATCATCCCGTTGAGGTAGTAATCGTCCCAGATTCCTTCATCATCCTGCTGAGGTAGTAATCATCCCAGATTCCTTCATCATATATTTGGAGTAGCAATCATCTCAGATTCCTTCATCATCTTGCTGAGGTAGTAATCGTCTCAGATTCCTTCATCACATCCTTATCAAAAAAACCTCTCTAGTCCAGCTAAATCGACTCCCAACAGATTTTTCTGACAAAGACTCAGCAGAAATCATGGTCCCCTCTCCGACGATGAGTGTGAGGTGTTATTCTCTTATGGTTCCCTCTCCGACGGTGTGTGAGGTAGTAATCCCTTTTCCAGATGTTTCCCTCTCCGACGATGAGTGTGAAGTGTTATTCTCTTATGGTTCCCTCTCCGACGGTGTGTGAGGTGGTAAGTCCTTTTCAGATGTTTCCCTCTCCGACGATGAGTGTGAGGTGATCATTCCTTTCGGATTATAATTGCCTAGGGTTCGCTGCCCAATACTGCAAAGATGGTAATTCCCGCCAAGATTTTTCTCAACGAGCGTTGTTGAAGCTAAAGTCATCCAAGGTTCTCTTATCATGCTAAGGCAGTAACCATCTCTGGTTCATTCATCAGCGTTTGAAGCTCCAGACTCAGTTCCTGTAACCAGTCAGGACACATCTATACCAAGCATCTAAAATCAGCTCCTGCAACGTGTCAGGTACTCGTTTTCTCTTTTGCAGGTATGCAGGTTCTCGCTAAGGAATCTCCTACGCGATCAACATCCAGATGGCATCTATAAGCCCATCATCTTATCCAGCAATCTCCAAATGGCATCTATAAGCCCATTCCCCCCATCACTGCTACTATGTGAGCGCAAATTTCTGGGCACTCTAGTGTCCAATCATCTTCTACCCTCGGATTACGAAAGGCACGTCCGCCAATCTGCATCCTCAGGTCTAAGAAGATTGAACAGGGGCAACTGTTGTACCCCAAAATTTTCCCTCCCATATTCTCCAAGATTTGTCAAGTCAAAGTCACAAAATTCCCCAAGGGTTATGCAGTTCAACTGTCTCCTATACAGTCAAAACTAGGGTTTGAGTTCTGATCAAGAAAAGGAAGTTTTCAAAGGCCCAATCAAGTCTCACATGCTTACAAAGATGGTCAAGTATCCTCATATCAAATTTCAAGGCATTCAGCTCAAAATTGCACAGTCAAAACCCTAGATTGCACTACAGTCAACTGTAGGGGTAAAATAGTCATTTGACAGTCAAAAGTTCAAATTTTTGGTCAACATATCATTTTGAAGCCACAAACATCATTTGATCAATGCTTGATCATGATTCTCAAAATTTGGCTCAGAAAATCATCAAGATGCAAAAGTTACTATATTTGGACAGCTGAAAAAGTCAACTGAAATTGACCAGGGCATAACTTTCACATGGATTATCAGAAAACTTCCATCCAAAGCTCATTTTGAAGAGAAAGACATTTCCTACAACTCATCTTCATATTCCAAGTCCAAGAAATGCTCTCACAAAAAGTTATCAATTTCAACATTATAGGTCATTTTCAAAAGTCAACAAAAAAGGACTTTAAGTCAAAGGCCATAACTTGAGATTGGTAAATCAAAATGACATGGGACCAAAGGCATTGGTTAAAGGACTCAAAGACCTTCCCAAAATGTCCAAGAACATGTGAAAAGCTTAAAAATTGAGCAAGTTATGCCTTGTGGAAGTTGGGAAAGTTTTGGAAATTTTTGAAAGTCAACTTTACTTCAAATGATCCAAAAATGCAAATGGGCCCATTTTTCTTCCAAGTTTCTTCATGCCAAGCCTAGGCACGACCATTAGGCCCAAAGGGAAGTATTTTCTCAATTTTTAATTATTTATTTGAATTTATATTAATATTAATTCATTTAAATTATTTAAATATGTGAAAAATATAAACTTGACCTAAAAAAATCTTTTCATGCATGTTTTACTATCAATATCTCGTGCTTAGCCAATTATGGAAGGTTTTGGTTTGATTTGAACTAATTGACACCAAATTGCACATGAAAAAGATATGTAAAGATTCTTAGAAAATCAATTTGCAAAATCATTGAATGCCTTGGATTGTATCAAGTTTTGTTGACCTAATCATCTCACTACATAACCCTGATCATAAACCTAATTGCATTGGACACTCAGCTGCGCTCAGAAGCAATATACAAACTTGGAAAATTGCTTGAAAAACTCAAAACTGAAATCAACTCTAGAGGTCGATTCAAGCCCTAATCTTGATCTCATTAGCTTCCTTGGGTAACTCTGAACGTGTGCCAACCCCTAACATCAATTCAAACGCAAAGAACCGGTACATTGAACGTGAACTGCACCCAGAAAATTGCCTAATCGTATTTTGGTTTTGAAGCATGATCATTGCATTTTAATTGTATATTCATGTTCCTTACAAAGTTTTAAAACTAACCATTATATTTAATTGGATTTTCATGCTGTATACAAGGTTTTGCCATGTCCATATTCTAGGGTTTGCAGGTTTTAAAATTAGGGCTTCTCAAACGAAGCAAAATCATGACTCCAGACCAAGACCAATGCAATCAACAAACCTGGACGAAGAGATTACCATATTCGCGCTCAATTTATGGAGCCCTGAATCCTATTCGCTATTTTTTGATATGTCCTCTATAGCAACGGGTTAAAACCGTTGCTCTTTGTTTCTATGTTTCAGAAAATAAAAAAGGACAACGAGGAAGAAGAAGTCGTGTCAAATGCTGGTTGGTTCATTTAAATCAGCGCGCGTTTTTTTGTTTTTAGTGGCCACTAACCAATTTTTCGTTTTGTTATTTATATGTTATTATATGTTAAATGTTCAAGCGATGGTTCAGTGGCAAGTGCGTTGTTTGGAATGATACATGACCTGGGTTCGAGCCCCAGGTCTTACAAACTTCCATGTTATTTTTCAAAAGCAACTCCTATGCACTTCAGTAACGTAGGCGTACCATATGCCTTCTTGATCCAAGCAGCCACGCGTCCTAGCAGGTCCATCAAAGGGCTCAGATCAAAGAACGTGCTGTGCCCAAGTCAACACGCTAGCACACGAATTGGCAAAAGTCAAAAGGGCCACTGCTTATTGGGCTTGATTTCCAAATTACACCTCCAATTTGGGGCTACCCCCCCTGGTTTGCTTTTCTTTTCATATTTATTTTTTTAATTGTTATGTTATTTATTTTTTATTCGTTTTAATTAATTAACTATTTTTATAAAATATGAAAAAATATCATAAAAATCAAAAAAAGGCAAAAAATATAGTATTTATTTTATTTTAATTATTTCCATAAATAAATTACATGTAAATATTTAGTTTAATTAGGTTATAAGTTTAATCCTTTTAATAACTAAAATCAAAAAATAGAATTAGGTTTAATTTTTTTTATTCTTCTTAATTTCCCTTTTTTATCATAATATTATTATTTTATTTATTTTTATAAATTGAATTTTGCATGTAAATTAACTTAGGTTTAAATTAGGTCAAATTTCAATATTTTCACAATAAACTTAAAAAAACATTAGAACTAGGGTTTAGCATTTTATTTTCAATAAATTCTTTTTTCTTTTAAATCTAAAAAACATAAAATACCAAAAACATTTAATTCTAAATTAATTAGTTCCTCATTAAATTTAATTTCTTTTTTTTGCAAAAGGGTCCAACGCCCATTGTTTTAATTATTTTATTTCGCACATTTATTTTATGTCGTTTATTATAATTATGTACATGTCCCAAAGCCTTGTAACAATTTTTACTTTTCGCATCTTTATTTTATCGCTTTATTTATCTTTCAGTCAAATCGGGTCCGGTTTAATTTTGGCGATGTGGACCCGCGCCATTTGTAATAGCCTTAGATTTATTTCCCGCAAACTTTATAACTGTTAAATAAGCATGCAAGAATGAATGTCTTAATTAAAATCAAGCGTAGAACACAACAAACATGACAAGACAAATATCAATGAATCTGACACACGAATCGCACACACCACCCCTAGGGTACGCCTCACTGTTGCCTTTCGAAGGGTGGTCGTCGAGTAGAGGACGTCTTAGTAAGTCCTCATGATCCGGGAACCTGGCATGAGGGTAGCTTCTAAGGTGTCTTCCCATTGCTCTGGTGATCACCATGTCCCTAAAACTCGAATTGACCCGAACACCTCCAACGGTGGTGCTACCTACCTCTCAATGGTGGGATGGCACTACTTTTAAGGACATTTACACAGACGAATTCCTTAGGGTAGGTAGGTTCTCAAGGATACTTGCTCTCTTCAAACAAATCAAAACATCTTTTCACCAACACATTTTCAAAAGCTTTCAAAGCAAAACTTTTCAAACACTCTGACGTATGAGTCGAACTGAAATTTTTCAAAGAAACTTTTTTAAACCCACATTGAAAAGCAAACAAACCATTTTGAAAACACAAATGAGCAAGTATCTAAGAGCCCATGGATAACCATGGATAGAAAGGGTGCTAACACCTTCCCTTTCTATAATCTACCTCCCGAACCGAGAGCAATCTCTATAAGGAATTTTTCTGTGCTTTTGTCCTTTCCATTTGGAGAAAATAAAAGACGGTGGCGACTCTTGCTTCCGCGACATTTTGCGAACCAGCGTTAAACAGTCAGTTCCAGATCCACCGATCACACTACCAGTCCATGAAGTTCGAATTCCCAGATGAAGACATCACGATGGTAAATAACTATGAAGAATTCAGACCATATGACGGACCTGAAAAAGGATTCTGATGGACCCTGGTTTTTGATGGGGCATCTAACACACTCGGCAATGGTATTGGTGTTGTACTCATATCTCCTGAAGGATTTCATACTCCCTTTACTCCAAGGCTCTGCTTCAATTGTACAAATAACATGGAAGAATACGAAGCATGCATTTTTGGTCTCAAAGCTACCATTGACTTGGGGATCAAATCCTTAAATGTATTCGGAGATTCAGCTTTGGTCATCATCCAGATTAAAGGGGAATGGGACACCAAACACCCTAACCTTATCCCTTACAAAGAACATGTGATGACATTGATCCCACATTTTGAGAGGATTACCTTCGAACATTTCCCGCGAGAAGAAAATCAGCTAGCAGACACACTAGCCACAATGTCATCCATGTTTGAACTTAAATGGGATGACGAGGCTCCCCAGATCACCATTGAACGAATGGATGAACCAGCACACTGTCACGAGATTAATACTGAAGAAGTAGTGGACCAGCCTTGGTTTCACGAAGTCAAGAGGTATCTCGAGGCTCAAGAATATCCAGAAGGAGCTTCATTCAATGATAAGAAGTTCTTTAGGAGATTCTCTGTTAAATTCTTCCTTAGTAATGGCATTCTCTACAAATGCAACCATGACTATGTGTTACTTCGGTGCGTAGACAAGGTTGAAGCAGAAAAGATCATGGTTGAGTTACATGAGGGCACTTTTGGCACCCATTCCAGTGGGCATACGATGGCAAAGAAAATCCTACGGGCAGGCTATTACTGGTCTACCATGGAAGCAGATTGCTATCAACACTCTCGAACCTGCCATAAGTGTCAGATTTATGCTGACAAGGTGCACGTACCTTCGGTTCCTCTAAATGTCTTGACGGCTCCTTGGCCATTTGCTATGTGGGGCATCGATATGATTGGGGAAATCAATCCAACAGCCTCTAATGGACACCGCTTCATCTTAGTGGCCATTGACTATTTTACAAAGTGGGTTGAGGTAGCCTCTTTCGCTTCCGTCACCAAGACTGTTGTCGCCCGGTTCATCAATCATAATCTCATATGTTGTTACAGTATCCCGGAGAGGATCATCACAGACAATGGTACGAATTTAAACAATACCATGATAATCGCCCTGTGCGAGCAATTCAAGATCCAACATCACAATTCTTCCCCTTACTGGCCAAATATGAATGGTGATGTTGAAGCCGCAAATAAGAACATTAAAAAGATCATACAGAAAATGACAGTCACGTACAAAGACTAGCATGAGATGCTACCATTCACTCTCCACGGGTATTGTACCATAGCACGCACATCAACTGGGGCAACACCCTACTCTCTGGTATATGGCATGGAGGATGTCTTGCCTATTGAGGTCCAGATCCCCTCTCTGAGAATTATGAAAGATGCAGGGCTGAATGAAGATGACTGGATCCAGACTCGACTTGATCAACTAAACTTGATTGATGAGAAAAGGCTTACTATTGTCTGTCATTGTCAAATGTATTAAAAATGGATGATCAAGGCTTTCAACAAAAAGGTCAGACGCCAAGTGTACTAAATTGGAGATCTGGTGATCAAACGTATCATACTGCCGCAAGGTGATCCTAGGGGCAAATGGACTCCTACATACGAAGGACCATTTGTAATCAAAAGCATTTTCTCTAGTGGAGCCATGATCTTGACCACCATGGATGGCGACGACCTGCCGCACCTTGTGAATGCAGACATAGTCAAAAGATACTACGCATAAGAGACCCTCTTGGTTGACACACCTAGGCAAAACAAGGGCATCCCGGAGAACCAAAAAGGTTCGGGCAAAAATTAGGGATAAAACAAAAAAAAATTGTACACCTGGCAAGCTGAAAACCCGAAAGGGCGGCTTGGGCAAAAAAGGGTATCCCGGTGGACTGAAAACCCGAAAGGGCGGTCCAGGAAAAAGTTAGGGAATTAAAGCGTATGACTATGTCCCATTGGATCACCTTACGGATAACCTTTGGCTTCAACTGAAAAACTCAGCAGTTCTGATCAATCCAATCAACTTCGGACAAGGCAGCAAATGGACAAGACGCTCAGAAACACGAAGGCTATAGCAGAATGGGAACCCCGTGGGATTATTGCACATAGCTATTTTTTCTTTGTATCAAAATTTTCATTTTTTATGACGAAATTCTTTTACTAGAATGTTTGTCTCATTGTACAAAAATACTTACTCAAAGTCAATACAAAGATATCCCTTTGAAAGTGCAAAACTATCTATTTTTTCTTACTCTTCTATTTTGTTTAGAAAAACGTCCAATGATTTAATTTTGAACATATGCATTTGAACATAATTATTATTTACAGATGAACAAAATAAAAATACAATCACTTATGGCTTTAAGATAGGGAAATCTCTCTAAACTATTTCCATAAATCCCCCACAGTGTGTAGTTTAATCCCCAACGAAACAAACTTCCAGTTATCACTCCCTGGTAGAAGTCACCAAATTTCTCAGGATTTCCCAACAGGATTTTACAGGCAGTACACGGCATTTCCCTTACAATAGAGTTTATCTCTCTAAAAGGAAATTCATCAACACTTCAACTTCACAACGTGAAGACTTACACTCCATATCCTCAACAGCAGTCAAGGATTTATTTTCCCCAATCCAACAGTAGTGCAGCAGATTAGCTCACATATGCATACATCGCATCCATATATCATAAACATCGATAACACGAATACATTAAACTATGCATTTCATACAACATGACATTGCATATTAACTAACATTTTACCCTTTTCAAGATAAGGTTAATCAATAGCTACCATTAACAATGTTCAAAGGATTTTCAGATACAGTTCAGATACGCTCCAGACGCGGATGCTATTCTGATACTCATTCAGATTCAGCTTTCAGATAAAGTTTAGATACGCTCTAGACACGGATTCCATTCTGATACTCATTCAGATTCACCTTTCAGATACACTTCGGATACGCTCCAGACACGGATGATATTCTGACACTCATTCAGATTCACCTTTCAGATACAGTTCAGATATGCTCCAAACACGGATGCCATTCTAATACTCATTCAGATTCACCTTTTAGATACTGTTCAGATACGCTCCAGACACGGATTCCGTTCTGATACTCATTCTGATTCAGCTCTCAGATACAGTTCAGATACGCTTCAGGCACGGATTCCATTCTGATACTCATTCAAACTCAGCTCTCAGATACAGTTCAGATACGCCTCAGACACGGATGCCATTCTGATACTCATTCAAACTCATCTCTCAGATACAGTTCAGATACACTCCAGACATGGACACCATTCTGATACTCATTCAGTTTCAGCTTACAGATATTGTTCAACAATCATTTCTGGATGGCATCTGCAAGCCCATCTCCAACAACTTTCCATCATCCCTCCAAATGGCATCTTTAAGCCCATTCCCTATACCATCAACTCTCACATCACCGAATGCAAATTTCTAGGCACTCTAATGTCCAATCATCTTCCGCCTCCGAGTCACGAATGGCAGAAGTCGTCAATCTAACTCTTCAGGCTTAAGAAGATTGAACAGGGGCAGTTGTTGTACCCCAAAATTTTCCCTTTCACTTATCAAGAATTTGCTCACAAGATCTCCTTGGGCTCAAGACTGCACTAGGGTTTGATCAGCTCAAGACAACTCCTTAAGCACTGATGATCAAAATTAGGGTTTGAGATTGCACAAGAATATTTGAACTTCCAATGCCCCATATTATTTTCATGGATCATTATGGATCCTCAATATTACTCATGTCAAGTTTCAAGCTTTGGATCACATTTTTTATTAGTCAATTGAGTAGTTGACTTAAAAATCAACTATATTGGGGGAAAAGTCAACCATGGCCAATTTACAGTCAAACTTCATTATTTTTTATCCACGTCAACATTTCAAACTCATATGTATCATTTGATCAAGTTTGGACCATAATTCCTCAAGAAATTTGATCAAATCTTCAAAAGGGAAAAATGGTCAGAATTAGGGTTTTGACTGGGAAAGGGCAATTTCTGATTTTTGACCTAGCAAATGATCAATTGGTTTAAGGCGTGATCTCAAGAATCCAATTTCATCATTTTTACCTAATGATATAGCTCAAATCATTTCTCAAGTCCAATGGATTGACAGATGAATTTTCAGTCAACTGATCAAAAGTTAATTGTATACTGAAAAGTCAAACTTTGACCTTTTGGTCAAAATCATATGCCAAAGATCACAATTCATCAAAACATGTAAAAATATGAAACTTTTTCATCAAGAAATCAAAAAGTCAAGATTTCATTTTGAAAAGTCAAATTTTCAAACTTAGAAATTTTTCTAAGTGTTGAAAATTTCATGTTTTTTCACAACTTTGAGCAAAATTTTCACTATGATGCATGATGATTCAAGAGAAACTTCCAAAATGAAATTTGTATATCTCCATGAAATATATAAGTTTTCTTTACACAACTTCTTCCAAAAGTGCTTGGATCTCAAGTTATAATTTTAAGAACATGTGGTCATGAAACAAAACACTTAGTGAAATTTTGCCTTAATTTGGTTAGGATTTTGACCTAACTGACACTTTTTCATATGTTTCCAAGGGGAATTTTAAAAAGCAATTCGAATATGTGTTGTAGATAACATTACAAGCTTTCCAAAATGTCTAAGAATTCCTTGATCATTCTTGAATAGGGAGAATCGAAGAGATGAAGTTAGGGTTTTATCACTTGAATTACAAGTCATTTTGTGATGAACCAAATTCAAAATTCAAAGTATGCTTCATAAACTCTACTTTGCAGGCCTCAAACTTGTTAGGCACTCCATAATTAATGGCTTGCACAGCTGTTAGAGGTCTCATTTCAAGCATTCAATGCAAGACCATGCTTTTTATCCATTTTGGGAAGAAAATGTACATTGCCATTTTGATAAAGTGCTTTTTTATACAAAACTTGTTTTTGAGCCTTGCACTTGTTCTCTTCTGATCATACAAGTCTCATAACCCATAAGAAACTTGTTAGACACTTACAATTACTCATCCCATGCTTGTAACTCACATTGAAACTTGGTTTCCCACTTTTCTTCAAAATCAAGTAACCTAGCATTTAGCTGAAAACTTGTACTTCTGATTGTCCAAACCACTCCAATCCTTTTGCTCATAGATATACAAACCATTTTCCACAAAATAAATGAATGCTTGACCCCTAAAAATACCAAGAGCTCATAATCACATCTCATACCTCCATTTTCACATAAACTGACCAAAAACTTGGAACTCATAACTCCCTCATGCGTTTTCAAGCCTTTTGGTTCCTAAGGCTTCTAAACATTATTTAGAATTGATCCCACACCCTGTTACAGAACTGTAACACCATTAACACCATCCTCCATTTTCAAAAACAGAGCTTTGCACTTGGACTTATCCAGAACTCCTCAGGCACTTTCAGCTCAAGCTAAGCATCCCTTTAGCTTCCTGGGAACTTGAGGAAGCTAACCCAATCATTGGAACTCACTGAAATCTGCTCAAACTCCAAACCTGATACCCTCTTGCAAGGTAAGTTTTCTAACTTTGGAACTTTTCATACAGGCATCATCAATGATTTATTTGAGAACAAAACATGTAGATACCATTGCCCTAAAGCTAACCATGTCCATAGTTTCCATTAATTTTTCTTGAGCTTAGAGAATTTTAAGATTGAAGTTTCTAAGATTTTTAGGGTTCAGATTAGGACCAATGAAATTCATGTTTGTCTTTTATCTATAGTTTTAATGCTTTATATTTATGAAACCGTGAGGAAATTTTCTACAAGTTTCATGTTTACAGTTTTCATTTTTGTTGAGATTTGAACAAGTTACAGAGTTTCTGGCTGGGCGTGAGGTTGAAGATAAAGTTGGCCTCAGGAACATGTTTTCCTTATGTATTTATTGTTTGATTTATATAAACGGATGTATAGTCACCCCAAAGGTAGAAGCGCGCGCCTGTAACCTGAGGGACCTGGGTTCCAGCCCCAGTGGTACCCTTTTTATTTTTTCATATTTTTTTGCATTCTGACTCTTTTTTGGCAGGCACTGGGCTTCATCTTTGGCCTTTATGATTTATTTCTTACCTCCAATCCCCTGTTTCACTTATACAGTCCCTGGCCCATTTTATTTTCTTTTCTTATTTTCATTTTATTTATTTTTTTAATTATTTTTCTAATACTAAAAAATCACAAAAAATATGAAAATAGTAGATTTATATTTTGACTTAGTTTATTTATTTTTCTCACAAATAATATTTTATTTAACCATACTTTATTTATTTTACTAATTATTCTTGTAAATTTAATTAAAACTAGGTTATTATTTATTTTCTTTTACACCAATTAAAATATATTATTTTAATATAAAAAAAGGCCAAAAATATTTTATAATACTATAAATTATTTTCAAGACAAAAATACAAAAAAAAATACTTTTCTTAAACTTAAGTTCTTTTTAATCAATTAATAGATTTAGGGTTTTATTTAAAATCTTTTCTTAGTAAATTTAGGTTTTACCTTTTACTACTTTAATTAACTGTTTTTTCCCTTTAATTAATTAGGTTGGATTCACATTCCCTTTTTTCTAAAAAATCCAAACAAAAAGATCCATTTACTTTACATTTATATTCTTGTATATTTATTCATTTTTGTACATCATTTATTTCCATTCTTATACCAATTCAATATGGTTGTAATAGATTAACTAGGTTTATTTTCTTGCAATCCCCATTTATTTCCACAACTATTGTAATAGCGTAGTAACTTTAAATTTCGCAATTTATCGCTTTATATATAACATGCTAGTAATTAGGGTTTGTATGGAAAGACTAAAATCAATACTTATAAAATCCTAATTCAAGACAAAATCAAGCATGAAAATAATACACTTTCACACAAGCACCCCTAGGGTAAATCCACTTGGTTGCCTTTACAAAATGGTTATATTACGCATGCGAGGTATCTTAGAAAAAACAAGTAAAGTATAAGATCATAGTCCCTCGATGACGCTATATAAGTTTCCTTCAAGTGATCTTAGTCCCTAAAAGAGAATGCTAAGATACCTTGCAACATTGCTAATCATGGTAATACGATGACCCACGCCCGTCCCATTTACATCCAAAGATAGGGTTACTTATCAAATCAATGGTAAGATAACAATGTCAAAGGAAAAGAAAATGAACAAGAAAGACATTTGAGTAGGTAGAACGCTCTTAATTACTTACTCCATTTCAAAACAAACATCCTTGCTATTTTCAAAACAAACACCTACACTTTCAAACATCTTACAAACTTGAAAACATTTTCAAAAAGATCAAACACTTTGTATACATTCTTGTGAACGAGAATCATTACAAAGTTTTCCTAAACGATGGCCTATTTACAAAAAAAACTTTCAAAAAAGCCACACAAACCACCATTTCAAACAAAATCAAGTGATCTAGCAAGTAACTAAGAGCCCATGGAAAACCATGGATGAAAAGGGTGCTAATACCTTCCCTTTTCATAAGCTACCCCCCGAACTCAAGAAATAATCTCAAAGGTCTTTCCTGTGCTTTTTCACCTTTCCTTTTGGATAAAAGAGAAGTCGATGGCGACTCTTGCTAACCGCAACATTTACGATCAAACGCAAAACCATCAAGTCAGTTCTCCCCCCGTATCACACACACACTTTGCATTGTGATTGTAGCAGGGAGAGAAAGTGTTGGGATTTTGAGGAGGCACTCTTAATGTAACCAGCCCTGCCTTTAACATGTGTTGTAATGCTTAAGCCAACGACATGTTGATCTTTGTAAACTGCCTCCTAGATTCTTCCTGCCTACACTGATTATTCTATTGTTGTTGCACTGGCCCAGGATTGGAGACCAGTACTGCCCCCACATATTGGTTGAGGTCGCTCTTATTATGACCCTTCTGGATACACACATCATTGGATTCCCTCTTACCATTATAAGGCTTCTTCCGAGTATTTGAAAATGTATCCACCTAGATTTTACCGCTTCTGATTCCATTTTCCACATGTTTCCCTGTCAAAATCACCTCAATGAAACAATCTAAATAACTCCCTAGAAAATGATTATAAAAAGGACCTGTCAGTGTGCTCATGGACATGTGAACCAGCTCTCTATCATCCAGAGGAGGTTGAACTCTGCCTGCAAGATCTCTCCATTTCTGGGCATACTCTTTAAAGCCTTCGTTAGAGCCCGTGGTCATACTCTATAGTTGCACACGGGTTGGTGCAAGATCAACATTATACTAGTATTGCTTATAGAAAGTAGCAACCAAATCTTCCCAGGTGTGAATATCGGTCCCTTCTAGTTGATAGAACCATTCCAACTATGTTCCAGATAGGCTCTCTTGAAAGAAGTGAACCCACGACTTCTTATCAGCAGTGTACAGTTGGATTTTCCGAACATAAGACCTCAAATGCAGCTTAGGACAAGAAATGCCATTATACTTGAAAAGATAAGAGTTTTGAATTTAGGCGGGATGATAACTCCTAAGACTAGACCCAAATCATCAAAATTCAATCCAGGCACCTTCTGGATCTCCATGGCTTTCAAACGCTCTTCCAGTAGTTTATATTTCTCATCAACAGGGGATATTGCTCGTCCAAGTAATCATCTTCCTCTTCGTCGAGACATTTGTTAGAACCGAAGCTGCTTCTTTCAGTCTTCACACTCTTATTATCTTCATCTTGCTTGTCATCTTCATCGGATGGGATGTTAATATCTCGAGCTTGCTTGACATGACCTTTGAACCTTCTTCCCATGTTAAGGACACGAATTGGTTTCTTTGCTTTCTTATTTTTGTCACTGGTGACCAGTACCTTCAATTCTTCTTGCCTCTTGGCTAAGTTCAAGAACATCTGCTGAAATTGGGCATTTTGAGCTTGGAGATCTTTGACTGTTTGTTCAAGATCCATGTTTTCTACTGAAATAAACAATAAGAAGATGAGAGAACCCGTCTTGAAAGTAACTATTATGTAATGAGATGTATGATATGTAGATGCAAATGTAATGTTTTCAAGGATCTTATGGGATAAAAAAATTAGAAAAAGAAATCTCGTTGCAGCTTTGTCTTGGAGAGCTTTGAGCTTTCATCTTTGAACGTCCTTCTATTAGAATCAAGCTCACCATATCGAGTGGGTCATAACCTTTGACTCAAGAGAATATATTTTGATCTTTGACAGCATTTGGTTAGAGGAAAATAAATCCTCTTGCCCTTGCTTATGATAATCCGGCTTATAATAATCCTGCACCAAAGGTCCCTAAGATCCTTGAAATGGTTAGTAAAAATGACACGTCATATGTTATGATGTCATGATGTTATGTTTATGTTTAAAAAAGTAGAAAACACAAACAAATCACACAAGATCCTTAGGTTTAAAGGCTTACATGAGGTCCATAGGTAAGTACCATTCTCTATTAAATTTAAGTTGTCTTAACCTGTTCTAAAATAGTAACCGAGTTCTAGCGATCTCATATCACAAATCTTTCTCGAAGATTTTATTTTAGTACAATAACTGACTTGCCACCAAAACATCCCGTGAGTCAAATCTCAATGAGCGTAGCATCAAGTATCAACCAACCTTGGACTGCACCAAAGTCGGTCATCTCACTACCTTCTAATGGCCAAGATGGGTCAATTAAGGTTCTAAAAGTTAGTTATGCTAATGACACCACGCGGAAGCCTAATGTTATCCTCGACTGACTCAAGGAACATTAGTACAATCCAAAGTGTCGCACTAACCATAGCCATCACTTCAACCATATTGGTCTATGTCATACAGTTTTCATGATCTATTGCTACTTACCTAAGATATCCATAGATTTGGGTGTAGGATCTTACAAGTAATGAACCCAAGAAAACCCTTAAGTTTAAAGCAAACAAAACAATCAATGAAATCAGATAAAGTGATTTATCCCTAAGGGAACCCCTCTTTTTAAGATTCCCCAGCAGGGTCACCGGTTCTATCATATGGTAGGAGAACATACTTTTTTGGTTTTATCCAAATGTTACGGATAGCTAGAGTCACCATCGACTTTTCTTTTATCCAATATTTAGGAAAGGTGAAAAGAACAGGAAAAACCTTTGATAGATTTTGATTTTGGGGGTTAGGTTATGAAAAGGGAATGTGGTAGCACCCTTTTCATCTGTAGTTATCTATGGGCTCTTAATCGCTAGCTCATTTTTGAAATCTTGCTTTGTGTGTGTGATTTGTTTGAAAATATTTTGAAAAGCCAATGTAAGGCTGACTTTGTAATGATTCTTGTATCAGTCCTCAAGAATGCGTACAAAGTGTTTTGAAAATATTTCGTTTGAAAGTGTGATGTGCAAAATATTTGTGAGAAAAGTTATGAGCCAACGATTAAGAGTTCCTTACCCATTAAAGTCTTTCTTGTTATTTTACTTCTCCTTTAGAGATAGTGTTATCCATACCATTAGTTGGTGGATAGCCCTATCTATTGGAGATGAAGGGACAGGCGAAGAGTCGTCGTATGGTCATTGAAGGCAACAAATAGAGATACTTTAGCAATTGTATTGGATGGACTAGATCATTTTTCGTAGGCAATGTCAAAGGTTATCGAGGGACTATGATCTTTATTTAAAGGGATTTTGCTAAAGTATCCCTATTTTCGAGGGACATGACCATGTTTCCGAAGGCAACAAAGAGAGGTTACCCTAGAGGTGCAAAGTGTGAATAGTGTATTCAATTCAGTTATTTATCTTATATTAGGGTTTGCTAAAGATTATTTTTATCTTGTCATACATGTCTAATTACTACCAATATAATATACAAAAAAGTAAAGGTGCGGAAAGTAAATCCTAAGCTATTACAGGGCATTATGGCAATTATATAAAAAAGATGCGGAAAATAAAGTGTGGAAGTTAAGCCCTAGACTATTACATCCTGTAAGCAGTTACATAATAGAAAAAATACGGAAAGATAAATCTAAACCATTACAAGAAGAAAAATCCTGCGACCTATACAATTTCTCTAAGAATTTAAATGCAAAATAAAAAAAGTTTTAAAAATGTTTGAATCTGATTTTTTATGAAATTAATTTGATGTTAATTAAAAAAAACCTAAGTCTAATTAATTTTAATTAATAAAACAAAACCTAAAGTCTAATTAATTTTATTATTTAAGAAAATACTAATTAAACTAATTAATTAATAAATAAATAAATAAATAAAAATTCAAAATTAATTATTGATTATAAAACTTAAACCTAATTTATTAGGGCTTTGGAAAAGTAATTAAATTAATTAAGGGTTAATTAAGAAAAATAATTAGGGTTAGTAATTAAAAGAAATTAGAAAAAGAGAGAAAAAAGGTTGAAACTGTCTAGGGTGGATGTTGAACCCACACCCTCTAGACTTCTCACTGCCCAGCTTACCACCAGGCCAAGCGCCTGTTGGTGTTAGAAGAATAGGCCATGGATATAATATATGAAACCTGCATAAATTGGGAAAATAACAACAAAAAAGTTGCAAAAGGCAGGGATCAAACCCACGCCCTTGTATACTAAAGCCTTAACGGGCACGTTCTTGCTGTAATACCCCAAATTTATCCTACCCCTTTTTCTTTTATCCGGCTTAGGTTTTGCATTCATTTGCATATATTCCATTAGGTCGCTGACAAAGCATATATTTTCATTCAATAAAACCCCTTGGTTCAAATGGTCAGCAATCATGTAAGCTAGGGTTTCTTTTGGTGCGAGGCGCAGATATCCAATAAGCCTTTATTCTTCTGGTCCTTCTTGAAGCATGGATCAGAGAATTAGGGTTTAAACCTCTGGTGCTTAAATGTAGCATTATTTCAATTAAAGATTATAGGATTTGGCATTCATGGATATCTTGAGCATCCCTCAAGTTAATCTTCATCCAAAAGGTTTCATTACTATACTTCAAGACCTATCCTCGTCATCAAGGAATTCTAAGGGGGTTCCCTTTGTGACCTTTGGTCATCAAGAATTGTGAAACCCCGAAAATTGGTACAAAATGAAAAGCAAGAAGTTAGTTGTGATCGGGGCACGGTCGTAATCATGTTCGCTTGTGGCTTGTCATGCAAGATGCTTTCGGGGCTTGAAGATAAAGGCGTTTGAAATTTAAATTGCAAACTTTAGATTGAGAAATGGGCTTGTGATTTCTTTGAACTAAAACGATTTATGTTGCTTAATTTGGATATGTTCATTGAGAAACGAAGTGGGCTTCAAGACTAATCGAATTTCATCAATCGTTTTGGTCATTAAATTGTCAGAAAGGTCAACTCAATAAGATTGGAAAGCAAAGGCGTGAGGATTGTTTGGAGTTGAAGTTATAAGTCACAAAGTTCAACATACATCATTTGTTTCATTCACAATTCATCACCATTGTCCGAATTTCGCATATCATTCGTCATTTACGTCATTCAAGTTCAACATCAACATTCATCATTCAATGTTCAATCAAAGGTTCATGACCATTCAACCATAATTTTTCTAAACATCATGCAAAGATTTTCAAGCGATTCATTACAAATTGTCTCAAAAGCATTTACATCAAGAAAGTCATCAGAATCTATTCTAATCCCTAAACTAATTCCAACTATATGACCAAGTATTCAAGCCTTCTCAACCATGATCCATTTCCAAATTAAAACCATTACACCAATAATCCATATTTCAAGCGTTTGTTTACAAGCCAGTTCATTACATCACAAGGAAATTTCACAATAAAATCTACACTAAGCCTAGTGTTCCTAAACTCCTAGTTTTCAATTCCATGTCCAGGTTTCACGTTACAGTCAGCTTTATGCCTCATCCAAAATTAAGTCAAAGATAGCCTTGATTGTCCAAAGCCCATGCGGAACGTCGGAACCTTTCGTACAAAACAAAAAGAACTGCATTAAAGGTAAAATGCTCTACATAACTTTAAAAAAAACAGTTCACAATAAAAACAGTTCCAAAACCCTTGCAAACACTTTGCAAATGTGCACAAACTCGCTAGACCAATTTGAATTCTAGGATATAAACCAATGCCCTGCAAAACCTGCACAACCAGAAAATCCATTATATGAGTATCACGAGTAAACCGGTTATCCAATTAACAACTTTCCAATTCCCACTTTCCTAACAGCATAACAGTTAATTAACCAATTGCAAAAACAACTAACAGTTAATTAACCCATGGCAGAATTCACAGAATCCTTTAACCTCCTAACTGTTAACAATCAAATAACTTATAACTAACCTCCTCTCTAATAAAAAAACAGCCCTGCAAACTTCTAACATAATCACCAAACAGAATCCTAACTTCCAATCCAACTAACCTCTAACCAACTCCAACTAAGTTTCCTAACTCCAAAACCGACTGTAACTGAATTTCTAACTTCCTAACTGCCCTAACTAAACAGAATTCTAACTAACTTTTCATCATTCTAACTATTTTCAAAAACAGAACCATGCTAACAGTTTCAACCAATTCCTGTAACTGTCAAAAACATAAGTTTCTAACCATCTAAACCTCTAACCAACTGTCATAACAGAATGAACAGCCTAACCGAATCCAGATAATAGAATTTCCAGCTAACAGTTTCATAACAACCAACCTGCAGCATTCCAACTTCCAAAAAAACAGAATTTATTAATAGCTTATACCAAAAATCCAAAAACAACTAATTCTAACCAATTCCAATTGGCCCTCCTAACCAATAACCTTCTAACTTCTATAACAAAGTCACAACAGAATTCTTCATCTCTTAACCAAATAACCAACTGATTTTGTAACAAAATCCCAAGCCCTCAGCAATATATATAACAGAATTCACAGATGCAAGGGGGGGAGAGATATTGTTATTCAGTCTCAGATTCACAATCATCATTCAACAAGAAAAACTCAGAGAGCATTCACGATTCATTCTTAAACACATAAAAATCAATTAAGAGTACTCACCAAAAATCTTCATCTTTCTCTCAGATTCAATACATGGATTCTATGCATAATCTCCATGACCTTTACTCTCTACTTCAATCTTTAATCATCATCATCTGCAACCTTCCCTCTCTAGTTCATCAACAAAATTGTGCAACTCATCAATCTCAGAGCTTCTGTAACAACATCAATGCACAACTTCACTACAACGTTGCAACAACAACAAACTCAAGAAGAAGAAATTACAGAAGAACTCACCATCCAAAAACTCAAAAAATATGAAGATCCTCTCTCTGCTCTGGCTTCAGAACCAGTTCTTCACAAGATCATCATCAATCACCATTCTCTACTTTGATTGTTATCAACAGTTCTCTTCAATCTGCAAGAAATTCGTTGCACGTGCTTCAATTTGCATCGTAACATCACAACAAGAACACAAAGCATCAGCACACGCTCAGAGTAGTGGCAACCGAAACAGCAAATAGAAATAATCAGAATCAAGAGAGGGGGATTATAGGTCGAAAAGCACACTTGAAAATGTTTCTCCGCATTTCTAGGCGTTATCGGTGTTGGACTGTCTCCGATCAAAAAGAAGGAAAGGTTTGTGGCGGGTTTGTGGAGATAAAAAGAAGTTTGAATCGGTGATTAAGAATGGGAGATCAGAAGTAGAAGAATGTTGTATCAGTGGCATGATCATTGTTAGAGATGAGGGGGAGGTCGCGAGAATGAGACGGTGGTGTGCGACGCGGACGAAGAGGAGAAGAGGGACTCTAGTTTCAGAAGAAACTGAACGGTCTTAATTTAACCCTAGCCACAAATGCTTTTAACCCTAACCCCCATGAAGCGCACCGTTTCTTGTATCCTCTCATATATTATTTGTGTTTATATTTATTAATGTTAAATAAAAACTGAACATTATGCCGAAAAGATACAAATCTGAGGGAATCTATCAAAGATGCTTGTGGGCTGGAGCCAAAACTCGCATCACTTTAAGCCCAATGTGCACCATTTTTTGGAGCCTGGTTGATGTTACAAAAATGGCTTATTGGGCTATCTCCTATGGGCCTAGCACCCTTGCTACCCTACACACCAAATCCAGATTTTAACACCCCTCTGTTTTAGATTTAATTGTTTTTCTCCTTATTATATTCTTCTCATAACTTTGATGATAAAAGAGATACAAAAATAGTAGAAATTCTTATTGATATTAGAAATTCTCTTTAGATGTTTAATTAGAGTTTTCTATTTTTTTCATGTTCGATGATCATTTTCATTATCATTTTTTTAGCTAGGATTTTGTGATATTATATTGATGTAATCTTTTCGCAATCGGGAATATTTGGAGATTAAATTTTGATCACTCAGGCGGAGCAACTTCTGTAGAGTTCTCTTATCACTTGCATGGCTTCGAAGAGGAAACGGACCTTCTCCGTTCGGTATCGTCACAACTGTATTTTATTCTTCATTTCCGCACTTTATCACTTCCTAGAGGTCATATGAAGTATGATAGCATTAGGTTTAGAAATAGGCTAGTCTCCCTTTAACTTTTCTTTCCCTTTTTTCATATGCATTTAAAACTAAAACTTCCTTTTTCCTTTTCAAACTTCAAAATACTTTAAATCTACTGATGAGAATCATGTTTTTGTACCCCAAAATTTGCCCTCTCATATATCAAGACTTTTCTCACAAGATCTCTTTGACTCAAGGCTGGATTAGGGTTTGGTCAGCTCAGGACATCTCATCTTGCACTGATAACCCAAAATTAGGGTTTGAGTTTGCACAAGGATTTTTGGACTATCAATGCTTCACATGACTTTCAAACATCATTATGGATCCCTAAGATCACTCATAAAAATTAGCTGTATTGGGGAAAAAGTCAACCATGGTCAATTTACAGTCAAACTTCATAATTTTTTATCTACATCAACATTTTTAACTTATATGTATCATTTGATCAAGTTTGGATCACAACTCCTCAAGAAATAAAATCAAATCACAAAAAGGGCAAAATGGTTAAAATTAGGGTTTTGACCGAGGAAGGGCAATTTCTGATTTTTAACCTAGAAAATGACCAATTGAGTTCAAGCATGATTTCAAGGATTCAATAGAATCATCTTGACTTAATTACATGGCTCAAAACATCTCAAATTCATTGGATTGACAAATGAAATTTGCAATCAACTGATCAAAAGTCAATTGTACACTGAAAAGTCAAACTTTGACTTTTTGGTCAAAATCAAGTACCAAGGGTCATGATTCATTAAAACATTTCAAAATGTGAAACTTGTTCATCAAGAAAACCAAATTTGAAAATTAGGGTTTGAATTTGAAATTTTTCCTAACTTAGAAAATTTCTAAGTATAGAAAATTTTCTTATTTTTTCTCAACTTTACACCACTTTTTCACCATGATGCATAATGATTCAAGGAAAGTTCCCAACATGAAAGTTATAAAACTCCATGAAATATACAACTTTTATTCACACACTTTTCCCTAAAGATGCTTGGATATCAAGATATAAATTTGTGAATACATGGTCATGAACTAAATAACTTAGTGAAATTTTACCCTAATTTAGGCAGGTTTTGGACCCAACTTCATGGCAACTTTTCACCTAGTTCCAAGAGGTATCTCAAAATTCATTTCAAATATGAATTATAGAAAACATTGCAAGCTTTCCAAAATGTCCAAGAAATCATCAAGATCATTTTTTAGTAGGGAGAATCAAAGAGATGAAGTTGGTCATTTCTCACTTTTTGTCCAAGCCATTTCATGAAGAACAAAGTTGCAAATCAATCATATGCTGGCTAATTCATGTTGTACAGGTCCTAAACTTGTTCCACACTCCTTAATTAAATTCTTACTCAGTTTACAAAGCTTTGATCCATGCTTTTGAACCTTTATCCAACTTGTAATTCCATTTATGGCAAAAAGGTTCCATTGCCATTTTGAAAAAGAGCAACTTTTGTAAACTTTACAATTTTGAGATTTGGAATTGTCCCCTTGGTGCATACAAGTCTCACAGGTCTCAAATAAGTTTTACAAAATAATACCAACCCTAAGGGATCAAGTACAATCATGGCAAGTATGGTCATTTCACTTTACTTCAAATGCAAGGAAAGTTGCAAAAAGGCTAGGGCTTGCAGATCTGTTGGAGAGTTGACATCAAACCATTTCAATACTAATATACAAACATTATGCAACACAATACACGTTTGAAAAGGACCTGAAACACTCTCAACCAAAGAAAAAACACCAAAAATCTGTCCAAAACTGCAGACTTGGCATAAGCACATCCATCTTCCATTTGGCTCGTGCGTTTTGAGTTTGGATCATTCAAACACCTTACATACTTGATACCTAGTCAATCCAGGCCTTCATCCCTGTTCTGTAATCACTCCTTTACCATCTGCCATTGTTGACTTCAGAGCTTGCAGTTTGACTTGGCCAGGGAGTTCCAGCTATTTTCAGAGCAAGGCAAGGGTTGGGATACATCCAGGGAAGCTCAAGGAAGCTCAAGCAAGCATCAGGCCTCCCTCAAACTCATCACAGTTTCATCCACGATTCCAGCTGAAGGAGGTAAAAACTTAAACTCTATCTCTTTGTACAGGAAATCTTAGGCCATGATTTGTGAATAAAAAATGTAGTCCTCATCATAACGAAGCTATACATACCATTATCTTGCATTGATTTTATTTGTGTTGAGAGAATTTAGAACTTGAAATTTCTGGAAATATTAGGTCAAGATTTAGGGCTTTTGAAATTCTATTTATTCTTTGATTAATAGTTCACATAATTTATATAATTGGAATCGTGTGCTCAAGTACTACAATTTTCATGTTATAAGTTTTTATTTTCATGGAAGTATGAGAAAGTTACAGGGTGTCTGGCTAGGCGTGAGGAAGGAGATGAAGTACAGGGCATAGGGCGTGTTTTGTGTTATATTGTTTTTGTTTCACTGAAGATAATGGAAGTATAGCCACCCCAGTGGCAAAGCAGCGCGCTGGTGAGACCCATGTCCTGGGTTCGAACCTGCGCGCTACTTTTGCATTTTTTACATTTTTTCCTTTTCAGTTTTTTGTGACTTTTTTGCAGGATTGGGCTTAGCTCCTTGGGCCACGTTTTTTTGCTTGCAGGCTACCTCTAGTTTACTTACAATACCCCCTTGACCCATGATTTCCATATCATTTTTTTTATTTTATTTAATTTCATTTTGTTTTCATTAACATTTTTCCCTAATAAATAAAAATCCAAAAAATGTAAATTAATAATATTGCACTTTTATTTTATTTTTATTCTATTTCTCACATAAAAATATATTTTATTTTTAATAAGATATCATTTATTTTCTTAATAAACTTGTAAATATAATTAAACATATTTTGTTCAATTTATTTTGCATTTCATACTTATAAATACTTATTTGGCACATATAAAATTTTATATTTTATTACAATATTGTTTATTATTTTTATACAAGAAAATATACAAAATAATACATATAAAAACTTTATTTTCTTTTAAATAATAATTATGGTTAAACCCCTTTCAAAAATTAATTCTTTTACCTTATATTTTTAGGTTTAGATGAAATTTTCTTTTACGTAAAAACAAGACACAAAAATCCTTTTACATGTACATTGCATTGCATTTTCTTTAAATATTGTATTGTATTTATTCTAATTTGTACAAATACGATTTGGTTGTAATAATCTATTTAGGTTTATATTCTTGCAAATCCTCATTCAAATTTGTATTCCCCCCTCCCATAGATTGTTGTAATAGCTTAGAAATATTTACATTACGCAATTTATCGCTTTATATGCCATGATTAGTAATTAAGGTTTGTATGATAAGAACAAAACAAAGCAAAATAGAAAACCCTAAATACGAGACAAAATTAAAGCATGAAAATGATACACTTGCACACAAGCACCCTTAGGGTTTCTCCACTTGGTTGCCTAAAACAAAAATGGCCATGTTACGCATGCGAAGTATCTTGGCAAAACAAACAAATATAAGATCATAGTCCCTCGATGATGCTATTCAAAAGCTGCCTTACAAAATGATCTTGGTCCCTCTAAATGCTAAGATACTTTGCAAACATTGCTTATCATAGCCATACAATGACCCACGCCCGTCCCGTTTACATCCAAAGATAGGGTTTCTTACCAAATCAATGGTAAGACAACAATATCAAAGGAATAGAAAATGAACAAGAAAGACATTTGAGTAGGTAGACAGCTTCTAGCTACTTGCTCTATTTCAAAACAACAATCCTTGCTATTTTTCAAAACAAACACACACATTTCAAAACATCTTACAAACATTGAAAACATTTTCAAAAGACAAACATCTTTGTATACATTCTTACAAACAATAATCATTACAAAGGTTGCCTAAATGAATGACCTCTTTTACAAAATACTTTCAAAACCACACAAAGCACAATTTAAAACAAACAAAAGAAAGTGATCTAAGAAAGTAACTAAGAGCCCATGGAAAACCATGGATGAAAAGGGTGATAATACCTTCCCTTTTCATAATCTACCCCCCGAACTCAAGAAAACATCTCAAAGGTCTTTCCTGTGCTTTTTCACCTTTCCTTTTGGATAAAAGAAAAGTCGGTGGCGACTCTTACTAACCGCAACATTTTCGATAAAACGCAAAACCTTCAAGTTAGTTCTCCCACCGTACCACAGAACTGGCGACTCTGCTGGGGAGTATTATAAAAGTGGGGTTACCTTAGGATTTAGATCACATTTATTTGCTTACATTGTTTGACTTGCTGGCTTTACATTATGGTTCTTTGTTTGGGTTTGAATCCTCCACCCAGATTTGGGAAACATTATAGGTAAATAGCAACATGTTGTGGAAACTGTGCGGGGTATACCGACATGGTCTAAGAAATAGCTATGTTAGTGTGACATATTTGTGGGTACCGGTAGCCTTTGAGTTAATCAAAGAGAATACGGGGCCACTGAGTGATGTCATGAAGCACTAATAAACTTCTAGAACCCTTTACTTGACCAACTTGGCCTTTAGGATGTAGCGAGATGATCGGCTTTGGTGCAGTCCGAAGTTGGTAGATACTCAATACTACACTCATTGAGGGTTGGTTTCTTGGGATATTTTGGTCGCCATTAAAGAGGCTTGAGCTGAAACAATGACCAAGGAAACAATCCAATGATATTGAGCTCCTTAGAACCCGGTTACTATTATTAGGACAGGTTGAGCCAACTAAACTTCAAGAGGGTACTTACCTATAAAACCCCATGCAAGCCTAAACTAAGAACTTATTTGCTTTGCTTGTATATGCATACTTATACATAACATCATGGACATCATAAACATCATATGCATTCACTAACCATTTCAAGGATTTTGGAGATTCATCTTTGTTCTTGTTTTGTAGGATATGGATTCACTTCGCAGGAAAACTATCCAAATCAACCTTGTAAGAATTCCTCCACAACTCAAGGAGCTAGCTTCAAGGATACCTGAGAACTCTCCATTCACCGAGAGGCATGGTCATCTACTCAACTTGGTCACCTCCAACATAGAGGAGGATATGATGAAGGTTCTCTTCCAATTCTTTGACCCTTTGCATCATTGCTTCACATTTCCTGACTATTAGCTTGTGCCTACTTTGGAAGAATTATCTCAACTTTTGAGGATTCCTATTCTCAATCAACTACCTTTCAACGGTACGGAAAGAGATCCAAATCCAGAAGAGATTGCTCAAGCCCTCCACTTGCACTCATCTGATGTCACAACTCATTGGGAAACTAGAAGTGGTGTCAAAGGCTTCTTAGCAAAGTTTCTGTTTGAGAAAGCCCAAAGTTGTTGGAATTCCCTAGACTTGCAAGCTTTTGAGGAGATTGTGGCTCTTCTTATCTATGGGATGGTCTTGTTCCCCAATCCTGACCAACTCATAGATGTGAGTGCCGTCAAAATCTTCATGTCACACAATCCAGTGCCTACATTATTAGGGGATATCCTACACTCTTTTCACACTCGTACAATGAGGAAAAGAGGAGTCCTTATGTGTTGCACTCCTCTCCTAGCAAGATGGTTTATTTCTCATCTTCCCCAATCAGTCTTAAAGAATGAGCAAGGATTAAGGTGGTCACAAAGGTTAATGACGCTCAAACATTCAGATATTCATTGGTGCTCTCGATCCAAAGAGAATGTTATCATTGTTGACCGTTGCGGGGAATTCCCTAATGTCCCTCTACTTGGCATTAGGGTAGGCATCACCTACAACCCATGCTTAGCTCTAAGACAGTTTGGTTATGCCCGAAGGGATGGCCCACATGATATGATGATTCAAGGCTTGGTATTCGACTACGACAACGACGATCAAGGTCTTCGCCAGAGATTCATCCGAGCTTGGAGGATGCTAAAAAAGGTGGATAGCAAGAATTTGGGACATAAGAATTCCATCCCTCTTGAGCCTTACCTCAAGTGGGTACGAACCCGCGCTCAAAGTCTTATGATTCCTTATCCATCCATTCTCCCAGTGATTATTGAGCCTGTTAAGGAAGGAGAAGTTCCATACACTATCCTACATCCTGACATGCCAACATCTCTTGAAGACCTACAAAGGGATTGGATACAACTCAAAGGAGAGAGAGATACTTTCGAAGCCCAATTCTACGCAAGCGAGAAGAAGGTTTTGGAAATCACTAGGCTACTTCATAAGGAGCAGACTCTAAACACCTAAATAGCACCAAAGAGGATGCGCAATACTTTTTATCTTAGAATTTTTTATTATTTTGCCCAAGGGGCATTGATGTACTCAAATTCTATCTTATTAATATAACGTGTGTTTCTTTTTGTTTAAAACAAATTTGAATTTTTTTTAAATCCTTGAAAGCATTGCATGTATACATATCATTTATCATGACATAAACAAGTCTTTTGCAACCAGTTTCCTCATCTTTCTACTGTTTATTTCAGTAAGATGGATCTAGAATAGACGGTCAAAGATCTTCAAGCTCAAAACACGCAGTTTCAACAGTTACTCATGACTCTAGCCAAGGGGCAAGATGAGTTGAAGACTCTGTTAGCTGAAGAGGGAAAGAAGAAACCAAAGAAAGCCACTGGGGTTTTGAATATGGGGAGAATATTTCAAGGACAGACTAGAAGGACCTTGAATTTCGCAACCACTTCCGTGGAAGGAGAAGGAAAAGGAAAAGAAACGGCGGTTCTGTCAGAATCTGAAGATGAGGAGGAAGAGGAAGACAACTCTGAGGAACAATACCCTCCGGTTGATGATAAGTACAGACATCTCGAAGAGCGTTTAAGCGCTATGGAAATACAAAGGGTACCAGGTCTAGACTTTGAAGAATTAGGGCTAGTGTGGGAATTGTAATCTCGCCAAAGTTCAAAGTTTTTTTGTTTGCAAAATATGATGGGGTGTCATGTCCTAAAATGCATCTCCGATCATACGTGAGAAAGATTCAGCCACACTCTACTGATAAGGACCTATGGGTGCATTTTTTCCAAGACAGTTCATCTGGAACACATCTCGATTGGTTTTGCCAATTAGAAAGGGCCGACGTCCACAACTGGGTAGACCTTGCCGCAGCTTTCTATAAACAATACCAGTATAACGCAGATTTGGCGCCTACCCGTACTCAACTTCAGAGTATGCCTATGGCTTCAAATGAGGGTTTTAAAGATTACGCGCAAAAATGGAGAGATCTAGCTGGGAGAGCTGAAAGGGAGTTGGTGGATATGTTCTTAGATACTTTGTCAGGCCCTTTCTTCAACCATTTGATTGGGAGTTCATCTGCTGGATTTACTGAGTTAATATTAACCAGAGAAAGGGTGGAAGCTGGTATAAAATGTGGAAAGATTCATCTGCCTCTACAGCTGTGAGAAAGCCTTTCACTGGAAAGAAGGAGGTATTTTTTGTTTATCCATAAAGGAACCAAGGGAGAGCTGAACGCCGACCAATGGTATGGGGCTTTTATGATCCCGAAATCTGCATCTGATCAACCAAGAAGTAACCAACCAAGGGTGGAAAGGCTAGTCCGGAAATTCACCAGAATTAATATAACTCTAGCCCAGGTTTTACCATATCTGCTGAAATCTAATTTGGAGACTTTGAAGGAAGCTCCAAAGAATCCCAACACGGCGTCCCCTTATTATCACCCGAATGCCAGATGTGCATACCATTCCAAAAGTCCAGGCCACGACACCAACAATTGTTGGGCTTTAAAAAACAAGATTCAAGACCTCAAAGATGCAAAAGAGATTGAGTTTGAGGCGCCAGAGAAACCAAATGTCATTTATGCTCCTATGCCTAGACATGGTCACAACGCCAATGCTATCGAGGAAGATTTGTTTGTTGCTACAGTAGATGAACTCTTGACTCCGCTCCCGATCATTAAGATGAACTTGTTGAAAGCTGGTATTTTCCCAGGTTGTGGTAGAGACTTCCATATTTGCTTATCCTCATCAATTGATTTCCCTCTGTTGAAGACAGGTATTCAACGTCTGATTGACAATCAAGAAATTCTGTTTGAGAATGCTCCTGTTTCACCCATTCCTATTAAAGACATTTCAATCATAACCATCTCCGCCAATCCTTCCAGGGTACCTAAAAGACCCGTTAGGATTACATCAGCTCCGAAGACTAATCCCCTCATAATTACAATTCCCGGGCCGGTCCCATATGAATCAGATAAAATAGTACCGTGGAATTATGGTGGAGAAATCTACTATCATGGTATTAAACAAGACGGGCTGACCACCGAAGAAATGAGCTCCGAAGAAGAAGATTCCGACATTAGCAATATTGCCGGAACTAGCAAGATTACCCGTAGTGGTAGAATCTGCTCTCCAGAGATTTCCCCTCCCAAGGCAGTTTTTGGACCCATGGTCGTTCCGAAGATTACCTCTGTACCAATAACCATGCCTGCAAGTGCGTCTACCGACAAAGACGACACGACCCCTGCTGTTATCCCTACCAACACTTCTACTGCTGAAAATCGAGGAAAAAGCATTCAAGAAGAGCCTGTTCGGACGAAGGCTCAATCACTAGCTATCCCCGAAACATCCAAGAAGGAAATGGAAGAGATCCTGAGGATAATAAAGAAGAGTGATTATGACGTGGTTGAACAGTTGGGGCAAACTCCCTCCAAGATCTCCATGCTAGCCTTGCTGCTGTGCTCTAAGGCACATGCGAAAGCTCTGGTAAAATTTCTGAAGACAGCCCATGTGCCACAAGAGACGTCTGCTGACCAATTCCAAGACTGTGTGGCCATTTTGACAGCTGATAACGGCCTAGGCTTCTCTGATGATGATTTGACACCCAGAGGGAGAAAGCACAACGAGGCATTACATGTCTCTGTGGAGTGTAGAGGAACGACTCTGGCCCATATCTTGGTAGACACGGGTTCATCTTTGAACGTCTTACCGAAGAAAGCCCTTGACAGATTGGATTGCGAAAGGCTGACTTTAAAACCCAGTAACATCGTTGTGAGAGCATTTGATGGTTTGAAGAGGATGGTACACGAGGAGGTGGACATCCCGATAAAGGTGGGAACTCAGATTTTCAATTCAACCTTCTATGTGATGGACATCCGCCCCTCTTACTCCTGTCTATTATGACGAATCTGGATCCATAATGCCGGTGCTGTCACCTCCACGCTACACCAAATGCTAAAGTACCCGGTCCAAGGAAAGATCATAATTGTCCATGGAGAGGAGGAGTACATGATTAGTCATCTAAATTCCTTCCGATATATGGAGTTGGATGGCGAGTTCATTGAAACTCTTTTTCAACATTTCGAGGAGGTCTCTCAAGAGGTAGCGGTAACCAAGGCGGTATCCTTGGTTCCCAAGATCACAAGACCTCCGCTTCGGATGTCATCTCTAAAAGACGCCAAGGCGGTAGTAGAAGAGGGTGGATGCACCATCTGGGGTCAGCTTTCGGACATCCCTTATAAATCAGACAAGTTTGGCTTAGGGTTTACTTCAACTGCTCAGAAGGTTGTGCGTCGTGCCCGTGCTGGAGGGCTACCTTTGAAGATTAGTAACCGAGAGGTCAACGCAGTGGAAGATGTTGAAGAAGATGGTAGCTTGGAAGATTGGATATTTCCTACTATCAACGGAGGACTCCGCAACTGGGAAGCCAGAGACTTTGTCCCAATAAATTTTATCTCTCATTAATTTATCTTTTACATTTCTGTTGGACTTGTAATATTCCTAAACAATTCGCACTGTAAAACCTTGTGTCTTACCCGAGGCACAATGGTCCATTTGTAAGGGTTTTATTTTCATCTTCATATGACATTTAATGAATCATGGACATTTTTCCACATACAAACCTTTTGTGCTCATTGTCTTTCTTTTACATTTTATTGTTTAAAGATGGCTATACCCTTACACACACCCACACTCACAAATGCAGGTACCCCTCCATTTCGGATCCCATGGGTAACGATACTGCTATAGCCTTTGGTGACTCTGAAGATCCAATCTATCAAGCCGAATACGAAGGTGAGGAAGATTGTGAAGTACCAGGGGAATTGGCCAGACTACTACAACAAGAGGAAAGAACCATTCAGCCTTATGAGGAACTGTTGGATACAATCAATTTGGGTACTGAGGAAGATAAAAAAGAAATCAAAGTGGGTGCCAATCTAGAGCCGAGTGTCAAGGAGCGTCTAATTCAGATATTGCATGATTATGTTGAGATCTTTGCCTGGTCATACGGAGACATGTCGGGACTTGATACAGACATCGTGGTACATCGTCTACCCGCAAGAGAAGACTGTCCACCAGTGAAGCAAAAAGTCCGCCGCATGAGACCTGACATGTCAGAAAAGATCAAAGCGGAAGTCATGAAACAGTTCAATGTTGGGTTTCTGGCTGTCACTTCCTATCCTCAATGGGTTACCAATATTGTTCTCGTGCCTAAAAAGGACGGCAAAGTACGAATGTGTGTGGATTATAGAGATTTAAACAGGGCCATCCCTAAAGATGATTTTCCACTTCCCCACATTGATATCCTGGTTGATAATACGGCCCAGCACAAAGTGTTTTCCTTCATGGACGGATTCTCAGGGTATAACCAGATCAAAATGGCACCTGAGGACATGGAGAAAACTACATTTGTCACACAGTGGGGCACGTTCTTCTACAAAGTGATGCCATTCAGACTAAAGAATGTTGGGGCAACCTATAAACGCGCCGTGGTAGCTTTGTTTCATGATATGATACATCGTGAGATAGAGGTCTACGTAGATGACATGATAGCCCGATTACAAACTGAAGAGGAGCACCTGGATCACTTGCAAAATTTGTTTGTGAAATTGAAGGAGTACAAACTAAGCCTGAACCCAAACAAGTGCGCATTCGGAGTCCGGTCCGGTAAACTCTGAGGTTTCGTTGTCAGCAACAAAGGCATCGAGGTTGATCCTGCCAAGGTTAAAGCGATACAAGAAATTCCTACTCCTCGCACTGAGAAGGAAGTCAGAGGATTCTTGGGACGCCTGAACTATATTGCCAGATTCATTTCTCACTTGACAGCTACTTGTGAGCCAATCTTCAAACTATTGAAGAAAGATCAAGTAGTCAGATGGAATGATGAATGTCAGATTGCATTTGACAAGATCAAGGAGTACTTACAAGAGCCTCCTGTTTTGATGCCACCAGTCGAGGGAAGACCACTAATCATGTATCTGACCATTTTAGAAAACTAAATCGGGTGTGTATTGGGGCAGCATGACGAGTCTGGCCGAAAAGAGCATGCTATTTACTACCTGAGCAAAAAGTTTACCGACTGTGAAACCAGATATTCACTGCTCGAGAAAACTTGCTGCACTCTGGCATGGGCTGCTCGCCGGCTAAGACAGTATATGTTGACTCATACCACTCTATTGATATCTAAGATGGATCCGATAAAGTACATATTTGAAAAGCCTTCTCTGTCTGGGAGGATAGCTAGATGGCAGATGATCTTAACAGAATATGACATACAATACACTACCCAGAAAGCTATAAAGGGCAGTGTGCTAGCTAAACATCTTGCTCATCAAGCTGTAGAATATTATCAGTCCATGAAGTTTGAATTCCCGGATGAAGACATCATGACATTAGACAATTGTGGAGAACTCAGACCATATGACGAACCTGAACAAGGATCCCAATGGACCCTGTTCTTTAATGGGGCATCCAATGCACTTGGTAATGGTATCGGCGTTGTACTCATATCTCTGGAAGGGTGTCACACTCCCTTTACTGCCAGACTTTACTTCAACTGTACGAACAACATGGCGGAATACGAAGCATGCATCTTTGGTCTCAAGGCTGCCGTAGACTTGGGAATCAAATCTTTAGATGTGTTTGGAGATTCAGCTTTGGTCATCAGTCAGATCAAAGGAGAATGGGACACTAAGCATCCCAACCTTATCCCTTACAAAGAACATGCTTTGACATTGCTACCACATTTTAAGCATATTACCTTCGAGCATTTCCCGCGAGAAGAAAATCATCTAGCAGATGCTCTAGCCACAATGTCATCTATGTTTAAACTTAATTGGGATATCGAGGCTCCCCAGATCACCATTGAACAAATGGATGAACTTACACACTATCACGAGATTAATACTGAAGAAGTAGTGGACCAGCCTTGGTTTCATGAAGTCAAGAGGTATCTCGAGGCTCAAGAATATCCAAAAGGAGCTTTGATCAATGATAAAAAGTTCCTAAGGAGATTCTCTACTAAGTTCTTCCTGAGTAATGGCATCCTGTACAAACGCAGTCATGACTCCATTATGCTCCGGTGTGTGGATAAGATTGAGGCTGAAAAGATCATGGCTAAATTACATGAAGGTACCTTTGGCACTCACTCCAGTGGGCATACGATGGCAAAGAAAATCCTACGGGCAGGCTATTACTGGTCTACCATGGAAGCAGATTTCTATCAACACTCCAGGACCTGTCATAAGTGTCAAATTTATGCTGACAAGGTGCACATACCTTCGGTTCCTCTGAATGTCTTGACGGCTCCTTGGCCCTTTGCTATGTGGGGAATCGATATGATAGGGGAGATCAAGCCTACAGCCTCCAACGGACACCGCTTCATTCTAGTGGCCATTGATTATTTCACAAAGTGGGTCAAAGCAGCTTCCTTCTCATCCATTACTAAGAATGTTGTTGCCCGCTTCATCAAGCAGAATATCATTTGCCGGTACGGTATCCCAGAAAGGATCATCACTAATAATGGTACAAACCTTAACAATACTATGATCACCGCCTTGTGCGAGCAGTTCAAGATTCAACATCATAATTCGTCCCCCTATCGGCCAAAGATGAATGGTGTCGTCGAAGCTGCTAATAAAAACATTAAAAAGATCATACAGAAAATGACAGTCACCTACAAGGACTAGAATGAGATGCTACCATTTGCTCTCCACGGGTACCGCACCACGGCTCGCACATCAACTGGGGAAACATCCTATTCTTTGGTTTATGGCGTGGAGGTTTTCATGCCTATTGAGGTTCAGATCCCCTCTTTGAGAATCATGAAGGATGCAGGTTTGAATGAGGACGATTGAATCCAGACTCGACTTGATCAACTAAACTTAATTGATGAAAAGAGACTCACTGTTGTTTGCCATGGTCAGATGTATCAAAAATGGATGATCAAGGCTTTCAACAAAAAATTCAGATGCCAGGTGTTGTACCCTAAAATTTGCCTCCCATATTCCTCAAGATATGTCAAGAATCATCTCCAAATGGTTCAAGATTGCTCAAGAGTTAGACAGTCAAACCATCTCCTAAGGCAGTCAATTCAAAATTAGGGTTTTGGTTCTTTCAAGGAATTTGGGGTTTTCAATGGTTCAATCAAGTCTCATAGGCCTATATACATTCTCAAGCACCTACAGGCCAACTTTCAAGACTCACAGTGCCAATTTGCACAGTCAAAAGCTCCATTTGATCTACAGCCAACTGCAAGGGCAAAATGGTCATTTTGCAGTCAAAAGTCGGAATTTTTGGTCAACATCTTATTTTGAGTTCACAATCATCATTTGATCAAGTCTTGATCATGATCCTACAAGAATAGCTCAAAAATCATCAAGATGCAAAAGTTACTATTTTTGGACAGCAGAAAAGTCAATTATACCTTGACAAGGGAATAACTCTTCCATGGTTTGTCAGAAAAATTCCATCCAAAGCTCATTTTGAAGAGGATGCAATTTACTACAATCCATCTTCATACTCCAAGATCAAGAAATGCTCTTACACAAAGTTACAAATTTTTACATTGTAGGTCAATTTCAAAAGTCAACAAAAGTGCACTATGAGTCAAAGGCCATAACTTGAGATTGGTAAATCCAAATGACATGGGACCAAAAGAATTGGTTAGAGGACTTCAAGGGCTTTCCAAAATGTCCAAGAACATGGTCATATGATCAAAGTTGAGCAAGTTGTGCATTGGAGAAGTTGGGAAATTTTCATGAATTTGCAAAAGTCAACTTTGCTCAAAACACCTTCTTTTTGCTAATGGGCCTCAAATCTCTTCTTGAAACTTCACCCATGACCTATGCACGACCCACCAAGTTAAATTGGATTTATTTTCTTAAATTTATTGATTAAATGGATTTTTAATATATATTAATTCATTTAATTAATTTAAATCATAAGAAAATACAAGATTTGATTTTTAAATCAATTTGTGAACCAAATATGATCCAAATATACTGACCAATTCGTGCACAATCAAAAAGATACAAAAAAATCCAAATTTGGCAACTTGTTCAATCATGGAAAATCAAGAATATTTGATTTATCAATCAAGGATTTAATCTTCAATGCGCATGGGTTGGATCCAAAATTTTAACCTAGACTGATTGCCTTATATGCAAGCAAGCCAGCCATAACCTAAGACAGGTGAAAAAGCTGCAGAAACGGCCATATCAAATTCAAGAAATTCCAAGAAAACTAAAAACTTGTTCTTGCAATTTAGGTCAATTCAAGGTGCCTTGTCCATCCAAACACATTGCAGGAGGCACTAGGATTGATTTGCAATCAAATTCAGGCACCAAAGCTCAAGGAATCACGAAATACAGTTCCACGGTTTGCACTTCTTATTCAGAATCGTATTTCTTAATTCATATGCATTTAACATGTTTTTGTGATTGATTTGCATTGCTAGAGACCATACGAAGCTAATGGAATGATTGAATTGAATTATGGTGCCCTGAATCGAGAGATGCCATGATTGAATTTCTAGGGTTTTCAAGCTTTCAAATAGGGCTTTTCAGACCAGGAAAAATTAGGACCTATGGGATACATGGTTGAAATCGTGAGACCAAGATGATTGGAACCCATACCTCGCGAAATATTTATGTTTGCTCTGTGTCTATTCGCTATTTTTCCTTGCAGGAGGTGGTGGAGGTTAAAAACCCCCGCTATTTGATTTTGTTTACACAGAACAAAGGTTGAAGATGATGATGTGTTGTCATCTGATTGGTATATTTGAATTAGTGCGCGTTTTATTTTTTTTCAAGCATAAGCGTTTGTTTGATATATGTTAATTGTTGTATATATTAATAACAAAGATGTAGCGTGGCTCAGTTGGTGGAAGCGTGAGTGGGATGTCCATTGGGACCTGGGTTCGAGTCCCAGGTCCCCCAAAACCTTGTTATTTTTATTCTTCAGGAATTCATATGTAGCTTGCAAAGGGATGTCCATCATGCACTTCACATCTCAGTGCGCCAGATGTCTCCACACCTAGATCCAGTGGCCAAAGTTGAGTCCTCACCATAGTCTTCAGTCAACACGCGTGTGGACAAATCAGAAAGTCAACAAGGCCTGGAATGTTAATGGGCTTCAGAATTTGTTTTTCACTCCCAAATCAGGCCCAGCACCCCCTGGGTTTATTTCTTCCTCTCTTTTATATTTTTTATTTAACTTGTTTTTTCATTAATTATTATTATTATACTAACTAATTTAGTTTTCCTAATAAAAAATCAGAAAATACAAAAACAATATTTTTACTAATTTCACTATTTCATTATTTTTGTAAATAAATAAATAATTAATTAATTTAGTTTTAATTAGGTTAATTTTAACTTTTTTGCAATAATTTAAAATTAATGTAGAATTAGGGTTTTTAGTAACTTTTGAACATTTTTTATTTTTCCTTAAATAACAAAAAAACCAAAAAATACTTCTCTTTTTATTTAATTAATTAATTAGTTTAGGCTTAATTTAAAAAATCTCTTTCTTTCTCAAAAAGGGTCAAAACCCTAAAAAACTCTCTGATTTAATTTTTCTCGCACGTGTGATTTTTGTTGATTCATATTTTTATTCCATATTTGTATTTGCTCCGAGGATGTAATAGCTTTAAATTAGGATTATTTATCACTTTCCTTTACTTTCCCGCAATTTACTTTTTCAAGGGTTTGTTTTTGGCGATGTAAGACGCCTTGTAATAGCTTAGTTTTATTTTCCGCAACCATTAACTACTAGATGTATGTTAACTAGGCTATGCATGTCAAGATCTCTCTTAAATTAAAATCAACCATAGCTCACCATAACATGTACAAAGATAACATAACTGAAAATTGACACATTTGCACATGCCACTCCTAGGATACGCCTCACTTGGTTGCCTCAACGTGGTCATTAAGTATAGGATGTTTTAGAGGTCGTCCTCCTGTCTAAAGATCACAGTTGCCTCGAAACAGTTTCCTCGATAAAAAATGATCTAAGACATTAGGGTTACCGCTAAGGCGTCCTAACGTTGCTTTAGTGACCACATGTCCCTAAAATCGAATTGACCCGAAACCTCCAACAACGGTGCTACCTACTTCTCAATAGTGGGATAGCACTGTCTAAAGGACATTTACACAGCTTAATTTCTTTTGAGTAGGTAGAGGTTCTCAGGTACTTGCTCTTTCAAAATAAAACAACTTTTTCGCACTTACACTTTTCAAACAAAGTTTTCAACAACACTTCATACACTCTTGAGGACAGAAACAAGAGTTAAATCGAAGTTTTCAAACAAAACTTTTTCAAAACCCACAAACACAAGAAAAGCAAAACTTTTTGAAAACATAGTGAGCAAGTACCTAAGAGCCCGTGGATAACCACAGATAGAAAGGGTGCTAACACCTTCCCTTTCTATAATCTACCTCTCGAACCCGAGAAACATCTCGAAAAGGAATTTTGCTGTGCTTTTGTCCTTTCCTTGTTGGATTAAATAAAAGACGGTGGCGACTCTTGCTTACCGCGACATTTTGCGAAACGCAAACGTGAACCAGCATTCCAAAATAGTCAGTTCTATTTCCACCGATCACAGAACTGGCGACTCTGCTGGGGAAATACTATAAGTGAGGTGTACCTTAGGATTAGATCACTTGTGTTTTCAATTGTATGCTTCGTATGCTTTAAATTTTGTGGGCTTGTATCGGAGTTTTATAGATCCTAACCCGGATCTGGGGGTACCCTTCTTTAGGTAAGTAGCAATAAACTGTGAGGGATCTGTCCGGCGTAGACCGACACGGATGAAGCAGTAGCTACGTTGGTGTGACACCTTGGTCTGTACCGATATCCCTTGTGTTGGAACGAGGAGAATATGGGTCTTCTGAGGAGTCATTAAGCACCAACTGACCTTAGAACCTTAAATTGACCAACTTGGCCATAGAACAGTAGCAGTATGCTACACTCATTGAGACTAAACTCTCGCGATGGTTCCGACCGCAAGAAAAGGTTGCCAAACTGGAATTATGACCGATTGAGGGTAGTCAGTGATATTGAGATCCTCTAGAACCCGGTTACTATTTTTAGGACAGGTCTTAACCAACTGAAACTGAAAGAGGGTAGTACCTAAGCTTCATGCCAGCCTGAAATCTAAGGGCTCTTTTGTGTGACTTGTGTGCCTTCAAACTTGAACTACTTGCACATTCTTGTTATCTGACAGCATGAGTTCCTTGCAGGTTTTGTTTATAGTCCTTATCCAACAGTTTGGATTTATTGCAGGGCTTACTTACATCACCTCACACTTTTGCTTGAGCGCACATCATACGCATCATAACATCATACCTTAACATTTCCTTAACCATTTCAAGGATCTCAAAGGTTTGTGATGCAGGTCATGATGAACCAAATGTCTAGCAAGGGGCAAAGGGGATTTATTTTCCTCTAGCCAAGGTTGTTTGGAGATCAAAACACGATAACTTGAGTCAGGGGCTATGACCCACTCGATATGGTGAGCCTGACTCTTGAAGAAGGACTCTCAGCAACATGAAGTTCCTTCAATCAAGCTGCAAAATTCAAATTCTAACAAGTTTCTTTGTTTACCCCACGAGATCCTTGGAAACATTGCATACATATATCATACATATCATTGCATTACAGGTACCATTACAGGTCACTTATCTTCTTCGCTGTTTATTTCAGCAATCATCATGTCTACCGAACCTTCCACTGAGCAAGCTATCAAGGCCCTCCAGGCCCAGAATGCCCAGTTCCAAGAGTTGGTTATGAGCCTAGCCCAGGGGCAACAGGATTTGAAGACTCTGATTCTGAAAGAGAGGAAGAAGAAGAAGAAGAGGACCGTCCTGTTCAACACTGGACGCAGGTTTGGAAATGGACTGCAGAATGAGGTTGATCTGACCACCTCATCTGTAGGGAAAGACAGTCCACAAGAGAGAAGGGTTCCTATCCCCGTGGTCTCCGACAACGAGACGGATTATGATAAAGAACAGTACCCTCCTGTTGAGGATAGGTACAAACAGTTAGAGGACTGCTTGAGCGCTATGGAGATACAGAACGTGCCCGGACTGGACTTCAGAGACCTAGGTTTATCCTCTGGGGTGGTGATTCTCCATAAGTTTAAGGCACCTGCCTTTGCCAAATATGACGGAGCTTCCTGTCCAAAGTTGCACCTCCGGTCATATGTAAGGAAGATCCAGCCTTACACAGCTGATAAGAATTTGTGGATCCATTTCTTTCAGGACAGTCTTTCAGGGACTCAACTTGAGTGGTTCTATCAGCTAGATGGAGCCAGTATCCGTAGCTGGGAAGATTTGGCTACTGCATTCTATAAGCAGTATCAATATAATTCCGACCTTGCTCCTACGCGTACCCAACTTCAGGGTATGTCAATAGGGACGGGTGAAGGATTTAAAGAGTATGCCCAAAAATGGAGAGACCTTGCCGGAAGGGTGCAGCCACCTTTAACTTATTGTGAACTTGTTGATATGTTTCTGGGGACCCTGTCCGGTCCATTCTTTAATCATCTGATTGGAAACTCTTCATCCGGGTTTACAGACCTTATCTTGACTGGGGAGAGAATTGAAGTTGGCATCAAAAGTGGGAAGATTCAAGAAGCTACACCTTCTGATGCTCATAAAAAGCCTTACAGTGGGAAGAAAGAGTCCAATGTTGTGTACAGTCAAAAGAGTCGTCGTGACCAACACGTAGGGGTAGTCTTGATCTCTGGTTCTGCGTCACACCGACAACAGCAAAAGGGAAATCAACAAAGGCCGGACGAGCCTAAAAGACAGTTCACCAACATCAACATGCCATTGTCACAAGCATTGCAGCACATGTTGAAGATGAATCTGATTACGGTGATAAACCCTCCTCCAAACCCTGAGACTTCTTCTCCTAGATACAACCCAGATGCAAGGTGTGCTTATCATTCCGACAGCCCGGGGCACGATACTAACGATTGTTGGGCGCTGAAATACAAGATTCAGAATATGATTGACGCTAAGGAGATCGAATTCGAGCCTCCTGAGACTCCCAATGTGATCACTGCTCCCTTGCCAAAACATGGCTAGGATTGAAAGCACTTTTGTTCATTTGAATTCTGAAAGTTGTATATTTCTTTGCTTATTCAAACAATTATTATTATGTCGAATTCTTTTATTTCATTAATGCATTACACGTGTCTGTCTTGAATTAATTGTTTTCACTATGCTTAAATTGCTTCATATTTCCTTTTTGTGATGTTCAACTCTCGATTAAAATAAAAAACTTTAAGCCTTTAGAGGGAGGATGATGAAAACGATACCACGATCTTTACAGTATGCTTTTGAATAAACCCCGCTGATGAGGTACAGGCATTGTTTCAAATCCTAAACAGTGGAGTTATAAGGAAGATAATCCCTCGTCAACCCCTTTGAGCCAAAGAAGTTGGAGTTTTTCTTTTCACAAATTAAAACCCTTAATTATAACCTGGGGTAGGGTAGTTTTCTCAGTTGATCCAGGTGCATAATGAATGGCATCAAAGGAGTCCTTCCAAAATAAGAGACGGTGATGGTCCTAAATAATCGTAAGGACAGGCAGTCATTATCTCTCAGAAATAAAAGCCCAATAAGTCAAAACCTATGAAGGAGACTTGCAAAACTGGGGCATCCCGCTGACTGTAATCACAAAAGAAACAGTTCAGGCAAAAAGATAGGGATAATAAAATCAAAAATAAAGAGGTCGCTATAAATCCTCAACAACATGAAAAATGTTATAAAAATGACTGCCTATCCAAAATAAACTGTCAGTATCCAAACCATCACCGGTATATCAGAGCGACGATTCAAACAAGATCTAATGCACGATTAGCTGAGTTTAGGATTGAAGAACATCACGAAGAACGGGTGGGTACAAATAAAATTTGAGCCGTTATCCTTTGTTTCTTAAACCGTGAACCAGACCACGTTATAACCCTTAAAAAGTCCTAGCTGAAGCATGGGTTAGTCCGAAAGCATACTGCTACAAAAGGTATCCTGACTCCTGTAGGGCTTGCTGTAAAATCCTGAGTTAACATCACGTTTTACAAAAATTCACTTGTTTTATGGAAAACTGCATTTTCAAAAAACTTCAAGACAGACATAAGCTTTGCATTCTTAAAATAGCATTGTTTGCATATGACTATTTGCTCAAACAGTAGAGGAATTCGCACGACGAATATCTAGTGAACAAAAAAACCTTCTCAGCAAAAAGGGTCACCTCAAGTGGAAAAACACTTCTAATCCAGGGGCACGGCATGAGCATTGTCCATCATCTGGGGCAGTTAAGTCAAGATTCAAGGAATCTCTCAAAATGCCAAATAGCCAGGGGCAAATATCCATCTGAATCAATTGGGGCATTGGACATGAATTCCAGCAATGAATCTTGCATGATCAAACATATTCTGGTAGTATGGTAACACAACACTACCAATAGTGGCACTTCCCTACATCCTGAGAGCATGGACATAGTCAAAAAAAGTACTACGCATAATCAAAGACCCGCTAGGTTGACTGGCCTAGGAAAAAATAAGGGCTTCCCGGCGAACCAAAAGGGTCCGGGCAAAAATAAGGGATGAAAATGAAAAATCTATACACCTGGCAAGTCAAAAACCTGAAAAGGCGGCTTGGGCAAAAAAGGGTATCCCGATGGACTGAAAACCCTAAAGGGCGGTCCAGGAAAAAATTAGGGATCAAAGCGTACGACTATGTCCCGTCATCTCGTCACTGGCCTACCAGAAGAAGACTTGTCATTCCAAGCACCTCATAGGTTGGGATAATACTCGATCCACAAGGCCTCCGTAGGCACCTTCTCCCGCATAAACTGGGGCAATAAGAATTGCCCGAACTATACAAGCTGCTCTGTCCACCAGATACAAGGTAGATTCAGTTGAAGAGTATGACCAAGATACCTTCACTCCCCGTAGGGTAAGACAGTAATGGAAGCTCTCCCCACTGAGACCTGCAACCATGGACGAATCAGCAATACCCTCCCCCAAGCAGAGTTGGCCTATCATCAGTCCCGAAAAAGCTCGGTATCCCCAGAAGGTCTTAATATTCTCCAGCGGAGTATAAAGATATTCCTCAGCAAGCGTAAAGAGCATCCCCGACAGTCTTAATATTCCTCAGTGAAGTATAAGAATGTTCCTCGGCGGAATACAAGATACCCCCAGTGGAGCCATTTCCCAGCCCAGTCTAAAAAAGCTTCCCCGCCAGAGTTGAATCATCTTCCCCAGTAGATTCAGGAATCTTGTCCCCTGCAGAGTACAAATATATCTCCCCAGTTATATTTAGAGGTTATCTCCATAAAAGTCTAACTGGGTTATCCTCAGTAAGTTGCAACTGGAAGATCATCCCCAGCGAAGTTCTTTCTATCCCCAACAGAGTTTATCATCAAAATCCCCAACAGAGCTTATCAACGGAATCCCCAGCGGAGTTATCATTAAGATCTTAGCAAAGCATCTCTTCCCACAGAGTAATTTCCCTCGGAGTAATCTCTTCATCAAGTTTATTCCCCAACGGAGTTATTTTCTCCTGCAGGTTTATTCTCACAATCATCTTCGTTCATCATCCCCAGCGGAAACGAAGAACTCAACACTATTCTCCAGCAGCTCCGGGATTTATTTTCCCTAGCTAAAAACATCACATATTCATACATCATGACATGCATACGCATCATACAACACAAATCTCATTTATTTTGATAACATCATGACATCATGCATTTCATACATCATGACATTGCATACAGCTAACGTTTTACCTTTTTCAGGAAAAGGTCAATCAAAAGATGATTACCATCTACCTTTGCAGTTCCAGATCAACACTTGTAACAAGCCAGGAAAACATCTGTGGACGACTGATTGTAGGTTAATACCTGTAACAAGCCAGGAAAACCATCTACACAAAGAGATTGAAGACTAACACCTGTAACAAGCCAGGAAGATCTTCAGTTCTCAGGTCAGAGATTAATACCTGTAACCAGCCAGGACAACTATCTCATCGGCCAACCTTTCTTCAGTTCCAGATCAATACCTGTAACATGCCAGGAAAACATCTGCGGACGACTGATTGTAGGTTAATACCTGAAACCATCCAGGAAAACCACTTGCATGAAGAGATTGAAGATCAATACCTGTAACAAGCCAGGGAGACCATCTTTCTTTCTCAAGTCAGAGATTAATACATGTAACCAGCCAGGACAACTATCTCCTCGACCAACCTTTCTTAAGTTCCGGATCAATACCTGTAACAAGCCAGGAAAGCATATGTGGACGACTAATTCCAGATTAATACCTGTAAAGCCAGGAAAACATTTGTGGACGACTGATGGTAGGTCAATACCTGTAACAAGCCAGGAAAACCACCTACATGAAGAGATTGAAAATTAATACCTGTAACAAGCCAGGAAGACTTTCTTTCTCAAGTCAGAGATTAATACCTGAAACCAGACAGGACAATTATCTACTTGATCATCATGAAGCAACCCTACACCAGTTCCTTCTCTTTAAGATGCAGTTTTACACGGACTCATCATCAGGCAGCCCTACACAGGTTCCTTTTTTATTACAAGATCACAATTCTACCAACAATCTCCAAATGGCATCTGTAAGCCCATTCCCGATATCACATTGCTGATATTACACCATGCGAGTGCAAATTTCTGGGCACTTCAGTGTTCAATCATCTTCCACCTTCGGATCACGAAAGGCACACAAGTCAATCTACATCCTCAGGTTTAAGAAGATTGAACAGGGGCAACTGTTGTACCCCAAAATTTGCCCTCCCATATTCCTCAAGATATGTCAAGAATCATCTCCAAATGGTTCAAGATTGCTCAAGAGTTAGACAGTGAAACCATCTCCGAAGGCAGTCAATTCAAAATTAGGGTTTTGGTTCTTTCAAGGAATTTAGGGTTTTCAATGGTTCAATCAAGTCTCATAGGCCTATATACATTCTCAAGCACCTACAGGCCAAGTTTCAAGACTCACAGTGCCAATTTGCACAGTCAAAAGCTCCATTTGATCTATAGTCAACTACAAGGGCAAAATGGTCATTTTGCAGTCAAAAGTCAGAATTTTTGGTCAACATATTATTTTGAGTTCACAATCATCATTTTATCAAGTCTTGATCATGATCCCACAAGAATAGCTCAAAAATCATCAAGATGCAAAAGTTACTATTTTTGGACAGCAAAAAAGTCAACTGTATCTTGACAAGGGCATAACTCTTTCATGGTTTGTCAGAAAAATTCCATCCAAATCTCATTTTTAAGAGGATGCAATTTCCTACAATCCATCTTCATACTCCAAGATCAAGAAATGCTCTTACACAAAGTTACAAATTTTTACATTATAGGTTAATTTCAAAAGTCAACAAAAGTGCACTTTGAGTCAAAGGCCATAACTTGAGATTGGTAAATCCAAATGACATGGGACCAAAAGCATTGGTTAGAGGACTTCAAGGGCTTTCCAAAATGTCCAAGAACATGGTCATATGATCAAAATTGAGCAAGTTGTGCATTGGAGAAGTTGGGAAATTTTCATGAATTTGCAAAAGTCAACTTTGCTCAAAACACCTTCTTTTTGCTAATGGGCCTCAAATCTCTTCTTGAAACTTCACCCATGACCTATGCACGACCCACCAAGTTAAATTGGATTTATTTTCTTAAATTTATTGATTAAATGGATTTTTAATATATATTAATTCATTTAATTAATTTAAATCATAAGAAAATACAAGATTTGATTTTTAAATCAATTTGTGAACCAAATATGATCCAAATATACTGACCAATTCGTGCACAATCAAAAAGATACAAAAAAATCCAAATTTGGCAACTTGTTCAATCATGGAAAATCAAGAATATTTGATTTATCAATCAAGGATTTAATCTTCAATGCACATGGGTTGGATCCAAAATTTTAACCTAGACTGATTGCCTTATATGCAAGCAAGCCAGCCATAACCTAAGACAGGTGAAAAAGCTGCAGAAACGGCCATATCAAATTCAAGAAATTCCAAGAAAACTAAAAACTTGTTCTTGCAATTTAGGTCAATTCAAGGTGCCTTGTCCATCCAAACACATTGCAGGAGGCACTAGGATTGATTTGCAATCAAATTCAGGCACCAAAGCTCAAGGAATCACAAAATACAGTTCCACGGTTTGCACTTCTTATTCAGAATCGTATTTCTTAATTCATATGCATTTAACATGTTTTTGTGATTGATTTGCATTGCTAGAGACCATACGAAGCTAATGGAATGATTGAATTGAATTATGGTGCCCTGAATCGAGAGATGCCATGATTGAATTTCTAGGGTTTTCAAGCTTTCAAATAGGGCTTTTCATACCAGGAAAAATTAGGACCTATGGGATACATGGTTGAAATCGTGAGACCAAGACGATTGGAACCCATACCTCGCGAAATATTTATGTTTGCTCTGTGTCTATTCGCTATTTTTCCTTGCAGGAGGTGGTGGAGGTTAAAACCCCCCGCTATTTGATTATGTTTACACAGAACAAAGTTTAAAGATGATGATGTGTTGTCATCTGATTGGTATATTTGAATTAGTGCGCGTTTTATTTTTTTTCCAAGCATAAGCGTTTGTTTGATATATGTTAATTGTTGTATATATTAATAACAAAGATGCAGCGTGGCTCAGTTGGTGGAAGCGTGAGTGGGATGTCCATTGGGACCTGGGTTCGAGTCCCAGGTCCCCCAAAACCTTGTTATTTTTATTCTTCAGGAATTCATGTGTAGCTTGCAAAGGGATGTCCATCATGCACTTCACATCTCAGTGCGCCAGATGTCTCCACACCTAGATCCAGTGGCCAAAGCTGAGTCCTCACCATAGTCTTCAGTCAACACGCGTGTGGACAAATCAGAAAGTCAACAAGGCCTGGAATGTTAATGGGCTTCATAATTTCTTTTTCACTCCCAAATCAGGCCCAACACCCCCTGGGTTTATTTCTTCCTCTCTTTTATATTTTTTATTTAACTTGTTTTTTCATTAATTATTATTATTATACTAACTAATTTAGTTTTCCTAATAAAAAATCAGAAAATACAAAAACAATATTTTTACTAATTTCACTATTTCATTATTTTTGTAAATAAATAAATAATTAATTAATTTAGTTTTAATTAGGTTAATTTTAACTTTTTTGCAATAATTTAAAATTAATGTAGAATTAGGGTTTTTAGTAACTTTTGAACATTTTTTATTTTTCCTTAAATAACAAAAAAACCAAAAAATACTTCTCTTTTTATTTAATTAATTAATTAGTTTAGGCTTAATTTAAAAAATCTCTTTCTTTCTCAAAAAGGGTCAAAACCCTAAAAAACTCTCTGATTTAATTTTTCTCGCGCGTGTGATTTTTGTTGATTCATATTTTTATTCCATATTTGTATTTGCTCCGAGGATGTAATAGCTTTAAATTAGGATTATTTATCGCTTTCCTTTACTTTCCCGCAATTTACTTTTTCAAGGGTTTGTTTTTGGCGATGTAAGACGCCTTGTAATAGCTTAGTTTTATTTTCTGCAACCATTAACTGCTAGATGTATGTTAACTAGGCTATGCATGTCAAGATCTCTCTTAAATTAAAATCAATCGTAGCTCACCATAACATGTACAAAGATAACATAACTGAAAATTGACACATTTGCACATGCCACTCCTAGGATACGCCTCACTTGGTTGCCTCAACGTGGTCATTAAGTATAGGATGTTTTAGAGGTCGTCCTCCTGTCTAAAGATCACAGTTGCCTCGAAACGGTTGCCTCGATAAAAAATGATCTGACATTAGGGTTACCGCTAAGGCGTCCTAACGTTGCTTTAGTGACTACATGTCCCTAAAATCGAATTGACCCGAAACCTCCAACGACGGTGCTACCTACTTCTCAATAGTGGGATAGCACTGTCTAAAGGACATTTACACAGCTTAATTTCTTTTGAGTAGGTAGAGGTTCTCAGGTACTTGCTCTTTCAAAATAAAACAACTTTTTCGCACTTACACTTTTCAAACAAAGTTTTCAACAACACTTCATACACTCTTGAGGACAGAAATAAGAGTTAAATCGATGTTTTCAAACAAAACTTTTTCAAAACCCACAAACACAAGAAAAGCAAAAAAATTTGAAAACATAGTGAGAAAGTACCTAAGAGCCCGTGGATAACCACGGATAGAAAGGGTGCTAACACCTTCCCTTTATATAATCTACCTCCCGAACCCGAGAAACATCTCGAAAAGAAATTTTGATGTGCTTTTGTCCTTTCCTTGTTGGATTAAATAAAAGACGGTGGCGACTCTTGTTTACCGCGACATTTTGCGAAACGCAAACGCGAACCAGCATTCCAAAACAGTCAGTTCTATTTCCACCGATCACACCAGGTATATCAAGTTGGAGATCTAGTGATCAAATGCATTATCTTGCCACAAAGTGATCCCAGGGGCAAATGGACTCCTACCTATGAAGGACCATTTGTAATCAAGAACGTATTCTCCGGTGGGGCAATGATCTTAACCACCATGGATGGTGACGACATGCCACACCCTGCGAACGCGGACATATTCAAAAGATACTACGCATAAGAGACCCGCTAGGTTGACACACCTAGGCAAAAAAAGGGCATCCCGGTGAACCAAAAGGTTCGGGAAAAAATTAGGGATAAAATAAAAAAATTTGTACATCCGGTAAGTTGAAAACCCGAAAGGGCGACTTGGGAAAAAAAGGGTTTCCCGGTGGACTGAAAACCCGAAAGGGCGGTCCAGGCAAAAGTTAGGGAATTAAAGCGTATGACTATGTCCTGTCGGATCACTTGGAGGACAATCTCTTCACCGAAAAAACTCGGAGTTTCTGATCGATTCAATCATCTTCAGACGAAGCAACAAATAGACAAGATATTCGGAGATACGAAGGCTATAGCATAATGGGAATCCCGTGGGATTATCACACATAGCTATCTTTCTTTGTATAATTTTTTACCTCTTACGGCACCATCCTCTTACTAGGATGTATGTCTCCTTTGTACAAAATACTTATTCAAAGTAAATACAAAGATATCTCTTTCAAGTACATAAAACTATTTGCTTTTTTCTTTACACTTGTGTTTTATTTGCAAAAACGTCCAATGATTCAATAATGAACATATGCATTTGAACATAATTACTGTTTACAAATAAACAAAATGAAAAGAGACAATTACTGACAGGTTGGAAAAATAGGAAAACATCTTTAGGTTATTCCATGAGCAATCTCCACAGTACGTTGTTTAGATCCCCGACGGAACTAAAACTTCAAACTATTAATCCCCGGTGGAAACCATCTAGTTCCTCCAAATTCCCCCAACAAGTTGTTTAAAGCCTGAAACCCATTCGTATAAGCAGTTGACTTCTGATACTCCCCAACGGAACAAAGACTCCCATTATTAACCCCCAATAAAAGTCATCAAAATTCTCTACATTCCCCAAGCAGATTCCTCAAGCAGTATACGGCATTGCTCTAACAACAGAATTTTTGTCAACACTCCAAGACATGAAGAATCCACATATCCTCATCAGCGTTCCAGGATTTATTTTCCTCAATCAAACAGCAATACAGCAAATCAGCTTACATGCGCATACATTACATCCATATATCATAAACACTGATAAAACACATATATTGCATCATACATTTCATGCAACATAATTTTATGTTTCAGATAACATTTTACCCTTTTCAGGATAAGATTAACAGCTACCGTTAACAATATGCAATCATGATACAGTACGGATGCGCTCCAGACACAGATGCCATTCTGATACTCATTCAAATTCAACTATCAGATACAGTTCAGATACGCTCCAGACACGAATGCCATTCTGATACTAGTTCAAATTTAACTATCAGATACAGTTCAGATACAGTTCAGATACGCTCCAGACACGGACGCCATTCTGTTATTCGTTCAGATTGTGCAATCATGATACAGTTCAGATACGCTCCGGACATGGATGTCATTCTGTTATTCATTCAGATTTAGCTTTCAGATACAGTTCAGATACGCTCCAGATACGGATGCCATTTTGTTACTCATTCAATTTCAAAGTTCAAATACAGTTCAGATACGCTCCAGATATGGATGCCATTCTAATGCTTATTTAGACTTCAAGTTCAGATACAGCTCAGATACGTTCCAGACGCGGACACCATTTTGATACTCATTCTTTCAGCTTACAATTTACAATCCAACAAACATTCCTGGATGGCATCTACAAGCCCATCTCCAACAAGATTCTATCACTTCTCTGAATGGCATCTTTAAGCCCATTCCCTCAACTACACATCGCCGAGTGCAAATTTATGGGCACTCTAGTGTCCAATCATCTTTCACCTTCGAGTCACGAACGGCAAAACTCGCCAATCTAACTCTTCAGGTTTAAGAAGATTGAACAGGGGAAGCTGTTGTACCCCAAAATTTTCCCTCTCATATATCAAGACTTTTCTCACAAGATCTCTTTTACTCAAGGCTGGATTAGGGTTTGGTCAGCTCAGGACATCTCATCTTGCACTGATAACCCAAAATTAGGGTTTGAGTTTGCACAAGGATTTTTGGACTATCAATGCTTCACATGACTTTCAAACATCATTATGGATCCCTAAGATCACTCATGACAAGTTTCAAGCCTTGAACCACATTTTTGATTAGTCAATTGGACAGTTGACCTAAAAATCAGTTGTATTGGGGAAAAAGTCAACCATGGCCAATTTACAGTCAAACTTCATAATTTTTTATCTACATCAACATTTTAAACTTATATGTATCATTTGATCAAGTTTGGATCACAACTCCTCAAGAAATTTGATCAAATCACAAAAAGGGCAAAATGGTCAAAATTAGGGTTTTGACTGAGGAAGGGAAATTTTTTATTTTTAACCTAGCAAATGACCAATTGAGTTCAAGAATGATTTCAAGGATTCAATGGCATAATCTTGACTTAAATACATGGCTCAAAACATCTCAAATTCATTGGATTGACAGATGAAATTTGCAGTCAATTGATCAAAAGTCAACTGTACACTGAAAAGTCAAACTTTGACTTTTTGGTCAAAATCAAGTACCAAGGGTCATGATTCATCAAAACATTTCAAAATGTTAAACTTGTTCATCAATAAAACCAAATTTGAAAATTAGGGTTTGAATTTGAAAATTTTCCTAACTTAGAAATTTTCCAAGTATAGAAAATTTTCTTATTTTTTCTCAACTTTACACCACTTTTTCACCATGATGCATAATGATTCAAGGAAAGTTCCCAACATTAAAGTTGTAGACCTCCATAAAATCTACAAATTTTCTTCACACACTTTTCCCTAAAGATGCTTGGATATCAAGATATAAATTTGTGAATACATGGTCATGAACTAAATAACTTAGTGAAATTTTGCCCTAATTTAGGCAGGTTTTGGACCCAACTTCATGGTAACTTTTCACCTAGTTCCAAGAGGTATCTCAAAATGCATTTCAAAGATGAATTATAGAGAAAATTGCAAGATTTCCAAAATGTCCAAGAACTCCTCAAGATCATTTTTGAGTACGGAGAATCGAAGAGATGAAGTTGGCCATTTCTCACTTTTTGTCCAAGCCATTTCATGAAGAACAAAGTTGTAAATCAATCCTATGTTGGCTAATTCATGTTGTACAGGTCCTAAACTTGTTCCACACTCCTTAATTAAATGCTTACTCAGTTGACAAAGCTTTGATCCATGCTTTTGAACTTTTATCCAAGTTGTAATTCCATTTATGGCAAAAAGGTCCCATTGCCATTTTGAAAAAGAGCAACTTTTGCAAACTTTACAATTTTGAGCTTTGGACCTCTCCCCTTGGTGCATACAAGTCTCACAGGTCTCAAATAAGTTTTACAAACTAATACCAACCCTAAAGGAGCAAGTACAAGCATGGCAAGTATGGTCACTTAACTTTACTTCAAATGCAAGGAAAGTTGCAAAAAGGCTAGGGCTTGCAGATCTGTTGGAGAGTTGACATCAAACCATTTCAATACTAATATATAAACATTATGCAACACAATACACGTTTGAAAAGGACTTGAAACACTCTCAACCAAAAAAAACACCAAAAATTTGTCCAAAACTACAGACTTGGCATAAGCACATCCATCTTCCATTTGGCTCGTGTGTTTTGAGTTTGGATCATTCAAACACCTTACATACTTGATACCTAGTCAATACATGCATTCATCCCTATTCTGTAATCACTCCTTTACCATCTGCCATTGTTGACTTCAGAGTTTGCAGTTTGACTTGGCCAGGGAGTTCCAGCTATTTTCAGAGCAAGGCAAGGGTTGGGATACATCCAGGGAAGCTCAAGGAAGCTCAAGCAAGCATCAGGCCTCCCTCAAACTCATCATAGTTTCATCCATGATTCCAGCTGAAGGAGGTAAAAACCCAAACTCTATCTCTTTGTACAGGCAATCTTAGGCCATGATTTGTGAATAAAAAATGTAGTCCTCATCATAACGAAACTATACATACCATTCTTGCATTGATTTTATTTGTACTGAGAGAATTTGGAACATGAAATTTCTGGAAATATTAGGTCAAGATTTAGGGCTTTTAAAATTCTCTTTATTCTTTGATTAATAGTTCACATAATTTATATGGTTGGAATCGTGTGCTCAAGTACTACAATTTTCATGTTATAATTTTTTATTTTCATAGAAGTATGAGAAAGTTACAGGGTGTATGGCCAGGCTTGAGGAAGGAGATGAAGTACAGGGCATAGGGCGCGTTTTGTATTATATTGTTTTCGTTTCACTGAAGACAATAGAAGTATAGCCACCCCAGTGGCAAAGCAGCGCGCTGGTGAGACCCATGTCCTGGGTTCGAACCTGCGCGCTACTTTTGCATTTTTTACATTTTTTCCTTTTCAGTTTTTTGTGACTTTTTTGCAGGATTGGGCTTAGCTCCTTGGGCTACGTTTTTTTGCTTGCAGGTTACCTCTAGTTTACTTACAATACCCCCTTGACCAATGATTTCCATATCATTTTTTTTATTTTATTTAATTTCATTTTGTTTTCATTAACATTTTTCCCTAATAAATAAAAATCCAAAAAATTTAAATTAATAATATTGCACTTTTATTTTATTTTTATTCTATTTCTCACATAAAAATATTTTTTATTTTTAATAGGATATCATTTATTTTCTTAATAAACTTGTAAATATAATTAAACATATTTAGTTCAATTTATTTTGCATTTCATACTTATAAATACTTATTTGGCACATATAAAATTTTATATTTTATTACAATATTGTTTATTATTTTTATACAAGAAAATTTACAAAATAATACATATAAAAAATTTATTTTCTTTTAAATAATAATTAGGGTTAAACCCCTTTCAAAAATTAATTCTTTTACCTTATATTTTTAGGTTTAGATGAAATTTTCTTTTACATAAAAACAAGACACAAAAATCCTTTTACATGTACATTGCATTGCATTTTCTTTAAATATTGTATTGTATTTATTCTAATTCGTACAAATTCGATTTGGTTGTAATAATCTATTTAGGTTTATATTCTTGCAAATCCCCATTCAAATTTGTATTCTCCCCTCCCATAGATTGTTGTAATAGCTTAGAAATATTTACATTAAGCAATTTATCGCTTTATATGCCATGATTAGTAATTAGGGTTTATATGATAAGAACAAAACAAAGAAAAATAGAAAACCCTAAATACGAGACAAAATCAAAGCATGAAAATGATACACTTGCACACAAGCACCCTTAGGGTTTCTCCACTCGGTTGCCTAAAATAAAAATGGCCATGTTACGCATGCGAAGTATCTTGGCAAAACAAACAAATATAAGATCATAGTCCATCAATGATGCTATTCAAAAGCTGCCTTACAAAATGATCTTGGTCCCTCTAAATGATAAGATACTTTGCAAACATTGCTAATCATGGTCATACGATGACCCACGCCCGTCCCGTTTACATCCAAAGATAGGTTTGCTTACCAAATCAATGGTAAGACAACAATATCAAAGGAATATAAAATGAACAAGAAATACATTTGAGTAGGTAGATAGCTTCTAGCTACTTGCTCTATTTCAAAACAACAATCCTTGATATTTTTCAAAACAAACACACACATTTCAAAACATCTTACAAACATTGAAAACATTTTCAAAAGACAAACATCTTTGTATACATTCTTACGAACAAGAATATTTATAAAGGTTGCCTAAACGAATGGCCTCTTTTACAAAATACTTTCAAAACCACACAAAGCACAATTTAAAACAAACAAAAGCAAGTGATCTAAGCAAGTAACTAAGAGCCCATGGAAAATGATGGATGAAAAGGGTGCTAATACCTTCCCTTTTCATAATCTACCCCCCGAACTCAAGAAAACATCTCAAAGGTCTTTCCTGTGCTTTTTCACCTTTCCTTTTGGATAAAAGAAATGTCGATGGTGACTCTTGCTAGCCGCAACATTTGCGATAAAACGCAAAACCTTCAAGTCAGTTCTCCCACCGTACCACACATGCCTTTGCTTAGCATGGGAAATGATAAGCGGGTCTCTTCTCGATCTTATTGTTCTTCATCTCAAGTCTAGGTATGGTTCAATTCTCAAAGACTCCTTTCATGGATAAGTAGAAAAGTGGCTAAAATCTCTCTCTTGAGGTCAACTAGTCGTTATCTGCAACAAAAATACAAACCAATTCAAACCATTATGTGCGCTCAAACACCCTTTCTCTAAAACCCTTTTCAGGTAAGGACATGATTAATTTACTTATGTGCCAACGCATAAGTCTCCAAAGGTCGAGCTGCGGAAGAAGGCGGGATTAACTCCGTCCATAAAAAACACAAACAAACAAAAACATATGAGCCGAACTACGGTAGCTCTGATTCCCTAAAAAGGTTACGTAGGCATTGGGGTAGGGCCCAAGCGAGCATAATTTTATTTTCCCTACATTCTTTTCTCCTTTTTTTGCATGCATTCTCCCTTCAGTAGTATAGTGAATAGTAAGCATAGATTAAACACACCCATAAGATAGATAACAAGAGTGGATACTGTAGAGTACTACGGGCGTGTGGGGTGCTAATATCTTCCCCTCGTGTAACAGACTCCCTTACCCGATCTCTCGGTTGCAAGACCGTGACTTCTTCCTTCTCAGGTTTTCTCGATGTTTACCTTTCTCTACGTGTGGGATAAAAGACGTTCGATGGCAACTTCATTGTTTGATGATTTTCAGTCGGTTGTTTCAGCTGGCGACTTCACTGGGGACAGGTCGACCAAATGCTGGTCCATCCCAGAGTCGCTCCTAGCTCTTATTTCTTTTCTTTGGGTGTTTATCTTTATGATTTCAGTTTATTCACTCATTTTATATATACTTAAGCATATGTATGCATTGCATTTTACTGTTTTCCATATACTACTGCTATACTGGATTTGCTTCTTGATTGGGTGGGTGTTACTATTGAGGTAAAAGGCCCAGTACCCAGGCCAAAGTGCACTAGGACACTAGGAATATTGTGGGGGCATGACGGCTATAGGACATGGTCCGATTAGTGCAGTCATGTCATATACCGCTCTCGGATGAGGTTCAATTGGAGGTACTTTCATCATGCACGTCTGTGTTGCGATGATTTTACTTTCAAGCGAACCCATGATTTTCGAGTTACCATTGTCTTACCCTGACCTAGTCTTCACCCGCGAGTGGGGAGGGATTTTTTTATCAAAGGTGCAGATGGTGACTATGCCCAGACGGTGACTATTGGTTATAATGGTTATGTTCTGAAATTATGTTGGTGACTTATTCAGATGCTATATTCTGTTCGTGACTATATGGTTCTCAGATTTACTTTATGAGTTCCTGATTTGTATACTTGGAGGTTCATTCAGGCCTTCAATCTTAGTATTCCCAGCATGTTCAGAAAAGGCTCAACAGTATCCAGTTCTAGAAGCCTTGATCCCGTACAATCAGTGATCTACATAGTACTTGGTTCTTATATGTGAAGAAGCTATGTCAGACCTTTGATCTAATGATACTCATATGGTTCAGAACAGTGCAGCAATCATATTCAGAAATGATGGAACCTTGATCCCATCTGATCTCATGCCTTTGCATACATAACATGGTTAATCACATGCTTAACATACATGTTTTGTTATCTCCAAGGAATCACATTTGCAAGTCTTGTGCTAAACTCTTCCATCCCTTACTTGCATAAAATCAAAATCAAAGCACGTAAATTCCTTGGGAATGATAGAACATGACACAACATCCATTCATGCCCTCCATGAATATTCATGCATTCATAACAAGTACTCAAAGATTGGGGATTATTATTCAGGCCTGATATTCTCTTCAAAAGTTCAACTTGATTTTTCATCGCACATGCTCAGAGATTAGTTATGGAATAACTCCGAGTGGTACATACAAGCTTTGGCCCGTGGTCAGAAATTTCTTCGAACAGGAAGATAATTGATTGAAGACTCAAATGAGCCAGGTCATGAGAGCTCTGATAATGATGTCAACAATCTTGCACTTATTGCTATAGCAGATGGTTCCCATTTACTGTAGGATCTTACATCAGTTCTCCATCCTTGTTGACTGATGTCAGATGTGGTTACTACACTGGGGAATCTGACTATTCAATCTGGGGCATTCTCCACAGCCTTGCACTCCCTGATTTGTTCGACAGCAGCCAGTCTTTATTCCCCTAGTGAATTCACAAAAAAAAAGCTTTTAAGCAAAGACAGAAGAAGCCTGATGAGCATACTGATGCGATCCCAGTGCATTACATCCAGTTATTTCCTCTCCTGGTGGAAGTTCGACAAAGCTCTGACCTTTGGGGTCCTCTTCCCACAAACATTCCTCCTGATTGCGATACACATGCTAGATGTATCCCCTATTCTGGGGCACCCGGTTTTAATATCGAAGAATGTAAAGGGGTTGAAGTATAAAGCCCAACACCTGTTTGGCGTCTCTTCCAAAGGTCTAATTCCTATTTGGTCCAATTGCCATGATCTTTCTCACGAGTCGGATGTCTCTATTGTTCTGAGAGAAGACCAACTGTATTATTTCTTTGAGACACGATATGCTTGGTGATGCAGTTTGTACAAATTCACTAGGTAAATCATTCATTTGTTCTCCTAAAAGAACCTTATATGCATATTATATTGGGGCACCTGGCCAATCGATTGAAGATGGTATGTCATCCAGACACCAAGTCCAAGACTGAATCAATTCGAAGATTGTCATGTTCAAATTAGATCAGAAGGGGAATTCTCTCGCCCATTTAAGCATCAAGACTACAGAAAGTCGTCAGAATCAAGAAGTCCATACGGAGTCAATCCTCCTCAACAATGGCAACCATTGGTTCTCTTTACTGCATTTTCATTTGCATTCTTGCTTGTTTGTTTAAACATTGCTTGCATGTGGAAACTTGTCTATTTTTGAATGAAAATCTTAATGCAATAAGTATGCTTATCTTAAAGTGTTCTTTTCATTTTTATTCATTCATTTGTTATCACTCTTTAAATGTTTTACTTGCATATTGATGCCAAATTTCCTAGTCTTATGCTTAGGTAAAGATTGGAAGGAGGATGACGATAATCTGAAAACACAAAATCTCTGGTTGGTACGCTTTTGAGTAAGACTCTGCTGATGATGTACATGCCTTGTTTCAATTCCTAAACATCGGAGATATAAGGGAGATAGACCCTTGTTAACCCCTTTGAGCCTTCGAAGTAGGAGTTTCTTTTCTGTTCAGAAAAAAACCCTCATTTTAACCCTGTGGCGGGTAGTGTTCAGTTAATCTGATCAAGCATTCAGAACTAATCAAGAGTGTGCATCCAAGGATACAACAATGGTTATCCATCAAAAGGTTGAGGAAATACAAAACCACAATGGTTAACCATCATCTAACAACAACATGCATCAACTAACGACATCCCAATGGGTGTCTCTCGCGCATCGGGAGGTCAACAAAATGACGATACAATAAAGGCCATCCATCATCTACTAAAGACTCAGGCAGTCACGATCACTTCAAACAAATCAAAACAATGCAAAGATCAACGACTTGTTCAAAATGGAAAATAAGAATAAGAAAGAAACAAAAATCCCCGCTAAGTCGAAGCTTGAAAACAAGTCTCTTAGGAAAAAATTGGGCATCCCGCTAGACTTTCAAATCAAAATTCAAAAGAATTTGTCCAGGAAAAAATTAGGGAAAGCAAGAAGGAAAATGAAAAACCTAAAAGGCAAGAAAAGGATTACCAATGAAAATCCTCATCAAAGAACAAAGTCGTCTGATCAGACACCAAAAGCAAAAGGTGAAGCGACTGTCGTGTCCAGGAAACCACAGTGGTTCCTCAAATCATCGCAAACTCTTCTAGAGAGATGAACGCTTGTATCAGGTCAACTGAACGTAGGAATGGAGAGCATCATGGAGAATGGGTGGGCACCAAATAATTTTGAGCCTTAAATATTTTTTTCTAAAAACCATGAACTAGGCCACGTTAGAACCCTTTCAAAGTCCTAATTGAAGCATGGGTCAATTTGAAAGTGTGCTTCAATGAGATAGCATTTAACTGACTCCTAAGAGGTATGTTTGAATATCTGCGTTGGCATCATATGCTTGCATTATCTTTCATAAAAAAAATAATTTGCAAATGTTTCTCTCTAGCTAGTGACTCGTTCACAATAGAGTTATGACGTCATTTCATTCAAAGTTTTCTCAAACTTCAAGACTTACATATGTGTTGCATTAGAATTATCATTCTCATAATAAACATTCTTCTGCGTACAAAACAACTGATCGACATCAAGTAAGTTTACACAATGAACAATCGGTAAAGAGCTCAATCTTGTCAGAGAAGGGAGGCTTGAATACCCTGTTGAAGCAAGAGTCAACTGCCACAAGAGAAATGACTTATCCAGCAGCATGTTAATTGGTGATTATGTTAAGAGAAATCATCTTGGTGCTTCACAGTATGAGTACCCTTCAGGGATGAAGTTAGAAGAGTCCGCCAATCTGGGGCAATCAAGTCGAGAGTTGATCTCTCTGAGTTCATCCAAATCTGGGGCATTCCCTCAAAGCTATCAATTAGAGCCTATCACGTCGATAAATCTCTTCAAGTTGCCATCAATCAGGGGCTATCACATTGAGGAATCTATTCATAATTCATTCAACCTAGGGAAGTTACGCCGAGATTCGATAAATCTCTCCAAGAAAGCTGTAATTAAGAGATTCGGGCAGGTCGTCTCATATCATATTGTGGCAATAATATTCTAATCTTCTATTCCGCGCATATTCTTCTCAGAGATCCTCTAGACAGGGGCATTCCTCATTCATACTTGCAAAGTTTCTCAAGCCAATTATGTTGCACGAGACCACTAAAATCAACTAAAAGCATCATAACGGTCACCCTGACCTAGCCAGCACACGAAGCTGCCTTCATCTGCTACAAACAATTTTAAATCTGATTCCCCAAGTGAGTTCAGAAAATTCGGAGTCATCGTTTGACTCAGCACGCACAAGTGCATCCCCAGTGGAGTTAATCAAGAACGTCCCCAGTGAAGCTAGACTGAGACATTCGCAAAGCCAAACCGGGGCAATCGCAGAACTAAACCGGGTCATTCGCAGGTGTCCATGCCCATCTCTTATCCCCAAGTGATTCAAGAGATAATTCCCCAATGTGTGTAAACTTAGGGCATGCATTCCGAGATATTCACATGGTGTTCAGTATCCATTCTTCGACATATTCAGTTCTATCATCCCCTTGATGGTTCAGGATATATGGAAGTCTGTCCAGATTATCTCTTCCTCGGCAGTACGATTCAGAATTCAGCAGTGTATCTGAAGGCTCGCTTCATCAGCGATTCAATCTTCAGCAGAGTCATCAACGATCTTTGATCTTCAAGAGCTCCCCAGTTCAAGTTCTTGTCAGTATTCCCCAGCGACCTTTGGTACTGCAGGCTTCCAGCGCCGATACGTACTGACATCCTCAGTGATGAACAACAGTTCCCAGTGGGCCTTCTTTTATCCCCCATGAAGTCTATTTCTTTGCATTGCATATAGTTATCACTGCATAACATTGCATCCTTAAAAGCGTGTAGCTGATCCATCAGAATGGATCTTTGCGTCAAAAGAAATTCAAACATGCATACAAAGCATAAGCCAGATCGGGTACCTTACACAAAAGACCTGAATTATTCAAGGACAATAATACATCCCTACAAGAGGATATCATCCCCAGAATCCCCAGTCAATGACCTTCACCTTTTCAATGCCCAGCAAAATCAATACACTTTGTCATTCTAGACCCAGTTTTCTTATAGTAGCCAACTTCTGTCTGACAAATAATTCAAATTCCTAAACACTCGTCCGTATCTTATTTCAATACTCGTCCGTATTGATTCAAACACTCGTCCGTGTTTAACCTTTTTTATACTCGCCTGTATCTTCTTTCAATACTCGTCTGTATTGATTCAAACACTCGTCCATGTTTAAACTTTTGATACTCGTCTGTATCTTCTTTCAATACTCGTCCGTATTGATTCAAACACTCGACCGTGTTTAACCTTTTGATAATCGTCCATATCTCCTTTCAATAATCGTCCGTATTGATTCAAACACTCCTCTGTGTTTAACTTTTGATACTCACATGTATCTTCTTTCAATACTCGTCCGTATTGATTCAAATACTCGTCCATGTTTAACCTTTTGATACTCGTCCGTATCTTCTTTCAATACTCGTCCGTATTGATTCAAACACTCGTCCATGTTTAACCTTTTGATACTCGTCCGTATCTTCTTTCAATACTCGTCCGTATTGATTCAAACACTCGACTGTGTTTAACCTTTTGATACTCGTCCGTATCTCCTTTCAATACTCGTCCGTATTGATTCAAACACTCGTCCGTGTTTAACTTTTGATACTCACCTGTATCTTCTTTCAATACTCGTCCGTATTGATTCAAACACTCGTTTGTGTTTAACCTTTTGATACTCATCTGTATCTTCTTTCAATACTCGTTCATATTGATTCAAACACTCGTTCGTATTGATTCAAACACTCGTCTGTGTTTAACTTTTTTATACTCGTCCGTATTGATTCAAACACTCATCCGTGTTTAACCTTTGATACTTGTCTGTATCTTCTTTCAATACTCATTTGTATTGATTCAAATACTCGTTTGTGTTATACCTTTCTTGTATTGGCATCGCACCACGCTACAAGTCCAATCTCCGTCTCTTCACTGAAAAAACAAAATTTCTTTCCCCCAGCAGATAACACAAAAATAAAGAAAACACATATACTCCCTCTCAGGACAAATTTTCGGCATTGGTATTTAATCATCTTCCACCTTGAACTTCCGAAAGGCACGCGCCAATCGTACTTTCAGGTTTAAGACGATTAAATAGGGGTAGCTGTAATACCCCAAATTTATCCTACCCCTTTTACTTTTATCTGGCTTAGGTTTTGCATTCATCTACATATATTCTATTAGGTCATTGACAAAGCATATATTTTCATTCAATAAAACCCCTTGGTTCAAATGGTCAGCAATCATGTAAGCTAGGGTTTCTTTTAGTGCAAGACACAGATATCCAATAAGCCTTTATTCTCCTGGTCCTTCTTGAAGCATGGATCATAGAATTAGGGTTTAAACCTCGGGTGCTTAAATGTAGCATTATTTCAATTAAAGATTATAGGATTTGGCATTCATGCATATCTTGAGCATCCCTCAAGTTAATCTTCATCCAAAAGGTTTCATTACTACACTTCAAGACCTATCCTCGTCATCAAGGAATTCTAAGGGGGTTCCCTTTGTGACCTTTGGTCATCAAGAATTGTGAAACCCCAAAAATTGGTATAAAATGAGAAGCAAGAAGTTAGTTGTGATCGGGGCACGGTCATAATCTTGTTCGCTTGTGGCTTGTCATGCAAGATGCTTTTGGGGCTTGAAGATAAAGGCGTTTGAAATTTAAATTGCAAACTTTAGATTGAGAAATGGGCTTGTGATTTCTTTGAACTAAAATGATTTATGTTGCTTAATTTGGATATGTTCGTTGAGAAACGAAGTGGGCTTCAAGACTAATCGAATTTCATCAATAGTTTTGGTCATTAAATTCTCAGAAAGGTCAATTCAATAAGATTGGAAAGCAAAGGCGTGAGGATTGTTTAGAGTTGAAGTTATAAGTCACAAAGTTCAACATACATCATTTGTTTCATTCACAATTCATCACCATTGTCCGAATTTCGCACATCATTCGTCATTTACGTCATTCAAGTTCAACATCAACATTCATCATTCAATATTCACTCAAAGGTTCATGACCATTAAACCATAATTTTTCTAAACATCATGCAAAGATTTTCAAGCGATTCATTACAAATTGTCTCAAAAGCATTTACATCAAGAAAGTCATCAGAATCTATTCTAATCCATAAACTAATTCCAACTATATGACCAAGTATTCAAGCCTTCTCAACCATGATCCATTTCCAAATTCAAACCATTACACCAATAATCCACATTTCAACTGTTTGTTTACAAGCCAGTTCATTACATCACAAGGAAATTTCACAATAAAATCTACACTAAGCCTAGTGTTCCTAAGCTCCTAGTTTTCAATTCCATGTCCAGGTTTCACGTTACAACCGGCTTTATGCCTCATCCAAAATTAAGTCAAAGATAGCCTTGATTGTCCAAAGCCCATGCGGAACGTCGGAACCTTTCGTACAAAACAAAAAGAACTGCATTAAAGGTAAAATGCTCTGCATAACTAAAAAAACAGTTCATAATCAAAATAGTTCCAAAACCCTTGCAAACACTTTGTAGATGTGCACAAACTCGCTAGACCATTTCAAATTCCGGGATATAAACCAATGCTCTGCAAAACCCGCACAACCAGAAAATCCATTATATGAGTATCACGAGTAAACCAGTTATCCAATTAACAACTTTCCAATTCCCACTTTCCTAACAGCATAACAGTTAATTAACCAATTTCAAAAACAACTAACAGTTAATTAACTCATGGCAGAATTTCACAGAATCCTTTAACCTCCTAACTGTTAACAATCAAAGAACTTATAACTAACCTCCTCTCTAATAAAAAAAACAGCCCTGCAAACTTCTAACATAATCACCAAACAGAATCCTAACTTCCAGTCCAACTAACCTCTAACCAACTCCAACTAAGTTTCCTAACTCCATAACCGACTGTAACTAAATTTCTAACTTCCTAACTGCCCTAACTAAACAGAATTCTAAATAACTTTTCATCATTCTAACTATTTCCAAAAACAGAACCATGCTAACAGTTTCAACCAATTCCCGTAACTGTCAAAAACAGAAGTTTCTAACCATCTAAACCTCTAACCAACTGTCATAACAGAATGAACAGCTTAACCGAATCCAGATAACAGAATTTCCAACTAACTGTTTCATAACAACCAACCTGCAGCATTCCAACTTCCAAAAAAAATAGAATTTATTAATAGCTTATACCAAAAATCCAAAAACAACTAATTCTAACCAATTCTAATTGGCCCTCCTAACCAATAACCTTCTAACTTCCATAACAAACTCACAACATAATTCTTCATCTCTTAACCAAATAACCAACTGATTTTGTAACAAAATCCCAAGCCCTCAGCAATATATATAACAGAATTCACATATGCAAGGGGGAGGGGAGAGAGATATTGTTATTCAGTCTCAGATTCACAATCATAATTCAACAAGAAAAACTCAGAGAGCATTCACGATTCATTCTTAAACACAGAAAAATCAGTTAAGAGAACTCACCAGAAATCTTCATCTTTCTCTCAGATTCAATACATAGATTCTCTGCATAATCTCCATGGCATTTACTCTCTGCTTTAATCTTTAATCATCATCATCTACAACCTCCCCTCTATGTAGTTCATCAACAAACTTTTGCAACTCGTCAATCTTGGAGCTTCTGTAACAACATCATCGCACAACTTCACTACAACGTTGCAACAACAACAAACTCAAGAAGAAGAAATTACAGAAGAACTCACCATCCAAAAACTCCAAAAATATGAAGATCCTCTCTCTGCTCCAGCTTCAGAACCAGTTTTTCACAAGATCATCATCAATCACCATTCTCTACTTTGATTGTTATCAACAGTTCTCTTCAATATGCAAGAATTTCGTTGCACGTGCTTCAATCTGCATCGTAACATCACAACAAGAACACAAAGCATCAGCACGCGCTCAGAGTAGTGGCAACCGCAACAGCAAATAGAAATAAGCATAATCGAGAGAGGGTGATTATAGGTCGAAAAGCACACTTGAAATTGTTTCTCCGCATTTCTAGGCATTATCAGTGTTGGACCGTCTCCGATTGAAAAAGAAGGAAAGGTTTGTGGTGGGTTTGTGGAGATGAAAAGAAGTTTGAATCGGTGATTAAGAATGGGAGATCAGAAGTAGAAGAATGTTGTGTCAGCGGCAGGATCATTGTTAGATATGAGGGGGAGGCCGCGAGAATGAGACTGTGGTGTGTGCCGCGGACGAAGAGGAGAAGAGGGACTCTAGTTTCAGAAGAAACTGAACGGTCTTAATTTAACCCTAGCCACAAATGCTTTTAACCCTAACCCCCACGAAGCGCACCGTTTCTTGTATCCTCTCATATATTATTTGTGTTTATAATTATTAATTTTAAATAAAAATTGAACATTATGCCGAAAAGATACAAATCTGAGGGAATCTGTCAAAGATGCTTGTGGGCTGGAGCCAAAATTCGCATCACTTTAAGCCCAATATGCACCATTTTTTGGAGCTAGATTGATGTTACAAAAATGGCTTATTGGGCTATCTCCTATGGGCCTAGCACCCTTGCTACACTACACACCTAATCCAGATTTTAACACCCCTCTGTTTTAGATTTAATTGTTTTTTCTCCTTATTATATTCTTCTCATAACTTTGATGATAAAAGAGATACAAAAATAGTAGAAATTCTTATTGATATTAGAAATTCTCTTTAGATGTTTAATTAGAGTTTTCTATTATTTTCATGTTCGATGATCATTTTCATTGTCATTTTTTTAGCTAGGATTTTGTGATATTATATTGATGTAATCTTTTCGCAATCGGGAATATTTGGAGATTAATTTTTTATCACTCAGGCAGAGCAATTTCTGTAGAGTTCTCTTATCACTTGCGTGGCTTCGAAGAGGCAACGGACCTTCTCTATTCGGTATCGTCACAACTCTATTTTATTCTTCATTTCCGCACTTTATTGCTTCTTAGAGGTCATATGAAGTATGATAATATTAGGTTTAGAAATAGGCTAGTCTCCGTTTAACTTTTCTTTCACTTTTTGCATATGCATTTAAAACTAAAACTTCCTTTTTCCTTTTCAAACTTCAAAATACTTTAAATCTACAGATGAGAATCATGCCTTTGCTTAGCATGGGAAATGATAAGCGGGTCTTTTCTCGATCTTATTGTTCTTCATCTCAAGTCTAGGTGTGGTTCAATTCTCAAAGACTCCTTTCATGGATAAGTAGAAAAGTGGCTAAAATCTCTCTCTTGAGGTTAACTAGTCGTTATCTGCAACAAAAATACAAACCAATTCAAACCATTATGTGCACTCAAGCACCCTTTCTCTAAAACCCTTTTCAGGTAAGGACATGATTAATTTACTTTTGTGCCAACGCATAAGTCTCCAAAGGTTGAGCTGCGACAGAAGGCGGGATTAACTTTGTCCATAAAAAACACAAACAAACAAAAACATATGAGCCGAACTACGGTAGCTCTGATTCCCTAAAAAGGATACGTAGGCATTGGGGTAGGGCCCAAGCGAGCATAATTTTATTTTCCCTACATTCTTTTCTCCTTTATTTTGCATGCTCTCCCTTCAGTAGTATAGTGAACAGTAAGCATAGATTAAACACACCCATAAGATAGATAACAAGAGTGGATACCGTAGAGTACTACGGGTGTGTGGGGTGCTAATACCTTTCCCTCGGGTAACAGACTCCCTTACCCAATCTCTCAGTCGCAAGACCGTGACTTCTCCCTTCTCAGGTTTTCTCGATGTTTACCTTTCCCTACGTGTGGGATAAAAGACGTTCAATGGCGACTTCATTGTTTGATGATTTTCAGACGGTTGTTTCACTTGCCACTAGGGTGGTTGTTTCATCCGTTAATAAAATAAAACCAAATAAATATAAAATAAACAAAATAGATGGACCGGAAAAGCGTCAGAGCCCTAGCTCTTGTCGTCTTCTCTAGTGAGTACGTTTTCCAAACCTGCAAAAAAAGCGTGTTAGTGATCAAATTGAACCCTACCCCCCCTACCCCCAATTTGAGGGTTGTGAACTCATTGGTGACCTTAGCTTTAACTGAATCGTCTTGTATAGAGAGATATGAACAGCATAACATAAAATGGTTCAAGCATGGTGATGCACGATTCTGGCATCATGGGACTCATGTGAGAGTTCAGACATGTTCTATTACATCTCAAGAACACATTAGCATGATTAGTTTCAATCAAAACAACATAAAATTTAAAACACGAAATTCATAAAAATATGTCGACTGGCCATGCTTGGAATGCTTGTTTCATGCACTTTTGATCATCAAGAACGATAAAGTCTTACCCTATAACACCTCAGGGATTGATTTGAGTGGTTGGTTTGCTTTGAAAGTGGTTGTACGAGAGGTTTCAAGTTTGCCCTAGTTTGACAAAATTTTAGGTTTTGAGTGGGTGTTCTTGCAAGGTTTTTTTCGTGTCTTTGTTGTCTAAACATGAAGAGTATTTATTTATAAGAGAAAAGATCGGGTCAATACATGGACTTTGACCTCTTGCAAACAACCTTTGATTCTTGTTTGAAAATAGATTTGGAATAGGACATAACATGAAGATTTGTTTTTCAAATAAGCTTCACACAGTTTCTCATGCAATCTTGGGCCTCCAAAATATTTGAGACAAAAGCCTTTTAAGCCTTACACCTCCTTTTACTATTTATTTGATTTAATTTGCATTTTAAATGAATAAAATTCAAATAAAAGAAATAAAAACCATAAAAAATATAATAATGGTTTTTGGGATCCCCTAATATGTCATGAACATGTTTGAACTTCAAAAATTAGTCCTATTATTCAAAAAGCCCAAAATTGTTCAATTGAGGTTTCATGCAATTTCACAAAATTACCCAACTTGTGCAACTCATAACTTTCTCAAATTTTGTTATATGAAGGGGATCTTGGACTTTTTAGAAAGCACAAGATGTCCTCTAGAAATCTCGTGTTGATTATTTTTCCATTTGAAGATTGTATCTTGATGTAATTATCTTTGACAAAAAGTGTCTTTTTGTTGACTTTTGAAATGACCTATAATATTTTGACTCATATCTCTCAAATGAAGTATTTTTGGGCCTTGAGCTTAGAGAGACAAAGTTGAAGAGAATTGAATTTCCATCAAAATTATCTTTGGTTGAGAATTTTCGGATGAAGCATGTGAAGGTTATGTTTGGTCAAAGATTAGTTGACTTCTCCTAAAGAAAACCCTCATTTAGCAACTTTTGACTTTTGATTAATCTTTGAGTTTTCTTGATGAATCATAATCAACCTTTGATCAAATGATGAATGTGAGTTGAAGATGTTAATGTTGATTAAAAATTTTGAGGTTTGACTGTAAGTTGACCACAATTGACTTTTTGTCTAATATAGTTGATTTTCAACCATCTGAGAAATTGACTGAGCAAATTTGTGGTGTAAGGCTTAAAACTTGACCTGAGGATTCTTTGAAGCATGTGAGAAACCTTGAAACTCACTTGAGGCATTAGAAGACCTATTTTCTTTGAGAATACCAAAACCCCAAATATAGGTCAACTACTTAGGAGGAGGATTCATCTAATCAATCTTTGAGAGCACTTGAGGACCTTAGGAGTATGCGGAGATCTTTTGAAATGGAAGAGAAAATTTTAGAGTATAATAGAATCAAAATGACATTTTCAAATTTTTAAAAGGTGTTTTTTACCACTTAAGATGAGATTAACAAAATAAAATAAAATTGATACCAAATCAATTACCCATGTATTTACATCATACACTAGAATTTTATCAAATGTTTTTTGCACCAATTAATTACATTCTTCTTTCCATTATTAATAAGAATTTAATTGATATTACACTGATGGTGTAAAGAAATTTTACATCATCAATTAATAGTAATCGTCAGATTTTTATAACTGTTTGACTTTCATTTTAATTGACTTTAATATTACATATGAGTGGTTATGATACACTCTATATATATATAAAAAAATTACAATATATATACCGATTAACCTCTATGAATAATATCCAAACCACTACATCAATTGACTCATCATAAATTTTTAACTAAAGTTCCGTCTCTTAACAAATTAATTTTAAAAACATAATTGAAATTAATTCTCATATAGAGTAGGTAAAAATAACTTTCACTGTAAATTTTTAAACCCAATTTACCTTTAAAATCAAGGCCAAATTAATCACTTCAACAACAAACTATCAAATTAAAATAAAAAAAATAAAAAAATAAAAAATAAATAAGTAAAAAAAGAAGCTATTTTACGACGTCGTTGCAAAACATCGAATCACAAAGTTCAAAAACTCGCGCGCTTTCCCTCCATTTCGTTAAGTCGTTAATATAAATAACCGCCAAGAGAGAGAAACCCAAATCACATTGAACTAAACACAATACAAACAGATTTTCATTTTCCCTCTCTTTCAATTCTCACTTTCTTGAGAAACGAATAAACCTAAGTTCTTCAATCTTCACACCTCGCCGGAAAATGGATCCCAAGAGCGGGTTCGCCGATATTACTGATAAGGAAAGGGAAGTTATAATGAGCTACTCCGATGTAGAGATATTATTCGTGGCCAGTAAATACTTCTTCCGAAACGCCGAGAACGCTTTTTTCCGAAGGCACGCTGTTGCAATAATCTCCATGGTAATTGATGATTTGAAGCTTTGATTTCTTTGCTGATTTCTTGTTCGAAGATCGATTTCAGATCTGGTTTTTGTTTCATGAGAAATTCGTTTGTTCTGTTGTTAGATAGTTCCTTTCTTACTTTGAATCTTCGTTTAATTTGTTGTGTTTAACTTCAATTTCGAGTTTACAGTTTCGTTTCTTGTTAACTTTATGAATTTCCTTTTTGGATGAAAATTTCACTATATGCTTCTATGCTGATTACCGTTAACGTTTCAAATTTCTTGGATCTGTTTCACTTTGAATGAAAATTTTGTTTATCTTGCAATGTTAAAATGAATGAATGTGTTGTTACTGTTTTCCGAATCTTGTAGTTGTTATGCTGATTTTTTCCTGCATATTTTGCTACACGCAGCTCGCGAAGAGGATTGATAATGATACACTAATTCCGTATCTTGCTATGAATTATTTTGATCGCTTTTTTTCCAAAAACAGTTCGATGTTGGAGGTAACATATATGTTTATTTTCCTTCTTGATATTTTTCAAGTTTCTTTTTCTTTGAGTTATCCCGGTTAAAACTGAAAACTCTTTGGTTTTTGATTATAAGGATGTTGAAGGGTTCATCGATACTGTAAAAGTTCGTTTGATTGCTATCGCCTGTCTCACCATAGCTGCCAAGATGAGGATAAAAGACTTCTCAATTGAACACTTTTTGATTACTTATTATAGGATTGTGAATGTGAGGATAAGTCATCATATGGTGATGAGAACGGAGCTTCTCATTCTCCGTGAACTTGACTGGGAAATTCAATCGGTGACTCCCTTCACCTTTCTGAACTTCTACTACCGTTACTTTAAAAAGTACGGTGGTTTTAAGCGTCGTTGCATCAATGAGATAATAGTTCAAGCTCAAGGAGGTAAACACAAACTCACATGTTTTGTTAATTTTTTATTTCTCTATTCTGCTTGGAGAATATATAATTTTCATTGGTTTTTTCCTTCTATTCTGCAGAGCACACCTTCGTTGACTATTATCCTACTGTGATAGCAATCTCCGCTTTTCTGACTGCTTCCCAAATTGCATATCCCGATCTGTATGGAGAAATTATAATTCCCTTCACACTTACCAAAGTTTTGCCGAGGGTATGTTGGTTGAAAAATTAAATGCATAGCATGTTATCTCTTGATTGTATCTATCCATTCTCAAAAAAGAAATCAAGAGCAACACTGTTAGTATAATGTAGGTGTATAAAACACACATTTTTAGAATCAGTAACATAATCAGGCAATTATAGTTTATACACTAAAAACTATTGTAACAAGCTTAGAGTGTCAGACACGTGTCATTATCACACATAGATACGACACTGACATGTGCGATTACATTCAATTGATTCATTTTCTTTAATTATTACTAATTTCGATGTGTTAGGGTCGTGTCAAGTGTCAGAGTTTGTGTCAGGGCTTCATAGATAATAAGGTTCTTAACTTTGTCTTTGTTTACAGTTGCTTCAGTATAAGCTCGTTCTTTGTGTGGATGCGATGGTTGATCTTTGCAATAAATTGAACATCCAGATTGAGACCCCTGAATCAGGAATTTCTTCCACTTCAGAGTTAAAAGAAAGCCAACAAAACAAGGAATCAGGAATTCCCTCCACTTCAGAGTTACAGGAAAGCCAACAAAACAAGGAATCAGGAATTCCCTCCACTTCAGAGTTACAGGAAAGCCAACAAAACAAGGAATCAGGAATTCCCTCCACTACAGAGTTACAAGAAATCCAACAAAACAAGGAATCAGGAATTCCCTCCACTTCAGAGTTAAAGGAAATCCAACAAGACAGGGGCAAGGCGAAGATGGTAGTTGATTCAAATGAAGAAGAAGATGATGACGAAGAAGAGGGGAGTCCGTTAATGCGGCAATTTCTGAACATGAGCGAGATGACGAAGAAATCTCAGGCGCTGAAGATATCAGAGAGGGTTGAGGAAGAAAACAAAAAACTGGACAAGGGAGAGACATCTGGTGGTGATGATAAGGCCAGGATTGAGGTTATAATCCCACAACCGTTGGAAAAGGGTGAGAAGATGGAGGGATACATTTCAGAAACTGCAGAGCTTGAAGAACTAAAGAGCCTTATGAACTTTGAACTGAAGTGGCCCGAAGAAGTTCCATCCACAGCTGAACTAGAAACACAATTACAAACACAAACAGTTAATCGTTCTAAGAAAGGAAGAATTCTAAGAATTGCCAAGAAAGTAGCTCATGGTGACTGCAAAGTCGGTTAGTTATGCTACTGCAAATAGTCTTCATTTGATTTTGTGGTAAAGGACTTGGCTTTGGATCATGTTTAGTTCAAAAATTTCCGGCAGTTTCTTGTGTAGATCAAACTGTGACTATTATTACTGTTGAATTTGACTTTTGGTACTTTTCTAATTGAATTCTCTCAAATAAGTGTTTTAATCTCGCTTAATAATAAAATTAGATTGATTGAGGTTAACACACTCTCTCTCTCAAATTAGAATGCATATTATTCATTTCAAGTTTACTGAATAAAACAGAAAATGGATTAAGAGGTAGGGACTTGGTGAAAACATCTTCAACTTTGTTGAGAATAGTATATTGAAATAAGGTGGATGATTTCTCTTGTACTTTGTTTTTAACTAGGTGGCAATTCATTTCTATATGTTTTGTTTGTTCATGGAATATCGAGTTGTTGGTATTGTATATGACAGACTTATTGTCACAGTTGTTCGAAGCGAGTAATGCAAAACTCAATAATAAATAAAGTAGTCACTATGCATTGTTGTTCATGGAATATCGAGTTGTTGGTATTGTATGTGACAGACCTATTGTTTGAAGCGAGTAATGCAAAACTCAGTGATAAATAAAATAGTCACTATGCATTGTGGTTAACGAGTTCTCAAACATAAAAAATTATTAAAATAGTAAAATAAATTTGATTAATGGAGTGTAAAAGATAGTTAATACATTTATAATTTAGTGTTAGAATATGGTTAATAGTATACATTTTATTGGTTAATGTAGTGAAAGTAGTTAATGAATCATAAATAAAATAAATGGTTAATGACGTACATTTTTGTGGTTAATACAATTATGAAGTTAGTTAATAACACAATCGTATATTTGTGTTATAAAATAAACTTTAAAAATAAATATATTTTTAAAAAAATTCTTTTTTTTTAAATAATATTATTTTAATAGAAAACATTGTCCACCGTATAAATACAGTAAATAGTATATACGGTGTAAGTATTTAGTGTAGGAAATGGTGTCAACATAGCATGATTGTATATCTTTATATTGTGCAACCCGCTAGAAATTTGAGTTTAAAAATCTATTTGTACTTGTATTTGAAATGTACATCAATGTAGCTTTATTAATAGTGGCATCAACAAAACATCAATTGCATCGGACTTGTCAAATGTCTGTCTTATGTGTTTTTTGTAATGTTCCGATTTATTTAATGAGTTTTTATAAATAAATTATGTGATTGCGTGTGTTGGTTTATGATTTGATGTGTTAGAGGAACCATTGGATGTAGGGTGGTAACTTTAGAAATGTAGGATTTAAGTTGTTTGGGGTGTTTGAGTAAAAATATAGATATTTGGGAGGGGTAGAAGTGAAAATAATTACTATTAGTTGATTAGAATTATTTTATTTATTTAGATCATTGTTTCAACCCAAAATTTGCCCTTCTGATTTTGCTTTTATCTTGCTTAGGCTTTACGTATTCATTTGCATACACTTCATTAGCTCATTTGCATATCATGCATTTCTTGAGACTTCTACGTCCAATAAGATTGATTTCTCTGGTTCTTCTTTGAGCAGTGGACTGTGGGATTAGGTTTTGAACTATGATTATCATGGATTTCTTCTTCATTAAGCTACAAGGGCTTTTTTTCTCATCCAATCTCAGTAATGTCAATGATTAGAATTTATTTCCCTACCTAAGATTGAAGATCAGTTTCTTTAACTATTGTGCTTCAACTGAGATTCTTCTTGAGGAATCAACAGACAATGAGATTAAGAATCAGGGTTTCCTTAGGCTTTGGGGCTTTTACTCCACTCAAGTGTAATTCATTTGGTTTCTACATCATTCATGCCGTGGAGCTAGGGTATGGATCCATGGTTATTATGAACGTCTTCTTTGACAAGCTACAAGGCTATCTTTCATCAAAGAAGAAAGATGTTAGGGTTGTCATTTATGTGCATGCTTTAGGGTTTCAGTACTGCTTCAAAATGAGATAGATTTGAGCTATTGTTTCATTTCCTTTCATATCAAGCTACTTCTTCACTATGCAATGCAAGAGGATTAATATTCAAGAGTGTCTCATCCATGGAGGCAAGGCTTTATTGATCTCCCTTTGTCAAACAAGAAAGTATTAATTACTTGAATCATAGGGCATGAGGACACTCTCTTATGCAAGCGGAGAAGACAGTTCGATGTGGATTCACCTTGCAGGTTAGGGGTATAGATACTTGATGCAAAGCCATTTCATCTAAGCACATGGTTTACTTGTGACACGATTCTTATTTGGAACTTCGTTTCAATTTACTTGAGATTAAAGCTTAAAGTATCTTGTGAAGCATTATGGTTTTGTGGATCCAACTTGATGAGAATATAAAAATTATTACATGAAGACACTTTAAGACATGATTAAGACATGATGAGTCAATTTGATATTACTTGGTCCATTCAAATGGAAAAAAGTAGAGAAGGAAAGAACTTACAACTTCAAAAGCAATATTGGAAGACACTTTGAGTATTTGAAGAATTTTGTCATTTTGAATTTTCAACGGTCACAAACAGGAATTTTCAACGGTCACAAACAGGAGGTTACATGTTTATTCAATTTTTGAGGTCAACCAAAATCAAAATAAGAACTTCAAAGTTCTAATTTGAATAAGAAAGTTTCTTTGAACATTTGGATTATACCATTGACTTTACAACCATCCATTCAACACATTCATGATTCTTTACAAATATTACACAAGGTACATGAAATCAAAAGCATCCAAACATAGTTCAAACAATTACCATTTAATTTCATTCGTGCTCTTACAGAATTGCAAATCTAAAATTCACAAACCATGTAGGTTCTACATTTTGGAATATTATAGAAAAGACTTGCAATATATATTGTTCTATGTTTTTAATCCTAAACCTCTAAATTCCTAAGGCCTAAACTCCATGATGTCACATTGATCAAAGGTTCACAAAACATTGCCTTGTCTTGAACACCAAAGCTGCCCACCTTGCATCAACTTGCAATCTTGTCAAAAATTATCCAAACATTGCACAAAACCTTTCCAAGTTCCTGCATAAAATCAAACAGGCCCTGCAAAGTTCACAAAAAAACAAAAAAAAAACTGCTAGCGTTGTCCTACACCTGCACCCTTGCCCAAAATGGACAAACATTATCCTGCAGCAAAAAAAAGTATCAAATTGGCACATGTACAAACACAACCATTACAACAATTCATTCAATCTCACCCTTCATTCAAATTAATCAATAGCCAAAATTTCTTCACGTCACTTCACATGGATCGATCCAAAAACACTGAAATTTCCCTCATAATCTCACCAAAGAATTCTAATCTCAAACTCTATATAACAGCCTCTTGACTCTTCTCAAGACACCAACAATACTCTTAAAAATGTTTTTCCAAAACACATATAAACTCACTACATAACCAAACCCTAAGCCCTTTAATCCATTCACCAAACTCACCTTTAATACCCCTCTGCTCATACTCACTCTCCCTTCCATAAATTATCCATAACCTTTAATCCATTCACCAAACTCACCTTCAATACCCCTCTGCTCATACTCACTCTCCCTTCCATAAACTATCCATAACCTCTATCCACTCAACACTGACTGCAAAAATTTCATCCTTAAATTGCAAAACTGTATCTTCGTCACCACTGTAATCCTTTCAAAACCTTCAATCACCACAACAGTCCTTCTCCACACACACAAACACTTAACCTCACCATGTAAATTTCAATCTCCCTCAACCTCACATCTTCATTTCTGCAACCTTCACCACTGAAACATTCACAGATTTTTTCAACAATCACTTTACTCAACCCTCACGTATCAATCTGCAACCCACTCAACAAAATTCAACACCGTAACAAAATGCACAACACAACAAGGACTCAAACACGGAGAATTCGGACAATAATAAATAAGACGAAGTCCCAATTTTGTAACCCTAATCTAATCACACCACTAAACTACACCGCTTCCTTTTGTTTCTTATTTAATCTTCTTCTTCTTTTAATTGAACTAGTCGATAACCCGTGCTGTCGCACGGGGCCGGTCGAGAATTCATAAAACGTGGAACTAATGTTGTCATGTGACAGTAAATTCGTTTTTATGTAATTCAATAAAAGTTCATCTAATTCGGCCAAATTCAGTGTATCAAACTTATTTGACAACATTAAAAAATGTAAACTGGAATCATGATTGTGTAACAAAATAAGAAACTGTGATGACTCTTCAAAATAAGAAACTATCACGAGTCTTCATATACAACGCAACCATCTTGGAAATGATGTTTTCAACTTTTTGACCCGCACAATAAATTATGCAAAAATTAGACAGCATTTACGGAAACAATTTATATTAAAGAAAATATTTGTTATTATGTACTTACCGATCAACAAAGAGATTAAAAAACTTCTTTGTATACAACATTTGTAGTGATAGATGTTGATACATTCATAGTATCATGTATTAAGATCTTCAGCCCACTTTTGCTTGTAACTCTTGAAATGGCTACATACAACTGGCCATGACTGAATACAGGAGTAGGCAAATACAATCCAACTGTATCAAGTGATTGGCCTTGAGACTTATTAATTGTCATTGCGTACGACACAATAATTGGGAACTGTCTCCTAATCAACTTAAATGGCCACGGTGACTCGGAAGGTGACATAGACATTCGAGGGATGTAAAAGATGTTACCAACATTCTTACCAGACATGATCTTTGCCTCAATAACGTGATTTTCCAACCTTGTAACAATTAGTCTAGTTCCGTTACACAAACCACCGTTTTGGTCCAAATTCCTCATAAGCATTATTGGTGTACCAACCTTTAATCTGAGTTTGTGATTTGGGACACCTGAAGTCCTAAGCTTGCTAAGAAATTATGGAGTAAGACATTCATAGGCTTCGGTGTAACTTGAATCAGTTCTATCAATCGAATCAAAACTCAAATACTCTTTGTCCTCACCTAAGAAATGGGAAAACGCGAATCAATCCATAATGTTTTTTCAAGAATAATTTAATAACGATACATCTACACGAAAATAAACATCAAAAGAAAAAATAGTTTACCCAGTATCATGTCTAACACATAATGATTAATTTTATCAACAACTTCAATGGTTGAAGCAGGTATTGCTTTTCCTTGTAGAAATTCTACATATTGAAAGTCGGCAAGCAAATTTGGGTATGTGCTTTCAACTATAGCTCTTATTGGATCCTCAAAATTGGAAATTAACAAATCCGGAGGAATTTCTATATCAGCTAATCCATCGTTAGGTTCACATATTTTACCGTCGCCAACATTTAATATCCATTTAGAGAATTCTGCAAGTTCATCAGAAGTTGTACCGTCCCTCCCATTCTTTAGTCTCATGTTTTTGGTTAGTGTTAAGACTTGGCAATAGTCCCACACATAAGAAGAACAAATGGAAGCATGAACAATGGCCTGCTCTTGGAACAACTGGAAGTATCTGTCGAAAATCTCCTCCAAATATAACTACCTTGCCACCAAAAATTGTATTTGCAAAACCCTTATCGCTCATGACATCCTTAAGGGTCTTATCCAAGGCCTCAAAACAATTCTTATGAGCCATGGGTGCTTCGTCCCATATTATGACATCAGTAGCTTCGAATAACTGTGAATGCTCAGAGTCTTTGTCAACATTGCAAGTAGAGTTGTCAAGCGTTGGAATGGGAATTTTGAACTTTGAATGGGTTGTTCTACCACCTGGCAATAATAAGGAAGCTATGCCACTTGAAGCAACAGCCAGAACAATTTTTTTATCTGAACGAAGTGCACTTGATAATGTCCTCCACATAAACGTTTTACCGGTTCCGCCGTATCCATGTAAAAAAAACACCCCTCCGTTTTGTTTCTTGACGGCGTCCATTATGGTTTCAAAGATTGCATGTTGCTCATCTTGACGTTCAAATGAAAAGAATCAATACAACAGTAGTTTAATGAAAACATCGATGATTTGAATAATGAGGAAATACCTGTTAGAGATGTAAATAGATTCTGGAAGTTTTGTCGCTCTAAATCAGCATCGTAATCACGTTCATCAAAAATCAGTCTATTGCCGACATGTCGCGTTATATACAAATCTGGAAACGGCATATCTTTGAATTCACGCAAGCTTCTTCTATTTGATTGCATCATATTCTCAATCTCAATTAATGTGAGGTTTGTCAGTTCTGTAGTTGACAATTGCATGTCTTCCAACACAAATACAAACCAAAAGAAAATATAACTATTATGTACAATAGAAATCACAGTGTTGATGAAGATAGACATGCAAAAGGATCGTTAACCTTAAAATGGCAGTATCATGGAAAAGTTAAGTATAATGCAAGAGCATCAGACATTCGGGTTCATTAAAAATGTTATGTTTTTGATCAGTAGCTGTGACAAAAGGTGGTTGAAGGTAAAAGATAAATCACAGAATTATTCTGTTCTGTGTTGGTGGTGAGTAATATCAGATTGCATTAGATATTTTTATTACTGATGAAATAGCAGCATTGAAAGTTCTTGCTTACTGGAACTTATGATTCTTTGAAAGGGCAGCATTGAAAGGTGCTGTTGAATGGAAATGATGTGAACCAGTTTGGTAACAATTGAAATTCTTAAGTTAAGACCCTATCTACATGAGTTGAAATTACATTACGACAATGAGAACCTGTCAAAAGACTTAAGTATGGTTTGAACTGTATGATATGTAACATATATATGGAAGTATAAAAGGATTGAAATTATTGCATCCAAAGTAGTTTAAAAGGTATTATAAGAAGAAAAACTCATTATAATAGTTTCGTACGGTTTGTAATTGTATGAAATTTAACAGAAGTATTTAGGTATTTGTTAAGTGTACCTCTTATTCCAGTGACAATTCTCTGTTGATGAAGAATACCGTCAGATAGCAACTTCCAAGTCTGTTGCCAAACATGTCGCGGCCGATTAACAGTACCAGACAACAGCATCGTGACAAATAGCTTCCTCAAAAAATTACCGGAACCCCAATCTTTGGCCTCATTTATGGCTGCAACATATTCTTTGTCGTCGTTAAGAAATCCCATCTCAAAGCATGCATCTCTAAAACTGTCGCGGACTACTCCACCAACCTTTTTTATATCGTCATAGCAAGTCGGTCCCTTGACAACCGTCAACATCATTCTAAGGTAATAGAGCTCACCAGTGCTTGGAGGAACCCAAATTAACCGGCCAATCGTACGACCTCTTTTTTGAGGTCTCCATAAACGGTACCTTTTATCGTAAACGAACTTGGAAAGAAACACAGTGTATGTTAAAGTCTTTGCATCTTCGTATTTTTTGTTTGACTCCATCCAAGCTGTAAACATTGATTCCTTTACAGTTGGTTTTTCAAGAACATTGTCTATGAAATCATAGTCAGTGTAGTAAACCGGATTTTCGCCTTCCAGATGAAAATACAACCTTTCGACAGAAGGAGATCTACCATGGATAGGATATGAAAAAATCCTCCAACACGCCTCACTCGGGGAAACGTACCTGCAATCAAGGTACTGTTTGATTTCATCAACATCTGTACCAAATGAACTTCCGTCTGATTCGGTCCGAACAACCGCTGCAGTTATTCTATCGTAACCTTTGTTAATATACTTGAATAAGTACTTGACAGAAGTACCTTGGTTACACCATTCCATATTAATGTGCGCCTGATATTTCTTTAGAAGATATGCATTATAAGGAACTACATACCTATTATCAAGAACAATACTTTTTTTCAGAACAGTAATGCCAGTATCCCTTCTCCTATAGACGGGATAGCCATCTTGATCGACAATGGTTTGAGGCTGCCAATTTTTGGGAAAGAATTTAGAGCATTTACCATTTTTCATGCAAGGGGAAGATCTGTTAGCCAACCCACATGGACCATGAATCATATGTGTCTTTACCAAATGATTTAATTATTTATCATCCATTTCTGCCGGTATTTCTGCTGAAATAATGTTGTTGATGTCATCCGGAGTGGGAAACTTGTTCTGGTGATGCATGAAAAGTAAAATGTGTGCATGGGGCAAACCTCTCTTTTGGAACTCAATGGTGTATATATCTGGAAGAAATTAAAATACAGTAAAACATTAATTTAAAATCATTGGTATAGAATAGGGAAGAATTAAGTATTACATATTTAATTTCATGTGGCTCACATGCAACAACTCTGCCCAAGACATGCTTCTTTGTTATATCATACAGTAATTCGTCAAACTTCATTTTAAAAACCCTTGAGATTATATCAGGACGGTCTTGAGGTTGTAAATTCATGTTGTTAAGAAACCTCTGAATCTCTGGCCAACATGGATTGCAAGTAAAGGTAATGAATAGATCAGGAAATCCAATTTGACTACAAATTGCCATTCCATCAAAGTATAATTGTTCCATGTATCTGCGACTTCCAACGTATGTTGACGGCAACACCACTCTTTTGCCTTTGTGGGCTCCTTCATTTGAAGATTGTTGGTGTACTCCTGACAAATTGGAGTATTTGGATACTCGTAATTTTTTTTGATGCTTACGTATGTAATTGAGTTGCTGTGACTCCATCATAGTGAATCCATCAACCAAAAATTGCTGAAACAATCTCCTTGACCCGAGCAGTGTGTGAGCTTCACGTTGTCTGGTTTGAATGCGAAAGGCCAGCCATTCTCTAATAGTAAGTTTGTTCATCTTTCCTTTTTTTTTTGGGAACTGTCTCTCTGTGTAGAACACCAAGTCTAAATCCATCTTCCCCGTACGGAAACAGAAGTGGATATTGTAATGCAAGATAGCTGGGATGAAACTCACTTATTCGTTTTAGTCTACCGCTTTGTCTTTCAAGGATAATATCCCTTTTTGAGCCTGTATCAACATCACCAACAATGAGGGCTGCAACCTCAGACACAGTGGGTTGGTTGTAAATTTGTCCGTCCTTTAATCTATCAGATATTAACTTCAACTTGAGGTCAGGTACAGGACAATCCTTTAGTCTAGCTGATGCCATTCTAAAAGATTTAGCATGTGTGTTGGATTCGTCAAGCATGTTTTGTATTCGGCTAACAGTTTCTTCAATAATATTCTGGTTGTTGCTGCATTAAAAAATTAGACACATGTCATGCACGATAATAACGAAGGTAATATAAAGTAGGCATCTCAGTTGGATTAAGAAACATAACCCTATTCCTTGCATCCTATGATGAATCTCATTGTCAGTGTCGTATATATAAAGCTGAGCGAATTTCGGTTTTTCGCCATGCACAGGCATCATGCTACCAATTCTATGGCAAGCCTGCCCTTGAATTCTCATGTTAGGTGGTCCATTTCCATTATTGAATCTATTGTCAATTTTCATTCCAGGAGACGTAAATGCAAACATTATGTTGTACAGTCTGCAATTCTGCTGATAATTTCTACATAGTACATCGTTTTCATTCGACAGAAGATGTTTAAGAAACGGTGGTGGTGTTCTCAGAAGTGGTAACACAACTTTACCCTTTCCACAACATAATTGGAACATAGGCACTGCACTATGTTTTCTCTTGACAACCTTCTCCTGATACCACATTTGTGCTCCACACTGAGTGCATTCAATGGAAGGATCACCAATATCTGAATATCCTGTATTTATCAGATAGAACGAAACATCATATATCTTATACACATCAGTATATTCATAGACACCAAACTGCATGACAGTGAATTTAAGTTATGGTTTGCTATTAATAATAATTCCAGCAATACATACCAGCATTTGTGCAATTAATTGTTGGGACATTTGTAGAATGATCTTCGTCGTTGTCCAGACTTGAACTTGTATCATAATCTGGATCTTCATTTATGAATTCACACGAACTATCGGTTAAAGATTCATCGGATGAATAGTCTGCAACTGATTGTTGAACTGGGTTCACTGAGTCAGCACTTCTGAACAGATTGGTATTAAGGGAAGTTGACGTCGTTTCTGTAACACTTGAAAAGGTTTTTAATAGATTCGCAGTCGTTGAACGAATTAGATTTGGATCAAGATGTTTGTTGGATGAAGATGCATAGGAAGTCGGTAGTCCATATGAATTATTTTTGCATTTAATACTTGATGAGGATGTAACGCCACTCAGAGGTGTGTTAGCATCAAACGGTAAATGGGAACAAAAGGGCATTCTATCAGCGAGTTTGATCTGCAGATGACCACGATGGCTGTTGTTTTGGGGACTCTTACGCTTCATTATTGACCTCCTTCTTTGACGTGCTGAAGCAGAAATTTGTTTGGGAGAAATTGTATCAGTAGAAATGCATGAGAAGCTGGGGGAAGATGCAGGTGTTAGGGTTGTGCACTGGTTAAAACCAACACTCCTTCTCCTTTGTTGGGAATTAAGCATTACGCACTCTGTTCGTGCAGAAACATCTCCATGGCCATTGACAAAAACAGAACTGATATCAGACAGTGGCTGTCTTGTATGATGTCTGCTTACATAACTTGAATTATTTAGGTCATGGTTGTGCTCAGTTGAATTTTCATTAACTCTATTCTTCTTAAATCTTCTTTCATCAAGAACATGCTTCCTCTTTTGTCTTGCAAGTGATGCAGAGTATTTCCTATCTACAAAATGGTTGTTCATAGTTGAAAGAGAATATGGTTGATAACTTACAACTCTTCATAAGTATAACATAATGAATGTAAGAGTAACAAACCTATATGGAATTGTTTGGTTTTGCAGTTCATAACATTTGTATTCTAATTTTTAAGTGTACTCAGATACTCTATTTGTACATTGGATATGAGATAGGGTACAGTGTATTGCATCAGTGAAGTTGCTATATAACATTAATTGTGTTTCATCATTACAGTATATGCTACCAAAGCTTAACGATTATGGGTAGAGGTTAAAAAAGTTAATGTCACATGAATACCATATGTTGGCCAAACTTTAAACAATTATTAGAACACCAAATATTATAATATGACATTAAATACTGTTATGTTGGAAATACAAAATTGCCATTGGAAACCAAAGGTTATTCCTATTGTATTCTATACTATATTCATTTTTTTTTGTAACATGTAACCATGGTTTGATGTAAATGTGTAAAATTAAAAGTACTTCCAAAAATATACATTTTCCAAGGGATATAAAATGGAATGATCAGAAACTGTTTGTATTCTACATGTCATGTATAGTGTCTTATGTAACTAATGCTTGCTTGTTGGGCCAACAAAAGATATTGTCTAACATCTGTTTTACTCCATCTCCCTGTTTCTTCGGTTTTCCATCAGAAACAACATTCCAAGAAGACGGTACACCTTTGAAACAGCGTTTTGCTCCAAACAGCACCGGCCAACCAATACGATGAAGAAAGAGGATCTACGTTGGTGTTCCCGCGGGTAAGTTCTTCCGTTTTGACACAGATGTTTCTAAACTTGCAATGAGATCATTTAGGGTTTATACAAAGATGTCTGTGTGCATGATGGGCATGAATGAATTTATATGCAGGGGATTCATTGGTAGAAGTCACACAACCACGACTCCTAATCCTAAATGGAAAAATCTGGCTATCCAAAAGGTTTGGAAGCAATCAGAGGATAAGCGGGACAGAGCAGAAGAATGGAGAAAGTTGCATGTAGAGGCTAAGAGGAGGAAAGAGGAAGCTGAAAGTTCTTCAAGGTAAAACAGTGTTCTGGATAGTGAAAAAAACAAAAAACTGAATGCATGATGTTTGTTGTTTTTTTGATTAAGCAGCAGGAGTTGCAAAAAATTTACGTGCTGAACTTATGGACAACTACTATGAGTATGTCGAAAGAGAGGAATCGTACGAACTGAGAACAGGAAAGGTGAGAAGCTGTCTATCATGGGAAAAGTACTTTGAAATAGCCAGAGAGGAGGGATGGCTTGTTGACATATCAGACGATGAGCCTGAACAGAATTCCACTGATGAAGCAATGGAATCAGCGGGCGATGTGTTGGACAGGCAAGGGCTTTTAGGTTACATATATACATTTGAATATTTGACTTTGCAAATTAGTAGTTTAAATAATCTTGTTTATTAATGCAGCGAGGAGAACAACACTACTGATGCTGCTGATGTTGTACAACCTCCTGCCATGCAAGAGAAACTTATTTGCAGATGGCAGAAAGTTGTTAAGAGCAGCAGCCAGATAAAAAATCAAGTTCTTGTAAGATCTTGATCTGTTTGCTGTTACAGTTCGTAAGGATGCATAACATTGAATGAATAGACATAACTAATAAAGTTTTAATGTTGCAGCACTTTCCAGCAGCAGTCATCAAGGAAATCTTCATGGAACCAAGATCATATATTGATCTTCATGACACAGACTCGGGTTTTACGTACCAATGTGTTTTCAAATCCAGGGAGAACATGACCGAGAAGTTTCTGTCAAGGGGCTGGTTAAAATTTGCAAAGGACAAAGAGCTGTCGAAAGGTGACGTTCTCTTATTCAGTGTAGAGCATCCTCCTGTGGAACGTATATTGGTCAAAGTTGAGAGAGGGCAGCATTGAAAGGAGTTGTTGATTGGATTACATGGGAAGCATCATGGCAAAAAGGAGGGATTATTTTTGTATGGGCGGAAATGCATAACTATTTGTTTTGAAAATCTATTTGATGCCCATTTGTCTTTGTTATTAGTTTTGTTATTTGATATTGTTGGGCTACGGCTCAATGTACAATCTGCTTATGATATGTTAAATGGGATGATACGAAATTAGTTCCATATCTTGCGTTGATGAGATAATTGCATATCGTTTCCGGTATTATCCAATAACAATTTATATTAATCAAGTGTCATGGATTTCTGCTATGCATAATCTGTTATTCATGTATCAGTTTTTTAGATTAATGTATAGTATGCTGATATACTACCGTGTATTATGCATAAAGTATGCAAAACAATATGGATTGTCCAGCATCAAGACATAAAGAGAAACATTTTTGTCCAGAATAAGTTTATTATATTAAACAAAATAAGGAATTACCAACATCATATTGCTTTTTGTAGTGTAAATTATGCATAGTTTTTTGCAGCTTAAATGACTAAAATCATATCATTCTTTCATATACAATGTCAAAAGGATCAAACAAAAAGCAAGAATGACAAATCAAATCCTCATAAACCAGAATAAACAAAATGTAAACCAGAAATATTTCATTACATCAATCAAAATAAGGTGTGCAATGTTGTCCAAAACAGCTTAAAGTAAAAATAAATCGTCGACGATAATTGACTGCATCATTTCTCCAGCTTGATGTCCCTTATTATCTTGGTGGACGATAGTTGGGCACTGTCGAGTTCTTCAACTGTCTCAGGAATAGATCTTTTTGACGGTGTAAGTGCAGAGTTGGCAACTGAAGGGTCATAATCTGCAGTGATTGATAACGGATCTTGCCATTAAAGAGTCATTACAAAATCAGTAGCATAAAAAAGGAAGTAAGACATTGTTTAATAGGCTAATTTTTTAATGTTGAAAGCTAAAAAAAGACGCACTGAAACTGTTTGTCGATCAGCATGAGACTGTTTTTCCGAGGTGCTGATGGTCGGAGTACACTGCAAGTTAAAAAACGCAAGAAATAAACGTTAGACAATTGTTCAAAATGTGATGGCAAGAGTAATAGGTCGTTCCTATTTAAAACATACCGATGTTGTATGCATATCATCCCGAGTGTCATCTGTTGAGACGACAATCTTTGAAGTGTGCTGCAAGTTTTAAACAATTGTTAAAAAAATCCAATGCACATGATACTGATTTTAACAACAGTAAAACATGAGTACAGCAGTACCTCTTCACATTTAAACCTCTCCTTTATTTTGGTACGTAGCACTTCATCTGCCTTAAATCCGATTACAGAAAGACTGGCCTTGTTTGGTTGAAACACTGCTCTTATAGCCAACTCCTTCTTCAGCATCACATCAAGTTCATAAGGGAATTCAAGGGGATCAAAATCTCCAGTCTAAATGATTAAAACAATATATGTTATTTATGTGGTAATTATCTAACTTACATATTAGCCAAATGGAAAATACCTCCATCAAATCCAACTTCATCTGAAGGGCGGACTTCCCAATCAACTTTACACAATCTACATCCCAAAATACGAACTTGTATTTTAACTTTCCATCGGAGGCAAGCACTTCAAGCTTAAACCTGTACCATGCGTGATCAAAATAAGAAATTGTCAATAATGAAGCGTTTGGTTATATGATGATAATCATTGATATGCAATACTTAGAAGTTACCTTGGGACTGGCTCAGAACTGATGTGTTTGGAATAACACATGAATTTTCCATCCTTCAAAGTCACACTTTTGGTACATTCACTACATCCATCATAATACCATCCTGACTTCCCACATTCAAACTTCTCCAGAGTCGCAACAGTCACACATGTAGTTTCCTGAAACAGAAAGATGGGATGATGTCTCCAAAAATGGATTAGAACCCAGTCTGTGTAATTCCTCAATCTAAGACAGTCATGTATTAAAGAGCAACTTACTGTCTGCAGATATGCAATATCAGACAGACTCAACACTTCAGCTTTCCATACAAATTTGTCCAAATCAGAAAAACAGAGGTATTTGTGGTTTCCATTTGCATGCTCGAGGATGAGAGCGTCGGCAGATCATCTTTAAGTCTGATGTACATAGATCAGAATGAAAACAGGCTGTTAGTAATCATAGGTTGCTAATTCATAACTTCATAATAAAATCACTTACTTCTCTTTAAGGTTTTTAACCTCCTCAATAGACAAATCATTGATGAGCAGTTTTGTGTCGTTCCAAGCATTTGATACATTTAAAGGATAATTTCCTGAAAATTGAGATATTTATAAATGACAACACTTAAAGTTGGATATAATAATTGGATATAATAAGAAATAGTCACATAGCATACCTTGAGGTTCCTTGATCCTTGCATTCATAAGTAGGAGAACAATACTACCATTAGCCTTATGAGTCGTATAATACTCATTCAGTTGCACAACTAATTTACCCCAAAGAGTACATTGCACATGATGTTTGCTGATTGACAGGAATTACAAAACAAACAACATGAACATGTTAGACTTTTAAATTTATCAGCATCAATGTTAACAAACAAAATGAAACACCTACCTCAGATCAGTTAATGAAAACACAACCTTGCTTTTGTTGTTATCAGGAATTATCTGGGCTTGGGATATTTCAGTAACCCCACCAATTATATCTGCACAAAAGTTCACCACAGACAATTATGTATAACGGAGAAGTCACAATACAATGCGTTCTATTATAACAGTAAAAATGTAACTCACCATATAACAAATTCGTTCTGTATTTACCCTCAATAATAGCATTTATTCCAATTAACTTGAGGTGGTTCAGAGGTATGTCAGCAAGTTGGACCTTTTTGACGGAAGTTGAACCACAGAAAATCAATTTGAACTTATGATCAGTGGATTTGAAGGAGAAATCATTGCTAGAAACTTTGAAATTCTGCATTATGTAGGAACAACCAAGTTCAAGCTGTGTTTTGAATTTTGATACCAAATAAGATGGCACAATGGCTTGAATCAAATCCAACTGTGAAAATACAAACATCTTGAAATCAGTATCATATACCAGTACTGTTACAACAAAATCAGAATGGCAAAGCAGAAACGTTTAGATTTTATTATACCTTTGAATCAAACAGAATAAGCTCTAAGTGCTCTCTATTCTGAGAACTGGTAACAGACCACAAATGCTTACATCTAACAGCAACCTTCCACAAATCCTTCGAATCGTCAATGCTACTGATATACTCGATTGGGCGCGCCATCGTCACGCAGTGATTCGTAACAGCACAGAGAAGGAAGAGTGTTAAGCAATGGAAAACGACTGGAACGTCTGTAGCAATGAAGGAAGAGTGAAAAACTTTTGGGGTTCCATTTGAATTTGAATTCTGATTATGAGAGGCATAATGGTTTGGCATGGGGAAGAGAAAGAGAGGCACAATGAATGGCAAGGAATAATGGTTTGGCATGGGGAAGAGGAAGAGAGGCATAATGGTTTGACATGGATTTATTTGGAAAAAAAATTGAAAATGTGGTGAAAAATTGTGGGAGTGCCACATCAGATTCAAATGAATGTGGTGCAAGATATTTTGGAGTTTCCAATTTTACCCCAATACAATAGACCAACAATGGATTTTTTCAGCTGTGGTGTTGTGGTAATTTCCAGGGACTATGATTTTTATAGATAGATAATAGATAAAGATAATGAAAAATATGGTAATGGATGTTGTGATAATGGTGTACCAAAAAAAAATTCACTTGGGTTTTTTTTGACATCATTTGCTGCAAGCCCATACATGTTTTTATCACCATTTGCTTCAGCATAAAAAGGGCTCTCCTGAGCTTTATTGATGGGCTTAGCACTCAGGTTTTGAATCTCTGAACCATATCCCATGTTTCTAACTTGCACCCCCAAGGGCTCTTCTTCTAATTTTCTTTTTATTTGTTGGATTGTTATTGTTTGTTTTGTTTTAATATTTTCTTACCATTTAAAAAATAACAAAAGTATGTGGTTTTGTTTTAATTTATGCGGAAAATTAAGGCATTTTGCAACAAAATGGCTCTTTATGCGAAAAATTACAAGATGCTCATGCACTTCTTTCAGGATAGCTTCAGTGGAGCATCTCTTGAATGGTATACACAGCTCAAAAGGACCCACATTTGAACCTGGAGAGAACAAGCAGAGGCATTTCTCAAGCGTTACAAGTATAACAATGTGTTAACTAGGAATTTCGACTATATGAATGTTTAGATGAAATGATACATTCCTGGAAGAAATTTAGTTCGGAAGGAAGCATGAAGGAGATCTTATGAAGATTTCGATAAATAAAGGCTAGTAAGAATTTCACTTCACTAAATTATTGGCGAAAGGTTCGTTTTTGAACCGTTGGAACTTAATTTATTTGAAGTATTGTCAGAATAGACACTTCGATTGTCACGTCTATACTGTTTGGCGCTTCGAAGACAAAAGGGTTTTCAAATTTGAAAGTTTAATCTTATCCAAAGAGACATGTAGAGGCCTAAAGAGATTCAAATAATATACAACAATGAACATGGCGTTGTTTCAGTAGTTGACCGTTAGGGTCGAATTAGTATAAAATATAACCTTAGTGTTAGTTTTCTAGGGTGTTCATATCTTTGTACAAATTACTCTAAATTTCTCAAAGTACCAGTGTTTGAGAAACAAGTTGTGAGAATGTACGTATGAAGCACTAGTTTCATGTTTATTTCCATTCATTTTTAATTGAAGTTTTATACATTCCTTTGAAGTTTAAATCAAAATTATTTTACATACTTGTCTTTTCTTTAAAGCGTTGCATTACTACCTTCGAAGTAACAATATCTATTAAAGAGATTGATAAACAAAAAGATATGAAATTGAACTAAAAACATGCCCTTAGGATCAATATGGTTGATCCTACAAATCACAAATCTTTTCTTTGATTTGGAAGGTCAGCGGTTGTTTACCAAATTTCACGGTAAACAAATTGGCACACCTGGTGTGACCAGTGTATAGTTCTTATTAGAATTCCTTTCATTTTTATCTATTATTTTGATAATTTGTTTGTTAACGTTGTTGCATGAGATTGAGGAGTGGAAAATTAGCCAATACTAACGAACCTATACCAAAAAGGAAGTACAATAGGAGAATGGTTAACCCACCCAGTAACAATGTAGAATAGGTTCCCCCTTCGACAGGGGGAGGCACAATCATTTCTAGTACAATCGAAGCCATACCTTTGAACCAAGGAACAATGGTTATACCTTCGACAACAAATTCAGCGGCCATATCGTTAACGTTTGTAGCCAATCAGGGCCAGCCCGTGACCTCAAGACCCATAGAAGTTAACGTGTCTAGAACTTATGCGCCAGGATTTTTGATCCCAACAACATATCCAATTTATGGCATGCCAACATCTTTTATGGAAGGGTTTCATAATAATACATCCACATATACAAACTCATTAACATTCATATATACAAACTCATTAACATCTACGTTTTCACTGTTATAAGGATTAGGGTTTATCGTAAACAATAAGGGTCGAAATACCCAACCACCAGGATATGTTACCCAGTTGCCTCCCCTTACAACCAATTTGAAGGCAATATGGAGACAACAGACGGATGATTGCAACCACAAAATGGTTGGGATTCTTGCTCAAAAAATGAGTGCAATCTTTAACCCATTAATCCAAAATGCCACTCAAATAAACTTACAAAATTCCCAGGCGAACCAGCAAATGGCGGCGCAAATGGTACAAATAGAAGACTTCTTTAGGGCTCCAAGAGAACCAGTTCGATAACCCCAACGTGAATGGATAAGGGAAAATTAGGGAATGGTGTTCCAGGAAGAACCAACAATTAACCAAGCCCAACTAATCCTACAAAATGCTGTCAGAAATAACCAGGGGGTTCAGGTCGAACAACCCAGAGTTCAACAGGTAATCCTAGGGAGGAACCACGAAGGATTATGATGATGAATCGAAACCAGGACGCTGATGAAGTAGTCCAAGGACTTCAACAGGATGACATGGCAGGAAATAATAACTTGGCTGCTATGATCGAAAGAATTATGGTGCGAAATAGTGTAAAAATTTTCCTTTGTAGTCCGAACTACACTTCTCCTTTATCTGAATATATTTTACAAAACTGAATTGCCTAGGGGATGGAAAGTCCTAAAGTTTAATAAATTCTATGGTGACACCAGCGAATCAACTATTGAACATATAGCCAGGTACCTTACCGAGGCCGGGGATATATCGAATAATGAAAACTTAAGGATAAAATATTTTCCTAATTCACTAACCAAAAATGCTTTCACATGGTTCACTACCCTTGCAGCGAATTCTATCAAAGATTGGACTAGTTTAGAAAGGTTGTTTCATGAACAATTTTATGTAGGTCAATCGAAGATAAGCCTAAGTGAATTGGCCAACATCAAGCTCAAGTTTAGCGAACCAATTGATGATTACCTCAACAGATTTCGCCTGTTGAAGGTGAGATGCTTTACCCAAGTGCCTAAACACGAGAAAGTTGAGATGGCTGCAAGAGGAATATATTTCTCCATTAAAAAGAAGTTGGATCCTCACTACTTAAGAGATATGGCCCAGTTAGCAGACAGGGTTCGACAAGTGGAGCGCTTAAAGGTAGAAAAAACTAGAGCAAACAAAAGGCATAGAAAAGAAAGAGTTGCATATGTTGAAACCGGTGTAGATTAACAAGAAGCCTGCAGTGATTTTTCAAACTTCAAAGAATGTGAAGTGGACCTGGCTAAATTAAAGCAAGGTCCACCATATCTTTGCAAAGTTCTAACCCCTCCGAACGAGAAGAAACCTATATAAATAGAAAAGAACGAAAATTTCCCTAAGAAAACATACATTTTTGACATAACAAAATGTGACAAAATATTTGATTTGTTGGTAAAGGATGCCCAAGTGATAGTGCCACCTGGTGCCAAAATTCCTCCATTAGACCAGTGGAAGAAAATAGGTTTTTGTGAATATCATAACTTTTTGGGACATAAAACCTTACAATGTTTTCTTTTCAGGGACCTGATTCATAATTCTATAAAGGAAGGGAGATTGAAGTTTGGCGAAAAGAACAAAAGTCAAATAAACGTTGATGTTGACCCTCTCCATGTAGCAGAAACCAATTATGTCAAATTTGCGAATATCCATGTGGTGGAAGTTGCTGCTGAAATCCTCAGTAAAGAATAAAGTCATGTGATCAGACACCAATAATAATAGGTGAGTGACTGTCGTGTCCAAAAACCTAGTTGGTTCCTCAACCATCTCAAACTCGTCTTGAGAGATGAGTGCTCGTATCGAGTTAACTGAACGTAGGAACGGAGAAAGTCAAGCAGAATGGGTGGATACAAATAAACTTTGAGCCTTAAATAATTTTTTTGAAATCGTGAATCAGACTATATTACAACCCTTAAAAGTCCTAACTAAAGAATGAGTTATTTCAAAAGCATAACCTTAAAAATACTTTTATTACTCTTAGGATAACCATATATTCCCATACCTTTCCAGTTAGAATTGTTGTTGTTATAGTTAGGAAGCATAATATAAAAATCAACCATATTATTATTAGAATCAACAATTTGTAGGTCAATATCTTTGCTCCAAAGTAAAGAAATCCTCCCTTATTCTTTATATTACTAATACAATTGTTGTGAATGTTGGTTAAGAGGCTAACTTTATTGAGAGATTTCAAAATTTTATCAACCCCCTAACATTCCATGAAAGCAACTTTATCCTTCCTTAGGTGCCTTATCCCTAAAGCTGGAAATTTTGGTGTTGGAGATGTTAACTTATGTGTTGAGTACTCTTCTACTTCTAGAATTATTATCTTTTTACTTTGTAGTATTGTGTTATCTACCATTTTTCCTCTTTCTCTTTTTCTTCATTTAACTTTAGTTTAGATAGTTACTCTACCATAGCTTTGGGAACAGGGATGTGTAGACTGATGTTAGGTTTATGCATAGGATTGCTACTAAATCTTCTTTCTGCCTGTGGGATTTATTTTCTGTCTGTTTGGGTGGCCTTCATCCATGGGCCAAGAGAATTGACTTCAGTGATTCAATGGATGGTTGGAATTTCTTTAGAGTAGTGTTCCTCGTTGTGGCTCATGTACCCATAGTAGAAACATAACATAGGTAACCTTTCATAAAGTAAATTTATCCATATCACTTTATAATTCTTGCTTCTATAGCGGTAGAAATGTTGAGACTAAGCCATTGGATTGACTTGACTCGCAAAAATCAATGAAGTCGCCACCACACTTTTATTTTATCCAAAGGACTAGGAAAGGAGCGAATAAATCATAAAGTAAAATAGAGATCAGGGTATGGGGGTTGGTTATGCAAAGGGAAGGTATTAATATCCTAAACATCTATGGTACTCTGCACGAACCTCTTTGAAAATTTGTGTGTTTTGGATATAAAAGGTATACAAAAATAAGATTGGAAGATGAGAAAAGAAGTATATTTTACAATTTTTTATTTGATAAAGCTTCCAATGAACTCTAGGCATACATACCAACAATGTGCAATATTGAAATCAAAATCCATGTAGTTCGGGTAAAAAGACCAAAATTGGTTTGTTATGATTGGTTTTAATGTAAAAGACATTTTTTCTTATCTGAGTGGAAAACTAATAAACTATGACAATCATGGTAAAAAGAGAACCTTCTTCATCTTAAATATGGAGAACTTGCATCCTGGATCAAATCAACAGTGCCAATATCAACATATAATTTGAAAGTTAATTCAATATTACCATGTTTGTTAAAGTGATGAGGTTTGCAAACACTCAAAGAAAAGACTCGTGTCTTAAACTTTCTAAAAATGTTAAAGGGAAAAATACACTGAGGCATAACAAGTTTGAGTGAGGTTAATGACTTTTAGTCTTTTAAAAGATATCAAAGTATGATTAAATTGATTAAGATGGAATTAAGAAAAAGGTTTTTTGAAAATGCTTGGACCTAAGTCCAAGTTTATTATGAAAGTGGTTTAAGTTTAAAAAAAACAAGAAGACCTTTGAAAAGGAGGGAGAAGATTTTGAAATTAAAGAAGATAGGAGGAGATGAAGGGACTGTCCTATGTACACAAAGTAAAAGCTAAGGTAAGGTAAGGTCTAACCAACAAGAAGTCAACACTTGACATGTAAAATTCCCATCCTTTTAAAGCGACAAGCATAGAATAGACCAAAAGCATACCAATCTTACATATGAAAATAAATCACAAGTCAATAAGTATCAAAGAAACCCAAGATATTAAACCTGAAGCAAGGTCTTCAATATTGAGTCATATGCCATATAGATCACTTAAAGCTAACATAACAACATCTGTACACATAATATTTCTCAATACACAAGCAATATAACAATAAAGCAACACAAGGTCCAAAAGTCTCAAGGTCTCAAAGTATCAAGGATTCTAATCCTAAGTCCAAGAGGTCCATAACTCCAATATGTCAAGGATAGTAACCAATAGTCAATAAAGAGTCTTAAGTCTTTTAATGTTCAAGTTGGTTATTAAGTGTCTTCAAAAGAAAAATAAAACTCAAGTGAGAAAAGATAAAATGACATAAAAATAAATGCTCAAGTGAGCAAAAATAAAATGACATAAAGATAAATACCCAAGTGAGCAAAATACAAATAGCATGAAATGTAAATGCTAAAGATAAAAGTGCATAAAATAAAGGCATAAAGATAAAGGCATAAAGTAAAGTTAATTGTTAATGGTTAGAAGTTAGAAGTTATTGGTCACAAATATGACCAACAATGATTGAATGATGATCTTGGACTAAAGAATAATGAAAACGCATTAGAGGATTGATAGAATTAAAGCCTCATAACAACAAGCTTCATAGATATGGATCCAAAGTAAACAATCAACCATACTTGGGCATACAAATATAAAATTTGGGCCACGAATTATCATTTTCTGAACCGGGATAAATTTAGCGTTATGTTAAGCTATCGTAAGTGGACTTATGTAGAAGTTGCACCTATTTTGAGGTCGGTCAATAGAAATATATGTATCATACAAATCACAAGGATCAACAAGAGATCACATTGTGAAAGATGAAGATCCAACTTATTAAAGGTAGATCTAAACAATTATCAAAATAACTTTAAAATTTGCTTCAAATTAGCTTTAAGAATCAATCTCCCAAGCTTTGATCTAGTGAATTAATGAAGAAAAAGTGTCTGGATGAAGGTTTAACTCAAAGATTAGTAACCTTCAATGAAAAACTTACTAACTTTTATGGAAATAGAGCTCAGAGTGAATTTAGTAAATGAAGATAGTAGAGAGAATTTTTAGCAAGGTGATTTTGACTATCAAAAGCTTGAGAATTAAATGAAATGAGGGCTCTATTTATAGAGTTTAAGCTTGGGAATAATGGTGGTTTGGAATTTGGTTTGAAATGAAAATTAGGCTTCGTAATTGATTTTTGGAGCCAAAATTGAATCAAGTGGTGCACATGTAATCAAATGAGGGTGTATGATGGAATTTAATTATGATGAGGTGGAGAATTGTTTTTTGGTAATCAAGAATATTTTCTAAAAAAAGGAAATTGGAGCCAAAAATCACAAACTTGAAAATTGCCTTTTTTTTTTAAATTCACCTCAGGAAATCGATTTTCACATATGGAGTAATCGATTTCCACTGAAAGAAAAGAAATCCTGGCGCAAAAATAGTGAGGGAAATCGATTTCCACATATGAGATAATCAATTTCCTCAGAAGAAAAATGCCAAAAAATTATGTTGGTTGGATGTCTTTCCTTGATACCTACAAAACACAAATATACAAAAACAAAGCACACATATTTTTGGTATTTTGATTAGAGGTCAGTAAAAATATAAAAACACATATATACAAGATACACAATTAAGGTGCTTGACAATCCCTTGAGAGCAAACTTAAAGATAAGAAAACGAGCAAAAGAGATATCCAACCCAAATATGTGATCTTGATGTATTGTGATGATATGAAATGATAGAGGATCTTAGGAGCAAAAATTGGGGTATAACAACTTCTAATATACATCCTCGGCATTATAGGAGAATCAATCTTCATATTAACTTTGATTTTCACAATTATAGTTTTATTCACCATCTTATACACTTTAGCATCCATGACTTCCCCATCACTTCTCCTAGCTTCATCCCCATTTGAGTAGTTTTGCCATTAATGAGTGATCCTTAGATTTGAACTCAAATAGGTGCTTTAGTGAATTCCATATTAGAAACTAATTTTTTCCATCCCATCCCTAGAGAATCAACCATGAGTTACGAAACACCCATGGATTTTCTTTGAGAATACGCATGTCTTTAATTCTATTGACTGATATTTTGAATAAAGTTGTGTTGATTTCTTTCACATAAGTATTTTGAGGGTTACACCGAATATTCGTCAAAGCATATTGCATGGAGCCTCGATGAATGGGCTTTTCTGTGATGATCTTTCCCAGGATGCACACGAATTTTCTTCTTCTATTCTTGAATATCTTCTTCCTCATACACAATAAAACTTGGATATTTTGTTTTGTTAAATTGGTTATGAGCTGACATAGCACTTGTGAATTCTTTACGGTCATGTAAGAAATATTTTTTTGAGCTAGGTTCTTTCTAACCACCATTTTATTTTTAGTTGTGATGATGTCGTTGTTTGCAGGTTCTGTTGGAGTAGGATTTATCAACAAAAATGAAGGCATTTTCTCTGGGATCTTGGAGATTATCGATTCTGGTGACTTGGTCCATTGAACATAGTGGAAAGAAAACAAGTGAAACATGAGGAATAGCAAGCGAAGCATCGCTAAGGCCAAAGCGACCACAAAATATCAGGGTAAATGGAGCAGCCTGACACCACTGAGAAACTGAGAAAGGTGGAACCAAGAATGGCTAAAAAAGGAGAGAAAGGTACAGGAAAGACAAAAACAGGAAGACTGGGGCACATCGAGAACGAAAGACAATGAAACACCTAACTAGAAAAACACATATATCTGGACTGAAAAACATTGAGTGAGAGGAAAAGGGAAAGCAAGAGAAATAAAAATGATCAAACACGAGGGAGCAAAGAGTTCTTGAGGGATTCAAGATTATCTTGAATCATTCTTGGAGCTCTCCACTATTAGAATTAAGCTTCTCATAGAAGAATTTAATACATGATGTAATACTACATATGTTTAGGCTTGATTCAGAAATTTATTGTTGTTGTCGATAATATTCTAATAGTTAGATTCTATTAATTATATTTGTTGGGATGATATACATAGCAATGTATTTATGGACTTTAATAGGAATAGACTAGGAATTCCTAGCTTTAGAATTTACTAGTTTTAAGGTTTTGGCTACTCCCCGCTCATTTGTGTATCCTTTTATTTGCCTACCTTTTTTGAAGAAAAAAATCTCATTGTATCACTTTAATAGATGAAGTTCTCATTTTAATCAATACAAAGTTTATTATATTTTCTCTATTATATAGTTTTTATAGATTCTATCTAAAATATTAACATGGTATCAAGAGTCATGATTTATACCTTAAAGAGAGATAATTCGCTGAATTTTATAGAATTTTTTTTTCTTTTATTTCATTAAATTATGATAATTCGAAATGATGATATTTTCTAAAAGTTTTGGGATCTAATCAATATGAGAGCTAAAAAAAGTATTTTGGTATAAAGGGTTAGTTTGTTTTGGTTTTAAATTTTTTTTTAATTTAAAAATAGATTTTATAAAATAGTTTTCTTAAATATTATAAGTTTTTTATATTAATTTTTTTAAATCGAAAGACTAATTTTGACATTCTATAACATAAATATACATTATCAAAGATTAAAATATAGTTGAAATCACAATTTTTTTATCGAAGAAAATATTTTTACAACAAAATTTAATTAAATTTACACTTAAAACTTATTTATATTTTAAGAAACTAGTTAAATTTAAGAGTTAAATATGTTTTTGGTCCATTTAAATATAATCGATTTCGTTTTTAGTCTCTCTAAATATTTCTTAATTCTTAAGTGTTGTACCCCAAAATTTTCCCTCCCATATTCTTCAAGGTTTGTCAAGAATCATCTTCAAATGATTCAAGATTGCTCAAGAGATTGTACAGTCAAACCACCTCCTAAGCCAGCTAAAATTAGGGTTTTGGTTCTTTCAAAGAATTTGGGGTTTTCAATGGCTCAATCAAGTATCATAGGCCTATATACATTCTCAAGCACCTACATGCCAAGTTTCAAGACTCACAGTGCCAATTTGCACAGTCAAAAGCTCCATTTGATCTACAGTCAACTGCAAGGGCAAAATGGTCATTTTGCAGTCAAAAGTCAGAATTTTTGGTCAACATCTTATTTTGAGTTCACAATCATCATTTGATCAAGTCTTGATCATGATTCCACAAGGATAGCTCAAAAATCATCAAGATGCAAGAAGTTACTATTTTTAGACAGCAGAAAAGTCAACTGTATCTTGACCATGGCATAACTTTTTCATGGTTCATCAGAAAAATCCCATCCAATGCTCATTTTGAAGGGGATGCCATTTACTACAATCCATCTTCACACTCCAAGTCTAAGAAATGCTCTCACAAGAAGTTATCAATTTCTACATTATAGGTCAAATTCAAAAGTCAACAAAAATGCACTTTGAGTCAAAGGACATAACTTGAGATTGGTAAATCCAAATGACATGGGACCAAAGACATTGGTTAGAGGACTTAAAGACCTTTCCAAAATGTCCAAGAACATGTTCATATGATCAAAATTGAGCAAGATATGCATTGGAGAAGTTGGGAAATTTTCATGAATTTGCAAAAGTCAGCTTTGCTCAAAACACTTTATTTTTGCTAATGGGCCTCAAATCTCTTCTTGAAACTTCATCCATGACCTATGCACGACCCATCAAGCTTAATGGAATTTATTTTCTTATTTTTATTAATTAATTGGATTTTTAATCAATATTAATTCATTTAATTAATTTAAATTGTAGGAAAATAGAAGATTTGATTTTTTCAATCTTTTTGTGAAGCAAATATGGTCAAGATATGCTGGCAATTTTGTGTACAAATCAAAGATGCAAAAATCTCCAAATTTGGCAACTTTGTTCAATCATGAAACTGCAAAAAGATTTGATTTTCAATCAAAGATCAAATCATCAATTCAATGGATTTTTGTTCAAGCTTTTGACCTAATTCCATTCCTCTATATATATATGCAAGCAAACCCTAATCAGAACACGTGAGAAAGCTGCAGAAAAAAGCCATAGCAATTCAAGAAAATTCAAAGAAAATTACAAACTGATTTCTACATTCCAGGGCGATTCAAAAGGTTTTATTGATTCTAATACATTGCAGGAGGTCCCAGAGATAATTTGCAATTGAATTCACGTGCTAAAACTCAAGGAATCGATACCTACAGAACCACGGTTTGCATTTTTTTTCTAGAATCATATTGATTAATTCATGCATATTTAACATGATTTCTTGATTGTTTTGCATTGCTAGAGGTCATACCAAGCTGGTGGAATGGTTTAATTGAAATGAAATGCCATAAATCACAAGATGCCATAGTTGAATTTTTAGGGTTCATAAGCTTTGAATTGGGGCTTTGCAATCCAGGAAAAATTAGGACTCCTAAGGCATATGAATGAATTCGTGAAGACCAGACGAACCTGACCAAACCCTCGCGAAATATTTATGTGAACCACAGCGCTAATCGCTATTTTTCCTCGTAACATATTGTGGGGGTTAAAAACCCCCGCTATCTAATGTTTATTATACAAGAACAATGAAGAAGATGATGAGGTGTTAGCATACTATTGGATCCTTTGAAAATCGCGCGCTTTTATTTTGTTTTCAGGCACATGTATTTGTTTGTTAATATAATAATTGATCTTTATCTTACTAACGATTGAAGCAGCGTAGTGGAGTGGTTAAGGCATTGGCTTGGAAACGTTGGGACCTGGGTTCGAATCCCAGGTCCCCCAAAAACATTTATTTCTTTTCCTAACATATTCACATGCAGGCTTCCAAAGGTGATCCACCATGTACCTCACTTATCAACACTCCAAATGGCTTGCAAAGCGAATCTGAAGGCCGGGATGGAATGACTACCATAGTCCCTGGTCAATGCACGCATGGACAATCACCAAAGTCAAAAGGGCTTGCAGCTTGTTGGGCCTCCAATTGCCAGAATCACCTCCTAATTGGGCCAGCACCCCCCTGGGTTTATTTTCTTTTTTCTCTTTATATTTTACATTTAATTATTTTATTATTAATTATTATTATTATTATTATTATTATTATTATTATTTAATTAACCAAATTAACTTTTTCATAATAAATTCAGAAAACATAAAAAACATAATATTTTTAATTATTTATTAATTTCACCTTTAATTTATTATTTTTGTAAATAAATGCTAACACAATTAATTTAGTTCTTTAATTAGGTTAACTTTAATTATTTTCATAATAAATAAAAATCATGTAGAATTAGGGTTTTGACAATTTTAATCCTTTTATTTTTATTTTATTTATTTATTTCCTTAAAACATAAAAAACCAAAAATACTTCTTTTTGTTAATTAATTAATTAGGCTTAATTTAATTTAATTCCTAAATAATAAAACCTCCTTATTTCTCAAAAAAGGGTCAAAACCCTAAGGACTTCTCCGATTCAATTTTCTTTCGCGCATATTATTTTTTATCATTATTATGTAATTGCTCCGAGGATGTAATAGCTTTAATTAGGACCTTTTTATCGCTTTTATTTATTTTCCGCAATTTACTTTTTCAAAGGGTTTGCTTTTGGCGATGTAAATACCCGACGCCTTGTAATAGCGTAGCTTTACTTTCCGCAATTTACTTTCCGCAACATTTAACTGCTAGATGTATGTTAATTAGGCTATGCATGACAAGATTTCTCTGAAAATAAAATCAATGTAGCTCACCATAACTTGTGCAAAGATAACTTAACTGAATCCTGACACACTCGCACATGCCACTCCTAGGGTCCGCCTCACTTGGTTGCCTCAAAGTGGTCATTGAGTATAGGGTGTTTTAGAGGTCGCCCTCTTGTCTAAAGATCCAAGTTGCCTCGAAACGGTTGCCTCGATAAAAAATGATCTAAGACATTAGGGTTACCGCTAAGGCGTCCTACTATTGCTTTGGTGGCCACATGTCCCTATAATCGAATTGACCCGAAAACTCCGACGACGGTGCTACCTACTTCTCAATAGTGGGATAGTACTGTCTAAAGGACATTTACACAGCTTAATTTCTTTTGAGTAGGTAGAGGTTCTCAGGTACTTGCTCTTTCAAAAAACAAATAAAAATACTTTTCGCACCTACACTTTTCTGACAAAAGTTTTCAAACAAACACTTCATACTCTCTTAAGGACAGATACAAGAGTTAAATCGAAGTTTTCAAACAAACTTTTTCAAAACCCACAAACACAAGAAAAGCAAAACATTTTTGAAAACATAGTGAGCAAGTACCTAAGAGCCCGTGGATAACCACGGATAGAAAGGGTGCTAACACCTTCCCTTTCTATAATCTACCTCCCGAACCGAGAAACATCTCGAAAAGGAATTTTGTTGTGCTTTTGTCCTTTCCTTGTTGGAGAAAATAAAAGACGGTGGCGACTCTTGCTTACCGCGACATTTCGCGAACCAGCATTCCAAAACAGTCAGTTCTATTTCCACCGATCACAGAACTGGTGACTCTGCTGGGGAAAATTAATAAGTGAGGTGTACCTTAGGATTAGATCACTTGTGTTTTCAATTGTATGCCTTGAATGCTTTAATATTGTGGGCTTGTATCAGAGTTTTATAGATCCTAACCCGGATCTGGGGATACCCTTTAGAAGTAGCAACAAACTGTGAGGGAACTGTGTGGGGTATACCGACATGGTTGAAGCAGTAGCTACGTTGATGTGGCACTTTGGTGAGTACCGGTAACTCTTGAGTTAAGTCAAGGAGAGTACGGGGCCACCGCGTGGTGTCGTGAAGCATCAACTGACCTTAGAACCTTACTTGACCATCCTGGCCTTTTTAGGGGTAGTGAGATGACCGACTTTGGTGCAGTCCGAAGTTGGTAGATACTCGATACTACACTCATTGAGGGTTGTTTTCTTGGAATATTTTGGTCGCCAGTTAAGTGGATAAATCAAAACAATGAACATAGAAAACAATCCAATGATATTGAGCTCCTTAGAACCCGGTTACTATTCTTAGGACAGGTCTTAACCAACTGAAACTGAAAGAGGGTAGTACCTAAACTTCATGCCAGCCTGAAATCTAAGGGCTCTTTTGTATGACTTGTGTGCCTTTACCATGTTTTCCTTTTGTGAATACTTGTGGTGTGCCTTCATCATAACATCATGACATCATAACATTGCATACATCCTGCATAAGGACTAACCCATTTCAAGGATCTCAAAGGTTTGTGATGCAGGTCATGATGAACCAACTGTCTAGCAAGGGGCAAAAGGGATTTATTTTCCTCTAGCCAAGGTTGTTTGGAGATCAAAACATGATAACGTGAGTCAGGGGCTATGACCCACTCGATATGGTGAGCTTGACTCTTGAAGAAGGGCTCTCAACAACATGGAGTTCCCCCAATCCAACTACCAGATTCAAATTCTAACAAGTTTCTTTATTTATCCCGCGAGATCCTTGAAAACATTGCATGCATAAATCATACGCATTTCATGCCATCATGTGCATAACAGGTACCCTTTTTACAGGTCACTTATCTTCTTCGCTGTTTATTTCAGCAATCATCATGTCTACTGAACCTTCCACTGAACAAGCTATCAAGGCCTTCCAGGCCCAGAACGCCCAGTTCCAAGAGTTGGTTATGAGCTTAGTCAAAGGTCAACAGAAGTTGAAGACTCTGATTCTGAAGAAGAAGAAGAAGAGGACCGTCTTGTTCAACACTGGACGCAGATTTGGGAATGGATTACAGAATGAGGTTGAGCTGACTACCTCATCAGTAGGGAAAGACAGTCCCCAAGAGAGAAGGGTTCCTAGTCCCGTGGTTTCTGACAACGAGACGGATTATGATGATGAACAGTATCCTCCTGCTGAGGATAGGTACAAACAGCTGGAGGACCGCTTAAGTGCTATGGAGATACAGAATGTGCCCGGGTTGGACTTTAGAGACCTAGGCTTATCCTCTGGGGTGGTGATTCCCCATAAGTTCAAGGCGTCTGCTTTTGCCAAATATGACGGAGCCTCCTGCCCAAAGTTGCACCTCCGGTCGTATGTAAGGAAGATCCAACCTTACACTACTGACAAGAATTTATGGATCCATTTCTTCCAGGATAGTCTTTCAGGGACTCAACTCGAATGGTTCTATCAGCTGGATGGAGCCAGTATTCGTAACTGGGAGGATTTGGCTACTGCGTTCTATAAGCAGTATCAGTATAATTCCGACCTCGCTCCTACGCGTACCCAACTCCAGGGTATGTCACTAGGGACGGGTGAAGGATTTAAAGAATATGCTCAAAAGTGGAGAGACCTTGCTGGAAGGGTGCAACCACCTCTAACTGACCGTGAGCTTGTGGATATGTTCTTGGGGACCCTGTCTGGTCCATTATTCAACCATTTGATTGGAAATTCTTATGCCGGGTTTACATACCTTATCTTAACTAGTGAGAGAATAGAAGCTGGTATCAAGTCTGGGAAGATACAGAAAGGGGCCTCCTCGAGCACTGAAAAGAAGCCGTTCAAGAAGGAACCTATTGCTAGCCGGTTTATTTCCGGGATGTAGTAAAGGTTGCCATCTATGTTCTGTTTCACCTACTGGTTGTCCATCTTTGAAGTCAGGTATCCAAAACCTGATGGATAATAAAGAAATCTTGTTTGAGAAGATCGTTGTTCCTGCTACCCATACTAAAGAAGTGTCCATTGTTACTATTTTCAATAATTCTCCCAAGGCTCCCCCGAGGAAGCCTGTCAAAATTACGCCTGTTCATAAGATTGCACCTATAATCATCACTGTGCCGGGACCCATCCCCTATACATCTGACAAAGCTGTCCCTTGGCACTATGGGGCAGATGTTTATGTGCTTGGAGTTAAACAAGAGTTTGATACTAATACCGACGTCAGCAACATCACCGGGCCTGCTAAAGTCACCCGCAATGGCAGACTTTTCTCACCAAATATTGCGCCACCAACAATCCAGAGACCTATTGTCATCACACCTGCAAGTGTGCCTGCTTCCCTTCCTGACCAAGTTCCTATTTCTACCCCTGCTGCCGAGTCATCCGATGCTCGGGGCAAAGGGATCGCCACTGATACGCCTGCCCAGACGGAGGCACCGAAGACAACCACTGTTGAAGCTTCCAAGTAGGAGATGGAAGAGATTCTTAAGATTATCAAGAAGAGTGATTTTAATGTAGTTGAGCAGCTGGGGCACACCCCATCTAAAATTTCTATGCTATCACTGTTGTTGTGTTCAGAGGCCCATGCCAAGGCTCTGATTACCTTCCTGAAGACGGCCCACGTGCCACAAGAAACGTCAGCTGATCGATTTACCGATTGTGTGGCTAACTTAACTGCTGATAATGGTTTGGGTTTCTCCGACGCTGATCTGACCGCTAAAGGGAAGAACCATAACGATGCCCTGCATGTCTCCATTGAATGCAGGGGCACTACTCTTGCACATGTGCTGGTTGACACTGGTTCCTCATTGAACGTCTTGCCCAAGAAAGCTCTAGACAGGTTGGATTGCGAGGGGTTGGAACTAAAGCCAAGTAACATTGTTGTCCGGTCCTTTGACGGGTCTAAAAGAATGGTGCACGACGAGGTTGACATTCCAATCAGAGTTGGTTCGCAGGTCTTCGAGTCTACATTCTACGTGATGGACATCCGACCATCCTATTCTTGTTTGTTGGTTCGTCCCTGGATCCATAAGGCTGGAGCTGTGACCTCCACACTACATCAGAAGCTGAAATACCCGGTCAGAGGGAATATTGTGACAGTTCAAGGGGAGGAAGAATACATGGTCAGCCACCTCAACTCGTTTCGGTACATAGAGATGGATGGGGAATTAATTGAGACTTCATTCCAACACTTTGAAGAGGTTCCTCAGACACTGGCATCAGCAGAGACTGTGATCAAAGATTCTCCTTTGAAGATGACTTCCTTAAAGGATGCCCGGGCTGTTATTGAGAAGGGTGAGTGTGCAAACTGGGGCCGACTTCATAATTTTACTTAGAAGACTGACAAGTTTGGTTTGGGTTTCACTGCAGAAGCTCAGAGGGCTATTCGTCGTGCAAGGATTGGAAGACCTCCTGTGTTCATCAGCAACTCGGGAGTAAATGCCATTGAGGATGACGTAGAGGAATCTGAATTCGACAGCTGGATCTACCCTACGACCAACGATGGACCAAGCAACTGGACTGCGAAATACTTCATACCTATTACTTTTGTGACTCAGTAATGAACTCCTTTGTTTTGAATTTGTAACAGACAATATTGTGAAACTTTATGGCCCGGTGTCTTACCCGGGGCACCGTGGCTTCATTTGTGAGGGCTTTTGTGTGTCATTTTCATATATCATTAATAAAAGCATTGGACGTTTTTTGAATTTCAAATCTTGCGCTCCTTGTCTTTCTTTATTATATACTGCAAAACAACTATTTACACACACTCACATATACAGGTCTCAATCCACTCTGGATCTCACTGGTAACGACTCTGCTACTGCCAGTTATGACTTCGAAAATCCGATCAACTTAGCCGAAGACGAAGGTGAAGATGATTGCAAAGTGCCTGGTGAGCTTGCAAGAGTGCTACTCCAGGAAGAGAGGGCCATTCAGCCACATGAAGAGCCAGTGGAAACAGTGAATCTGGGTACTGAGACAGACAGAAAGGAAGTCAAGATTGGTGCAAGTCTGGAGCTTAGTGTGAAACAACGGTTGATTCAGATGTTGCATGACTACGTGGAAATCTTTGCCTGGTCTTACAAAGATATGCCTGGGTTGGATACCGACATTGTGGTTCATCACTTGCCTACCAAGGAAGAATGCCCTCCGGTAAAACAGAAGGTTCGCCGTAGGCGTCCAGAGATGTTCGAGAAAATCAAGGCTGAGGTTATGAAACAATTCGACGCCAATTTTCTAGCAGTGACTTCTTACCCTCAGTGGGTTGCCAATGTGGTTCCAGTGCCGAAGAAAGATGGTAAGGTCCGAATTGTGTTGACTACAGGGATTTGAACAGGGCGATCCCCAAGGATGACTTCCCTCTGCCTCACATCGGCGTTCTGGTTGACAACACTGCTCAGCATAAGGTATTCTCCTTCATGGACGGTTTATCCGGTTATAATCAGATCAAGATGTCTCCTGAAGACATGGAGAAGACCACTTTCGTCACTCAGTGGGGCACCTTTTGCTACAAGGTCATGCCGTTTGGGTTGAAAAATGCTGGGGCAACGTATCAACGTGCCATGGTTGCTCTGTTTCATGATATGATCCATCATGAGATTGAAGTATACGTCGATGATATGATTGCAAGGTCCCAAACTGAGGAGGAACACCTTGACCATCTACATAAGCTGTTTGACCGTCTGAAGTTGTACAAGCTGAGGTTGAACCCAAACAAGTGCACCTTCGGGGTGAGGTCTGGAAAATTACTAGGCTTCGTCGTAAGCGACAAAGGTATTCAAGTGGACCCTGCCAAAGTGAAAGCCATACAAGAGATGTCTGTCCCCAAGACAGAGAAAGAGGTCAGAGGATTTCTAGGACGGTTGAACTACATTGCTCGATTCATCTCGCACCTAACTGCTACTTGTGAACCAATCTTCAAGCTACTGAAGAAAGATCAAGTGGTACATTGGAATGATGAATTTCAGGCCGCTTTCGAAAGAATCAAAGAGTATCTCCAAAAGTCACCCATCCTTATGCCACCGGTTGAAGGGAGACATCTAATCTTATACTTGACAGTGCTTGACAACTCAATGGGATGTGTGCTGGGTCAGCACGACGAGTCTGGCCGAAAAGAGCACGCTATTTATTACCTTAGCAAAAAGTTTACCGACTGTGAGACCCGATACTCACTGCTCGAGAAAACTTGCTGCACTTTGGTATGGGCTGCTCGCCGGCTAAGGCAGTATATGTTGACTCACACCACTTTGTTGATTTTAAAAATGGATCCAATCAAGTATATCTTCGAAAAGCCTGCCTTGTCCGGAAGAATAGCAAGATGGCAGATGATCTTGACTGAATATGACATCCAGTACACGACTCAAAAATCAATCAAAGGAAGTGTGTTGGCAGACCATTTGGCACATCAGGCAGTGGACGATTACCAATCTATGAACTTTGAATTTCCAGACGAGAATATCATGGTAGTGACCGATTGTGAAGTACCTGGACCGGATGAAGGACCTGAGGAAGGATCCCGATGGTCTATGCACTTTGATGGAGCCTCAAACGCTTTGGGTAACGGCATTGGCGCTGTGATCATATCTCCTAAAGGCTCTCATACTCCACTTATCGCCCGACTATGTTTCAACTGCACCAACAACATGGCGGAGTATGAAGCATGCATCATGGGTCTTCGAGCTGCAATTGACCTAAGGATCAAGTTTCTGAGTGTCTTTGGAGATTCCGCTCTCGTGATCAGTCAGATCAAAGGCGAGTGGGATACGAAACACCCAAATCTTATTCCTTACAAGGAGTATGTACTGACGTTGCTTCCCCATTTCGAGGAGATAACCTTTGAGCACTTCCCTAGAGAGGAGAACCAGTTGGCGAACGCGTTAGCTACGATGTCTTCTATGTTCAAAGTCAAATGGGACAACGAGGCTCCCCGGATCATTATTTGGAAATTGGACGAACCTGCACATTGCTGTGATCTTGAGACTGAAGAGGTAACATAAAAGCCTTGGTATCATGAAGTAAAGAGGTACCTCGAAGCTCAAGAATACCCCGAGGGTGCATCTGTTAATGACAAGAAATTTCTGAGAAGATTCGCGGAAAAGTTCTTCCTCAGCAGTGGCATTCTCTACAAGCGAAACCATGATTCAACCTTACTGCGTTGTGTGGATAAAACTGAAGCAGAAAGGATCATGGCAGAGCTGCATGAAGGTACCTTCGGAACTCATTCCAGTGGACATACCATGGCAAAGAAAATCCTTCGGGCAGGATATTACTGGTCCACAATGGAAGCCGATTGTTATCAGCATTCTCGGACATGTCACAAGTGCCAGATCTATGCTGATAAGGTGCACATTCCTCCAGTTCCTTTGAACGTCTTGACGGCACCTTGGCCTTTTGCAATGTGGGGCATTGATAAGATCGGCGAGATCAGACCTACGGCATCCAACGGGCATCGTTTCATCCTAGTAGCAATTGATTACTTTACGAAGTGGGTTGAAGCAGCCTCCTTTGCCACCGTAACCAAGAACGTAGTGGCACAGTTCATTTGGCATAACCTGATCTGTCGATACGGTGTACCTGAGAGGATCATTACGGATAATGGTACCAATATTAACAACAAGATGATCACTGAGCTCTGCGAGCAATTCAAGATACAACACCACAACTCTTCTCCCTATCGGCCAAAAATGAATGGGGCTGTAGAGGCAGCTAATAAGAATATCAAGAAGATTGTGCAGAAGATGACAGTGACCTACAAAGATTGGTACGAGATGTTACCGTTTGCTCTTCATAGGTACCATACCTCAGCACGGACGTCAACAGGGGCAACACCCTTTTCCTTGGTATACGGCATGGAAGCAGTCCTGCCCATTGAAGTTCAGATACCCTCTCTCCGGATCATGAAGGATACAGATTTGAGCGAAGATGACTGGATCCAGACTCAGCTTGATCAATTAAACCTAATCGATGAAAAGAGACTCACCGCTATTTGTCATGGTCAGACGTACCAAAAATGGATGATCAAGGCATTTAACAAGAAAGTCAGACGACAAGAGTATCAAGTTGGGGACCTGGTAATCAAGCACATCATTCTACCTCAAGGTGATCCCAGGGGCAAATGGACCCCTACATACGAAGGGCCATTTGTGGTTAAGAATATCTTCTCAGGAGGAGCAATGATTTTGACCACCATGGATGGTGACGACCTTCCTCACCCCGCCAATGCAGACATAGTAAAAAGATACTACGCATGATTAAAGACCCACTAGGTCGACTGGCCTAGGAAAAAATAAGGGCTTCCCAGCGAACCAAAAGGGTTCGGGCAAAAATAAGGGATGAAAATAAAAAAATCTGTACACCCGGCAAGTCGAAAACCTGAAAAGGCGACTTGGGCAAAAATGGGTATCCCGGTGGACTGAAAACCCGAAAGGGCGGTCCAGGCAAAAGTTAGGGATAAGCGTAATACTATGTCTCATTGGATCACCCTGCATCCAGACTTAGGTATCAACTATCAGGCTCAGACGACACCAATCAATCAGATTCCTCTTCAACTAAGCAGCAAAGTGATGAGACGCTTGAAGATATAAAGGCGATAGCAGAGTTGGAACCCAGTGGGATTTTTCACATAGCTGTTTTGTTTCCTTTTCACAAATTGTATAAACTCTATTTTGTTCGGCGGCGTTCTCTTACTAGGACGTCAGCCTCTTGTACAAAAACGCCTATTTACAGGAAAATTTCAAAGTCAATACAAGCTTACTTTTCCAGACAAATTGCAAATTGTTTTTCCTTTATCTGTTTTGTTTTGCAAAGAACGTCCAATGTTCATTTTTGATATATGCATTTGAAATTAATTGCTGATCACAAATATTTGCATGCGAAACAAAGGACTAATTACGGGTGATATCAGAAACATGGGCAATAAGCATTGACTAAGCGATCTAGTTGCTCTGTCCGCCAAGGTACCAAGGTAGGTTCAGCTGAAGAATATGACCAAGATACCTTCACTCCCCGCGGAGTAGGACAAGATTCAACAATACTCTCCCCAAGCAGAGTTGGCCTCCCACCAGCCCTAAAAAAGGAACCGTATCCCCAGCAAGTCAGCGATACTCTCTCCCAAGCAGAATTGGTCTACCATCAGTCCTGAAAAAGTTGGGTATCCCCAGAAGATCTTAATATTCTCCAGCAGAGCATAAAGATATTCCTCAGCAAGCATCCCCGACAGTCTTGATATTCCTCGACAGAAATATAAGATTGTTCCTCGGCGGAATACAAGATACCCCCATTGGAGCCATTTCTCAGCGCAGTCTGAAAAGCTTCCCCAACGGAGTTGAATCATCTTACCCAGTAGATTCTGGAAGCTTGTCCCCTGCAGAGTGCAAATGCATCTCCCCAGCCAAATTCAGTGGTTATCCCCACCAGAGTCTAACTGGGTTATCCTCAGCAAGTTGCAACTGAAAGATCGTCCTCAGCGAAGTTCTTTCTATCCCCAGCGGAGTTCATCATCGAAATCCACAACAGGGCTTATCAACGGGATCCCCAACGGGGTTATCATTAAAATCTCAGCGAAGCATCTCTTCCTCACAGAGTAATTCCCTGCATAGTAATCTCTTCACCAGGTTTATTCCCCAACGGAGTCATCTTCTCCTACAGGTTTATTCTTGCAACCATCTTCGTGCATCATCCCCAGTGGAAACGAAGAACTCTACTCTTCAACATCAGCCCAGGATCACAAACTCCCGGCATTCGTCAAGGATTTATTTTCCCAGACGAGAATACATTCATAAACATTTCACATTTCATGCATGACAAAATGCATACGACACAATCTCATTTTGAGAACATCATGCATTTCATACATCATGACATTGCATGCAACTAATGTTTTTCCTTTTCAGGAAAAAGTCAATCAAAAGATGATTACCATCAACTTTTGCAGTCCAGATCAACACCTGTAACTAGCCAGGAAATATCTGTGGACGATTGATTGTAGATCTATACCTGTAACCAGCCAAGAAAGTTATCTACATGAAGAGATTGAAGATTAATACCTGAAACCAGACAGGAAACCATCTTTCTTTCTCAGGTCAGAGATTAATACCTGGAACCAGACAGGACAACTATCTCCTTGACCAACCTTTCGTAAGTTCCAGATCAACACCTGTAACTAGCCAGGAAATATCTGTGGACGACTGATTATAGGTTAACACCTGAAACCAGACAGGAAAACCACCTATATGAAGAGATTGAAGATTAACACCTGTAACAGGCCAGGAAACCATCCTTCTTTCTCAGGTCAGAGATTAACACCTGAAACCAGACAGGACAACTATCTCATTGACCAACCTTTCGTAAGTTCCAAATCAACACCTGTAACTAGCCAGGAAATATCTGTGGACGACTGATTATAGGTTAACACCTAAAACCAGACAGGAAAACCACCTATATGAAGAGATTGAAGATTAACACCTGAAACCAGCCAGGACAATTATCTCCTTGACCCACCTCTCTTAAGTTCCAGATCAACACCCGTAACTAGCCAGGAAATATCTGTGGACGATGGATTGTAGATTAATACCTGAAACTAGACAGGACAACTATCTACTTGACCATCATGAAGCAACCCTACACCGGTTCCTTCTCTTCCAAGATGCAGTTTTACACGGACTCATCATCAGGCAACCCTACACAGGTTCCTTCTTTCAACCTACCAAGTTACAATTCAACAAACATTTCCAGATGGCATCTATAAGCCCATCCTCATATCCATCATCTGTAAGCCCATTCCCGACATCACATTGCTGATACTACACCAGGCGAGTGCAAATTTCTGGGCACTTTAGTGTTCAATCATCTTCCACCTTAGGATCACGAAAGGCACGCAAGCCAAACTACATCCTCAGGTTTAAGAAGATTGAACAGGGGAAACTGTTGTACCCCAAAATTTGCCCTCCCATATTCTTCAAGGTTTGTCAAGAATCATCTTCAAATGATTCAAGATTGCTCAAGAGATTGTACAGTCAAACCACCTCCTAAGCCAGCTAAAATTAGGGTTTTGATTCTTTCAAAGAATTTGGGGTTTTCAATGGCTCAATCAAGTCTCATAGGCCTATATACATTCTCAAGCACCTACATGCCAAGTTTCAAGACCCACAGTTCCAATTTGCACAGCCAAAAGCTCCATTTGATCTACAGTCAACTGTAAGGGCAAAATGGTCATTTTGCAGTCAAAAGTCAGAATTTTTGGTCAACATCTTATTTTGAGTTCACAATCATCATTTGATCAAGTCTTGATCATGATTCCACAAGGATAGCTCAAAAATCATCAAGATGCAAGAAGTTACTATTTTTGGACAGTAGAAAAGTCAACTGTATCTTGACCAGGGCATAACTTTTTCACGGTTCATCAGAAAAATCCCATCCAATTCTCATTTTGAAGGGGATGCCATTTCCTACAATCCATCTTCACACTCCAAGTCCAAGAAATGCTCTCACAAGAAGTTATCAATTTCTACATTATAGGTCAAATTCAAAAGTCAACAAAAATGCACTTTGAGTCAAAGGCCATAACTTGAGATTGGTAAATCCAAATGACATGGGACCAAAGGCATTGGTTAGAGGACTTCAAGACCTTTCCAAAATGTCCAAGAACATGTTCATATGATCAAAATTGAGCAAGATATGCATTGGAGAAGTTGGGAAATTTTCATGAATTTGCAAAAGTCAGCTTTGCTCAAAACACTTTATTTTTGCTAATGGGCCTCAAATCTCTTCTTGAAACTTCATCCATGACCTATTCACGAACCATCAAGCTTAATCGAATTTATTTTCTTATTTTTATTAATTAATTGGATTTTTAATCAATATTAATTCATTTAATTAATTTAAATTGTAGGAAAATAGAAGATTTGATTTTTTCAATCTTTTTGTGAAGCAAATATGGTCAACATATGCTGGCAATTTCGTGTACAAATCAAAGATGCAAAAATCTCCAAATTTGGCAACTTTGTTCAATCATGAAAATGCAAAAAGATTTGATTTTCAATCAAAGATCAAATCATCAATTCAATGGATTTTTGTTCAAGCTTTTGACCTAATTCCATTCCTCTATATATATGCAAGCAAACCCTAATCAGAACACGTGAGAAAGCTGCAGAAAAAAGCCATAGCAATTCAAGAAAATTCAAAGAAAATTGCAAACTGATTTCTACATTTCAGGGCGATTCAAAAGGTTTTATTGATTCTAATACATTGTAGGAGGTCCCAGAGATAATTTACAATTGAATTCACGTGCTAAAACTCAAGGAATCGATACCTACAGAACCACGATTTGCATTTTTTTCCAGAATCATATTGATTAATTCATGCATATTTTACATGATTTCTTGATTGTTTTGCATTGCTAGAGGTCATACCAAGCTGGTGGAATGGTTTAATTAAACTGAAACGCCATAAATCACAAGATGCCATAGTTGAATTTTTAGGGTTCATAAGCTTTGAATTGGGGCTTTGCAATCCAGGAAAAATTAGGACTCCTAAGGCATATGACTGAATTCGTGAGGACCAGACGAACCTGACCAAACCCTCGCGAAATATTTATGTGAACCACAGCGCTAATCGCTATTTTTCCTCGTAACATATTGTGGGGGTTAAAAACCCCCGCTATCTAATGTTTATTATGCAGGAACAATGAAGAAGATGATGAGGTGTTAGCATACTATTGGATCCTTTGAAAATCGCGCGCTTTTATTTTGTTTTCAGGCACATGTATTTGTTTGTTAATATAATAATTGATCTTTATCTTACTAACGATTGAAGCAGCGTAGTGGAGTGGTTAAGGAATTGGCTTGGAAACGTTGGGACCTGGGTTCGAATCCCAGGTCCCCCAAAAACATTTATTTCTTTTCCTAACATATTCACATGCAGGCTTCCAAAGGTGATCCACCATGTACCTCACTTATCAACACTCCAAATGGCTTGTAAAGCGAATCTGAAGGCCAGGATGGAATGACTACCATAGTCCCTGGTCAATGCACGCATGGACAATCACCAAAGTCAAAAGGGCTTGCAGCTTGTTGGGCCTTCAAATTTCCAGAATCACCTCCTAATTGGGCCAGCACCCCCCTGGGTTTATTTTCTTTTTTCTCTTTATATTTTACATTTAATTATTTTATTATTAATTATTATTATTATTATTATTATTATTATTTAATTAACCAAATTAATTTTTTCATAATAAATTCAGAAAACATAAAAAACATAATATTTTTATTTATTTATTAATTTCACCTTTAATTTATTATTTTTGTAAATAAATGCTAACACAATTAATTTAGTTCTTTAATTAGGTTAACTTTAATTATTTTCATAATAAATAAAAATCATGTAGAATTAGGGTTTTGACAATTTTAATCCTTTTATTTTTATTTTATTTATTTATTTCCTTAAAACATAAAAAACCAAAAATACTTCTTTTTGTTAATTAATTAATTAGGCTTAATTTAATTTAATTCCTAAATAATAAAACTTCCTTATTTCTCAAAAAAGGGTCAAAACCCTAAGGACTTCTCCGATTCAATTTTCTTTCGCGCATATTATTTTTGATCATTATTATGTAATTGCTCCGAGGATGTAATAGCTTTAATTAGGACATTTTTATCGCTTTTATTTATTTTCCGCAATTTACTTTTTCAAAGGGTTTGCTTTTGGCGATGTAAATACCCGACGCCTTGTAATAGCGTAGCTTTACTTTCCGCAATTTACTTTCCGCAACATTTAACTGCTAGATGTATGTTAATTAGGCTATGCATGACAAGATTTCTCTGAAAATAAAATCAATCGTAGCTCACCATAACTTGTGCAAAGATAACTTAACTGAATCCTGACATACTCGCACATGCCACTCCTAGGGTCCGCCTCACTTGGTTGCCTCGAAGTGGTCATTGAGTATAGGGTGTTTTAGAGGTCGCCCTCTTGTCTAAAGATCCAAGTTGCCTCGAAACGGTTGCCTCGATAAAAAATGATCTAAGACATTAGGGTTACCGCTAAGGCGTCATACTATTGCTTTGGTGGCCACATGTCCCTATAATCGAATTGACCCGAAAACTCCGACGACGGTGCTACCTACTTCTCAATAGTGGGATAGTACTGTCTAAAGGACATTTACACAGCTTAATTTCTTTTGAGTAGGTAGAGGTTCTCAGGTACTTGCTCTTTCAAAAAATAAATAAAAATACTTTTCGCACCTACACTTTTCTGACAAAAGTTTTCAAACAAACACTTCATACACTCTTGAGGACAAATACAAGAGTTAAATCGAAGTTTTCAAACAAACTTTTTTAAAACCCACATACACAAGAAAAACAAAACATTTTTGAAAACATAGTGAGCAAGTACCTAAGAGCCCGTGGATAACCACGGATAGAAAGGGTGCTAACACCTTCCCTTTCTATAATCTACCTCCCGAACCGAGAAACATCTCGAAAAGGAATTTTGTTGTGCTTTTGTCCTTTCCTTGTTGGAGAAAATAAAAGACGGTGGCGACTCTTACTTACCGCGACATTTCGCGAACCAGCATTCCTAAACAGTCAGTTCTATTTCCACCGATCACATTAAGTAATAGTTTTTCTAAAAAATTTCATCCACACTTTTGGTTTCTCCTGCTAACGTCCGTTAACAAAATTGACATGACACTACCACATGACTGTAACAACGGTCAAAGATGCTAACGTGACATGTCACGTGACTAAAATCAACATCATACTTGAACCCTAAAATTTCATAGTTAAAATCGTAGCTAATCTCTAACAAATTCAAGAACCAAAAAATGAAAATTGATTAAATTTTCAAGCCTTTATTTATTCTAATTTCAAATGCATGCAAGATGTAAAATATGTTTCCTGAAAAATAGCATAATACAATTCTATATTGTAGGTGAGTGGTTTGATATTGGTTCACCATAGGATATAATAAAGGTTGAATGTGATGGTCGATGAAAATATATATGTTCACGCAGCCACTTTAATGCATTTTGTTAAATGACATTTGGGAAAGTAGGAGTTAAAGTTTTCAAACTTAGGATTCTACTAAGAAATAGAAGTTTGTGGTAAAATGTAATTGTCAAACTTAGCACTTTGTTACATTTTATTTGGTTTGTGAAAGGTCACTGGCCGGTTTTGGTTTCAGTGCTACCTCTAATGCTGCTGCCACCTCACAGTTTGTGAGGGCTGAAATGCTCCCTACTAGCCACTTGGTTCGACCATACGAAGGTTGATCGGTATTGAAGTGACTGAAACCATTGAAATCAAAGAGATATGGTATGTTTTTAAGTCTAGATTAATGTATTTGTTTCATGCTGATGTGGTTTTTGATATTTGATTTCATTGTTGTTTTTTTTGCTTGATGAGCTGTGAGTGTAAAGTAATAGCATAGACTTTCTATTTTTGATCTTTGAATTTGATACATTAAATTTAGAGTTAACGTTGAATACTATAATGAATAAAAGACATAGTTATTGTAGAAAGAGATGATGAATTAAGGTGGTGAAGAAGAAGCATAGTTATTTCAAAACACTTTCAAGTATATCAAAACAATATGATCATGCTGCATGCATAGTATCTTAAAAGAATCAGAAGCATATGGAGTGAGAATGATGGCTTAGTTACCTTTTTGTATGCTAATATTAGGACCTTTTGTGCAATCAGATTTTTTCTTTGTTTCATTTTGTTTTAGTAGATTTGGCACCTCCATTGCATATCTATATTTCTTTCTTTTTCATCTCAGGCCATTGGGTTATTAATCATATAAGGACAATAATTAATATCACCCACACTTTTTATTAATCTTGACTTTTATTTTTATTCATTGTGTTATTAGTTTTGTTGAACATACAATACAAAAGGAAATTCTCTTTGATTATGTGTGGTTGTCTCATTTTGCATGTGAAATAAAGATACTTGCTACTTTTACTTTTGCAGCAATAATAACATACAGTTAATGTATTTCCAAAGAAATTATGAATCAAAGATTTAATTTCAAGTATATTTTCTGAGATCCATATCACCATTTTTGAAAAAGTATTAAATGCATTCCACATTGATCAACATGTAAACAAAATCATTATCTTTCTTTCCCCGACAACTCAATTATCATTTTAAGTATAAATAAATTAGCCATCAAAATTGTTTCACAAGCGAACATACAACATCATTTCCTGCAACAAATGCATTGGAGGCGGCAGTAAGACCAACGGAAGGAACTCAGTCGTAAATTTCCAATTAGTCACTGAAAGACTGGTTCTAGTAAGCCTTGTTAAACCACCAAGTATCACCCATGCTAAACACCCCTATGCAGTAGAGACTGGAAAATTCTTGCACTTAAGTCCTTTGCATCAACATGAACAAATTGCACTTTAGCTAGAGATTAGCTACGATTTTAGCTACGAACTAGCTATGAAATTTTAGGATTAAAGTATAATGCTAATCTTAGCCACATGGTATGCCACATCAATATTTTAGACACCTGACACGACCACGTGTTAGTACCACGTCAACTCTATTAACAGACATCAGCGAGAGGGAACAAAAATATAGATGAAAAATCTTAGAAAACTATTATTTAAAGGAAATGTTTAAAAAGACTAAAAACGAAGTTTATTATATTTAGAAAACCAAAAATTTATTTAATCTTAAATTTAAATTACAAAATCAGCCTTCTACATTTTTGCAAATTATAACATCGTCTTGATTTATTTTAGTTTGCAGAAGGTATCCTCCGATTATTAGATACAAAATTAACTGCCATTAATCACAAAATAAAAAAAAAAAAAAAAAAAAAAAAAAGAATAAGAAAAACTCGCGGACTTTCCCTCCAGTTCTGTTAGTTCGTTAAAATGAAATAACCGCCAAGAGAGAGAAACTGAAAGCACCGAACTCAACACAAACACTCACTACAAATTTTCCCTCTCTTTCCACTCTTCTTTTCTTGAGAAACAAACAACTCCAACTTTTCTCTTCATTCAACACAAAACTCCAAACCCTCTTTCATCAATGGATTTCGAACCAGAATTTCCCATTCCAACTAGGAAGGAAATGGAAACCATAACAAACTACCTCGCCGTGGAACCAGATTTCATAGCCGCGGAAAACTTTTTCACAACCCGTCGCCACATTCTTCTTCGCAAGCACGCCGTTTCAATTATCGCCAAGGTATACCACGATTTGAAGCTTTCTTTTCGTTCATTTCTTCGCGGAAAATGAAATTCATGCTCGATTATGCCGTTCTTAGATTCTTCTCACACATTGCTTTCTTGTTTGAGGTTCAATTTCAGATCTGCTTTTTCTTTCTTGCTTTCAATCTTCGTTAATTTGTTGTGTTCAATTTCAAGTTTACTGTTCTGATTGTAGAATCTGTAGTTAATTTTTTGAAATTTCCTTTCCAGATCTATGCCGCATGGAAAGAAAATTTCAGTAACTGTAAAATTGCATGAATGTATTGATCTCGTTTGCTAGATCTTGAAATTGTTGAACTGATTGTTTCTTGAATGTTTTGCTATTCACAGCTCTCGAGGAGTATTGTTCCTGATACTGATGCATTTATTCCTTATCTTGCTATGAACTACTTCGATCGTTTCCTTTCCAGACACAAAATGATTCTGAAGGTACCATCATATATATTTTTTTAATTTTATTTTTCTTTGAATTATTTCTGTTAAAAACTGAAAATTCTTTGGTTATAAGGATGTGGAAGGTTTTATGGATTCTGCAAAAGTTCGTTTGATTGCTATCGCTTGTCTCACCTTATCTGCCAAGATGAGGACAGGATACTTCTCAGTTAATCAGCTTCTAGACAAGCTATATGTGCGTGTCATTTAACTCGGAATTGAAACGTATTTGTTTATTTCAATTTATGCGCAATTAAGTCACGAAACTTATTTGTTGTACAGTTGGAAATGGATGTGAGTATATCTTATCTGAAGGTAATGAGAATGGAGCTTATGATTCTTGATGAACTTCATTGGAAGATGCGATCTGTGACTGCTTTCTGCTTTCTGAACAACTATAACGCTTACTTCAAACGATTCGGTAGTTTTAAACGTCGTTGCATTAATGAGATCATAGTTCAAGCTCAAGGAGGTAAGCAGAAACTGATTTATCATATATCAATAATGTATGTTCTCTAACAGTGATGCTTGGACAGTATATTATATTAACTGGATTTTTTTCCGTATTCTGCAGAGGTCGCCTTCATTCACTACTTGCCTTCTCACATTGCATTGTCTGCTTTTCTGGCTGCTGCCAAAATTGCATATCCCTCAAAGTTTAAGGAAATTGCAATACACATTGAGAGCAAAATTGACCTTCAAGTATGTTGATTGAAAAATTAAATGTGGATCGTGTTATGTGTCTAATAGTATTTCTCCATTTCTCAGAAGACTTTAAGAGCAAAATGTTATAGTTTAGTAGTATAAAACATAAATTTCTAGAATCAGTGACATAATTAGGCCATTACACACTAAAAGTTATACTTAGAGTAATGAGATGTACAAATTATGCCAATGCTTTTTAATATCTTATTGCAGGGACAGGTGAAGGAATGTGTGAAGAAGATGGTTAATCTTTGCTATAGATTGAACATTGAGATAGAGGCCCCCGGATCAGAAATTTGCACGGCTTCAAGCAAAGTCGTGGCGGTATCTGAAGAGAAAACCAAAGAAGTTGGAACATCAGAGATAAAGGAAATCCAACAAAGCAGCGGTGAGGGGGCATTTGTGGTGGATTCATCTGAAGAAAAAGAAGAGACTCCTCTAATCAGGCAAAGACGGGACAAGGGAAAGATGGAGACTTCTCATTTGCAGGAGGACGTGGAGGTGTTATCTGATAAAACAGAAGTGGCAGCAGAAGAAATTGAGGTGGAAAAACGAAGATTGTTCAAGGGCAAGGCAGTGGATGTGACTGAAACATGTGATGATGATAAAGCCAGGGTTGAGGCTATAATTCAACGAGCAGTGGAAAAGGGTGCGGAGGCACAGGCACAACCACGGATGGAGGGATACATATCAGAGATTATAGAGCTTGCTGATCAGCCAAAGAGGCAGATGGACTTTGAGCTGAAGTGGCCCATTGTTGTTCCATCACTAGAAGAAGAAATAGAAGACGCGCAGCCACAAGAGTCCACAACCATAAGCCTTAAAATACCTGGGACTAGAAGGAATCTAAATTTTGGCTGCGGTACCTGCAACGTCAGTTAGTTCTGCTACTGCAAATGTTATAAACTAGGAGTACTACTTTTCATTTGGCTTTATGGTCTAGGATTTGGCTTTGGATTGTGTCCAGTTCAAAACTATCACACTATTATTACCGTTGAAGTTTACATTTTAGACTTTGTTAAATTCTCACTAATCTTTCAAACTTTCTAGGCTATTTTTAGTTATTATCACATGGTGTACTAGCTATTCGTAAACTTCAGAACCCAGGCTGATTATTTATTACTAGCACCAGCCACTTCCACAATCAACTTATTGCCTTATGAGAGCACAAGAAACATCCTATACTATTAACTAATGGTATGTTAGGGAATTAGTTTTGAAGGGAAAATTTTAGAGCATAGAAGTTATGTATTGATATAGACAAAATAGATAAGCATATAATATTTCAATCACTTTTGTAATTGATTATTTAAAAAATATTTGATTTTTAAACTTTAGAAATAAAAAATTAGGACTTGTTTGATGAGTTTTGGTCTTTAATTTTAAAAAAATATATATTAACAAACTGTTCTTTAAAATAAAAAGAAAAGAAAATCCAATTAGTAACCACAGTTTTAAAATCTGTTTTAGAGAATAGAAAAGAGAAAAATTGTTTGGTAGATTTACTTTTAAAATGTGTTTTTTAAAAGTTTAAAACTTGTATTATATTAGAGTTAAATATGTTTTTATGGTCTTTTAAAATTATCATATTTTTATTTTTTCTTAAAAATTTATATTTTTCAGTCATCACAAGATTAGCATGCAACAATTATATTCTCTCTTGAAACAAAATATGTAAATGATCAAGTATTTAGGCTACATTGGTAAACGAGTTGTTGCAAAGAAACGATGATTCTGGAAATACCAAATTCAATTTTTAGTGGATCGGCACGGGCTCCGCATTACTAGAGTCGTATTCCCTTGAAAACTAAAGTGGGTGTCAATCATCTTCACCAGCTTTAAAATATTATGGAACATAAGGAGTTGTTGAAAATAATTTTTTGTGTCGAAGCAGTTTGTTCGACAGAGACAAGGAAATGTCAAAATATGGTGTGTCAAAGAAAATGCACATAGATTTGATTTGAGATTTAGATAGTGATCTTAGCAGTTGATCAGAACCTATAAGGTGGTCGGATAATGATCTTCTGTCGGGCTGGAAAATCGAGGAGGAAAAAGGGAGTTGTACTTACAAGACACTCCGACGATCAAGTAAGTGTGAGAGCAAAAGAGATACAAGCAAAGTATTAGAGTTTTATGGATGAATAGTGGATATTCCATCTCTGGCTCTCACATGTGTGAGGGTTTATATAGTGTCCCTGGCACTTGTCCATTGGTTCCTATTTTTGGACCTAGATATGCGGGTCCGCAAAAATAAGTAACTGCCAGGACTTAGTCAAACCAGGCATGTGTGTCCGTAACTAGCAGTTGGTTGCGAGGAGGAGGGGTAGGTTACGAGCAGCGGTCTGGTCGATTCCTGGTTGTCTGGCCGACTTGAGCTCGATAGACTGAGAGACGCTCGTCGGTCGTCGTAGGTCGATGTTGGTCCAGGAGGACAAACGATCGATGATGCCCGACGGAGGGCGGGGGAGCCCGGGCCGTGGTCGCACGGGTCGCGCCGAAGGAGGAGGTCAGACTGGGCCCACTTTAGCTATCGGGTCAGTCCAAAACAGTAGCCTCCCAAGTCGTTGCTTCTAGGTATAAGAGTGATGACTTTAACACCTGCTCATGGAACGGGGTACTCCATACGGGGAACGTGAGCGCCACCCGTTGCGCCTTTCTCGCGGGGAGAAGGTTAGTGGTGGTTTGAACTTCCAAAATTAAAGAGGTAGCATGTTTCGGGCGGTGCGCCGATGCAGCGGCGCAATAATAGCCTTGGGGCTAGGGTGCAATGATGACGATCCTACGGTTCCCTAGACATGTATCTCTCACGCGCATGCGAGTTTAGCTATAAATACGAGAGGAGTAGGACATTATGTACTTTTCGTTCTTCTCTCGCATTGCTCGTTATTGCTCGCCTGTCGACCGCCAATGTTTCTTGAAGATTAAATGTTCGTCGCCGCTCCTTTCAGCCTTCTTTCTTCTTTGATTGGTGAGATTCCATACTTTCGTTGTTATTTGGCCATCGTAGCTTAGATTTTTACGATTTTCGTCTTAGAAATGCATGCGGTTAGGCTTAGGATCCTATATGAGGGAATTTTTAGGGGAGTGTTGGTAGCAGACAGTGGTTCTGTAGTTTAGAAACACCGGAACTATCGTGGATTCTCTCCGGATTTTTACGACGCGATGTAGATGATCTTTGATGATTTAGGTCATTTTCGTTGATCGTAGTTTTTCTTGTTGAGAAAAGCATTTGTTCATCCAGATGCCTTAGTGAGGGTTTTGGTCGGGGACATGGTCCTCGTTTATCAGCGCCCCTTCACTTGACTAGTGGTGGAAGGGTGGTTTTGGCATTGATGTCGAATTCACCTTTATCCTCTGCTTTTCAGGTACTATGACCGACAATGTTGGAGACGGTCTTTCGAATGGACGGACCAGATCTTCCTAGAGCTCTATAGACGATACTTGTAGTACGTCGAGCATCCTAGAGATATTTGAGGATGAGCTGAACTAGTCTGATCAGCACGTAGGGGGAGAAGACGTGGAGATGGCGCCTGCTGATCAGGATGACCTTGGGATTGGGTTTCCTACTTCTTCGAGCACCATGATGAGGTTTTTACTGAAGTGTATGTGTACGACGACAAAGGTCGGGGGGTGGTTGCTCTGGATCCCTGGGAAAGATAGTCGGATCTGCTCAAAGTATGATAAGCGGTGGATCCCCATGTATGATATAGTGTTCCGAGAGATGGGCTTTCGAGTCCCCTTCTCAGATTTTTAGGTGTCCATTTTTCGGCACCTTCGACTGGCTCCTTCTTAATTGCATCCAAACAAGGTCTCTTTTATGCGATTGTTCGATATTGTTTGCGATTATTTGAAGATAGGGGCCACTATTCTTTTGTTCTTCTACTGTTTCCATCTCTAGAGGAGCAAGGTTGATAGCAAGTGGGGATGGGTCGCCTTGAAGCAGGGAAATCAAAATTTGTTTAAAGTTTACCTGGAGTCCGTTTGACACTTCAAGGATAAGTATATTCTTGTGCAGCCTCTTTCGAGCAGGGCGATGCTGAATGTTTTTTGGTCTACTCCAGAATATGATGAGAATAAGGCTCCTGTCTTGAACGAGCTGGGAGAGCAAGTGAATAAATTAGTCTACAAGTTCCCTTTTCAGTGGACGAGGAAGCATTTCGACAATAAGTTAGGTTCCTATGTATGGAAGGAGGGGGAGCTTGGTGACAAGGACCCGACGAGCTTTTTCGTTTTGACCACTTTCATCGTGCGGATTCCTCGCGTCCAGTATGCAGGCCGGGGAGGAAAGCCGGTCACGGATAAGAATGTGGAGATCATGTACGAGTGTGATCTGATAGCCGTTAAGGAGCTTCTCGAGAGCGAGGATCCTGTTAAATACTTGGGTATTTAATTTTATGTTTCGAATAATTGTACATGGTTGACATCTTTAAGTCCTCATTTGCTAACTTTGATTTTCTGTTTACTCTGCAGATAGCATGAATCCTGCTCAGGAACGCATAGCCAGGAACTTTGTCGCGAAAGTGATGAAAGCGTTGAAGGATACCCAAATCGGTTCGGGGATGACTCCCACGTCAGGGTCGAGCAACTCATCCTCGGGTCAAGCTGTTGCCGCCCTCTCTTCTGCTCATGTCTCCTCGAAGGCGAAGAGGCCACACATTGAGGGGAGTGTTGATCTGACCTGGGAAAAAGGGAAATGGAAGTATGACTTGCCCCCTGCTGGCTGGAAAAGGCTTTCTTTGAGGCTGCCACTCTTAAACTCCCCCGAGCTGAGTCTCTTCACCTCGAGGGGACGGATCGCCCGGAGAAAAGGGTGGTATTGACGCAGGATGCTGGTGGCTTGATAAGGATACTTGAGATGTCGGTCTCTTACACCGAGGGGAGATCTTCTCAAGAGGCTGAGCTGAAGAAGCTACGAGCCAAGTTGGCGGCAACTGAGAAGGGGCAGAGTGATGAGCAGAAGGCTTGGAAGCTGGCCGAGGAGGACTTGGGGAAGCTATCCGAGGAGCATAGAGTCTGGTTGCTCGAAAATAAGGCTCTGGAGGAGAGGGTGACAATCATGACTGTCAAGGTTGCGCCTACCGAAGACAAGTTGGAGGATATAAAGGATTTGAAGATCTGGGCCGAGCTGGTCGCTTGTTTCCAATTGGTGATGGATGATGCCCAGGCCGCCTCCAATGAGAGCTTCGAGAACACGCTGAAGTAAGACACTTATATTTGTCATTCGCTGGTGGATATTGTTGTTCAGAGTAGTCTTCATCTTCTTCCTCTTCTTCCTCTTCAACCTCGGATTCAGAAGGTACGACAGTTCCTTTCCCTTTACCGGCCCCTTCGTCAGACATTGAGGGGAACTCAAGAACCTTCCTAGCATTGCTCTCAAACCTTCTTCCAAAAGTGGCTACCCCAGGTCTCTTTTTCTTTTTCTCTTTATTCTTCTCCAACAACACTTTGAGGTCCTCTTGACCCTTTGCCAAGGTCATGAGGAGTTGCTGGAATTGTGAATTTTGTGCCTGTAGATCCTTTACCGTTTGCTCCAAATCCATCTTGCTAAAATAAACAGCAGAAAGATAAGGAAACCTGGCGTGAAGACCTGTTCATGCATATGATGAATGGTATGCTATTCATGTAATGCATTCAAGGGTTCAAAAATTCAGATTTGTTGCAAACAAAAAGAACGCACGTCATATTAAGAAGAAATTTGTTAGTACATAAGTGCCCCATGGGCGAAATATTACAAAATTCTTAGTGTAAAAAGACATTGCACATCCTCTTTGGTGCGATGTAAGTGTTGAGAGTTTCCTCCTCGTGAAGTCGGCGGGTGAGCTCCAAAACCTTCTTCTCACTGGCATAGAAGCTGGCTTCAAAAGTATCCCGTTATTCCTTGAGTTGGATCCAACTCTTTTGCATTTCTTCCAATGATGTTGGCATGTCAGGATGTAGGATGGTGTATGGAACGTGTCCTTCCATAATAGGCTCTTTGATCAAGGGGAGAATGTGAGGATATGGAATCATAAGATTCTGGGAGCGGGTTCGTACCCACTTGAGGTAAGGCTCAAGGGGATGGAATTATTGTGCCCCAGTGTCTTACTATCCACCTTGTTAGGCATCCTCCAAGCGCTGATGAACCTTTGTCGAAGTCTTTGCGCATCGTTGTCGAAGTCAAAAACTAGGTCAGGAATCATCATGTCATGAGGGCCATCCCTCCGAGCATATCCAAATTGTCTCAAAGCTAGACAGGGGTTGTAGGTGATACCTCCCCTAATGCCAAGTAATGGGACATTAGGAAATTCCCCACAACGATCAATGATGATGACATTTTCTCTGGACCAAGAACACCAATGTACATCAGAATGTGTGAGGGTCATCAATCGTTATGACCATCTTAAACCCTGCTCATTCTTAAAAACTGATTGTGGAAGGTGAGAAATAAACCACCTTGCTAGGAGAGGAGTACAGCACATGAGAACACCTCTTTTCCTCATTGTTCGTGTGTAAAATGAGTGTAGGATGTCCCCAAGCAATGTAGGTATAGGATTCCTGGATATGAAAATCTTGACAGCATTCACATCTATAAGTTGATCAGGGTTTGGGAACAAGACCAACCCATAGATGAGGAGTGCCACAATCTCTTCAAAGGCTTGTAGATCAAGAGAATTACAGCAGTCTTGTGCCTTCTCGAACAGAAACTTTGCCAAGAAGCCCTTGACACGACTTCTAGTTTCCCAATGCCCCTTGATGTCAGATGGTTGCAAGTGTAATGCTTGAACAACATCTTCAGGCTTTGGTTCTTTTTCCGTACCGTTGTAGGGTAGTTGATGAAGAATAGGAATTCTCAGGAGTTGAGAAAATTCCTCCAAAGTAGGTACTAACTGGTAATCAGGGAATGTGAAACAGTGGTGTAGGGGGTCAAAGAACTGGAAGAGAACTTTCACCATGTCTTCTTCAATGCTGGTGTTGACTCAGTTGAGGAGTCTACCATGTCTTTCACTGAAGAGAGAATTCTCTGGAATCCTGGAAGTAAGCTCCTTGAGTTGAGGAGGGACCCTCACAAGGTTGACTTGAATTGTTTTCCTGCGAAGAGATTCCATGACCTACAAAACAAGAACAAAGATGAAGATCCAAACCCTTGAAATGGTTAGTGGATGCATATGATGCTTTATGATGTTCATGATGTATGCACAAACACATGTACAAGAAAATCACACAAAACCCTAGTTTCAGGCTTGCATGAGGTTTCATAGGTAAGTACTCTCTTGAGTTTAGTTGGCTCAAAACCTGTCCTATAAATAGTAACCGGGTTCTAAGGAGCTCAATATCATTGGATTTTTTTCTATGTTCATTGTTTTGGTTTAGCCACTTAACTAGCGACCAAAATATTCCAAGAAAACAACCCTCAATGAGTGTAGTATCGAGTATCTACCAACTTTGGACTGCACCAAAGCCGGTCATCTCACTACCCCTAATAAAAGGCCAAGATGGTTAAGTAAGGTTCTAAGAGTTCATTAGTGCTTCATGATATCACTCAGCGGCCCCGTATTCTATTTAATTGACTCAAAGGCTACAGGTACTCACAAATATGTCGCACTAATATAGCTATTGCTTCAACCGTGTCGGTATACCCCGCACAGTTTCCACAATGTATTGCTATCTATGAATGTTTCCCAAATCCGAGTAGAGGATTTTCAAGCCCAAACAAGAGAACCAAAATGTAAAGCAATCAAAGCAAACAATAATCATGCAAAAGGTGATCTAAGCCCTAAGGTTACTCCACTTTTAGATTATTCCCCAGCAGAGTCACCAATTCTGTGATACGGTGGGAGAACTGACTTGGGATTTTGCGTTTGTGTTCACAAATGTTTCGGTTTAGCAAGAGTCGCCACCGACTTTTTATTTTATCCTAAGGAAAGGTCAAAAAGCACAAGAAAGACCTTTGAGATGTTTTCTTGGGTTCGGGGAGTAGATTATAGAAAGGGAAGGTATTAGCATCCTTTCTATCCATGGTTATCCATGGGCTCTTAGTTACTTGTTTAGATCACTTGCTTTGCTTTTCTATTGTTTGAAATGGTGCTTTGTGTGTGGTTTTGAAAGATGTTTTGAAAAGGGGCCATCGTCGTGGCAACCTTTGTAATGATTCTTGTTTGAATGTATACAAAGGTTTTTTTTGTCTTTTGAAAGGTTTTCAATGTTTGAAAGTAGGGTTTTGAAATTGTGTTTGTGAAGTGTGTTTGAAGATAGCAAGGATGTTTTTTGCAAGCTTTTGATCAAGTAACTAAGAGTTGTCTACCCTATTTTACTCAAATATCTTTCTTATGTTTTTAACCCTTTTAACAGTGTTGCTTTACCATTGTATTTGGTGAACAACCTTGTGTTAGGATGTTAAACGGGACAGGCGCGGGTCATCGTATAGACCATGATAGCAATGGTGTCAAGTATTTTTGGCAAATTCTCTTGAGGGACTTGATCATTTTGTTTAGGCAACTCAGACAGCGTCATCGAGGGACTATGATCTTTTTGTTTGTTTTTTGTTTTGCCAAAATACTTGACGTGCAACCATGGCCCATTTTTGAAGGCAACAAGTGGATTGTAACCCTAGGGGTGCAAGTGTGCATTGTGTTTGTTTTTCATGCATATTTATCTTGGATTAGGTCAAACTAATTATTGATTTTATTTGCATACAAACCCTAGGTTTAAGCATGGCATAATTGAAAGCTTTTAAATGTGCGAGAATTTAAATGCTATACTATTACAACATGATATAGGGAGGGGGGTACAAATTTGAATTGGGGGTATTTGACAAGAAATTAAATTCTAAGTTATTACAACCAAATCGAATGTATAGGCAATATTTAAATGTACAATAATTAAAATAAATACAACTAAATAAAAGCCAAATAAAATGTATTATGCAAAGAAAAGTTTTTTATGTATGTAGAAAGTATATTTTTTAATGTGAAATATAAATAAATAAAAAAAAAGTTAATTTTAATTATCTTTGTTATTTAGGGCAAAAACCCTAATTCTTAAGTAAACAATATTATTTATTAATTATATACAATAATATATTAATTTATACACAAAATAAAAATATATTGCAAAAAAGATGTTTTTTAGTGTAAAATATTAATAAAAGTAAAAATATGATATTTTTATATTTTTGACCTAATTATTTAATAAGATAAAGTATATAAGTATATATGTATGTATTAAATATATTAACTATATAAAAATAGAAATTAATTATTTACAAAAAAATGTGTATATTAATATTTTCAAGTGTAAATAAAAATAATAAATGGAGGTAAGTATATTTTTTGTATTATTTTTGAGTTTTTAATAAAAAGGAAATAGTTTATTTATATGATTATACTAGTAAAATAAAAATAAATATCAAATACATATGAAAAATATAGAAAATAATTTTTTGGCATTTTTTATATTTAGACAAAAAATAATAAAGTCAGAATAAAAAATAAAAATATTAAAATGACAAATATTCAAACAAATGGGCCAGGGGGGTGTAAACTGAGCAAATGGGTGTCAAAAGTAAAAGAAACCAGGCCCATCCCAGAATCCACTTCTTCTTCTTCCTTTGAACAACCTGCGCGGCGTGCTTTGTACAGAACTGTAACTCCTGATTCTTTGATCTTTTGACAAAACTCATAACATGAACATTGTAGAGAATTAAACAATGGATCCAACCATATAAAAAACTTGGATTAACTCTCAAAGGTCAGAGAGAATTTCTCTGGCCCCAATTTCTAACCTAGTTTTTTCAGAAAGTTCATGAGTGAAATTCTCTTAGCACGATTAATGTAAATAAAAACTAAGCATATGTATGGCTTCAGGGCTATGAGTACAACACATTTCATTCACAAACCTAAGCCTAACCATTCCTAAATAGAGAGATAGAAGTCCATGAAATACCTGTTTCAGTTGACTTCGAGCTGGGCAATGTAGCAACCTTCAATGGTGTTTGAGCTTCTTTTGAGCTTGCCTGAGGTCCAAGGAAGCTTTTCCAATGCTTGGCTTGTTTTGAAACAGCTTGAATCGTGCTGTAGAACTCAACCTGCAGAGCTTTGAAATAAAAATGGCAAAGTGTGTTAGAGGTGTTACAGCTAGCAATGGATGATCTGGATAGCTCAGGTGGGTTGGCTGGAAGGTGTTTGAACTATCTTTGGACAAAACGCACAATGGAAATTGGTTATGGCTTGAAGTTTGCAGAACTTGCCCTGTTTTGCAGCAAAACAGGGATTTTGTGTATGAGGAGGTTTGAGTGATGCAGGGGTTGTGTTTCTGGCTTGTTAGGAGGTACAAAACTTGTTCACAATGTTCTTGTAAGCTAATTTTTTCAGATGTGTGTTCTGGCTTGTATTTTGCAAGTTTCTTCTACTTGAAGCAAGAGAATGGAAGTGATGTTATAGCCTTGTACAGGCCCTCCCATCAACCTGCACACAACACTCTTGGCCCCCTCTAATTCATGGATTTGGTTTGCAGTCTCAGATTTTGTCCAAGGCTCAATGCTTAGTGTTTTGACATAAAGTAACTTTTGCAAAAATGGCAATATACCTTTTACCATTTAGGGATTAATTTTGTATGTAATGTCCACATGAACAAGATAATCCCTTAACTCAATGGTTATGAATTAAATTATGGAGTATAAACTGGTTTTGAGGCCTGCAAGCTAGCACCAAACATGCTGATTTGAAAATGCAAGTTTGTATGAACATGTATTGGCCATGGACAAAAGTGAGTTTTTGCCAACTTCAAGCATTCGATTCTCTCTAACCACAAGGGTGTTTAAGGAGTTCTTGGACAATTTGGAAAGCTTGGAGCATGTACTATAATCCATATTTGAAATGAAACTTGAAACTCCAAGTGGAACTATGTGAAAAATGGCCAAGAAAATGGGTCAAAATCCTGCCTAGATTAGGGCAAATTTTCTCTAAGTTAAAAGTTTTAGGTACCCTTGTTCCAAAAATCATAATTTCAGATACAAGCCTTTTTTGAGGAAACTTTGTGAATCAAAGTTGTAGACTTTGTGATGGACTACAACTTTAATTTTTTAAGTTTTGTTTGAATCCATTTGCATCTTGGTGAAAAAATGGGACAAAGTTAGGAAAAAATAAGAAACTTTTATAACTTAGAAAATTTCTAAGTTATGAAAATTTTCCATTTTAAACCCTAATTTGGATTTTTGGGTTTCTTGATGAACAAGTTTCATAATTTGACATGTCTTGATGAAAATAACTCTTGGCACTTGATTTTGACCAAAAAGTCAAAGTTTGACTTTTCAGTGTACAGTCAAACTTTGATCAGTTGACTGAAAAATTCATCTGTCAATCTTATGCATTTGAGATCTTTTGAACTTGTTGAATAGGTCAAGACAATGTCATTGAGTCCTTTAGTCCATGTGTGAGCTTGATTTTCCATTGGCTAGGTCAAACAGTCAAAAATTGCCCTTGTGCAGTCAAAACCCTAAAAATGACCATTTTGCCCTTTTGGTGATCTGATCAAATTTCTTGTGGAATTGTGATCCAAACTTGATCAAATGGTTCATATGAGTTCATAATGTTGATGTGGGTTAAATTTCATGAGGTTTGACTGTCAATTGGCCACAGTTGACTTTTTCCCCAATATAGCTGATTTTCAGGTCAACTGTCCAATTGACTGGGCAAAAATTTGAATCAAGGCTTGAAACTTGGTATGGACAAACTTGTGAGTCCAACATGAAGTATGAAAGTCACTTTGGGCATTGTATGTCAAAACATCCCTGCGCAAACTCAAACCCTAATTTAGGTCAATAGTGCGAGGTGGTGGCTTGAGCAGGGCAAACCCTAGTTTGATCTTGAGTTCCAAGAGTCTTGTGATTGAGAAAATGTTGATGAAATGAGAGGGAAAATTTTGGGGTACAACAAAGTGGATTACCATATACTCTTCTTCGCCATGAACTGTAACAATCTTTCCATTAACCGAATATTTTAACATCTGATGCAAAGTGGAAGTGACAACACCGGCCTCATGAATCCAAGGGCATCCCAATAAGCAAGAGTAAGACGGGTGAACATCCATCACATAGAAAGTAGAATAGAAAGTCTGGGAACCAAGTTTAATAGGAATGTCCACCTCCCCGTGTACCATTCTCTTGGAACCATCAAAAGCACTCACCACAATATTGCTGGGCTTCAATGTAAGTCCTTCACGGTACAATCTGTCTAAGGCATTCTTGAGTAGAACATTCAGAGATGAACCAGTGTCCACCAACACATGAGCTAGAGTAGTTCCCCTGCATTTAATAGAGGCATGCAGGGCATCATTATGTTTTCTTCCCTTGGGCGTCAAATCAGCATCGGAGAAACCAAGTCCATTGTCAGTAGTCAGACTAGCAACACAATTCTCAAATTGGTCCGCAGAAATCTCTTGCGGAACATGAGCAGACTTCAGGAACTTCACCAAAGCCTTAGCATGGGCTTCGGAGCATAACAACAAGGCCATCATTGAAATTTTTTAGGGGGTCTATCCCAATTGTTCCACAACATTATAGTCACTTTTCCGTATGATTTATAAAATTTCCTCCATTTCTTGCTTGGTGGACTCAGAAATGGCTTCTTTAGGCACCTCCTTCTGGGAAGGCTCAACCGATACATCTTTTCCCCGAGCCTCAGCTGACTCAATAGTAGGAATAACAATAGGAGTGCAGCAGTCGTTGGAGAGATTTCAGGAGAGAAAATCCTTCCACTACTGGTAATCTTACTGGTCCCAACAATGTTGTCGATGTTAGGATCATTATCTTCAGTAACTTCATTTCCGATAATCAATAGGTCTTGTTTGATGCCATGATAGTAGATGTCAGCTCCATAGTTCCAAGGAATAGCCTTGTCGTAGGAATATGGTATTGGCCCAAGAGAGGTAATAATCAAAGGAGCAACCTTAGAAGTGGACGTAATCTTCACAGGACCTTTAGACGAGACCCTGGTAGGATTGTTGGAAATGGTAACAACTGACACATCTTCACATCTTACATCTTCACATAGTCTTTTCATAGAGGGAGTCTTCTCAAACAAAATTTCCTTGTTGTTCATCAGGCATTGGACACCCATCTTCAGCAATAGCAACCATTAGGTAAGGACGCACAACAGTAGCAATTTTCACCACATCCCAGAAATAAACCGGCTCGTAAGAGATCCTTCTTAATTGTTGGTAGAGGAGTAGTCAAATCATCCACAAAGGAAACAAATAAAACATCATCAACAATATTAATACCCTGGTCATGCTTAGACATTGGTGCAATCATCACATTGGGAGTTTCAGGAGGGTCAAATTAAACCTCCTTTGCATCAATAAGATCCTAAAATTTATTCTTCAGAGCCCAACAATCATTGGTATCATGCCCTGGACTGTTCGAGTGGTAGGAACACCGAGCATTTGGATTATAACGGGAGATGTAATGTTTGGATTTTGAGGAGGCTCCCTCAGAGTGACCAAGATAGCCTTCATTATATACTGCAATACCTGAGATAAGGGCATATTAAGTCTGGTGAATTGTCTTCTAGGTGCATCCTGCATGCGCCGATTATTTTGTCGTTGAGTTGAAGCATGATTGGAGATCATTATAGCTCCTACCGTCGGACGACGTTCAACTTTACCCTAATTTCTCTGGCCATAGGAAGCACTAACCTCATTCTTACCACTAAAATTCTTTTTCACATCACTCGAAGATGCAACCCCCTAAATTTTGCCACTTTTGATGCCAACTTCTACTCTTCTCCCATCAATATCAGCTCGGTGAATCCAGTTGAAGAGCTTCCAATCAGATGGTTGAAAAATGGGCCCGACAAAGTACCCAAGAACATATCTACCAGCTCTCTATTAGACAGAGGAGGCTGGGCTCTTCCTTCAAGATCTCTCCACTTTTGGGAATAATCTTTGAAACCCTTTGTGATACGATGGGGAAACTGACTTGGGTGTTTTGCGTTTGATCGCAAATGTTTCCGTTAGCAAGAGTCGCCACGGACTTTTCTTTTACCCAAAAGGAAAGGTGAAAAAGCACATGAAAGACCTTTGAGATTGTTTCTTGAGTTAGGAGGTAGATTATGAAAAGGGAAGGTATTAGCACCCTTTTCATCCATGGTTTTCTATGGGCTCTTAGTTACTTGCTAGATCACTTGCTTTTGTTTGAAAATGTGCTTTGAGTGGTTTTTTTTAAAGTATTTTATAAAGATGCCATTGTTTAGGCAAACTTTGTAATGATTCTCGTTCGTAAGAATGTATACAAAGTGTTTGATCTTTTTGAAAATGCTTTCAAGTTTGTAAGATGTTTTAAAAGTGTTGGTGTTTATTTTGAAAATAGCAAGGATGTTTTTGTTTTGAAATAGAGCAAGTAACTAGGAACAATCTACCTACTCAAAAGTCTTTCATGTTTATTTCCTCTTTCCTTTGACATTGTTATCTTACCATTGATTTGGTAAGTAACCCTATCTTTGGATGTAAAAGGGACGGGCGTGGGTCATCGTATAACCATGATTAGCAATGTTGCAAGATATCTTAGATTTTTCTTTAGGGACTAACATCATTTTGAAAGGCAACATAGATAGCGTCTTCGAGGGACTATGATCTTGTATTTTTCTTGTTTTTGCTAAGATACCTCGCATGCATAATATGGCCATTTTTATAAGGCAACCAAGTGGATTACCCTAGGGGTGTTTGTGTGCAAGTGTATTAATTTACATGCTTGGTTTGTCTTTGATTAGAGTTTGATATTTTGTTAGTTTTAGTCTTTCCATATTGTTGTACTCCAAAATTTTCCCTCTCATTTCTCAAGATATTTCCTATAAAGATCTTCAATTCCTCAAGTTTGCGCAAGTATCGACTAGGTCAAACAATTTTCCCAACACTGATACCTCAAATTAGGGTTTGGGTTTGTACAAAGGCAGTTGGATTTCTAATGTTTCGAATGAAATTCATGAATCATTATAGACCCTCAGGATTATTTTTGTCAAGTTTCAAGTTTGGGATCACAATTTTCCAAGAAAGTCATTCAAATTACCAAAAGGGGCAAAATAGGCAAATTAAGGGTTTTGACTGAAAAATGACCGAACTTTGATTTTTGACCTAATACCTGACTTATTGGTTGGAAGCATGATCTCAAGAATCTGAGCGCGTCATTTTGACCTAATTGCATATTTCAATTCATCTTCTGAGATCAGTGGATTGATAGACAAAATTCAGTCAACTGGTAGGAAAAAGTCAATTGTACACTAAAAAGTCAAACTTTGACTTTTTGACCAAAGTTGAGTCCCAAAAATCATATTTCATCAAGACATCCAAAATATGAAATTTGATCATCAAAAATCAAGAAAGTCAAAAATCCAATTTTTTGTAAGACTTCGAAATTTTTCTAAGTTAAGTTCATTGCTTCATGACACCTTGTCACTACAATTCAACATAGTTCAAGATGTTACAAATAATTCAAGTTATTACAAAGTGGCATTTTTGCAAGTTTACAAATCCTAAACTTTGTATTGCTTGAAATTTTTTCCTTTGATTCAAAACCTTGCCACAATACTTTGTCTTTGATACAATATGCATAAATTGCTCCACAAACCAAACTTTTTTCATGCTACAAACTATGTTGTCCAAGTTATTGCTGAACAAAAAAATGATATGCTACTTCTATACATTGCCACAATACTCCAAACCCCTGCTCATTTGATGTCCTACAAAACCTTGTGCCATGCTGCACCACAAACCTTTCACAAAACCTTCATTGTTGTCCTATACAATCCAAAATATGTCCACAAAACCAGTCAAAAACTGCTCTATGCAGTCTGCTCTAACCTGTATCATAACAGCCACAAAATTACACCAAAATGGCAAAAGAAAATTGCGTGGAAAAGTATCAAAGCAGTAGGAAAAAACAGTTCAAAATAACTTATTTTTTCCCCCTCCTAAACCTCAGTCAAGAAGCTACAAAAGGGACTGTTTCATAAGACATAGAGGATGATTTTTGAGAGAGAAAAAGAGAGAGGAGAAAAACAGAACTTTTGTTAAACTCTGCTCATTCATAAAACCCAGCTTATTTCATAAAACTCAGTTCATCCATAAAAAACTTGGCTGATGTTCAACTCTATTTTTGCTCACCAAAATAGAAAAATCATCAATCCATTGTTGTACAACCTTGCAAACTTTCCCCTAAACAAACTACCCAAACACCTCATATACATCATATGGAGATTGTTCTAACATAAGAACAGTTTCTGTAACACCTTTATCATCACCTTCCAAGCATAAACAAAAAAATAGTACTTTACACCTTTGACTGGGTTGGAGCGATTCTGGAACTTGGTCACACAGAGCAAGGATTGGATTAGCTCTAAAGAGGAGTTCGGTCATTCATCACTTTACATCCGGAGATATCCATATGTATTCTAAAGTTTCGCTTCACAAGGTATATTTTTCTTCAAACTGTAATATCTTTTTCCATACATCATTTTCTGTTTGTGTCCAAAAGATATGTAAAAGATAAATCAAAAACGGAAAACTCAGTAAAAAAGAGCCAAGACAGGGGCTGACACGGGTACCCGTGTCACACGACACGACCGTGTCAGCTCCTCTGTTTGAAAAAAATCTCACAAAAATGCAGGTCAGGGGCTGACACGGGTGCCCGTGTCACAGGACACAGCCGTGTCAGCCATACCGGAACTTTATGCTAACAAAAATGCAGGTCAGAAGCTGACACAGGTGCCCGTGTCACTGGACACGACCCGTGTCATTTTAGCTGGTATAGAAAAGGAAAAATTGCACATGGACCATTACAGAAGCTGACACGGGTGCCCGTGTCATAGGACACGGCCCGTGTCAGACCATACAACATAAAATTTGATTTTTCTTTTGATCTTTTGCTTTTATTTTCATTTAATTTGGTTGTAATAATTAGGAATTTTTATTTTTTGCAACCCCCACTTGTACACTTGTATACCCCATCCCTCAAAAAGCATGTAATAGCGTAGGACCTTTATTTTTCCGCATTTTTGCTTTTCATAAATGTTAGTAATTAGAGTGTATGGCAAGATAAAACCAACAAGTAGACCACCCTAATCAAAGACTAAACGCATGCAATCAAACACACCATTCACACATTCACCTCTAGGGTAATATCACTTTGTTGCCTCAGAAAACAGTCATGTCCCTCGAATAGGGGACACTTTAGCAAAGACCATCCGATAAAAAAAGGATCGTAGTCCCTCGATGACCCTCGATGTTGCCTTCGATAAAATGATCTAGTCCCTTATAAAAAATTGCTAAAGCCTCTCATAAGTTTCCTCCGAGGACTGTATGAATGACCCGCGTCTATCCCTTCACATCCAACGATATGGCTTCTTACCAAATCAATGGTAAGATAGAAACATCTAAATGAGGAAGAAAAGAACGTTTAAGACCTTTCAAGTAGGTAGGTTCGCTCCTAGTTGCTTGCTTGCTCACGACAAAAAACATTTTCATACCAACACTTTCATCTCAAAACATTTTCAAAAGACAAAACTGTTTTTATACATTCTTATAGAGACGAGAACCATTGCAAAAACATCTTTTCAAAAACCACTTTCAAAAACACATTCCACAAACACATCTTTGAACTATCTTTCGAAACAAAACTTTGTACGCGTTCTTATAGAAACGAGAACCATTACAAAGATATTTTCAAAATACTTTCAAAGCCCACACCACAAGCACATTTTCAAAGTAAAAGTTAAGTGATCTAGCGAGTAACTAAGAGCCCGTAGATAACTATGGATGAAAAGGGTGCTTATACCTTCCCTCTTCATAATCTACCCCCCGAACCCGAGAAATAATCTCGAAAGGTCTTTCCTGTGCTTTTTTACCTTTCCTTTTGGATAAAAGAAAAGTCGGTGGCGACTCTTGCTATCCGCACAAATGCGATCAAAACGCAAACCCTCAATTCAGTTCTCCCACCGTACCACAGAACTGGCGACTCTGCTGGGGACAAGAGGCTAAAAGCGGGGTTACCTTAGGGTTAGATCACTTTTACTTGTTTCTTTGCATGCTTTATGTTTTGTTCTTTTGTATTAGGCTTGCTTTGATCCTCTACCCGGATCTGGGACACCTATTTAGGTAAGTAGCAATAGATTGTGGAAACTATAAGGCGTAGACCGATATGGTTGAAGCAATGGCTATGTTAGTGTGACGCATTTATGGGTACCGGTATCCCTCATGTGAATCGAGGAGAATACGGGGCCGCTGAGTGGCGTCATGAAGCACTAACTGACTTTAGAACCCTAGTTGAAAAAACTTGGCCATTGGGACGTAGTGAGATAACCGGTTTCGGTGTAGAGCTGAAAATTAGTTGATACTCGATACTACACTCATTGAGGCTAGACTTTTGGGATATCTCAGCCGCAAGAAAAGATTGATTGTGCTGAGACAATGCCTAAGAGAAAGGTCGATGATATTAAGATACTTTAGAACCTGATCACTATTGCTAGGACAGGTTGAGCCAACTAAACTTCAAGAGGGTACTTACCTATAAAACCCCATGCAAGCCTAAAACATAGGAACTTGTTTGCTGTGTGTGTATATATTTACTTGTACATAACATCATAAACATCATGAGTGTGATACGGTGGCAGAACCGAATGTTTTTACTGGTTTGCGTTTTGCGTTTTTGTTCACAAAATGTCGCGGTAAGCAAGAGTCGCCATCGAATTTTATTTCATCCAATCATGGAAAAGGAAAAATAACAGAAAAAACCTTTTTCGAGATGTTTCTGAGTACGGGGGGTAGATTATAGAAAGGGAAGGTGTTAGCACCCTTTCTATCCATGGTTTTCCATGGGCTCTTAGGTACTTGCTCAATTTTCAAATTGCTTGTGTGTGTTTGTTTTGAAAATGTTTTACTTCGTGATGACCCTTGTATCAGTCCTCAAGGATGTGACAAAGTTGTTTTGAAAATTTGTTTTGAAAGGTGTTTGTGTGAAAAGTTTTTATTGAGCAAGTACTTAAGATTCTACCTACTCGAAAACAGGATTGTTCGTTCTATTTCCTTTAGACAACGCTATTCCACTATTAAGGAGTAAGTAGCACCGTCGTTGGAGTTATAAGGGACATTCGAAAGGGACAAGTACAATCACTAAAGAAATAGTTAGAAAACTTTAGTAGTAACCCTAGAGTCTTAAGATCTTTCTGAGGCAACATTTCCGAGGCAACATTCGAATGGGACACTTTGATCTTTTAGACTGGAGGGCAACCACTAAAATCTCCTATCTATTTACCGAAGGCAACCGGAGTGAGGCAAACCCTAAGAGTGAACATGTGCATGTGAACTTTTTTTAGTTATTTAGTCTTTGCACATTAGGTGATCTACCATTTTAAATTTCAAGCATTCTTTTCATACAATCCTATTAGCCATGCATCTAGATAGTTAAAGATTGCGGGAATTTAAAGTGCAAAAAATAAACCTAGCTATTACAAGGCTTCAGGGAGGGGGATTAATTACATGACCAAAAATCGGGGATTTAAACAGTAAATAAAAACCCTAGGTTAACTATTACAAACCCTGAGCATTTACAAAATAATGGACAAATAATTAACAAGCGTGCAGCAAATTAAATGCGAGGACGATTGAAATAACCTAAAACCCTAATTGAGAGAGAAAAGATTTTTTGTGGATTTTTATTAAAGAAAACAATTTAATTGCAAATTAATTAAACCTAATTTCTAATTGTTTTTAATTATGAAGGAAATTAAATTAACCTAGTTTTCTAATTAATTAATCAATTAAAGGAATAAATATTTTATGAGAAAAATGATCTTGGTGTATTTTTGAAGAAAATTAATTAAGTTATGTATAATTTAAAATCCTAAGTCTAATTATTTTTAATTATATAAAAAAGATTAAATTGCCCTAAGTTAAATTAAACTAACTAATTTAAAAAATAAAAATATTATTAAAAAAAAAGATTTTTGTGATTTGTAATTTGTTAATTTAATAAAAAATTATTTTTGTGTTAATTAAAAGAAAAAAGAAATAATTAAAGAAAATAAACAAAGAAATTAAAGAAAAAAAAAGAATAGAAAAAAGAATAAAATGGGCCTGTTGTTGAATTGCTGAAGGGGGTGTGAAGCTGAAATTCCAAGCCCACTAATGCTGAGCCCGGTCAACCACGCTAGATCCTGTGCAACATTGACTTGAGGTGCATCATAGTCCTTCAAGCTGGGATGCGTTGGATTTAATGTTATGCTGATCAAGTGGTTGGGTGCTGATGACACATGGTAGGCATGTGAGAGAGCACTACATGGGATCTGCTGAATGAAAATAAAATAAATGAAACACTGGGACCTGGGATCGAACTCAGGTCCTTATGCCTTGAACCAATGTTGCGCTGCCAGCTGAGCTGTTGTTGTTAGTTGTTATTACAGTAATAATAAAACATAATATAATGAAAACAAAAGAGTTGATCCCAAAGCGCGCGAGATTCAAATCAGCCAGTCATGGGCGGCCACACATCATCTTCTTTGCTGCAACCGTCGTCTTAGGTTTATGAACTTTTACCTACAGACACAAGCCTGTAGCTACAACCCTGTGGTACTCAAAAATCTCACACGAGCATGATAAATTAATTGTGATGGTACCAATCAACTCGTCTTGGCCTCACGAGCATCATGGTACCTGATTCATAGCCTAATTTAACCTGTACCAGGAATCCCCAAATCGTAACCCCAAACCCTAACAATGCTAAGTATTGATTCCTGCACTATTAATACAATTAAAGGATATAGAAAGCTTGCAAACACGGCTATGAACAAGGATATATGAATAGAATGGATTTATGATGCGTAAAACATAGAAATCAAATTTGAGTTTGGGATGCAAATCGTGATACTTCTATGCGAGGATTCTTGATGTTTTGGAGCCTGCAAATGGTTGGGAATGCTTCCTGAGATGCCAAGGAATTGATTTCTGGCTTTTAATCGCCTTGAATATCCTTCTATCCCAGAATTTGAACCTCACTTTTTGTCAAAAAGTTTGAGTTTGCTTTTGGCCTTTTCGCGAATGCAACCCCTGTGCCTTTGATCTGCAATTGTTATGTACTTATAGTAGACTGAATTAGGTCAATAAAATTGGCATGAATCTTGAAAAATAATGGAAATTGGATTTGATTCGCTCTTGTATGATATATTTATAAAACAAGCTTCAATCCAATCTTTTTCAATCCAAATCCAGTTTTCACAAATTGGCTGGCATGTTAGCTGTACATGGACTCAAAATGTGCATAAAAAATTCAAGGATTTGATTTTATTTCATTATTTTACTATTTTATATTGATTTGTTTTGATTTAAATGAAATAAAATCAAAATAAATAATAAAAATAATATAATAATAGGTGCAAAAGCTCAGGGGTCGTGGGTCCTATTAGAAACATGTTTCAAACAAGAAAACATGGGCCCCTTTGGAAAAAAAATGCAAATTTGATCAATGTTGACTTTTGACAATTTTCCAAAAATTACCAACTTTGACAATGCATATCTCTCTTAATTTTGACCCTAGGAGGGTGTTCTTGGACTTTTTGGAAAGCTTAGGATGTCCCCTAACCAAACCTTTTGGTTTCATTTCAATTGGGTCTTCCATGTTCATGTAAGAAGCTTTGACCCAAAAGGTGTTTTTGTTGACTTTTCAAAAGGACCTATAATATAGAAATTCATATCTTTTGATGAGTGCATATTTTGAACTTGTGGGATGAAGATGAATTATAGGGAATTGCATCCTATTCAAAATGAGCCTTGGATGGAAAATTTCAGATAAAGTAAAGTATGAAGAAGTTATGCTTGGTCAAAGTTTGGTTGACTTTTCCTGAGAAACCCTAATTTAGCAACTTTTGGGTTTTGATGAATTTGGAGCATTCCTTGCGGAATCATGGTCAACCCTTGATCAAATTATGAAATTCACTTCAAAATGTTAATGTTGGCCAAAAATATTAAAGTTTGAATGTATGTGGGTCACAGTTGACTTTTGACCTAATACAGTCGATTCTCAAGCATCTGAGCAGTTGAATGAGCAAACTTCTTGTGCAAGGCATGAAAATTGACATGTAGGGTCTTGAGAACACATTAAGACCATGGAGAGAATATGAGACCTTTGGAGTCCACCTATCTTGATGAAAATAGAAACCCTAATTTGAGGTACACTGCCTTAGGAGAGAGTTTGTCTGGTCCACTCTTGGGCAACCTTGAGCCAATTGAGGATCTCTGGGAGTATGTATTGAGTAAAATGAGAGGAAAAATTTTGGGGTACAACAGCTGCCCATGTTCAATCTTCTTAAACCTGAGGATGTAGATTGGCTAGCCTGCCTTTCGTGATCTGAAGGTGGAAGATGATTGAACACTAGAGTGCCCAGAAATTTGCACTCGCATGAACTGGCACTTAGTTTGTGATATCGGGAATGGGCTTACAGATTCCATTTGGAGGTCGATAATGGAAAATTGTCAGAGATAGGCTTAAAGATGCCATCCTGTATGTGACAGAGAATTGTCGAAGATGGGCTTAAAGATGTCATATAGAGAATGTTGATTTCCTGAGATATTCCTTTGACGAGAGTCCCTGTTGTTATTGTCGACGAGGAATCTGTTGAGGAACATTGGTATCTGTATTGGGAGAAGTAGAGTTTTAGGAGCTTCAGTTGTCCGTTCTCTACTGGGGAAATAACTCCAACTTGAGGAAGCGGAAGTGAACTACATGTCTGGTCAGGGTACAAGCTGCACTGCGACTTACTGGGGAAATGCAAAACCAATCGTGTTTGATCAGGTCCCGGTCTTACAGTGTTGTGGACTGTTGTTTGGAAACAAGAGAGAAGGAACCTGGATAGTAAGGTTAGGAGAAGGAACCTGAATAGTAGAGTTGCTTCGAAATGAAAGCCTGGATAGTAGGGCTTGTGAGAAGGAACCTAGGTAGCAGGGTTACTTCGATATGAAAAGCCTGGATAGTAGGGCTGTGAGAAGGAACCTGGATAGTAGGGTTACTTTGATATGAAAATCCTGGATAGTATGGCTTGTGAGAAGGAACCTGGGTAGTAGGGTTACTTCGATATGAAAATCCTGGATAGTAGGGCTGTGAGAAGGAACCTGGGTAGCAGGGTTACTTCGATATGAAAAGCCTGGATAGTAGGGCTGTGAGAAGGAACCTGGATAGTAGGGTTACTTTGATATGAAAAGCCTGGATAGTAGGGCTGTGAGAAGGAACCTGGGTAGCAGGGTTACTTCGATATGAAAATCCTAGATAGTAGGGCTGTGAGAAGGAACCTGGGTAGCAGGGTTACTTCGATATGAAAAGCCTGGATAGTAGGGCTGTGAGAAGGAACCTGGATAGTAGGGTTACTTTGATATGAAAATCCTGGATAGTAGGGCTATGAGAAGGAACCTGGGTAGCAGGGTTACTTCGATATGAAAAGCCTGAATAATAGGGCTGTGAGATGGAACCTGGGTAAGGTTACTTTGTGATAAGTTCGTGTAAAACTTCAGAATGAATCAGGGTAAGGTTATAAGTTTGTGTAAAACTTCAGGAGGAACCGGGGTAAGGTTACTTTGATATGAAAAGCCTGGATAGTAGGGCTGTGAGAAGGAACCTGGGTAAGGTTACTTTGTGATAAGTTCGTGTAAAACTTTAGAATGATCCGGGGTAAGGTTATAAGTTTGTGTAAAACTTTAGGAGGAACCTGGGTAAGGTTATAAGTTTGTGTAAAACTTCAGGAGGAACCGGGGTAAGGTTACTTTGTGATATGACAGCCTGGATAGTAGGGTTGTGAGAAGGAACATGGATGGTAGGGTTACTTCTAAGCGATAATGTAGATTAGTTGACCCGTTTGATTCCGGGAACTGAGTTTCCATTAGTCGTCTGTAGATATGATCTGTATAACTGCTGAATTCGCTGAAGCTAATCGTCTTTTCCTGCAAGAGATATCAAGGTTAGTTGTATGTGATGCATGAAATTTAAGGTGAGATGATGTTCTTAAAATAAATGAGATTATGCTGTATATGATATGTATGCGTATGTCATGATGTATGTTCATGAAATGCTGTCGGGGTATGCTCGTGTCTGGGAAAATAAATCTCTGATGGTTGGTGGAGATTTGTAAATATTCTGTCGGGAAGAGATGCTTAAGAATAAACTCTGCGGGGACCAAACTTAAGGGGGAAGAGATACTCTGTTGGTAGACTTGCTGATCTGAAGGAACAAATTCAGCTGGGGATGAAATTCGCTGCTGGAGATGATGAGCTCTGTTGGAGATTGAGCTTCTGTATCTGTAGAAATAAACTCCGCTTGGGGGATGAAATTTACTGACTCGCCCGCAATTACGAACGTAGGTTGGGGATAGTTATGTCCTGTTTCAGGAAAGTTGACACTGATGCCTTTGGATACTCTTACTCTGTGGGGAGTGTATGTATTGATAATCATGTTCCAAAGCTGGCTCTATCCCGATACTTGCTGGGCAAAGGAACCGTCGGGTTTGGTACTTCTTGTTTTTTTTTGTTTCTGGAATTACGAGTAATTGTATTTTGTTTCTTATGTAAATATTTATGAGCAGCAATCATTTTCAAATGCATATATCAAAAATAAATCATTGGACGTTCTTGCAAAATAAAATAGAAAAATAAAAACAGATTGAAGTTCCTTGTGAAAATGATTTGTATTGATTTTTGAAGTTGGCCTGTAATAGGCGTTTTTGTACAAAGAGGCTGACGTGCTAGTAAGAGAATGCCACCGAAAGATAGAAATTATACAATTTATGTAAATAAAAACAGCTATGTGAAACGACCCCATTGGGTTCCAACTCTGCTATTGCCTTTATATCTCCAAGCGTCTCATCACTTTGCTACTTGGCCGAAGATTGATCAGATTGATTAGCGTCGTCTGAATTTAATAGTCGATATCGAAGTCTGGTCACCAGATGATCCAATGAGACATAGTGATATGCTTCAATCCCTAACTTTTGCCTGGATTTCCCTTTCGGGTTTTCAATCCACCGGGATACCCTTTTTTGCCCAATCCTCCCTTTCGGGTTTTCGAATTGCCGGGTGTACAAATTTTCATTTTCATCCCTTACTTTTGCCTGAACCCTTTTGGTTCGTCGGGAAGCCCTTATTTTTTCCTAGGCCAGTCGACCTAGTGGGTCTTTGATTATGCGTAGTATCTTTTCACTATGTCTGCATTGACAGGGTGAGGAAGGTCGTCACCATCCATGGTGGTTAGAATCATAGCTCCTCCCGAGAAAATGTTCTTAACCACAAATGGCCCTTCGTACGTGGGAGTCCATTTGCCCCTGGGATCACCTTGCGGCAGTATGATGCGTTTGATCACCAGATCCCCGACTTGATATTCTTGATGCCTGACTTTCTTGTTAAAATCCTTGATCATTCGCTTTTGATACGTCTGACCATGGCAGATAGCAATAAGTATCTTTTCATTGATTAGATTTAACTGATCAATCCGGGTTTGGATCCAGTCGTCTTTGTTCAAACCTGCATCCTTCATAATCCTGAGAGAGGGTATCTAGACTTCTATGGGTAGGACTGCCTCCATGCCATATACCAGAGAGTAGGGTGTTGCCCCTAGCGACGTCCGTGTTGAGGTACGATACCCATGAAGAGAGAATGGTAACATCGCATGCCAGTCTTTGTATGTCACCGTCATCTTCTGTACAATCTTCTTGATATTCTTGTTAGCTGCTTCAACAACGCCATTCATCTTCGACCGATAGGGAGAAGAGTTATGATGCTGTATCTTGAACTGTTTACAGAGCTTGGTGATCAATGTGTTGTTGAGATTCGTACCATTATCCGTGATAATTCTCTCTGGTACACCATATCGACAGATCATATTGTGTCGGATAAATTATGCCACGACGTTCTTAGTCACAGTAGCGAAAGCGGCTGCCTTAACCCACTTTGTAAAGTAATCAATGGCTACTAAGATGAAACGATGCCACGTTAGACGTAGTAGGTCTGATCTCGTCGATCATGTCGATGCCCCACATCGCAAAGGGCTAAGGAGCTGTCAGGATGTTCAAAGGAACTGGAGGCACATGCACCTTATCAGCGTAGACTTGGCACTTATCACAAGTTCGAGAGTGATGATAGCAATCGGATTCCATAGTGGACCAGTAATATCCTGCCCGTAGGATCTTCTTAGCCATGGTATGTCCACTAGAATGGGTTCTGAAGGTTCCTTCATGTAGATCTATCATGATCCTCTTTTCTTCGCTCTTGTCTACACACCGTAGTAGTGTGGAGTCATGGTTGCGCTTATAGAGGATTCCATTACTGAGGAAGAACTTTGTAGCGAACCTTCTTAGAAACTTCTTATCATTGATAGATGCCCTTTCGGGATACTCCTGAACCTCGAGATACCTTTTGACTTTGTGAAACCAGGGTTTGTCTGCCACTTCTTCAGTATCGATCTCACAGCAGTGCGCTGGTTCATCCAACCTCTCAATGGTAATTTGGGGAGCTTCATTGTCCCACCTAACCTTGAACATAGAAGACATGGTAGCTAATGCGTCCGCCAACTGGTTCTCCTCTCGTGGGAAATGTTCGAAAGTTACCTCCTCAAAGTGTGGGATCAATGTCAGTACATACTCTTTGTAAGGAATGAGATTCGGGTGCTTCATATCCCACTCGCCTTTGATCTGACTTATCACCAAAGAAGAATCCCTGAATACATTCAAGAACCTGATCCTCAGGTCAATAGCAACTCGTAGACCCATGATACATGCTTCATACTCCGCCATGTTGTTGGTGCAGTTGAAACATAATCAGGCAGTGAACGGAGTATGACAACCCTTGGGGGATATGATTACAGTGCCAATGCCGTTACCCAGTGCATTTGAGGCTCCATCAAAGTACATAAACCATCGGGATCCTTCCTCGGGTCCTTCATCCAGTCCAGGCTCTTCGTAGTCAGTCACTAACATGATATTCTCACTCGGGAACTCGAAATTCATGGACTAGTAGTCATTCACGACCTGATGAGCCAAATGACCAGCCAATACACTCCCCTTTATAGCTTTTTGGGTTGTATATTGTATGTCTTACTCAGTTAAGATCATTCGCCACCTTGCTATCCTTCCGGAGAGAGCGGGCTTCTCGAAAATATACTTGATCGGATCCATCTTTGATATCAACAAGGTAGTGTGAGTCAGCATATATTGTCCCAGTCGGCGAGCGGCCCATGCCAAAGCGTAACAAGTTTTCTCGAGCAATAAGTATCGTGTCTCACAGTCGGTAAACTTTTTGCTAAGGTAATAAATGGCGTGCTCTTTTCGACCAGACTCGTCATGCTGCCCCAGCACACACCCTATTGAATTGTCTAGCACTGTCAAGTATAATATCAAAGGTCTTCCTTCAAATGGAGGCATCCGAATTGGCGGTTCTTGAAGGTATTATTTGATTCTTTCGAAAGCGGTCTGATATTCATCATTCCACTTTACTACTTGATCTTTCTTCAGCAGCTTGAAGATTGGCTCACAAGTAGCAGTCAGATGTGAAATGAACTTGGCGATATAATTCAGGCGTCCCAAGAAACCTCTAACTTCCTTCTCTGTACGGGGAGCCGGCATTTCTTGTATGGCCTTTACCTTCACAGGGTCTACCTGAATACCCTTGTCACTAACGACAAAACCCAGAAGCTTACCAGATCTTACCCCGAAGGTACACTTTTTCGGATTCAACCTCAACTTGTACGTCTTCAATCTGACAAACAATTTCTGGAGATGATCCAGGTGCTCTTCCTCAGTTTGAGATCTTGCTATCATGTCATCAACATACACTTCGATCTCATGGTGAATCATATCGTGGAACAAAGCGACCATAACATGCTGATAAGTTGCCCCAGCATTCTTCAACCCAAAAGGCATCACCTTGTAGCAGAAGGTACCCCACTGTGTGATGAAGGTTATCTTCTCCATGTCTTCAGGAGCCATCTTGATCTGGTTGTAGCCAGAGAAACCATCCATGAAGGAGAAGATTTTGTGTTGCGCGGTGTTGTCGACCAAAACATCAATGTGAGGAAGTGGGAAGTCATCCTTGGGGCTTGCCCTGTTCCGATCTCTGTAATCTACGCACATTCGTACCTTACCGTCCTTCTTAGGTACCGGGACGACATTGGCAACCCACTGGGGATAGGAAGTGACAGCTAAGAATCCTGTCTCAAACTGTTTCATGACCTCTGCCTTGATCTTCTCTCATTTTTACATTTTGTTGTTCTTTACAGCGCCTGAACCCAGTTTTGGGCTTTCCATCCTTTTTTCTTTCACTAACTCCCTGTTCTATTTTCACACCTCCCTGATTTTCTCTTCATATTTTATTTTTATTTTTATTTTCTTTATTATCTTTATTATTATTATTAGTATTATTATTATTATTAATATTTTTTATAGCTATTAATAAAAATCCAAAAAATATTTTTTTATCTTTATATTTATTTAGTTTATTTTGTCTTATAAAATCAAAGAAATAAAAAAAAAATTCTTTAAATAAATTGATTCCTTTTTTATATACTTAGATAATAAATCTTGACTATTATGTATTATTTCATTATTTTCTTGAAAATTAAAATAAATTTAGAACCTAGGCTTATTTTGGTTAATTAACCTTTTTTGTATTTTTATTAAATTCACAAAAACTCAAAAAAATACTTTTCTAAATCAATTTTATTTCTTTTAAAAAAATTAGGTTTGGTTCCCTAAATTTAATCTGGACCAATTGATCATCACCCTTTAGCTTGATTAAAGCCAAAACATTTTCTTAACAAAAATCCAAAATAAATCAATTTTTTTCCTTTTATACTTGTATATTATATTCATCTAATTCCTTGTATATTTATGCAATTCAATATGGTTGTAATAGATAAATAGATTTATTTTCTTGCAAATCCCCATTTTTAATTTGTATACCACCCCCCCCACAAATGTTGTAATAGCGTAGTAACTTTAAATTTCATAATTTATCGCTTTTACATAACATGCTAGTAATTAGGGTTTGTATGGAAAGAATAAAATCAATCAAGTAGAAAACCGTAATTCAAGACAAAAACAAGCATGAAAAAAAACACACTTGCACACAAGCACCCCTAGGGTTATCCCACTTGGTTGCCTTATACAAAATGGCCATATTACGCATGTAAGGTATCTTAGCAAAAACAAACCAATACAAGATCATAGTCCCTTGATGATGCTATCTAAGTTGTCTTACAAATGATCTTAGTCCCTAAAAAAGAATGCTAAGATGCCTTGGAACATTGCTAATCATGGTTATACGATTACCCACGCCCGTCCCGTTAACATCCAAAGATAAGGTTGCTTACCAAATCAATGGTAAGACAACAATGTCAAAGGAAAATAAAATGAACAAGAAAGACATTTGAGTAGGTAGATTGCTCTTAATTAATTGCTCCATTTCAAGCAAAACATTCTTGCTATTTTAAAAAACAAACACTTACACTTTCAAAACATCTTACAAAAATTGAAAACATTTTCAAAAGATCAACATCTTTGTATACATTCTTACGAACGAGAATCATTACAAAGATTGCCTAAACAATGGCCTCTTTATAAAATACTTTCAAAAACCACACAAAGCAGAATTTCAAACAAAAGCAAGTGATCTAGCAAGTAACTAAGAGCCCATGGAAAACCATGGATAAAAAGGGTGCTAATACCTTTCCTTTATATAATCTACCCCCCGAACCCAAGAAACAATCTCAAAGGTCTTTCCTGTGCTTTTCACCTTTCCTTTTGGATAAAAGAAAAGTCAGTGGCGACTCTTGCTAACCGCAACATTTGCGATAAAACGCAAAACCTCCAAGTCAGTTCTCCCACCATATCACACATGCTTTATAAGCCCTCTTTGAATTGATCTTGTAAATTCTGATTGAACCTATGTGAAAATTGCCTCAGAAATTGTAACCAAATTCTGATTTGAAAATGCTTAGAATTTGCTAAGTGTTTAAGTTTCAAGGACGTGACTTTGAAGATGTATAACTTGAAATCCTAACATTTCTAGAAGAAGTTCTGTTCTGCAATGTTTTAGGTCTCATTGAGATCTAAAACTCTTGAGTTATAAGTTCTTCCAGAATCAGCTTGCATCATGGTGATAATCTAGCCAGAAGTTCTGAATATATCATATTCCTTAAACACTTGGAAAAATTCTAAGTATTTAGAAATTTGACTTTTCCAAAGTAATTTTGACTTTTGAATTCTTTGATGAAACAAACTTCATATTTCAACCTGTCTTGATGAAATATGATTCTTGAAACTTGATTTTGATCCAAAAGTCAAAGTTTGACTTTTCAGTGCACAAATGACTAATTTGCCCTTGTGAATGACTTTCTTGGAAAATTTGTAATTCAAGGCTTGAAATTGGATGAAAGCAAACCTTAGGGTCCAGGATGATCCTTTGAGAAATAAGAGGGAAAATTTTGGGGTACAACAATAGGCAACTCGAGGGACATTTAGGGACTATGATCTTTATGACAACTTTAAACGAGGTTCTTTGCTAAGAGTATCCCTATGTTCGAGGGACATGACCATTGTTTCCGAGGAAACCAAGTGAAGTAATACCCTAGGGGTGCAAGTGTGCGAAAGTGTGCTTTTTTCAGATATATTATCTTAAATTTAATGATCTACTGATTGGTTGATTAAGCATACACGCCTAGGATGCTAGCAATTATATACAAGCATGTAAAACATAAAAGCAAGAAATAGAGGCCCTAAGCTATTACAAGGCTTTGGTGTAGATACATAAATAATTACTGAAAAAAATAAAGTGCAGAAATAAAAATCCTAATTAAGCTATTACAAACCGGGCACAGTTACATAATTAACAAAAAATGGCTAAAAATAAATGCACGCCTGAATTAAAAATGCGTCTAAAATCCTAAGTGAAAGGAACTTTTTTCGTTTGTTTTTGTTATAAAAAGAAATTGACTTAAAAAAAAATCCTAAGTCTATTTAATTTTAGTTTTTTTAAAGAAAATATTAAAATAGTTAATTAATTAATTGACAAAATTAATTTAATGTAAAAAAACTAGCCTAATGTCTTTTTGGGGTTTTTCTTTTATGTTAATTAAAATTTAGAAAATTAAAGACAAACAGCCAAAAGAAAGGGAAACAAAATTGAAAAACCACCAGGCAGGAAATGAAAAGAAAGCATTATGGGAAGCAAGGCCTAGATCGAAGAGGCCGGGGTTTCTCTTCGATCCAGTGAGCTGATCGAAGACCTCGTTCGAGGGTTTTAGGGGTGCTGCAAGCAAAACGTTAGAACTTGAAACTATAAGGCCTAGATCAAAGAAACTTGATAGACTGTACATATAGAGCGTTCAATCTGGATGTGCCATCCTTCGATCTGGGATGTTGGACATGCAAGGCATTTCGTTAGAAATTGAAAATGTTAGGGCTGGGATATTGGATCCTAGTCTATTCGATTGAGCGAATTCCCTTTCGCCCCCTGAGCTGCTTGCTCATTCTAGATGCATGACACCTGCTTTTGGTTATGCAAATTAGTCAATTCAGAACTAAACAACACAGAAAAACATCCCCTTAGAAATCAATCCCTGAACCTAGATCTAGGTTGGTTTCGACTTGTCACATCTAGGATCATGGATCTCAAGCGTAACCAGCTTCGAAAGAAATTCTGTCCATGGTGTTTGAATGTATGAACACTGCAACTCTCACACACTTTGTTAAATTGCTCACAAAAAAACTACGAATATGCAATCATGAGTCTAATTTTAAGATTAAGTGAGATTGAGCATTTTACCACTAGAGGCGCCTGGATCTGGACGAAAGGTGCCTGTAACGGAGTCTAGAATTTCGTGGGGCAAGCTGGTGCTTTTTCGAGGCAATGTATGTGTGGCCTTCTCCGTGGGTTTTTTCGTACGGCCCTTTGTGTGTCTGTTGCGCGTGTATGAATTCATTCGTATCCGTTCCCTTTTTTTCATATGAGGTCATGAGGTTTATATAGACAAAGGAATTAGGTCAACATTTGTGTATCAAATCTTGGCCCATTACGATGAAGAGATTTGATTTGATTTCTTCATAAAGACTTACTATATTTGATTCAATCAAGTGCCAATCTATTTGCATACGTTACTGCCAGCCTGTTATGAGCTGTTTGGGCCTCCAACATGATGACAATCGAAAGCTGACCTACATATCCACTTCCCTTTGATTGAGCTTCCCTCTACTTCGATTTCTTGATTCAAAAAGAATCCCCTGGTTGAATAAGCTCTTATGGAGTTGTGAAAAAACAAGGCAAGAACCTGGCTTGGACAAGTTAGGATATGTGTTTTTGCTTAGTCATGCCAGCCTGGTTCATTCCTTCAAATCTACCTTCTTTGCCAGCTTCAAAGTCCAATTCGAATCTATTCAGAACATCCCCTATTTAGACAACTTCGACCAGCCCTTGGCCTTGTTCTGATTCGAAATGTTCAGAACTTCCTTCACCAGAGCATCTTAGATTAAGACAAACTCTGCACTGAAATTCCATTCGAAGGTCATTTCATTATGATGTTATGATTGAGGTAAAGTCTGAAGTTCTAGTCGGAGGACCCTTTAAAGTGACAATCGAAGGACCTTTTGGAATGCCAATCGAAGGGCCTTTGTCCATACCAATTGAAGGCCTTTTTGAAATTCCAACCGAAGGCCTTGTTGAAATTCCAATCGAAGAGCCTTGTTGAAATGCCAATCGAAAGATCTTGTTACAAGGACAATCAAAAGGCTTTATTGAAATTCCAATCGAAGGATCTTGTTACAAGGACAACCAAAAGGCTTTGTTGAAATGCCAATCGAAGGGTACTTATTAAAATGCCAATCAAAGGACACTATTACAATGCCAATCGAAAAGTACTTGTTAAAATATCAATCGAAGGGCTTTGTTAACAGGCTAATTGAAGGACCTTTGTCCAGATACCAATCGAAGGGCACTATGTAGATGCCAATCGAAAGGAACTTTGGTGATGCCAATCGAAAGGAATTTTGGAGATGCCAATCGAAGGAAACTTAGAAACATCACTCACAAATTTTCCTTTTCTTTAGGAAAAGGTTTGGGAAATCTTGGAAAAACCTGAGAGGGCAAATTTTGAAGGACAACACTAACCCAGTCTTTGACAGCATAATCAAGTCATAGATCCCCATATCCTTCCATATTTGAACTTATGCTTTTTCCATCTTACTCAGCCATTCTGAGTATTCTGAAGTAAGACTGGGGCAAGATCGAAAGATCCTATTTCCCTTGTTCATGAACTGAAGGTATCTTTATTTATTTGAGAACATTGCTGGTTGGCAGGGGTTGCATCCTCAGGATCATTCCTGGGTTTATTCACACAACCTATAGGCTTGAGCCTAGGGTGGGTTGGGAAGAAGGTGTTATTTTGTTTTGGGTTCTCGAAGCATGTAGATAATGGGCCAGACATGGCATACATCTGCCCAGAATACCTAACAGGGATGAGTAATTGAGAGTCATAAGCCTCACGCCATTCTTTGGCCATGGGTTCAGATACGACCCTTCGTTCCCCAGTCGAAACAGGTATAGGACTAGTGGGAAAAACCTCTGGTTGTCTTTTGCAGATCAGAAACGTTCTTAGCTTTTGGGTTGTTTGGTGCGTCGGAAAGGAAATCCATGATTGAAAGTAGTGAAAGAACGAAGAAGATGAAGTTGTTAAGACTTTTTCTTTGCAAGGAGATAAAGAATAATAGGAGTTGTAAAAGAATTCCAAAGAGAGAATTCATCTATTTATAATGTTCAGGGAAGAGTGTTTTCCCTCAAGACCATTTAATGCTGCAGAGTTAGTGGGGCACGTGGCGAGCGTTGAAGCAGCTATTGTGCAAGTAATGGAAACGTTTTCCATACTTTCCTAGGTTATAGGGATAATGGCCATCATGGAAGTGTGGTAACGGCTGATTAACAACGACGTGTTGGGAAAAAAGGTAATGATGACTCTGAATACCAGCAGTGGTTAGTAGAAGGCGAAAAGCGCATAAATGATTCATGTGGTAAATAATAAGACAGGCGTCGAATGGGAATCTCAAAGAATGATAATTTCTTCTTGTGTTGAAACTGACATTCTTGGGGGGCAATTTGTTAGCTCCTAAATTCGACACCTACAACAAATTGGCCTTATGGGCCAAAAATAGATTGAACAAATCTAAGCTGGAAATACTTTGACAGGTCGGAAAAATACTTAGAGAAATTTCTAAGTTAAAATGAATCTTCGACCAGAAGGATATTACATCCTTCAACTGAAAGGGATTCCAGGGCCTTCAACTAGAAGGAAACCTCGTATCAGCTACAAATGATTTTGAATCTGAAGAAAGGATGGAAAAGCAGTTCTCTTAGCAGTTGAGGAAAGCAACGTGGCATGAAGATAGAGGTTGAAGCACATGTAGAAGACACTTGTCCTCATCCTAGAGCAAGGCAACTCATCCACGGTTACCTAGTTGTAGTATAAATATAGGAAGTTTATGTAGATTTCCGTGTGTTCAACCGATTGTACAAGTTATTCAATACTATTCAAGTACCCACTACACGATAAAGAATACTGAAAATGCACGTTTGAAACACCACATTTTATAATCAAAGTCTTTTACTTTTATCTTTACATTTCTTGCCTTTTTATCTTGTTTGCACTTTTACCTAGATTCCTGCACTTGAACGTTTTCCAACCCCTTTTTCTATTTATTTTCTGCACTCAAACTCGTCCCAAACCTGAAACTTTCTCAGTCGAACGTACGTTCTTCATTTACATTAGCATTTATGTCCAAACAACTTCAAAAATTAGCATATGTCTTAGGATCAAACTGATCGATCCTACGAGTAACCAAGAATTTACCCTTTTTGGAAGATCAGTGGTTGTTTACCGAAAAACACGGTGAACAGGATGACACCAAGATAACAAACCAGACGTGAGGGGTAAAAACCTTTGCAGGGGAAAAAAAGCTCTATTGAGGAATCAGGACTTCACCGGGGAAACAAAACTCTGTCGAAGAGCATTTTGTTGGAGATTTTTGAACTTTTGGAATGCAACCATAGATGGATCATGCATATAGTCACACAATATCGACTTTGCTGGGGATAAGGAAAGATCCTAACATATGAATTTCCCAAGCAATAGATTAACTGAGAGATGAGAGGTCAGGACGATAAATCTCTAATTGGCAACTCCACTAGAGAATTGAAACTTCTTTAGAATGTGAGTTCCAATTCAAACAACTCCACTGGGGATATGCGACATATTCAAACTTGGAGTCCCAGAACGAAGCCTTTCTCCTGAAAAAGATTTCTGGGGCAATAAAACTCTACTGAGGAAGCGACGCTTCACTGGGGATAGGGAAAAATCCTTTTCATGACATGAATGGCATCTGTCCAACAGAAAAGCCAAATATTCCCCTCCTGACAACATTAAGCTCCTTACTTACGTTCATTGTGTAAGCTCTTTTTGATGTCAAACAAATGTTTTGTATGTAGAAGGATGTTTATTATGGGAATGACAACCCTGATGCGACAATTACGTAAACCTTGAAATTGAAAACCTTGAATGAAAAAGATGTTGCATCCCTGTTGTGAGTGAATCACTTAGTTAGAGTAAAAAATACTTTTCTTCTTTAAAACAAATAAGAAGCAAGCGATAAGATACCAACATATATATGTAAGACAAGTTTAGGAAGAACTATCCTGTTGTAGTATGCTTTTGAGTTAAACCCATGTTTCAGTTAGGACTTTTTAAAGGTTGTAACGTGGCCTGGTTCAGGGTTTTTAGAAAAAAGTTTTTTAAAGGCTCAAGTTATTTGGTTCCCGCCCCCTTCGTGATGTTCTCCGGTCCTAAGTTCAGTTGACTTGACACAAACACTCATCTCTCAAAAGGGTTCATAATGGTTGGGTAATCCCGACAAATTCCTTGACATGATCGTCACTTAACCTTTGTTTTATTCTTCTTTTCTCTCTCTCTGATACGGTGGAAGAACCGACTACTAATACTGGTTTTGCATTTTGTATTCGCAAATGTCGCGGTAAGCAAGAGTCGCCACCGACTTTTCTTTTATCCAACAAAGAAAAGGGTGAAAAGAACAGAAAAAGACCTTTTTCAAGTTTCTGAGTAAGAGGGGTAGATAATGGAAAGGGAAGGTGTTAGCACCCTTTCCATCCATGGTTTTCCATGGGCTCTTAGGTACTTGCTCATATTTGAAATTGCTTTCATGTTGTGTGGAAAAGTTTTGAAAATGCCTTAGTGCGGAGGTTCACTTTATGGTAACTCTTGTATCAGTCCTCAAGAGTGTGATAAAGTGTTTTGAAAACTTTGTTTCGAAAGTGTTTGAAAGTGTAGTGTGAAAATTTGTTTGAGCAGGTACCTAACAGTTATCTACCTACTTGAAAACGATTGTTCTTTTCCTCCTATCCTTTAGACCATTTTATCCTACTATTAGTGAGTAGGTAACCCTAGTCGTTGGATGTTGAGGGACTATCGAAAGGGACATAATGGTCATTGAAGGCAACATGTCAGGATACCTTAGCATTTCGAAGGGACTATTATCATAAGATCATTTCTCGTAGGCAACTCGAGGGACATTTAGGGACTATGATCTTTATGATGACTTTAAACTGAGGGCCTTTGTTAAGAGTATCCCTACGTTCGAGGGACATGACCATTTCCGAAGGCAACCAAAGTGGGAAATACCCTAGGGGTGCAAGTGTGCAATAGTGTGCTATTTCAGATATTTTATCTTGCATTTTAGTGATCTACTGATTGGTTGATTAAGCATACATGCCTAGGTTGCTAGCAATTATATACAAGTATATAAAATATAAAAGTGAGAAATAAAGGCCCTAAGTTATTACAAGGATTTGGTGTAGATACATTTATATTTGACTGAAAAATAAAGTGCGGAAATAAAACCCTAATTAAGCTATTACAAACTGGGCACAATTACATCAATAATAATGACGCGCGAGAATTAACTGGAAAAAAGGTTCAAAACCCTAAAAATCTAATTTGATCATTGAAAAATATTTTTGAGATTTTATGAAAAAAAGAGATTTGATTTTGACCTAATTCTACTTAATTTTAATTAATGAAAAATATTAGAATTTATTAAGACAATTAATTTGCAAAAATTAATTTATTAAAAAAAACTAAATCCTATTTTTTTGTGATTATTTTCTGATTAAAAAATGATTTTAAATAAAAATCAATTAGACTAATTAAATAAAATAAATAGTAAAATCAAAGAGAAAAGAAATGGGCCTGAGGGGGGTATGAACCCAAATTGGGGGTTGTGTTGCTGAAATTCTTCCCAAGCCCAATCCTGTTTGCCCAAGGCAATGTGAGATCCAGTGTGATCGTGCCAGGAGTGTCCACCATGGGGAGCTTCATTGGAAGCATTAGATCTGGGCGCTGATTGGTCCAAGGGTGATGATCTTGAGGCATACAGTGAGTCCGTTTGGAAGGATAGCATGGGATCTACAAAGGGTTGTTAAGAAAAATAACATGTAGGAGGCAGGGATCGAACCCCTGACCTCCTACACACGTGCGCTGAAACACCTTCACTTGTACCACTGAGCCAATTGTTCAATCATTAATATAATCAAATAATATATATTATATGTAATGAGAGGTCAGTGTAATAAATAGAATGCGCGCCATTCAAACTACCCAACCCGGTTTGACACGCAATCATCTTCTTCGCTGGACCGTCATTTTAGGCATGGGGTTTTTAAATATGGACACACGCTGTAGCTATAAACCTACATATCTCAAAAATCATAATCAAGCAATACAAATTTAATCCAAGAATACAAATCAATTGGGTTTGATCTCATGAGTACAATGATACTCTTCTTTTGTCCTTATTTCGCCTGAAATAAAAAACCCTAAAACGAAGCTTCAAACCCTAGCAATGGCATTCAGTTAAATATACATCAAAACGCACAATTAATCATGCAAACATTTTCTAAATGGTCACACAAACATAAATACATACTTGAAATTCGTTTATCATGCATGTGTAGTCAAAATCAAATTCAAGAATAGGAGAAAACCGTGATACTTGTATAAGCTGTTTTTTGGATACGTTGATGCGTGAGAGTGGTCCATATAGCTTTCAAATACGCCCAGGAATGGATTGCAATCTTTGAAATGCTATGAATCTCCCTCTAAAGCAAAACTCCATCAGCACTGTTTTGTCAAAATTTTGAGATTCTTCTGGGTGTTCTACACGACCAATACCCCTCTTTATGATCAGGGTTTGTTATGCATACATGGTAGAATGAATTAGGTTAACAAAACTGAACTGAATCTTGAATATTGAGTGAGAAAATATTTGATTTGTGTCTTGTATTTTTTGTTTCTAAAATATGCCAAATCTTGCTATATTTATTCCAACGCATTTTCCCCTTGATTTGCCAGCATATTTCATTCCTTATTTGATTGAGAAAAGATTCTTTCGATTGTGAGATTTCTGGCTTATTTTGGAACAAATCCCCTTCCTTCCTTTGAATTTTCCTTCCTTGACAGCCTTAAACTCCAATTCGAACCAATCAAGACTTTCCTTATTAGATCCTTGTTCTCCTTAATGGTTCTGAGTCGAATAATGCCAGCTTCAACACTAGGGCTCCTTCGATTGGACCACCCTTTGCTTTGATTTCCTATCCTTTTGAAGAGAATTCCCTGGTTGAATTAGCTCTTGTGGAATTGTGAACAAACAAGGCAAGAATCTGGCTTGGACATATTTTCTGAGTGCCCTCTTGATGGCCTCTTTCGAATGACATGGAAGGAATTCTTCGAAGGGCCCTTGTCCAAATAACAATCGAAGGGTATTTATTGGAATGTCAATCGAAGAGTCCTTTGCTACGCCAATCGAAAGATCTTATCCATGCCAATCGAAGGACATGATTATCATGTCTGTCGAAGCTGCTTTGACACAATGCTAAATCGAAGGATACCTTGCCATGCAAATCGAAAGGCTTTGACACAATGCCCATCGAAAGGCTTGTCATGAGGCCAATCGAAATGCCTTTTGTACATGTCAATCGAAGGACGCTAGGTACATGTCAATCGAAAAGCATTTTGGAGATGCCAATTGAAAGACACTTTGAAGATGCCAATCGAAAGGCACTTTGGAGATGCCAATCGAAGGGCACTTTGGATATGCCAATCGAAAGGAACTTTGGAGATGCCAATCAAAAGGCACTTTGGAGATGCCAATCGAAGGGCATTTTGTAGGTGCCCATCGAAGGATACTTAACCAGCATTTGGAAAATTTCCTTGTCTTTAGGAAAAGGTTTGTAACCACCTATGCAAGAGGAAAATCTTGGAAAAACATGAGAGGGCAAATTTTGGGGTACAACAGCTGCCCCTGTTCAATCTTCTTAAACCTGAGGATGTAGATTGGATGGTCCGCCTTTCGTGACCGGAAGGTGGAAGATGATTGAACACTAAAGTGCCCAGAAATTCGCACTCGTCTGAGATGATACTTGACTGTGTAGATGGTATTGGGAATGGACATATAGATGCCATTTGGAGAAGATGATTGAAGATCGTCAGAGGCGGGCTTAAAGATGCCATCCAGAGAATATGATGGAGATTCGTCGGAGATGGGCTTAAAGATGCCATCCAGAGAATATGATGAAGAGTCGTCGAAGATGGGCTTAAAGATGCCATCTAGAACAATGTTAATTCCATGAAATATTCCTTTGTGGGAATTCCTATTCCTGTTGTTGAGGAGGACTACGCTGAGGAATGTTAGTTTCTGTTTTGGGGAATAGAGTTTAGGAGCTTCAGTTGTCCATTACTCTACTAGGGAATCATCTCTTGATTGAAGAGACGGAAGTGAACTGCTATCTGGTCGGGATCCAGGCTTTACAGTGACTTGTTGAGGATAATAAGGCTGACTGCTATCTGGTCGTATTCCAGGCTTCACAATGACTTACTGGGGAGATGAGATTAAACTGTTATCTGGTCAGTATCCAGGATTCACATTGTCTTGAATTGTTGACTGACTATTATCCGGTCAGTTTCCGGGCTTCATAGCTTTTTTAACTGGAATAGAAATCTTAGTATCAACTTGACTAGACCAGAGAAAGGTCTCGAGTTGTCTTCAATTTGGATAGAAATCTTAGTATCGATTTGACTAAACCAGAGGAAGGCCTTGAATTAACATTGACTGACATAGTAATCAGGAGAATCTTAGTATCGATTCAACTGACCCAGACGAAAGTCTTGGAATATCTTCCACTGGAATGGTAATCAGAGAGGTCTTAGTGTCGACCTGTTTGATCAAGGGAAAATCTTGGGTTAACTTTGACTGGCATAGTAATCAGGAGAATCTTAGTATCGATTCAACTGACCCAGACGATAGTCTTGGAATATCTTCAACTGGAATAGTAATCAGAGAGATCTTAGTGTCGACCTGTCTGACCCAGGGAAAATCTTGGGTTAGCTTTGACTGGCTAGTAATCAGGAGAATCTTAGTAGCGATTCAACTGACCCAGACAAAAGTCTTGTAGTATCTTCAACTGGCATAGTAATCAGAGAGATCTTAGTGTCAACCTGTCTGACCCAAGGAAAATCTTGGGTTAACTTTTACTGGCATATTAATTAGGAGAATCTTAGTAGCGATTCAACTGACCCAGACGAAAGTATTGGAATATCTTCCACTGGAATGGTAATCAGAGAGACCTTAGTGTCAACCTGTCTGACCCAGGGAAAATCTTGGGTTAACTTTGACTAGCATAATAATCAGGAGAATCTTAGTAGCGATTTAACTGACTCAGACGAAAGTCTTGGAACTTCTACCACTAGAATGGTAATCAGAGAGATCTTAGTGTCGACCTGTCTGACCCAGGGAAAATCTTGTGAGGACATCCTTTTGAGGAAATTCCTGGAATAGCCCTTGGTTAGACGTAGATTGTTGCTTTGATCTTTTCCCTGAAAGGTAAAGGGTTAGTCGCATGCAATGTCATGATGTATGAAATGCATTGTGATGATGTTCTAAAAATAAATGGGATTGTGTTGTATGAAATATGTATGCGCATGCCATGATGTATGAATATGGGATGCTATTACGGTATTTATTAGTCGGGGAAAATAAATCTCGGACTATTACTGAAGATTATTGGGAATTTGAATTCTTAATTTTCATTGGGAATGGTGAATGGAGATGACTATGTTGGGTATTTACTCCTTTCTGTTTACGAATATCCTTCCGGGAGAGACTCTTCCTGAGAATAACTCTGCGTGGGAATAACTCTATTTGAGAGAGGAGACGCCTTGCTGGAAGATTTTGTCGATTCGGAGAAATAAACTCCGATGGGGGATGAACTTCCGTAGCTGGAGGAATAAACTCTGTTGGGGATTGAGCTTCCATATTCAGAGAATTAAACTCTGCTTGGGAGGAGATTCCGCAGTCAGAGAAATAAACTCTGCTCTTGAGAAAGCTTTATAAACCGTTTGCGATTATAAAACTTGGCTGGGGAATATATATATCGACTCTCTGAAGGAACTTTGCTGGGGAAAGTAACTCCTGTTTGGGGAAGCAGAGATCAAAACTTTTGGTTGCCTCTACTTTATGGGGAACATAGACGTCTTCGTCTCAAAACTGTCTCTGCCACTATACCTGCTGGAGGAAGTAAATTGTCGGGATTGAAATGGTTTTATAGACTTTGCCACGTTCCGTAAGTCATGAGCAACTACCCTTCTGTTTCTTATGCAAATATTTGTGAATAGAAATCATATTCAAATGCATATGTCAAGAATAAGTCATTGGACATTTTTTCAAAACAAACAGGAAAGAGAAACAAAGAAAAGCAAACAGTTTTGTACTTCCAAAGAAACGATTTGTATTGATTTCTGAAGTTCTCCTATAACAGGCGTTGTGTACAAAGAGGTTGACGTTCTAGTAGGAGAACACCTCTGTGAGTGTGAAGACTATACAAATTAGTGTACAAAGAGAAGAAAACAGCTATGTGTAATAATCCCATTGAGTTCCAATTCTGCTATTGCCGCTATGTATTCGAGCGTCTCAATGCTTTGGGACTTGTCCGAAGCTGACTGGATTGATCAGTTCCGTTTGAGCTTGATAGTTGATACTGAAGTCTGGTCGCAAGGTGATCCAATGGGACATAGTGATATGCTTCAAATCCCTAACTTTTACCTGGACCGCCCTTTCGGGTTTTCAGTCCACCGGGATACCCTTTTTTTTCCCAAGCCGCCTTTTCAGGTTTTTGGCTTGCCGGGTGTACAGATATTTATTGTTTTCATCCCTAATTTTTGCCCGAACCCTTTGGTTCGTCAGGATGCCCTTATTTTTTCCTAGGCCAGTCAACCTAGCGGGTCTTATTCATGTGTAGTATCTTTTCACTATGTCCGCATTAACAGGGTCAGGAAGGTCGTCACCATCCATGGTGGTCAAAATCACGACTCCTCTTGAAAATATGCTTTTGATCACAAATGGCCCTTCGTATGTGGGGGTCCATTTGCCCTTGGGATCACCTTGCGGCAATATGATGCGCTTGATCACTAGATCCCTGACTTGATATACTTGGCGTCTGACCTTTTTGTTGAAAGCCTTGATCATACATTTTTGATACATTTGACCATGACAAACAGCAGTAAGCCTTTTCTCATCGATCAGATTCAGTTGATCAAGTCGATTCTGGATCCAATCGTCTTCATTCAAACCCGAATCCTTCATGATTCTCAGAGAAGGGATCTGGACCTCAATAGGCATGACAACCTCCATACCATATACCAGAGAGTAGGGTGTTTCCCCTGTCGACGTTCGTGTGGAGGTGCGATACCCATGAAGAGAAAATGGTAACATCTCATGCCAGTCTTTGTATGTCACTGTCATCTTCTGTATGATTTTCTTGATGTTCTTGTTAGCAGCCTCCACGGTGCCATTCATCTTCAGCTGGTAAGGGGAAGAATTATGATGCTGGATCTTGAACTGTTTACAGAGTTTGATGATTATTGTGTTGTTGAGATTTGTACCATTGTCAGTGATGATTCTCTCTGGAACACCGCACTGACAAATCAGGTTATGCTTGATAAATTGCGCCACAATGTTCTTGGTAACAGTAGCAAAAGAGGCAGCTTCAACCCACTTCGTGAAATAATCAATGGCCACCGGGATAAAGCGATGCCCGTTGGAAGCGGTAGGTCTAATCTCCCCGATCATGTCAATGCCCCACATTGCAAAGGGCCAAGGAGTCGTCAAGACGTTCAAAGGAACCAGAGGTACATGCACCTTATCGGCATAGACTGGCATTTATGACAAGTACGAGAATGCTGATAGCAGTCCGCTTCCATAGTGGACCAATAGTATCCTTCCCGTAGGATCTTTTTGGCCATGGTATGTCCACTAGAATGGGTTCCAAAGGCGCCTTCGTGTAAATCTGTCATAATCCTCTCTACTTCGCTCTTGTCTACGCACCGAAGTAAAGTAGAGTCATGGTTGCGCTTGTAGAGGATTCCATTAATGAGGAAGAACTTTGCGGCGAACCTTCTCAGAAACTTCTTATCATTGACAGATGCCCTCTCGGTATATTCTTGAACCTCGAGATACCTTTTCACTTCATGAAACCATGGTTTGTATGCTACTCCTTCAGTGTCGACCTCGTAGCAGTATGCTAGTTCATCCAACCTCTCGATGGTAATTTGGGGAGCCTCATTGTCCCACTTGACCTTGAACATAGATGACATGGTAGCTAGCACGTCCGCTAACTGATTCTCTTCTCGTGGAAAATGTTCAAAGGTGACCTCTTCAAAGTGTGGAAGCAATGTCAGCACGTGCTCTTTATACGGGATGAGATTCGGGTGCTTCGTGTCCCACTCGCTTTTGATTTGACTTATTACCAAGGCTGAATCCCTGAAAATGCTCAGGAACTTGTTCCTCAGGTCAATAGAAGCTTTGAGAACTATGATGCACGCTTCATATTCTGCCATATTGTTGGTACAGTTGAAACATAATTTGGCGATGAAAGGAGTATGACAACCTTCAGGAGATATAATTAAAACACCAATACCATTACCGAGTGCATTCGAGGCTCCATAAAAAACCATAATCAATCGGGATCCTTCTTCAGGTCCTTCATCCGGTCTAGGTTCTTCATAGTCAGTCACTAGCATAATATTCTCATCCAGGAACTCAAAATTCATGGACTGGTAGTCATCACAGCCTGATGAGCCAAATGATCAGCTAGTACACTTCCCTTGATTGCTTTCTAGGTCGTGTATTGGATATCATATTCGGTCAAGATCATTTGACGTCTTTCTATTCTTCCGGAGTGTGCAGGCTTCTCGAAGACGTACTTGACCGAATCCATCTTAGATATCAACAAAGTAGTGTGGGTCAACATATACTATCTCAGTCGGCGAGAAGCCCATGCCAAAGTGCAGCAAGTTTTCTCGAGCAGTGAGTATCTTGTTTCACTGTCGGTAAACTTTTTGCTAAGGTAGTATATTGCATGCTCTTTTCGACCAGACTCGTTATACTGCCCTAGCACATACCCCATTGAATTATCTAGCACTGTCAAGTACATTATCAAAGGTCTTCCTTCAATCGGAGGCATCCGAATTGGTGGTTCTTGAAGGTATTCCATGATTCTTTCGAAGGTAGTATGGCATTTGTCATTCCATTTTACCATTTGATCTTTCTTCAAGAGCTTGAAGATTGACCCACAAGTAGCAGTTAACTGGGAAATGAACCTGGAAATGTAATATAGTCGTCCCAAAAAGCCCGTGACCTCCTTCTCAGTGCGAGGAGCCGACATCTCTTGTATAGCCTTTACTTTTGTAGGGTCTACCTGAATTCCCTTGTCGCTGACAATGAAACCTAGAAGTTTACCAGACCTTACCCCAAAGGTGCACTTGTTTGGATTCAGCCTCAGCTTGTACATCTTCAACCTATTAAACAACTTTTGTAAATGATCAAGGTGCTCTTCCTCAGTTTGAGACATGGCTATCATGTCATACACATATACCTCTATCTCATGGTGAATCATGTCATGAAATAAGGTGACCATGGCTCGCTGATAGGTTGCCCTGACATTTTTTAATCCAAACGACATCACTTTGTAGCAGAAAGTGCCCATTGCATGACGAAGGTTGTCTTGTCCATATCTTTGGGTGCCATCTTGATCTGATTGTAACCAGAGAAACCACCCATGAAGGAAAAGATCTTGTGTTGCACGATTTTGTCAACCAGAACATCGATGTGGGGGAGCGGAAAGTCATCTTTGGGGCTTGCCCTATTCAGATCTCTATAATCCACACACATTCGTACCTTACCGTCCTTTTTAAGCATCGAAACCACGTTGGAAACCCATTGGGGATAAGGGGTAACGACTAAGAAACCAGCATTGAACTGCTTCATAACCTCTGATTTGATCTTCTCTAACATTTCAGGGCGCATGCGACAGACCTTCTAATTTACCGGAGGGCAATCTTCTTTAGTTGGAAGATAGTGAACCACAATATCTGTATCCAGTCCTGGCATGTCTTCATATGACCAGGAAAAGATCTCAAAATAGTCATGAAACATTTGTATCAACCGTTGTTTGACATTAAGCCCCAAATTTGCACCGATCTTGACTTCTTTTCTGTCTACCTCTGTGCCCAATTTTATTGTCTCAACTGGCTCTTCATGAGGCTGTATAGCCCTTTCTTCCTGCTGTAACATCCTAGCAAGTTCTCCAGGTACCTTACAATCTTCCTCACCTTCGTCCTGTGCTTGGTTGATCGAATTTTCAAAGTCATAACTGGCAGTAGCAGAACTGTTATCAATAGGATCCAGAGTGGACATGGATCTGCAGTTTGATACGTGAGTGTGTGTAAGAGCATATGTGTATAGACAAAGTAAAAGTAGAAAAGAAAAACATATAGCGTAAAATTTGTATGCATAAAACATCCAATGCTTTATTAATTCCATATGATAATAGAACATGATAACCCTCACAAATAAACCGATGTGCCCCGGGTAAGACACACGGCTATAAAGTTATATTATTTATTACATATTCAAAAACACAAGAAAGACAATTACTTCTGAACAAAAGTAATCGGTACAAAATCCCTTTTCGTCCAGTTACTGGGTCCACCATTGGTAGTAGGGAAGATCCAGCTATCCATGTCATTGTCACCATCTCCGTCTTCTAAAGCGTTGACCCCATGATTGCTGATGCATAGGGGAGGTCTTCCAGCACGAGCACGTGGAATAACCCTTTAAGCCCCTGAAGAGAAACCCAAACCAAATTTATCAGACCTGTATGGAAAATCAGGGAGCTGACCCCAGATGGTAGACCCATCTTCTTCGACAACCACTTTTGCATCCTTGAGAGAAGCCATCTTCAAGGGAGGTCTGGTGATCTTCGGTGTATTGGAAATTGTTTCAGTTGCAGCCAGAGTCTGAGGTACCTCTTCGAAATTTTTCATGAAGTCTCAATGAACTCACCATCCATTTCCACATATCTGAAGGAATTCAGGTGACTGACCATGTATTCTTCTTCCCCGTGTACAATGACAATTCTCTCTTTGACTGGGTATTTCATCATCTGATGCAGAGTGGACGTAATAGCTCCATCCCCATGTATCCAAGAGAGACCCAATAAACAAGAATAGGATGGTCTGATGTCCATCACTTAGAAGGTAGAGTCGAAAGTATGAGAACCAACCTTGATAGGAACATCCACCTCCCTGTGCACCATTCTCTTTGAACTGTAAAAAGCCTTCACTACAATATTGCTAGGCTTCAAGGTCAAACCTTCATAGTCTAGTCTACCCAGACTGTTCTTAGGCAGCACATTCAATGATGAACCAGTATCTACAAGGACATGGCCAAAGCAGTGCCCTTGCATTCGACAGAGACATGCAACGCATCATTGTGATTCCTCCCTCTAGGAGTCAAATCAGCATCAGTAAAGCCCAAATCGTTATCAAACCATCAAACTAGCCACACAATCTTTGAATTGGTCAGCAGAGGTTTCCTGGGGCACATGGGCAGTTTTCAGGAATTTCACCAAAGCCTTCGCATGAGCTTTGGAGCACAACAACAAGGCTAGCATAAAGATCTTTGAAGGGGTCCGCCCCAGCTGTTCGACCATGTTGTAGTAGCTTTTCTTGATAATTTTCAAAATTTCTTCCATTTCTTGCTCGGAAGCCTCTGGGATAGATACTGAATGTGCCTTCGTCTGGACAGGCTCAAATAATATGTCTTTTCCCCGAGTCTTGGTCGACTCGATGATAGGGGTGTCAGCAGGGGTAATTAGAGGGATTGTAGTAGTGGTATAAGCAGGAATGAAAGTAGGAATGATCACAGGACTAGTAACAACTTTTGGAGGAGAAATCTAAGGGGAGAACACTCTTCCACTTCTGGTTATTTTACTGCTTCCCACAATGTTGCCAATGTCGGTGTCAGCCTTCTCGAAAACCTGGTCTTCATCATCCAACCAATCTTGATTGACGCCGTGGTAGTAGACGTCACCCCCATAGTTCCAAGGAACAATTTTATCTGAGGAGTATGGGATTGGCCCAGGCACATTAATTATCAGTGGAGTAACCTTCGGAACATATGTAATCTTGATGGGTCTTGTGGTGGAGACCCTGGGAGGATTGGCGGAAATGGTTATTATTGAAACATCTCTTTAAGAAATAGTCGGGACGGGATTCTTCTCAATCAAAATCTCTCTATCATCCATCAGGCGCTGAACACTTGCCTTCAACAAATGACAACCAGTCGGTAGAGATAAATAGAAGTGGAAACCTTCACCACAACCCATAAATAAACCAGCCTTCAATAAGTTCCACTTAACAGTCAAGAAAGGAGTAACAAGCTCTTCAACAGTAGTAACAAACATATCATCTTCAATAGCGTTAACACCATGGCCGTGCTTGGGCATAGGAGCAGTGTTAACATTTGGAATTTCAGGGGCGTCAAACTCAATTTCCTTCGCTTCGATAAGGTCTTGTACCCTGTTTTTCAAAACCCAGCAGTCGTTTGTATCATGACCTGGACTTTCTGAATGATAAGCACAGCGGGCATTTGGATTGTAGCCGGGAGAGGTAGTGTTGGGATTCTTTGGCGCTTCCCGCAGGGTTACCAGATTAGATTTCAAAAAATGAGGCAAAACTTGGGATAAAGTCATATTTATCAGGGTGAACTTTCTTACTGGCCTTTCTGTTCTCTGCTGATTATTCATCTGTTGAGTGTGTCCAGGCTTAGGGATCATGACAGCCCCTACCGTTGGATGGCGTTCGGTTCTATCCTGACTCCTTTGATTGTACATAACATTAACCTCTTTCTTCCCAGTAAATGGCTTCTTTACTGTATTGGAGGATGCACTCTTCTGGATCTTACGACTTTTAATTCCAGCTTCCACTCTTTCCCCTGTCAAGATTAATTCTGTAAAGCCGGCCGAGGAACTTCCAATTAGGTGATTAAAGAATGGACTAGACAGGGTACCTTGAAACATATCCACTAGCTCCCTATCAGACAGGGGGGGGGGGGGGGGCTGGACTCTTCCTTCTAAGTCCCTCCATTTCTGAGCGTAGTCTTTGAAGCCCTTGCTGGAACCCATAGCCATACTTTGGAGTTGAGTACGGGTGGGAGCAAGGTCTGCATTATACTGATACTGCTTATAGAAAGTAGCAGCCAGGTCTTTCCAATTATGGATGTTGGTCCTCTCCAGCTGATAAAACCAATCTAACTGAGTTCCAAATAGACTATCCTGAAAGAAGTGGACCCATAAGTCTCTGTCAGCAGTGTGAGGCTGTATCTTTCTCACATAAGATCGGAGGTGCACCTTGGGACATGAAACCCCATCGTACTTGGCAAACACTAGAACCTTGAACTTTGGCGGAATGACAATCCCAGACACCAAACCCAGCTCTTCAAAGTCAAGCCCAGGCACTTTCTGAATCTCCATTGCACTCAAACGCTCTTCCAGTTGTTTGTACTTTTCGTCGGCCGGAGGATACTGCTCTTCATTGTAATCAGTCTCATTATCAGATTCCCCCGGACTAGGGTCTTCCTATCTTGTCTCACCCTCTTGTTTATCTCCTTCTTTAAATGAAGATGTCATATCAACCACTTGCTTTAACAGTCCCTTGAATCTCCTTCCCAGATTTACCACACCAGCTGTCCTCCTTGGCTTCTTAGTCTTGTCTTTAACAATCAGGGCTTTCAGTTCCTCCTGCCCTTTGGCTAGAGCCATGATCATCTGTTGAAACTGGGCATTTTGAGTTTGTAGATCCTTCATTGTCTGTTAGATAGCCATTTCATTATGGCTGAAATAAACAGCGAAGAGGATGAGAAACATGCTATGAAACCTATTTATGCAATGATATGTATGACATGTGTATGCAATGAAAGTTCACAAAACTAAGAAAAAATTAAGTTTCAACATGGGCGCTTAAACTTCAAGAGGGTATTTACCTATAAACCCCATGCAAGCCTAAACCTAAGGTATTGTGTGCTTTGCTTGTGTGTGATTAATTTACTTAAACATGACATCATGCATCATAAACATTCATTCTTCTTTACACTAACCATTTCAAGGATTGGGGGAATTTATCTTTGTTCTGTTTTGCAGATCATGCCTTCCGCTCGTAGAAATACCATCCGAATCAGCTTTATGAGAATACCTCTTCAACTCAAAGAGCTAGTATCAAGGGTTTCTGAGACTTCTTAATTCACCAAGAACCATGGCCGGCTCCTTAATCTGGTTACCTCAGGTTTTGATGAGAAGATGATGAGTGTGTTCTTTCAGTTCTTTGACCCTCAACATCATTGCTTCACCTTTCCAGACTATCAGTTGGTACCCACCATGGAAGAGTTCTCTCAGATATTGGGTATACCTATTTTGGATCAGTTGCCTTTCACCGGCTTGGAAGAAGCTCCAAAGCCAGAGGTCATTGCAGAAGCTTTACACCTAAAACGGTCCGACGTTGTATCTAACTGGGAAATAAGAAGTGGAGTTAAGGGTTTTCTAGCCAAGTTCTTAATAGAGAAGGGTCAGCTGTTTTTGGGATGATTTGGACTTCCAGGATGTTGAGGAGGTCTTGGCCCTTCTCATATATGGGTTAGTACTGTTTCCTAATCCGAACTTACTCATAGATGTGAATGCTATCAAGGTCTCCCTTTCTCACAACCATGTGCCCACTTTACCCGAAGATATCTTGCATACCTTCCACACTCGTACCACAAAGAAAAGAGGGATTCTTATGTGTTGTGTGCCATTGATTTCTAGGTGGTTTATTTCTCACCTCCCCAAAACAGTCCTGAAGAATGAAGAAGGTTTGGGCTGGTCGCAAAGGATAATGTCACTTTCTCACATGGATATTCTCTGGTATTCCCGATCTATGGGAGATATTTCTATTATTGACCGCTGCGGGGAATTCCCTAATGTCCCACTACTTGGCATTAGGGGAGACATAACCTATAATCCTTCTCTGGCTCTGTGACAATTTGGTTACGCTCGAAGGGATGATCCTCACGAGATGCTTATCCAGGGAATTGTGTTTAACTATGAAGATGATGTTCAAGGGTATCGCCAGAGGTTCATATGAGCTTGGGGCATGGTAAACAGATTTGACGTCAAGACTTTGGGGCCGAAGACTTCCATTCTTATGGAACCTTATCTCCAATGGGTACGAGATCGTGCTCGAAATATTATGATGTCATATGTATCCATCTTACCAGTGATTGTGGAGCCCATTACTGAAGGGGATATTCCTTATACGGTTCTTCATCCTGATATGCCCACTGATCTTGAGGAATTACAGAGATCCTGGTTTCAACTGAAGAAAGAGCGGGATACCTATAGAGACCATTTCTATGCCCATGAGAAGAAAGTTTTAGAGCTCACGAAGAAACTTCATGAGGAAAGAAGCCTTAATGTCTATCTCAGCGTGAAGAGGAAGCGCCCATGGGAAACCTGATTTTTTTTAGTTTTGTGAACTTTCAATTGAAACGCCTAAAAGGAAATTGTATTTTGAATAGAAATCATATTCAAATGAATATGTCAAGAATAAGTCATTGGACGTTTTTTCAAAACAAATAGGAAAGAGAAAAAAAGAAAAGCAAACAGTTTTGTACTTCCAAAGAAACGATTTGTATTGATTTCTGAAGTTCGCCTATAACAGGCGTTGTGTACAAAGAGGCTGACGTTCTAGTAGGAGAACGCTGTCGTGAGCGTGAATACTATACAAAGTAGTGTACAAAGAGAAGAAAACAACTATGTGTAATAATCCCATTGAGTTTCAATTCTTCTATTGCCTCTATGTATTCAAGCGTCTCATCGCGTTGCTACTTGTTCAAAGTTGACTGGATTGATCAGTGCCGTTTGAGCTTGATAGTTGATATTTAAGTCTGGTCACAAGGTGATCCAATGGGACATAGTAATATGCTTCAAATCCATAACTTTTGCCTGGACCGCCCTTTCGTGTTTTCAGTCCACCGGGATACCCTTTTTTACCCAAGCCGCCTTTTCAGGTTTTCGACTTGCCAGGTGTACAGATATTTTTTGTTTTCAATCCTAATTTTTGCCCAAAACCTTTTGTTTCGCTGGGATGCCCTTATTTTTTCCTAGGCCAGTCAACCTAGCGGGTCTTATTCATGCATAGTATCTTTTTACTATGTCCACATTAATAGGGCGAGTCCATTTTCCCCTGGGATCACCTTACAGCAGTATGATGCGCTTGATCACTAGATCCCCGACTTGATATACTTGGCATCTGACCTTTTTGGTGAAAGCCTTGATCATCCTTTTAATACATTTGACAATGACAGACAGCAGTAAGCTTTTTCTCATCGATCAGATTCAGTTGATCAAGTCGAGTCTAGATCTAATCGTCTTCATTCAAACTCACATCCTTCATGATTCTCAGAGAAGGGATCTGGACCTCAATAGGCAGGACAACCTCCATACCATATACCAAAGAGTAGGGTGTTTCCCCTGTCGATGTTCGTGCGAAGGTGCGGTACCCATGAAGAGAAAATTGTAACATCTCATGCCAGTCTTTGTATGTCACTGTCATCTTCTGTATGATTTTCTTGATGTTCTTGTTAGCAACCTCCACAGCGCCATTCATCTTCGGCCGGTAAGGGGAAGAATTATGATGTTGGATCTTGAACTGTTTACAGAGTTTGGTGATCATTGTGTTGTTGAGATTTGTACCATTGTCAGTGATGATTCTCTCTGGCACACCGTACCAACAAATCAGGTTATACTTGGTAAACTGCACCATAACGTTCTTGGTAACAGTAGCAAAAGAGGCAACTTCAACCCACTTCGTGAAATAATCAATGGCCACCAGGATGAAGCGATGCCCGTTGGAAGCGGTAGGTCTAATCTCCCCGATCATGTCAATGCCCCACATTGCGAAGGGCCAAGGAGCCGTCAAGATGTTCAAAGGAATCAGAGGTACATGCACCTTGTCGGTATAGATATGGAATTTGTGACAAGTACGAGAATGCTGATAGCAGTCCGCTTCCATAGTGGACCAATAGTATCCTACCCGCAGGATCTTTTTGGCCACAGTATGTCCACTAGAATGGGTTCCAAAGGCGGTTTCATGTAAATCTGTCATAATCCTCTCTGCTTCGCTCTTGTCTACGCACTGAAGTAAAGTAGAGTCATGGTTGCGCTTGTAGAGGATTCCATTACTGAGGAAGAACTTTGCGGCGAACCTTCTCAGAAACTTCTTATCATTAACAGATGCCCCCTCGGGATATTCTTGAACCTCGAGATACCTTTTCACTTCATGAAACCAGGTTTTGTCTGCTACTTCTTCAGTGTCGATCTCGTAGCAGTATGCTGGTTCATCCAACCTCTCGATGGTAATTCAGGGAGCCTCATTGTCCCACTTGACCTTGAACATAGATGACATGGTAGCTAGCGCGTCCGCTAACTGATTCTCTTCTCGTGGAAAATGTTCAAAGGTGACCGTTTCAAAGTGTGGAAGCAATGTCAACACATGCTCTTTGTACGGGATGAGATTCGGGTGCTTCTTGTCCAACTCGCCTTTGATTTGACTTATTACCAAGGCTGAATCCCTGAAAATGCTCAGTAACTTGATCCTCAGGTCAATAGCAACTTTGAGACCCATGATGCACGCTTCACATTCCGCCATATTGATGGTACAGTTGAAACATTACCTGGCGGTGAAAGGAGTATGACAGCCTTCGGGAGATATAATTACAGCACCAATACCATTTCTAAGTGCGTTCGAGGCTCCGTCAAAAACCATAATCAATCGGGATCCTTCTTCAGATCCTTCATCCGGTCCAGGTTCTTCATAGTCAGTCACTAGAATAATATTCTCATCCGAGAACTCAAAATTCATGGACTCTTAGTCATCCACAGCTTGATGAGCCAAATAATCAGCTAGTACTCTTCCCTTGATTGCTTTCTGGGTCGTGTATTGGATATCATATTCGGTCAAGATCATTTGCCATCTTGCTATTCTTCCGGGGAGTGCGGGCTTCTCGAAGATGTACTTGATCAGATCCATCTTAGATATTAGAAAAGTAGTGTGGGTCAACATATACTATCTCAGTCGGCGAGCAGCCCATGCCAAAGCGCAACAAGTTTTCTCGAGCAGTGAGTATCTTGTTTCACAGTTGGTAAACTTTTTGCTAAGGTAGTATATTGCATGCTCTTTTCGACCAGACTCGTTATGCTTCCCCAGTACACACCCAATTGAATTATCTAGCACTATTAAGTACATTATCAAAGGTCTTCCTTCAATCGGAGGCATCCGAATTGGTGGTTCTTGAAGGTATTCCTTGATTCTTTCGAAGGCAGTCTGGATTTCATCATTCCATTTTACCACTTGATCTTTCTTCAGGAGCTTGAAGATTGGCTCACAAGTAGCAGTTAAATGGGAAATGAACCTGTAAATGTAATTTAGTCGTCCCAAAAAGCTTCTGACCTCCTTATTAGTGTGAGGAGCCGATCTCTTGTATAGCCTTTACTTTTGCAGGGTCTACCTGAATGCCCTTGTCACTGACAATGAAACCTGGCAGTTTACCAGACCTTACCCCGAAGGTGCACTTGTTTGGATTCAGCCTCAACTTGTACGTCTTCAACATATCAGTCAACTTTTGTAAATGATCAAGGTGCTCTTCCTCAGTTTGAGACCTGTCTATCATGTCATCCATTTATACCTCTATCTCATGGTGAATCATGTCATGAAACAAGGCGACCATGGCTCGCTGATAGGTTGCCCCGACATTTTTTAATCCAAACGGCATCACTTTTTAGCAGAAAGTGCCCCATTGCGTGACGAAGGTTGTCTTCTCCATATATTCAGGTGCCATCTTGATCTGATTGTAACCAGAGAAACCATCCATGAAGGAAAAGATCTTGTGTTACGCGGTGTTATAAACCAGAACTTCGATGTGGGGGAGCGGAAAGTCATCTTTGGGGCTTGCCCTGTTCAGATCTATGTAATCCACACACATTCGTACCTTACCGTCCTTTTTAGGCACCCGAATCACGTTGGCAACCCATTGGGGATAAGAGGTAACGGCTAAGAAACCAGCGTTGAACTGCTTCATAACCTCTACTTTGATCTTCTCTGACATTTCAGGGTGCATGCGACAAACCTTCTGCTTTACCGGAGGGAAATCTTCTTTTCTTGGCATACGGTGAGCCACAATATTCGTATCTAGTCCTGGCATGTCTTCATATGACCAGGAAAAGATCTCAACATAGTCATGCAACATTTGTATCAACCGCTATTTGACATTAAGCCCCAGATTTGCACCGATCTTGACTTCTTTTCTGTCTACCTATGTGCCCAAGTTTATTGTCTCAACTGGCTCTTCATGAGGCTTAATAGCCCTTTCTTCCTACTGTAACATCCTTGCAAGTTCTCCAAGTACCTTACAATCTTCCTTACCTTCGTCCTGGGTTTGGTTGATCGGATTTTCAAAGTCATAACTGGAAGTAGCAGAACTATTATCAATGGGATCCAAAGTGGACATGGATCTGCAGTTTGATACGTGAGTGTGTGTAAGAGCGTAGCTGTATAGACAAAGTAAAAGTAGAAAAGAAAAATAGAGAGTGCAAAATTTGTATGCATAAAGCATCCAATGCTTTATTAATGTCATATGATAATAGAACATGATAACCCTAACAAATAAATTGATGTGCCCCGGGTAAGACACACGGCCATAAAGTTATATTGTTTATTACATATCCAAAAAAAAAAAGAAAGACAGTTACTTCTTAACAAAAGTAATCGGTACAAAATCCTTTTCCGTCCAGTTATTGGGTCCACCGTTGGTAGTAGGGAAGATCCAGTTGTCCATGTCATTGTCACCACCTCCGTCTTCTAAAGCATTGAACCCATGATTGTTGATGCGTAGGGGAGGTCTTCCAGCACGAGCGCGTCGAAAAACCCTTTGAGCCCCTGAAGAGAAACCCAAATAAATTTATCAGACTTGTATGGAAAATCAGGGAGCTGACCCCAGATGGTAGACCCACATTCTTCGTCAACCGCTTTTGCATCCTTGAGAGAAGCCATCTTCAAGGGAGGTCTGGTGATCTTCGACGTATTGATAATTGTTTCAGTTGCAGCCAGAGTCTGAGGTACCTCTTCGAAATTCTGGCACGGAGTCTCGATGGACTCACCATCCATTTCCATATATCTGAAGGAATTCAGGTGACTGACCATGTATTCTTCTTCACCGTGTACAGTGACAATTCTCCCTTTGACCGGGTATTTCATCATCTAATGCAGAGTGGATGTAACAGCTCCAACCCCATGTATCCAAGGGCGGCCCAATAAACAAGAATAGGATGGTCTGATGTCCATCACGTAGAAGGTAGAGTCAAAAGTCTGAGAACAAACCTTGATAGGGACGTCCACCTCCCCGTGCACTATTCTCTTTGAACCGTTAAAAGCCCTCACTACAATATTGCTAGGCTTCAAGGTCAAACCTTCGCAGTCTAGTCTATCCAGAGCGTTCTTAGGAAGCACATTAAACGATGAACCAGTATCTACAAGGACATGGGCCAAAGTAGTTCCCTTGCATTCGATAGAGACATGCAACACATCATTGTGCTTCCTCCCTCTAGGAGTCAAATCAGAATCAGAAAAGCCCAAATCGTTATCAAACCATCAAACTAGCCACACAATCTTCGAATTGGTCAGCAGAGGTTTCCTGGGGAACATTGGCAGTTTTCTGGAATTTCAACAAAGCCTTCGCATGAGCTTCAGAGCACAATAACAAGGCTAGCATAGAGATATTTGAAGGGGTCTGCCCCAGCTGTTCGACCATGTTGTAGTCGCTTTTCTTGATAATTTTCAAAATTTCTTCCATTTCTTGCTTGGAAGCCTCTGGGATAGATATTGAATGTGCCTTCGTCTGGACAGGCTCAAACAATATGTGTTTGCCCTGAGTCTCGGTCGACTCGGTGATAGGGGTGTCAGTAGGGGTAATCACAGGGATTGTAGTAGTGGTATCAGCAGGAATGAAAGTAGGAATGATCACAAGACCAGTAGCAGCTTTCGAAGGAGAAATCTCAAGGGAGAACACTCTACCACTTCTGGTTATTTTGCTGGTTCCCACAATGTTTCCAATATCGGGGTCAGCCTTCTCGGAAACCTGGTCTTTATTAGCCAACCAATCTTGCTTGACGCCGTGGTAGTAGACGTCACCCCCATAGTTCCAAGGAACAGTTTTATTTGAGGAGTATGGGATTAGCCCAGGCACAGTAATTATCAGCGGAGTAACCTTCGGAACAGATGTAATCCTGACGGGTCTTTTGGTGGAGACACTAGGAGGATTGGAGGAAATGGTTATTATTGAAACATCTCTACAAGAAATAGTTGGGATGGGATTCTTCTCAATCAAAATCACTCTATCATCCATCAGGCGCTGAACACCTGCCTTCAACAAATGACAACCAGTCGGTAGAGATAAACAAAAGTGGCAACCTTGGCCACAGCCCGGAAATAAACCGACCTTCAATAAGTTCCACTTAACGGTCAAGAAAGGAGTAACAAGGTCTTCAATAGTAGTAACAAACATATCATCTTCAATAGTGTTAACACCACGGCCATGCTTGGGCATAGGAGCGGTGATAACATTTGGAATTTCAGGGGCGTCAAACTCAATTTCCTTCGCCTCGATAAGGTCTTGTACCATGTTTTTCAAAACCCAACAGTCGTTTGTATCATGACCTGGACTTTCCGAATGATAAGCACAACGTGCATTTGGATTGTAGCGGGGAGAGGTAGTGTTGGGATTCTTTGGCGCTTCCCGCAGGGTTACTAGATTAGATTTCAACAAATGAGGCAAAACTTGGGATAAAGTCATATTTATCCGAGTGAACTGTCTTACCGGACTTTCTGTTATCTGCTGATTATTCCTCTATTGAAGGGTGTAGGATTAGGGATCATGATATCCCCTACCGTTGGATGGAGTTTGGTTCTGTCCTGACTCCTTTGATTGTACACAGCACTAACCTCTTTCTTCCCAACAAATGGCTTCTTTACTGTATTGGAGGATGCACTCTTCTGGATCTTACATCTTTTAATTCCATCTTCCACTCTTTCCCCTGTCAAGATTAATTCAGTAAAGCCGACTGAGGAACTTCCAATTAGGTGATTAAAGAATGGACCAGACAGGGTACCCAAAAACATATCCACTAACTCCCTATCAGACAGGGGAGGCTGGACTCTTCCTGCTAAGTCCCTCCACTTCTGAGCGTAGTCTTTGAAGCCCTCGCTGGAACCCATAACCATACTTTGGAGTTGAGTATGGGTGGGAGCAAGGTCTGCATTGTACTGATACTGCTTATAGAAAGCAGCGGCCAGGTCTTGCCAATTATGGATGTTGGTCCTCTCCAGCTGATAAAACCAATCTAACTGAGTTCCGGATAGACTATCCTGAAAGAAGTGGACCCATAAGTCTCTGTCAGCAGTGTGAGGCTGTATCTTTCTCACATAAGATCGGAGGTGCATCTTGGGACATGAAACCCCATCGTACTTGACAAACACTGGCACCTTGAACTTTGGCAGAATGACAATCCCAGATACCAAACCTAACTCTTCAATGTCCAGCCCAGGCACTTTCTGAATCTCCATTGCACTCATACGCTCTTCCAGCTATTTGTACTTTTCGTCGGCCACAGGATTCTATTCTTCATTGTAATCAGTCTCATTATCAGATTACCCCAGACTAGGGCCTTCCTCTCTTGTCTCACCTTCTTGGTTTCTCCTTCTTTGGATGAAGATGACAGATCAACAACTTGCTTTAACAGTCCCTTGAATCTCCTTCCCAGATTTACCACACTAGCTGTCCTCCTTGGCTTCTTAGTATTATCTTTAACAATCAGGGCTTTCAGTTCCTCCTGCCCTTTGGCTAGAGCCATGATCATCTATTGAAACTAGGCATTTTGAGTTTGTTGATCCTTCATTGCCTGTTCGAGAGCCATTTCTTTACGGCTGAAATAAACAGCAAAGAGGATGATAAACCTGCTATGAAACCTGTTTATGCAATGATATGTATGACATGTGAATGCAATGATTTTAAGGATTTCGGGAAATTTAAATTTGCGAACCAAAATGAAACAAAGATTTTATTAGTAGAATTCAAAATACAATTTCCTTTTAGGCGTTTCAATTGAAAGTTCACAAAACTAAAAAAATCAGGTTTCCCATGGGCGTTTCCTCTTCGCGCCGAGATAAACATTAAGGCTTCTTTCCTCATGAAGTTTCTTCTTAAGCTCTAAAACTTTCTTCTCATGGGCATAGAAATGGTCTCTATAAGTATCCTGCTCTTTCTTCAGTTGAATCCAGGATCTTTGTAATTCCTCAAGATCAGTGAGCATATCAGGATGAAGAACTGTATAGGGAATATCCCCTTCAGTAATGGGCTCTACAATTACTGGTAAGATGGCTACATACGGAATCATAAGATTCTGAGCACGAGCTTATACCCATTGGAGATAAGGTTCCATAGGAATGGAATTCTTCGGCCCCAAAGTCTTGACGTCAAATCAAGCTCGTATGAACCTCTGGCGATACCCTTAAACATCATCTTCATAGTTAAACACAATGCCCTAGATAAGCATCTCGTGAGGACCATCCCTTTGAGCATAACCAAATTGTCACAGAGCCATAGAAGGATTATAGGTTATGCCTCCCCTAATGCCAAGTAGTGGGACATTAGGGAATTCCCCGCAGCGGTCAATAATTGAAATATGTCCCATAGATCGGGAATACCAGAGAATATCCGTGTGAGAAAGTGACATTATCCTTTGCGACCAGCCCAAACCTTCTTCATTCTTCAGGACTATTTTGGGGAGGTGAGAAATAAACCACCTCGAAAGCAATGGCACACAGCACATAAGAATCCCTCTTTTCTTTGTGGTACGAGTGTGGAAGGTATGCAAGATATCTCCGAGTAAAGTGGGAACATGTTTGCGAGAAAGGAAGACCTTGATAGCGTTCACATCTATGAGTAAGTCCAGATTAGGGAACAGTACTAACCCATAGATTAGAAGGGCCAAGACCTCCTCAAAAGCCTAGAAGTCCAAATTATCCCAAAATAGCTGAGCCTTTTCTATTAGGAACTTGGATAGAAAAACCTTAACTCCACTTCTTATTTCCCAGTTAGATACAATGTCGGACCGTTTCAGGTGTAAAGCTGCTACAATAACCTCTGGCTTCAGAGCTTCTTCCAAGTCGGTGAAAGGCAACTGATCCAAAATAGGTATACCTATCTGAGAGAACTCTTCCATGATGGGTACCAACTGATAGTCTGGAAAGGTGAAGCAATAATGCTTAGGGTCAAAGTACTGAAAGAACACACTCATCATCTTCTCATCAAAACCTGAGGTAACCAGATTGAGGAGCCGACCATGGTTCTTGGTGAATGAAGAAGTCTCAGAAACCCTGGATACTAGCTCTTTGAGTTGAAGAGGTATTCTCGCAAAGCTGATTCAGATGGTATTTCTACGAGCGGAAGCCATTATCTGCAAAACAGAACAAAGATAAATTCCCCTAATCCTTGAAATGGTTAGTGTAATGAAGAATGAATGTTTATGATGCATGATGTCATATTTAAGCAAATTAATCATACACAAACAAAGCATACAAGACCTTAGGTTTAGGATTGCATGGGGTTTATAGGTAAATACCCTCTTGAAGTTTAGTTGGTTTCAAACCTGTCCTAGAAATAGTAATCGGGTTCTAAGGAGTCTCAATATCACAGATCTTTATTTATCGGCATTATTTCAGTTTAGCAATATTTTCTTGCGACCAAAACATCCCGAAAGTCCAATCTCAATGAGTGTAGTATTGAGTATCAACCAATTCCCAGCTTTACACCGAGACCGGCTATCTCACTACTTTCTAATGGCCAAGTTTGTTCAACTAAGGTTCTAAGGTTCGTTAGTGCTTCTCGACACCACACGACGGCCCCGTATTCTCCTCGATTCGAAACAAGGGATACTGATACCAACCAAAGTGTCACACCAACACAACCATCGCTTCAACCATATCGGTCTACGCCGTACAGTCTCCACGATCTATTGCTGTTTACCTAAAAAGTGTCCCCAGATCCGGGTATAGGATCTATACAAGAATACCCCAACAAACCCTCAAAGATAAAGAAGTCAAAGCAAACAAAGAAATCAATTTTAAAATGATATAGACCCTAAGGTAAACCCCACTTTATAATTGTCCCCAGCAGAGTAGCCAATTTTGTGATATAGTGGCAGAACTGACTGTTAATACTGGTTTTGCATTTTGTATTCGCAAATATCGCGGTAAGCAAGAGTCGCCACCGACTTTTTTTTTCCAATAAAGGAAAGGGTGAAAAGAACAGAAAAAGACATTTTTCGAGTTTCTGAGTAAGGGGGTAGATTATGGAAAGGGAAGGTGTTAGCAACCTTTCCATCCATGGTTTTCCATGGGATCTTAGGTATTTGTTCATTTTTGAAATTTCTTTCGTGTTTGTGTGGAAAAGTTTTGAAAATGCCTTAGTGTGGAGATTCACTTTATGGTAACTCTTGTATCAGTCCTCAAGAGTGTGATAAAGAGTTTTGAAAACTTTCTTTGAAAAGTGTTTGAAAGTGTGGTGTGAAAATTTGTTTGAGCATGTACCTAACAATTATCTACCTACTCGAAAAAGACTGTTCTTTTCCTACTATCCTTTAGACAATGTTATCCTACTATTAGTGAATAGGTAACCCTAGTTATTGGATGTTGAGGGACTATCGAAAGGGACGTAATGGTCATTGAAGGCAACATGTAAGGATACCTTAGCATTTCGAAGGGACTATCATCATAAGATCATTTCTCGTAGGAAAAGCGAGGGACATTTATGGACTATGATCTTTATGATGACTTTAAACTAAGGGTCTTTGCTAAGATTATCCCTACGTTCGAGGGACATGACCATTTCCGAAGGAAACCAAAATGGGAAATACCCTAGGGGTGCAAGTGTGCAATAGTGTTCTATTTCAGATATTTTTCCTTGCAGTTTAGTGATCTACTGATTGGTTGATTAAGCTTACATGCCTAGGTTGCTAGCAATTATATATAAGCATATAAAATATAAAAGCGAGAAATAAAGGCCCTAAGCTATTACAAGGCTTTGGTGTAGATACATTTATATTTGACTGAAAAATAAAGTGCGGAAATAAAACCCTAATTAAGCTATTACAAACTGGGCACAGTTACATCAATAATAATAACACGCGAGAATTAACTGGAAAAAAGGTTCAAAACCCTAAAAATCTAATTTGATCATTGAAAAATATTTTTGAGATTTTATGAAAAAAAGAGATTTGATTTTGACCTAATTCTACTTAATTTTAATTAATGAAAAATATTAGAATTGATTAAAACAATTAATTTGCAAAAATTAATTTATTAAAAAAACTAAATCCTATTTTTTTTGTGATTATTTTCTGATTAGAAAAATGATTTGAAATAAAAATCAATTAAACTAATTAAATAAAATAAATAGTAAAGTCAAAGAGAAAAGAAATGGGCCAGAGGGGGGTATGAACCCAAATTGGGGGTTGTGTTGCTGAAATTCTGCCCAAACCCAATCCTGTTGGCCCAAGGCAACGTGGGATCCAGTGTGATCGTGCCAGGAGTGTCCACCATGGGGAGCTACATTGGAAGCATTAGATCTGGGCGCTGATTGGTCCAAGGGTGATGATCTTGAGGCGTACAATGAGCGTGTTTGGAAGGATAGCTTGGGATCTGCAAAGGGTTGTTAAGAAAAATAACATGTAGGAGGCAGGGATTGAACCCATGACCTCATACACACCACTTTTTTGTCAAAATTTTGAGATTCTTGTGGGTGTTCTACACGGCCAATCCTCCTCTTTATGATCAGGGTTTGTTATGCATATATAGTAGAACGAATTAGGTTAACAAAACTGAACTGAACCTTGAAGATTGAGTGAGAAAATATTTGATTTGTGTCTTGTATTTTTTGTTTCTAAAATAGGCCAAATCTTGCTATCTTTATTCCAACGAGTTTTCCCTTTGATTTGCCAGCATATTTCATTCCTTATTTGATTGAGAAAAGATTCTTTCGATTGTGAGATTTCAGGATTGTTTTGGAATAAATCCCCTCCCTTCATTCGAATCTTCCTTCCTTGCCAGCCTTAAACTCCAACTCGAACCAATCAAGACTTTCCTTATTAGATCCTTGTTCTCATTAATGGTTTTGAGTCGAATTGTGCCAGCTTCAATACTAGGGCTCCTTCGATTGGACCACCCTTTGCTTCGATTTCCTGTCCTTTTAAAGAGAATTCCTTGGTCGAATTAGCTCTTGTGGAATTGTGAACAAACAAGGCAAGAATCTGGCCTGGACATATTTTCCGAGTGCCCTCTTGATGGCCTCTTTTGAATGGTCTGGAAGGAATTCTTTGAAGGGCCCTTGTCCAAATACCAATCGAAGGGTATTTATTTGAATGTTAATCGAAGAATCCTTTGCTACGCCAATCGAAAGATCTTATCCATGCCAATTGAAGGACACAATTAACATGCCTGTTGAAGATGCTTTGACACAATGCTAAATCTAAGGATCCCTTGCCATGCCAATCGAAAGGCTTTGACACAATGCCCATCGAAAGGCCTGTCATGAGGCCAATCGAAAGACTTTTTGTAGATGTCAATCGAAGGACGCTAGGTAGATGTCAATCGAAAAGCATTTTGGAGATGCCAATCGAAAGGTACTTTGGAGATGCCAATAGAAAGGTACTTTTGAGATGCCAATCAAAAGGCACTTTGGAGATGCCAATCGAAGGGCACTTTGGAGATGCCAATTGAAAGGCACTTTGGAGATGCCAATCGAAAGGAAATTTGGAGTTTCCAATCAAAGGTCATTTTGTAGGTGCCCATCGAAGGATACTTAACCATCATTTGAAAAATTTCCTTGTCTTTAGGCAAAGGTTTGTAACCACCTATGCAAGAGGAAAATCTTGGAAAAACGTGAGAGGGAAAATTTTGGGGTACAACACTCTCCCTTTTTTTATTTGAACAAACAATTTTTCTTTCTTTTGATGAAAATTTTATTTGATAATCCTTTTCTACCTTTCAGGCTTTTACATTCCTTTTCGCCTTCCCTAATTTTTGCCTGGATGAATTCTTTTGAATTTTAAATTGGGAGTCCAACGGGGTACCTTAACTATTTCCTAAGCGACTTGTTTTCAAGTTTGTACTTAGCGGGGATTTTTGTTTATTATTCATTTCCTTTTTTTCCCTATTTTTTTAAAAAATCGTGTGATCTTAGGTCTTAGAACCTTTAGAGGAAAGTGACTGCCTCATTCGTTGGTCGGCGAGAGATAACCATTGTTGTATCGATTCGATCTCGACCTCAGGATTTTTGTGAGGAAATAACCATTGTGGTTTTGATCTTTTCTCGACCTTATAATGTGAGGGATAAAATGTGGTGATCCTTAGATATGACACTCCTTCTGAAATTTAAATGCTCGATCAGATTAACTGAACATCTACCCTGCCCCAGGTTAAAAACAAGGGTTTTTTCTGAACAGAAAAGAAACTCCTACTTCGAAGGCTCAGAGGGGTTAACGAGGGTCTATATCCCTTATATCTTCGGTGTTTGGTGATTGAAACAAGGTCTGTACATCGTCAACATGGTTCTACTCAAAAGCATACCATCACATACATCTCTTTTAACTAAACTCCCTCCTCCAATCGTTTGACTAGGCAAGAGAATTAGCACAGTTGCTATCAAAGTTCCCTAAAATCATTCAAAAAGTGATAGTGTATGGATTAAGTAAAATGAAATGATTACTTAAAGGCGAAAATATTCAATGCATCAGGACTGACATTCATACATAAACAAGTTCCTGCATGCAGACAATGTTAAAATAGTCCATCGAGATACACATGAAAATGCAGTAGAGAAAAAATGCCACCATGGAAGAGGATCATCTCCATCCGGACTTTCCAATCTGGACGATGCACTGTAATCCTGGCCGTATCCTGACCTTATTGTCTTTCTTGGGCACAGGCATAATATTTGCAATCCATGGCGGATAATTGATGACTTTTAAGAAATTCGCATCCAATTGTTTCTGAACTTCTTCTTTAATCTTCTTAGACATCTCAGGATGAGTCTTCGGAGCTTTTTCTTGACAGGGGAGCAACCTTCTTTGAGCAATAGTCGATGCACCACAATATCTGTATCCAAACCTGGCATGTGTTCATAAGACCAAGCGAAGATATCATAATATTCTCGGAGTAGCTCAATTAATATGACTTTCATACTTTCCTCGAGATCTGCCCCTATCTTGACCTCTCTTCTTACCTCTTTTGTGCCAATATTCACCACCTCAATTGACTCTTGATTCGGATGGATAACTTTCTCTTCTTGTTTTAACAATCTTGCTAATTCTTCGGGAAGATCACAATCCTCATATGCCTCTTCTTCAGCTTGATATATCGGATTGTCAAAGTCATAGTGTGCGATAGCAGAGTCGTTATCAATATAATCCATGGTGGCAGTGCATTCCTCAATGCTTGAAACTTGGATAACATCCACAGAAGTCCAATTGTTGAGTGCTTGGCATGGAATGCTTGGACGAATCCAATCTTCAATATTGTATCCATCAGCCCTATCGTCACCAATTGCATTGGTGCATCCTTCTTGAGTAGCATTAGGAAGGGAGAATCTCACAGGAGTAGATAAACCAGAAGCTCCGGAAGTTGCATTTTGCTGACCCGAGATGTAACCAAGACCGAATTTGTTGAATTTTGGGGTAACATCCAGCACTCGACCCCAACCTTCAGGGTTACCGTTCTCCACCACAGCTCTAGCATCTCTGAGAGAAGACATAACAATTTCTGGCTTTCTTTTCGATTCTGGAGGAGGAAAATTGACTGCATGAACTATCTTAAATGCCTGAAACGGAGTCTCGTGTATTTCACCTTCAACCTTAACATAGTAGAAAGATGTCAAATGACTCACAATATACTCTTCCTCGTCGCATACAATTATCACTTTTCCCTCTGTAGGATATTTTAGCTTCTGGTGAAGAGTAGAGGTGACTCCCTCTGCCTTGTGAATCCACGGCCTCCCCAACAAACAACAATATGCTGGTTGTATGTCTATCACAAAGAAAATAGCATTGAAAGTGCGAGGACCCACCTTGATAGGTAATTCCACCTCCCCAAATACTTCTCATCGAGACCCATCAAAGGATTTTACCATCAAATCGCTAGGACGTAACTCCAGGCCAGAATAATCAATTTTCATTAATGTTAACTTTGGTAGTACATTCAAAGACGACCCTGTATCCACCAAAACTCGAGATAGAGTAGTGCCCCTGCACTCTATAGAAATATGTAATGCTTTGTTATAATCTCGCCCTTCTGGAGGAAGATCAAAATCTTTGAAGTCTAAACCGTTCTCAGCAGATATGTTAGTACAAACATTCTCGAACTGATTAACTGTTATCTCGTGTGGCATGAATTCATTCTTTAACAACTTCATCAAAGCATTTCTGTGAGGTTATGAATAAATCAACAAAGACAAGATATACATCTCAGAAGGGGTGTGACTTAACTGGTCAATTATGCTATACTCACTCTTCCTGATAATTCGCATCAACTCCTCAACTTCATCGGGAACTAAAGAAGCTTCTGGTACCGAAATTAGTTGAGTCACATTGGCTGGTGTAACCCTCAGATTTCCAATCATCACCTGCTGTTTTCCTTTTTCTCTTGCAGAAGCATCTGCCACATCTTCTACATTGGAAGGACCAAACACTCTCCCGTTTCTAGTCATTCGACCCACACCAGAGAAATTATGAACATCCCCTTCATGGCCTTCGGTACATTCTTCCTCAGAAGAATGAGGGTTTATCTCGTGTTTCACCCCATGGTAATAAACATCAACACCATAATGCCAAGGGATGGCCTTCTCACTAGTATATGGCATGGGGCCAGGTCCATAATCATCAAAGGAGGTGTCCTAGATGGGGTAGGAATACGCACAGGGGTGTAAGGAATAGATACCACAACAACATTCTCTTCAGTAACCTTTCCGTATCTTGGTCTTTTGTCGAACTAGAGGAAACCCTCATCCATCATCAATTGGATTCCATCTTTCAGATCATCACAGCCCTTTGGTTGCACTCTACACTTGGCACAGTCTGAAGCACAACCCGGGAATATAGAGTTGTCAAGAAAATACCTCTTAACGTACCACAACTGAGTAGTTAATTGTTCCACATTCATGACTAAATTCAACATTTCTCCACTATCATCAATCATATTAACAACACCCCCTCCATGCCTAGGCATTGGGTTTTGGACTACATTCGGACCAGTCGCTAGAGTAAACTCAATTGCCTTGGCATCTAATAAGTCTTGTACTTTACACTTTAATGTGAAACAATTATCAGTAGAATGACCAACTCCTCTAGAATGGAATTCACATCTTGCATTAGCATCATAGTTATGAGGAAGTCTTCCGGTGGATGGTGGAATATTTCTCAAACTAATCAATTTCAAATCGAGCAAATGGTGGAGTGCTTCGGTGAGAGATATTGGCAAGGGATCAAATTTTCTCAGTTTTCTCTGTTGTTGATTATTATACTTACGGGGAGCATCTTGTTGTCTTTGTTGTTGGGGTACCGGATTCTGTCTCTGCTGCGGAGGAGTATTAACAGGAATAGAAACAACATTGATTTGTTGGTGTTGACGATCCTTTTTTCTTCCTCCAGGAGAGTAAACCGCACTTGTGTCGCCTTCCCTTTTCTTAGGGTAAGTATTGAATGGTTTCTTACCACCCCTTGATGAGCCTCTAGAACCTCCAATCTGAGTTTTCCCTAATTTCAAACCCACCTCAATTCTTTCACCAGCCATAGCCAAATCTGCAAATCATGTTGAAGCACTTCCTATCATGTGCTCATAAAACGACCCTTGCAAGGTACTCATGAACATATCAATGAGTTCTATCTCCATGAATGGAGGTTGAACCCTCGCAGCCAGCTCACGCCACTTCTGAGCGTACTCCTTGAAAGATTCTTTTGGTCCTTGCGACAAATTCTGTAACTGAGTGCAATTAGGCTCCATATCCACATTGTACTGGTAATGTTTGACAAAAGCCCGAGCAAGATCGTTCCAGCACCGAATATGAGTTTCTCCAACTTCACGTACCACTGCAAGGATGCCCCAGATAGGCTATCCTGGAAGAAATGAATCAAAATCCCCTGATCCTCGATATGTACCGACATCTTTCGGAAATAAGCAGTTGCATGGGTAACAGGACATAATGACCCGTTGTACCTTTCAAAAACCGGTGGTTTGAAATTTGGAGGGACTTTCACCCCATATACTAACCCAATATCATTAGCATCCATACCAAGGACTCCTTTCCCTTCCACAACCTTCAAATGTTCTTCTAACAACCGTTACCTTCTATCCTCAACCTACACCTCTGGCTCAGAATGCCGAATAGAAAGATGATCCTCATCCTGATCATAGTCATAATCCTGCTCTTGATAGTTCCTTACATCTCCCTAATTATCTCTTCGGTTCCCCACAAGACGAGGTGTTAGAGACGGGGGAAACTGCCCCATGTTGCACACAAAAGGATTGCCAGGTGGCCCATGAAAATTCCCGATGGGCTGATCTTGCACATCCCCCAGTCCTACAAAAATGTCTTAATAGAGCCCTTGATTCCCACCATCGACTGGATAGCGGCGTTGGTTGTTGACAATGGCATCCAATTCCTCCTATCAGCGATTCACATTGGTGATGACCTCCATGAACTGGGTCATTTGAGTAGCCATCTGGGATCTCATTTCAGCGAGTTCAGCTTGGACTTGTTCCATCTGTCTTGGCAAATTGTTTCTGGTAGAGTACCGATGAGTAGTCGTCTTGAATTTTGAATAAGAAAATCAGAATAATAAGAATAACATCCTGAGATAACCTGTCATTCTATGAGTTGCATGATATGCATGATATGTTTTGTTATTTCCAGGTTTTTTACAAGTTTTGTCAATCATCAGGAATGAAAACCAAGCACAAATAAAAGACAAATAACAAAATAAAGATTATGGTGCAATCACAAACTTCTTTATTTACAAAAACATCAAAATACCAATTCTCAAAATCCACAGAATTTGTATAAGATAAAAAGATCCCATCCAACAAGACTGGTGGTGATCGCTTAACGGAAACAAAAAATGATAAAGAAAATAAAAGGGGTGAGTCTCCCATCCCAACATGAAATAAAGGTCCCTTCTCTTGGAAATGCTCCTCCCTCCACTCCTTGGTCTCCTGGAATAGCTGTCTTGTCCTCGGGAAGTCACGTTCTTCAACAAGGCTTTTAATCACCACATCCTTTCCGAATAGCTGTTCTTCTAAGTACTAACAATGCTCCAGAAAGTGATCACATTTTTTCATTCTGGAAGAGAAAGATATAGGTTCATTCTCCAACTCTTCTATCTGAATTCTGAGCTTAGCGTTTTCTTCCATTACACGAGTCATCTGCTCTTCGTGCTTCTGATCTCTCAATCTGACTTCAATGAGTTGCCTTTCCAATTCTTTAACCCTCTTGCTATGACATGCTTTTAACTTTGCTTCTGCTACTTGAAGACTCTTAACATTTTGTTGACTTTCTAAAAGTGCCATATCCTGAATATTAGTTAAGCTGGACTTCTCAATCCTCGACCTCTTTGATTGTTCACATGATCCACGACCCTCTAGTATATGATCTTTCTCCCGATTCTCCCTCCAAAGTCTTTTATTTTCTTGTAGAGCAAAGGAAAGTTCAATATGCTTATCTTCCAGATCAGATTGTAGCTTAGTATTCTCAGCTTTGGCATTTTTGAGGCACGCCATTGGTACAACTTTGGATTCTCCTGGCGCGGATTGCTTAGAAGATGTCCTTCCATGAGAAAGGTGATAAACCTCCTTTCCATAAGATGGGAAATTATCTATCAGCAGATCATACACAGGCTGCGGGTACAAGGTTCTTCCCTCTTATAAGGCAACAACAACACCTTTACTCGACCCTGAATCCATTTTGAATAGGCGTCAAGAGCTGTACCTCTGCTTCTATCAAAAGATTGTTTTCCCTTTCGATGAATGTGTTTCCAGACGACTTTTACTCTTTCAAACATAGCCGCATCTCCTCCTTTGCCGAAATAAACAGTTTCCCTTACCTCCCGCTCAGTAGGTCCATTTGTCATTACTAATCCAAATTGGCTACGTGCCAAAGTGGGATTATAATTGATGCAACCTTTGGTTCCCATGAGTGGAACGTTGGGAAACTCACCACAACTCGTAATGAACTCCTTCAGAATTCCCATGATGTGCTAAACAATGTCATAAGAAGTGAGTCTCATGATCCGTGGGGCCCAAAGAGATGTCTCAGTCGTGTCGACAAATGGTCCCCTGGTAGGCATGTGCATCATGAACCATTTGTAAAGTAAAGTTGTACTGCATACCATATCCCCTCTCATACCATGCCGAGAATGAATAGTATAGTAAGTATCAGCCAATAATGTCGGTACCAGATTGTCATTCATAAAGATACAAATTGCTGCCAAATCCACCACCCTTTCTGCCACAGGTAAGAAGACTAAACCATAAATTAGCACGGCTAATAACGCATTGAAAGCCGTCCACTTTCCTTCTCCTGCAAATCCCTTAGCTTTGTTTATCAGATAATCCAGAGAAATACCCTGTATGTCACATTTCTTGATCCAATTTCCTTCCACTTTGCTAACGGTCAAATAAAGAGCTTTAGTGATAGCCATGTAGTTGGGAATTTCAGGCACTTGAGCAAAAGGAATACTGTCTGTGATATTTATATCAAGAATATATACGTACACTTCAAGGGTAGGTACTAGATGGTAATCTTGAAAAGTAAAGCAACATGGTTGTGGATCATAGAACTGAAGAAGCACTCTTAACGCCCATTCTTCATAAAAATCGTTCACCAGTGGAAACAAGTTCCCGTACCGTTTCCTGAAAATGTTTTCATTCGGACCATTCACAAGGGCTCCCAACTCTCGTAATTGACCCCTGTGATACGGTGGGAGAACTGACTTGAGGTTTTGCATTTGTGTTCGAAAATGTTTCGGTTTAGCAAGAGTCGTCACCGACTTTTTATTTTATCCAAAGGAAAGGTCAAAAAGCACAGGAAAGACCTTTGAGATGTTTTCTTGGGTTCAGGGGGTAGATTATGAAAAGGGAAGGTGCTAGCACCCTTTTCATCCATGGTTTTCCATGGTCTCTTAGTTACTTGTTTAGATAACTTGCTTTTTCTTTTCAATTGTTTGAAATGGTGCTTTGTGTGTGGTTTTTGAAAATGCTTTGAAAAAGAGGCCATCGTTGTGGCAACCTTTGGAATGATTCTTGTTTGAATATATACAAAGGTGTTTGTCTTTTGAAAAGATATTTCAATGTTTGAAAGTTTGAATTGGGAAATGTTTTGAAATTGTGTTGTGAGGTGTGTTTGAAAATAGCAAGGATGTTTTGCAAGTTTTGATCAAGTAACTAAGAGTTGTCTACCCTATTTTACTCAAAGATCTTTCCTATACGTTTTTTAACCCTTTTGACAATGTTGTTTTACCATTGCATTTGGTAAACAACCTTGTATTTGGATGTTAAACGGGACAGGTGCGGGTCATCGTATTGACCATGATAGCAATATTGCCAAGTATCTTTAGCAATTTTCCGAGGGACTAGATCATTTTGTTTAGGCAACCAAGATAGCGTCCTCGAGGGACTATGATCTTTTATTTTGTTTTTGTTTTGTCAAAGTACTCAACATGCGTAACATGGCCATTTTTCAAGGCAACAAGTGGATGAAACCCTAGGGATGCAAGTGTGCATTGTATTTATCATTTTCATGCATTTTTGTCTTTGTATTAGTCAAGCTATTTATTTGATTTTGGATTTTCACATACAAACCCTAACCTCTAATCATGGCATAATTGGAAGCATAAATGCGTAAAGGTAAATCTACCACTATTACAACATGATTATGGGGAGGGGGATACAATTTTTGAATGGGGATTATTTGGCAAGAAATTAAAACCCTAATTTTACAATTACATCCAAATTGAATCAATGGTATAAATAATAAATGAATAATATTTAAATAAACAAATTAAATAAATATACAAAATATTATGAATATGAAAAAATGTTTATGTTTATTTTTTATGTATGTAAAAAATATTTAATGCAAATAGAAAGAAATAAATAAAAAAATATTATTTTTTATTAAGGGTAAAACCCTAATTTTCTTTTAAGAATGTAAATATATTAAATATACTATTTATATAAAATAAAATAAAATAATGTACATACAAAAAATAAAATATATTTAGAAAAAGTATTATTTAAGTATAAATAATAATAAAAATAAAAGTATAATATTTTTATGTTTTTATTCTCAAGTATTTATTAAATAAAAGTATGTGTATATATATTAATTTAGTTATGTACAATAAAAATAAAATAAAATATATACAAGACAAAAAAATATATTTAGAACAATATTTTTTTGATTGTAAATAAAATAAAGAATAAAAGTAAAGGTATAATGTTATTATATATTATTTTCAAGTTTTCAATAAATAAAAGTATATACTAATTAAATTATTTTTATGTTAGAAAAAATAAAAATAAAATACAAAATAAATGTGAAAATTTATTAAAATATTTTTTTGATATTTTTTATGTTTGAAAAATAGGAAAATAAAATCAGAAATGAAAATAAAATGGAAAAATACAAAAGTATGAAGTAATGGGCCAGGGGGTGCAATCAGTAAAAGGGGGGGGGGGGGGTGTCAAAAACAAAAAGCCAAAGCCCATCCCAAGCCAGACTTCATCTTCAACCTTGGTTCAAAAACGCACGCGCCCTATACCAAATGCCAGATCCTGCATACGTGCTCTAATGCAAAAACTCAAAACATCAAAATTGTAGCATTTTTCAAGACGAATCCAACCATATAAAGAACTCATTCTAACTCTCAAAGACCAGAGAGAATTTCTCTGGCCCTAAATCCTAACCTAATTTTTTCAGGAAGTTCATGGATCAAATTCTCTTAACACACTTAATTTAAATGGAAACTGAGCATATGTACAGCTTCATGGCTATGAATACTACATTTTTTATTCACAAACCTAATCCTAATGATTCCTAAATAGAGAGATAGAAAGTTGATAAAAACCTGTTTCAGTTGAGATTGTGTCTGACAATGTGGAGCTTTTCAATGAGGCCTGAGGTGTTTGGGAGCTTGCTTGAACTTCCTCTGACCTTCCCCAACGCCTAGCTTGCCTTGCATGTGCTTGAACAAGCCTACATAACTCAACCTGCACAAGCTAAAACCAAAAATGGCAAACCTTGTAAAGGGAGTTACAATTAGTGTTTAAGGGTTGGGATAGCTTGGATAGGTTATATGGAAGGTGTTTGAACAGGTTTGGGGCAAAACGCACGAGCAACTTGTGAGATAGAACTCAAGATGCAGATGCTGCACTGTTTTGCTAATGGAAGGTGATTTTGTGTTATGGGAGGTTTCAGGACTCAAAGGCTTGTGTTTTACGTTCAATACAATATGTAAAAATTGTCTCAAAAGCTTGCCTAAGTTGGTTCTATCTGATGTTCAAGTTATGTGAATTTTGACATGTTTCTTGTATATGAAGCAAAAAATAAGAAGTGATGGAAGACAAGCCTGTACAGGCTATCTATCAGCTTGCACACTATGCTCTTGGCCCCTCAACTTTGTGGATTTGATTTGCTACACAATATATGGTTCAATGCTCAAGGGATGTGGTTTTGACATAAAGCAAGGTTATGACAAAAATGGTAATGTACCTTTTACCATTTATGGATTAATCTTGTGTGCAATGCTCTAATGACCAAAACAAAGCCTTATACCAATGAATTTGCATTTAATTATTGAGTATGGAATGGTTTTTAGACCTGTAATCAAGTATAAAGCAAGTTGATTAGAGTTTGCAACTTGTATCACTATGAACATGCCACAGATGAAAAGTGAGTTTTTGCCAACTTCAAGCCTTCGATTCTCCCTAACCACAAATGATATTGGAGAGTTCCTTGACTTTTTAGAAAGATTTTAACATGATCTAAAATACATCTTTGAAATGCAACTTGAGATTCCAAGAGGAACTATGTGAAAAATGGTCATGAAGTTGGGTCAAAATCCTGCCTAAACTAGGGCAAAATTTCACTAAGTTAAAAGTTTCATGGACCCTTGTTCCAAAAATCATAACTTGAAATCCAAGCTTATTTTGAGAAAACTTTGTGAATAAAAGTTTTATACTTTGTGGAGGACTACAAATTTCATGTTTGAAGTTTTGTTTGAATCCAATTGCATCATGGTGAAAATGTTGGGCAAAGTTGGGAAAAATTAAGAAAATTTCATAACTTAGAAAAATTATAAGTTATGAAAATTTTCAAACTTAAACCCTAATTTGCAAAATTGGATTTCTTGATGAACAAGTTTCATGTTTTGACACATCTTGATGAAAAATGACCCTTGACACTTGATTTTGACCAAAAAGTCAAAGTTTGACTTTTCAGCATACAGTCAAAATTTGATCAGTTGACTGAAAAATTCATCTGTCAATCCAATGCAATTGAGATCTTTTGAACCTTGTGAACAGGTCAAGATGATGCCATTGAGTCCTTGAATCCATGCTTGAACCCAATTTGCCATTTGCTAGGTCAAAAATCAGAAATTGCCCCTTGTGCAGTCAAAACCCTTAAAATGACCATTTTGCCCTTTTGATGATCTGATCAAGTTTCTTGAGGAGTTGTAGTCCAAACATGATCAAATGGTTCATATGAGTCTATAATGTTGACGTATATAAAAAATTATGAGGTTTGACTGTAAATTGGCCACAATTGACTTTTTCCCCAATATAGCTGATTTCTAGGTCAACTGTCCAATTAACTGGGCAAAAATTTGATTCAAGGCTTGAAACTTGGTATGGACAATCTTATGAGTCCAAAGTGAAGTATGAAAGTCACTTTGAGCATTAGAAGTCCAAAAATCCCTGTGCAAACTCAAACCTAATTTAGGTCAACAGTGCAAGGAGATGGCTTGAGCAGAGGAAACCCTAGCTTGATCTTGAGTTCAAAGAGCCTTGTGATGAGAAATGTTGAAAAATGAGAGGGAAAATTTTGGGGTACTACAGTTGGCCCTGTTCAATCTTCTTGAACCTGAAGAGTTAGATTGGCGAGTTTGGCCTTTCGTGACTCTAAGGTAAAAGAGGATTGGACACTAGAGTGCCCGTAAATTTGCACTCGTCATAGTATAGTTTGAGGGAATGGGCTTAAAGATGCCATTTGGAAGATGTGACAGAATCTTGTTGGAGATGGGCTTAAAGATGCCATCCAAGAATGTTTATTGAATTGTATGAGAGATTCCTTTGCAAGGGTTCATACACCTGTTGTTGAGAAGGACTACGCCGAGGAATGCTGGTCTCTGCCGTGGTAGAAATAGAACTTCAGCCATCTGTTATTCTACTGGGGAGTCATCTCTTGGTTAAAGAGGTGACAGTGAACTTCTATCTGGTCAACTTCCAGTCTTCACAGTCTTGCATTGCCATCTGGTCAACATCCAGGCTTCGCGATACGTTACTTCTTATCTGGTCAACGTCCAGTCTTCAGAAGAAAATCAAATGGTTATTCGGTCGCCTCTGGGTTTCCCTTTTGATTTTGGGGCCTACAAATATCCGGTTGAATCCGGGCTTCAAAGTAATTGGTCGAGTAAACTGTTATTTGGTTAACATCAAAGCTTCACAGTGTACCTTACTGTTATCTGGTCAACATCCAGGCTTCAGAGTCTTGTATTGCTATCTGGTTAACATCCAAGCTTCACAATACTTTGCTTCCTATCTGGTCAACATCTAGTCTTCAGAAGGATATCAAATGGTTATCCGGTCAGCATCCGGGTTTCCCTTTTGATTTTAGGGCCTACTAATATCCGGTTGAATCCGGGCTTCAAAGTAATTGGCCGAGTAAACTGTTATTTGGTCAACATCCAAGCTTCACAGTGTACCTTACTGTTATCTGGTCAACATCCATGCTTCACAGTCTTGTATTTCTATCTGTTCAACATCCAGGCTTCACAATACTTTGCTTCTTATCTGGTCAACATCCAGTCTTCAGAAGGATATCAAATGGTTATCCGGTCAGCATCCGGGTTTCCCTTTTGATTTTGGGGCCTACTAATATCCGGTTGAATCCGGGCTTCAAAGTAATTGGCCGAGTAAACTATTATTTGGTCAACATCCAAGCTTTACAGTGTACCTTACTGTTATCTGGTCAACATCCAGGCTTCACAGTCTTGTATTGCTATCTGGTTAACATCCAGGCTTCACAATACTTTTCTTCCTATCTGGTCGATGTCTAGTCTTCAGAAGGACTTGCAGGGGATTCGACTATTTTCTGGTCGATCTCCGAGCTTCAATATAATCAAAGTATTATCTGGTCGAACCCAGGCTTCATAACTGGACCAGGAATCTTCCCCTTGATTTAAATAAACAAATAAGAGAGTGTCCGTGTATGGAGCATCTCTAAGCCATTTTCTGAGTTTTGAACATCTGTTTTAGGCAACTATCAATTTCATCCTGAAAAGGGTAGAACATTAGCTGAAACACAAAGTTATGTTGCATGAAATGTATGATGCAATATATGTGTTTTGTCAATGCTCATGATCTATGAATGTAATGTATGCGCATGTAAGATGATTAGCTGTCTTGCTGAGGAAAATAAATCCTTGGATAGCTGGAGATAATAAAATCTTTGACTGCTGTCAGGGAAAATAAATCTATGACCACTTGTTGGAGATTCAAGATCTTTGACAACCTCTGTGGGGAAAAGCTATACTGCTGGGGAGATCAGGAGTTTGGGTTGTATGCCAATCTACTGGGGACTTCAAGAGTGAGGATCTCCGCTCTGTTGGGAATATCAGGGGAAAACTGAACGGTTTTCGCTGGGGATTAGTAGATCAAAGTTTCATCTCCAGTGGGGATCTTCATGACGTGCTGGTTTGATCGTGGCAACTTCACGGGGGAAGAATAACTCTCTGGGGAATTATCTGGTTTTAAAGTGACTCTTCAGGGATCATGGAGGAAACTGGATGGTCTCCACTGGTGTTCAAAGGCTGAAGTTTGATTCCGTTTGGGGAAGAAAGTTTCATCTTCACTGAGGGTTTGTAGTTCAAAGTTTTGCTCCACTGGGGATCGGGAGTTTGAAAACTCAGCTCTGATGGGGATTCTTGTTACTTAACTCCGCTGGGGATATACATTTAAAAGCTTCAACTTCGTTGAGGACCTGGATGGTGTACTGCAGGGGATTTCTCTTGGAATAGCCTAAAGACATCTTCCTATACTTTCATCCTATCAGTAATTATCCTTTCTCATTTCGTTTTATTTGTAAATAGTTATTATATTCAAATGCATATGCTCATTTTAATAAATCATTGGACGTTTTCAAATAAAACACAAGTGTAAAAAAGAAAGAAAAGGCAAACAATTTTCTGCACTTTGAAGTATCTTTGTATTAACTTGGTGTAAGTATTTTGTACAAAGGAAACAGACATCCTAGTAAGAGAATGTTGTCATAAAATTGAGAAAGATTTTATACAAAGAAATATGGCTATGTGCAACAATTCCATGGGGTTCCCATTCTGCTATAGCCTTCACAACTATGAGTATCTTGTCCATTCGTTGCTTCGTCCGCAGATGATTGGATTGATCAGAAGCTTGGAGCTTGTCCGTGAAGAGATTGTCCTTAAAGTGATTCGACGAGAAATAGTCATATGCTTTAATTCCCTAAATTTTGCCCGGACCGCCCTTTCGGGTTTTCGATCCACTGGGAAACCCTTTTTTTCCCAAGTCGCCCTTTCGGGTTTTCAACTTGTCGGGTGTACAATTTTGTTGTTGTTTATCCCTAATTTTTGCCTGAACCGCCCTTTCGGGTTTTTGATTCACCGGGATGCCCATTTTTGCCCAAGTCGCCCTTTCGGGTTTTCAACTTATCGGGTAATTTATGCGTAGTATCTTTTGACTATGTCTGCGTTCGCAGGGTGCGGCAGGTCGTTGCCATCCATGGTGGTTAAAATCATAGCCCCACCAGAAAAGATGTTTTTGATCACAAATGGTCCTTCATAAGTAGGATTCCATTTGCCCCTAGGATCACTTTGCGGCAAGATGATCCGCTTGATTACAAGATCTCCGACTTGATACACCTGACGTCTGACTTTCTTGTTGAAAGCCTTGATCATCCGTTTTTGATACGTCTGACTATGACAAACAGCAGTAAGTCGCTTCTCATCGATCAAATTAAGTTGATCAAGCCAGGTCTGAATCCAATCGTCTTCACTTAAACCAACATCCTTCATAATCCTCAAAGAAGGAATCTGAACCTCCATAGGTAAAACAACTTCCATGACATATACCAAAGAAAAGGGGGTTGCCCCGATTGAAGTACGCGCCGTGGTACGATATCCGTGCAGAGCAAACGGTAACATATCATGCCAGTCCTTGTAGGTGACTGCCATCTTTTGAATGATCTTCTTGATATTTTTGTTCGCAACTTCAATAGCACCGTTCATCTTTGGCCGATAAGGAGATGAATTGTGATGTTGAATCTTGAACTGCTCGCACAGTGCGGTGATCATAGTGTTGTTCAGGTTTGTACCGTTGTCCGTGATGATACGGTCAGGGATACCGTACCGGAAAATGAGGTTTTGCTTGATGAAGCAGGCAACCACATTCTTTGTAACGGAGGCGAAGGAAGCTGCTTTGACCCACTTGGTAAAGTAATCAATAGCCACCAGGATGAAGCGATGTCCATTGGATGTTGTAGGCTTGATCTCTCCAATCATGTCGATTCCCCACATTGCGAATGGCCAAGGAGCTGTTAGAACATTGAGAGGAACTGGAGGAATATGTACCTTGTCAGCATAGATTTGGAATTTGTGACAAGTACGAGAATATTGATGACAATCAGCCTCCATGGTAGACCAGTAGTAGCCTGCCCTTAGAATCTTCTTAGCCATCGTATGTCCGCTCAAGTGGGTGCCAAATGTGCCACTATGCAGTTCAGTCATGATCTGCTCAGCTTCAACCTTGTCTACACAACAAAGCAGAACACAATCATGGTTGCGCTTGTATAGGATACCATTGCTCAGGAAGAACTTGGCAGCAAATCTCCTTAAGAACTTTTTGTCATTGACTGAAGCTCCTTCAGGGTATTCTCGAGTCTTGAGATACCTTTTGATTTCATGAAACCAAGGTTGTTCCACTACTTCTTCAGTATTAATCTCATGACAATGTGCAGTTTCGTCCATTCGCTCGACGGTGATTTGGGGAGCCTCAGTATCCCAGTTAAGTTTAAACATAGAAGACATTGTAGCTAGAGCATCCGCTAGATGATTTTCTTCTCGCGGGAAGTGCTCGAAGGTAATCTGCTCGAAATGAGGTAACAATGTCAGGACATGTTCTTTGTATGGGATGAGATTAGGATGTTTAGTGTCCCACTCTCCTTTGATTTGACTGATAACCAAAGCTGAGTCCCCAAATACAACCAAAGATTTGATTCCTAGGTCAATCGCGACCTTGAGACCAAAGATACAAGCTTCATACTCGGCCATGTTGTTGGTGCAGCTGAAGCAGAGTCTAGTAGTGAAAGGTGTATGGCAACCTTCAGGAGAAATAAGTACCGCGCTGATACCGTTGCCAAGTGCATTTGAAGCACCATCAAAGTACAGGGTCCATCGGGATCCTTGTTCAGGTCCGTCATACGGTCCGTTACCTTCAATGTTGTCCAATGTTATAATGTCCTCATCCTGGAAGTCGAACCTCATAGATTGGTAATCTTCGACAGCTTGATGAGCCATATGATCGGCTAGCACACTCGCCTTTATAGCTTTTTGGGTTGTGTACTGTATATCATATTCGGTGAGGATCATCTGCCATCTAGCGATTCTTCTGGATAGAGCAGGCTTCTCGAAGATGTACTTGATCAGATCCATTTTAGAAATCAGCAAAGTGGTATGTGTCAACATATACTGCCTTAGCCGGCGAGCAGCCCATACCAAAGCGCAGTTTTCTCGAGCAGTGAGTAGAGAGTCTCACAGTCGGTAAAATTTTTTCTAAGGTAATAAATGGCATGCTCTTTTCGACCAGACTCGTCATGTTGGCCCAGTACGCACCCCATTGAATTATCCAAAACAGTCAGATACATGATTAACGGCCTTCCTTCGACGGGTGGCATCAAGATAGGAGGTTCCAACAAATACTCCTTGATCTTATCGAAAGCAACTTGACAGTCATCATTCCATTCAACCACCTGATCTTTCTTCAACAGCTTGAAGATTGGTTCACAGGTAGAAGTTAGATGAGAAATGAACCTTGCAATGTAGTTTAGGCGTCCCAAGAAACCTCTGACCTCCTTTTTAGTGCGAGGGGCAGGCATTTTCGTATAGCTTTGACTTTAGAAGGATTAACCTCGATGCCTTTGTTACTGACAATGAATCCCAAGAGTTTACCGGACCTGACTCTGAAAGTGCACTTGCTAGGGTTCAGTCTGAGCTTATACTCCTTCAATCTGTCCAACAACTTTTGAAGATGGTGGAGGTATTCTTCTTCTGTTTGTGAACGGGATATCATATCGTCTATGTAGACTTCAATCTCATGATGTATCATATCATGAAACAGAGCTACCATGGCTCGCTGATAGGTTGCCCCGACATTCTTCAGTCCGAATGGCATCACTTTATAGCAGAAGGTACCCCACTGCGTAACAAAAGTAGTCTTCTCCATGTCTTCGGGGGCCATTTTGATCTGGTTGTACCCTGAAAATCCATCCATGAAGGAAAACACCTTATGCTGAGCTGTATTATCCACCAAGATGTCAATGTGTGGTAGTGGAAAGTCATCTTTAGGGCTAGCCCTGTTTAAATCTCTGTAGTCTACACACATTCTGACTTTTCCGTCCTTTTTACGTACGGGCACAATGTTAGCAACCCATTGTGGATAGGAAGTCACAACAAGAAACCCGGCATTGTACTGCTTCATCACCCCGGCTTTGATCTTTTCAGACATATCGGGCCTCATTCGACGGACTTTCTGTTTAATTGGTGGGCAGTCTTCTCTTGTAGGGAGACGGTGAACCACAATATCTGTGTTGAGTCCCGACATGTCTTCATAGGACCAGGCAAAGATCTCAACATATTAATTCAACAGCTGAACTAAGCGATCTTTGACACTTGGCTCTAGGTTTGCACCCACTTTAACCTCTTTTCTGTCTTCGGCAGTACCCAAATTGATAGTCTCTAACAACTCTTCATGGGGGCAGGATAGCCCTTTCTTCTTGTTGCAAAAGTCTAGCCAACTCTCCAGGCACTTCACAGTCTTCATCACCTTCGTATTCGGCATGATTGACCAGATCTTCAGAGTCACTGAAGGCCATAGCAAAATTGTTACCCATGGAATCCGGAGTGGATGGGTACCTGCATTTTGTGAGTGTGGGTGTGTGTAAGGGATAACCATCTTTAAACAAAATAAAATGTAAAAAAGAAAAAAAATGAACACAAAAGTTTATAGATGAAAACGTCCATGATTCATTAAAAATGGCATATGAAAATGAAGAATCAAAACCCTTACAAATGGACCTATAAGCCCCGGGTAAGGCACAAGGCAAAAAGAGTGTACAAATTGTTTAATAATTATTACAGACCAACGGAAAATGTTCAAAAGATAAATTACTGATTGATGAAAGTAATGGGAACGAAGTCTTTCGCCTCCCAGTTGTTCAGTCCTCCTTCAATTGTCGAGAAAATCCAATCTTCAAAATTGATCTCATCTTCAACATCTTCCAAAGCATGAACTCCGTGATGAGTGATCTTTAATGGTGGTCCTCCAGCTCGGGAGCGACGCACAGCCTTCTGACCAGCAGCAGTGAAACCCAAACCGAACTTATCTGTCTTGAAAGGAAAATTTGGTAGCTGACCCCACATTGTACATCCTCCTTCCTCGATCACAGCCTTCGCATCTTTAAGGGATGATATCCGGGACACAGGCTTGGTAATGATGGGCACATCAGTCATTGTCTTGGCTACCGCAACTTCAGGAGAAACCTCTTCAAAGTTTTGGAAAGGTGTTTCTATGAATTCACCATCTAACTCCACATAGCGGAAAGAGTTAAGGTGGCTTATCATATACTCCTCCTCACCATGGACCGTTATGATTTTACCCTGGACTAGATATTTGAGCATTTGGTGTAGAGAAGAAGTGATTGCCCCAGCGTTGTGGATCCATGGCCTTCCCAACAAGCATGAATATGAAGGACGAATGTCCATCACATAAAATGTAGAGTTGAAAATTTCCGTTTCCACCTTAATTGGGATGTCCACCTCTCCGTGAACCATCCGCTTAGAACCATCGAAGGCTCTAACAATGATATTACTGGACTTTAAGGTCAAACCTTCACAGTCTAGCCTGTCCAATGCTTTCTTTGGTAGGACATTTAAAGATGACCCAATATCAACCAAAACATGAGCAAGTGTGGTCCCTCTGCACTCTACCGAAACATGCAGCGCATCATTATGCTTTCTTCCCTTAGATGTTAGATCGGCGTCAGAGAAGCCAAAACCATTATTGGCTGTAAGGCTAGCTACGCACTCTTGAAACTGATCCGCAGAAGTTTCTTGAGGCACATGCGCCATCTTCAGGAATTTGATCAAGGCTTTGGCATGAGCCTCGGAACAGAGTAATAGATCCAGCATAGAGATTTTTGAAGGGGTTTGCCCCAGCTGCTCTACGACATCATAGTCACTCTTCTTAATTATCTTTAAAATCTCCTCCATTTCCTTTTGGGTGGTCTCGGGGATAACCAAAGGCTGAGCCCTCGTCCTGACGGGCGCTTCTTCTATTCCCTTACCTTTATCAGCAATAACAACAGAGGGTACAACTTCAGGAGTAACAATTTCTTCGATCACCGGACTTTGCACAAATATCTTGACTGGCACAGGAGAACTTGAGGGTCCGAAGACTGCCCTTGGAGGAGAAATCTCCGGAGAGAAGATTCTTCTGCTACGAGTTATCTTACTTGTCCCTGCAATATTTCCTATGTCAGGAGTTTCTTCATCAGAGCTTTCTTCAACTGATTTGATCTACTTAAAACCGTGGTAGAAGATCTCTCCTCCATAATTCCACGGTATTGTCTTGTTGGACTTATATGGGATAGGCCCCAGCATCCTAATCTTCAGCGGTACAGACTTTGGATCAGGTGTAATCTTAACAGGTCTTTTGTAGACCTTGGAAAGATTGTCGAAAATAGTGATTATAGCAACACCATTGATTGGAGTAACAGGAGTAACAAGAGTAATAGTAGCAACATGAGTTTTCTGAAAGAGAATCTCTTGATTATCCATCGGGCGTTGGATGCCTGACTTCAATAGAGGATAGTCGGTTTGTAGAGACGAACAAAAGTAACAATCTTTTTCACAGCCTGGGAAGATCCCGACTTTCAACAGATTTATCTTGATCATCGGAAAGGGGGTCATTAAGTCATCAACAGCGGCGACATACAAATCCTCTTCAGTAGCATGGACATTATGACCATGCTTGGGCATTGGGGAAGAAATCACGTTCGGCTTTTCGGGCGCATCGAATTCTACCTCCTTGGCATCTATTAAATCTTGGATCTTGTTTTTGAGGGCCCAACAGTTGTTGGGGTCGTGCCCTATACTGTCAGAATGGTAAGCACATTTAGCATTGGCATGGTAAAAAGGAGAAGTCGTATTCGGATCTTGTGGCGGATCTCTCAAGGTTGTAAGGTTCAACTTTAAGAGATGGGGGAGGACCTGGGCAGGCGTCATGTTTATTTTGGTGAACTGCCTAGCAGGCCTTCCTCCTCTTTGTTGGTTGGCTCTTAGTTGATCATTTCTAGGTTGATCAGCTGCTGTCTTTTGGATCATCACAGCCTCCACCATTGACCGGCGCTATACTCTTCCTTGACCTTTTTGAGAGTAAACAACTGACACTTCCTTCTTGGATGGAAAAGGTTTTTTGACAACGGCATAAGCAGATGTATCTTTCTCAATTTTACCACTCTTGATGCCAGATTCGACCCTTTCACCTGTCAGAATTAATTCGGTGAACCCTGCAGATGAGCTCCCGATCAAGTGATTGAAGAATGGACCAAACAGGGTCCCCAAAAACATATCAACCAGCTCTCTATCCGACAATGGTGGCTGCACCCTTCCAGCCAAATCCCGCCACTTCTGGGCATACTCCTTAAAGCCTTCATTAGAGACCATACCCATACTCTGTAGTTGAGTACGAGTAGGCGTTAAATTTGCGTTGTATTGGTATTGTCGGTAGAAAGCAGCAGCTAAATACTCCCAGTTATGTACATCAGATCTCTCAAGTTGATAGAACCAGTCTAATTGTGTACCCGACAAACTATCTTGAAAAAAGTGGACCCACAGATCCTTATCAGAAGATTGAGGTTGGATCTTTCTGACGTAGGACCGCAGAAGCATCTTTGGACAGGACAACCCATCGTATTTAGAAAATGTAGGCACTTTGAATTTGGGGGGAATGACGATTTCAGCAACCAACCCTAGTTCTTCAAAATCCAGCCCATGAACCCTTTGTACCTCCATAGCTGCCAACCGCTCTTCCAGATTCTTATACTTATCGTCCGCAGGAGCGTACTGCTGCTCAGAGTAATCTTCATCCTCTTCTTCTTCTTCCTCTTCAGCCTCAGACTCGGAAGGTACCGCAGCTCCCTTTCCTTGACCAACCCCTTCATCAGATGTGGAAGGGAAGTCCAAGACCCTTCTAGCTTGGTTCTCAAATCTTCTTCCCAGAGTGGCCACACCAACCCTTTTCTTTTTCTTCTTTTCTTTTTCCTTCTCTTTCTCTAACAGTGCTTTAAGGTCCTCTTGACCCTTTGCCAAGGTCAGGAGGAGTTGTTGGAATTGCGAATTCTGTGCTTGCAGATCTTTGACCGTCTGCTCTATATCCATCTTGCTGAAATAAACAGCAGAAAGATAAGGAAACCTGGTGTGAAGACCTGTTTATGTATATGATGAATGATATGTATTCATGTAATGCATTCAAGGATTCAGAAATTCAAAGTTGTTGCAGACAAAAAAGAACACACGTCATATTAATAAGAAGAAATTTGTTAGTACATAAATGCCCCATGGACAAAATATTACAAAATTCTTAATGTAAAAAGACATTGTGCATCCTCTTTGGTGCGATGTAGGTGTTAAGAGTCTCCTCTTCGTGAAGTTGGCGGGTAAGTTCCAAAACCTTCTTCTCACTGGCCTAGAAGCTGGCTTCAAAAGTATTCCGTTCTTCCTTGAGTTGTATCCAACTCTTTTGCAAATCTTCCAATGATGTTGGCATGTCTGGATGTAGGAGGGTGTATGGAACCTCTCCTTCCATAACAGGCTATTTGATCATGGGGTTAATGTGGGGGTAGGGCATCATAAGACTCTGGGCGCGGGTTCGTACCCACTTGAGGTAAGGCTCAAGGGGGATTGGATTCTTGTGTCCCAGTGTCTTACTGTCCACTTTGTTGGGCATCCTCCAAGCTCGGATAAACCTTTGTCAAAGTCCTTGAGTGTCGTTGTCGAAGTCAAAAACTAAGTCTGGAATTAGCATATCATGGGGGGCATCCCTTCGAGCATATCCAAACTGTCTCAGAGCCAAACAGGGATTTTAGGTAATGCCTCCCCTAATGCCAAGTAATGGGACATTAGGGAATTCCCCACAACGATCAATGATGATGACATTTTCTCTGGACCGAGAACACCAATGAACATCAGAATGTGTAAGAGTCATCAATCGTTGTGACCACCTCAAGCCTTGTTCATTCTTCAAGACTGACTGGGGAAGGTGAGAAATAAACCACCTTGCTAGGAGAGGAGTACAACACATGAGAACACCTCTTTTCCTCATTGTTCGTGTGTGAAATGAGTGGAGGATGTCTCCAAGTAATGTAGGCACAGGGTTCCGAGATATGAAAATCTTGACAGCATTCACATCTATAAGCTGATCAGGGTTTGGGAACAAGACCAACCCATATATGAGAAGTGCTACAATCTCCTCAAAAGCTTGCAGATCTAGTGAATTCCAGCAGTCTTGTGCCTTCTCAAACAGAAACTTTACCAAGAAACCCTTGACACCACTTCTGGTTTCCCAATGACCTTTGATATCAGATGGTTGTAAGTGTAAGGCTTGAGCAACATCTTCAGGCTTTGGTTCTCTTTCCGTACCGTTTAGGGTAGTTGATGGAGAATAGGAATCCTCAGGAGTTGAGAAAATTCCTCCAAAGTAGGTACTAGTTGGTAATTAGGAAATGTAAAGCAATGGTGTAAGGGGTCAAAGAACTGGAAGAGAACTTTCACCATGTCTTCTTCAATGTTGGAGTTGACCAAGTTGAGAAGTCTACCATGTCTTTCACTGAAGGGAGAATTCTCTGGAATCTTGGAAATAAGCTCCTTGAGTTGAGGAGGGATCCTCACAAGGTTGACCTGAATAGTTTTTCTGCGGAGTGATTCCATAACCTACAAAACAAGAACAAAGATGAAGATCCAAACCCTTGAAATGGTTAGTGGATGCATATGATGCTTCATGATGTTCATGATGTATGCACAAGTATATGTACAAGCAAATCACACAAGGTCCTAGTTTCAGGCTTGCATGGGGTTTCATAGGTAAGTACCCTCTTGAAGTTAGTTGGCTCAACTTGTCCTATAAATAGTAACCGAGTTCTAAGGAGCTCAATATCACTGGATTATTTTCTGTGTTCATTGTTTCAGTTTAGCCACTTTACTGGAGACCGAAATATTCCAAGAAAACAACTCTCAATGAGTGTAGTATCGAGTATCTACCAACTTCGGACTGCACCAAAGTCAGTCATCTCACTACCCCTAAAAAGGCCAAGATGGTAAAGTAGAGGTTCTAAAAGTTCATTAGTGCTTCATGACATCACTCAGCGGCCCTGTATTCTCTTTGATTGACTCAAAGGCTACAGGTACCTACAAATATGTCACACTAATATAGCTATTGCTTCAGCCATGTTGGTATACCCCGCACAGTTTCCACAACGTATTGTTATTTACCTATGAATGTTTCCCAAATCCGGGTAGAGGATTTCAAACCCAAACAATAGAACCAAATGTAAAGCAATCAAGGAAAACAAGATAAGCATGTAAAGGTGATCTAAACCCTAAGGTTACTCCACTTTTCAAATATTCCCCAGTAGAGTCGCCAGTTCTGTGATACGGTGGGAGAACTGACTTGAGGTTTTGCGTTTGTGTTCACAAATGTTTCTGTTTAGCAAGAGTCGCCACCGACTTTTTATTTTATCCAAAGGAAAGGTCAAAAAGCACAGGAAAGACCTTTGAGATATTTTCTTGGGTTCGGGGGGCAGATTATGAAAGGGGAAGGTGCTAGCACCCTTTTCATCCATGGTTTTCCATGGGCTCTTAGTTACTTGTTTAGATAACTTGCTTTTGCTTTTCAATTGTTTGAAATGGTGCTTTGTGTGTGGTTTTTGAAAATGCTTTGAAAAAGAGGCCATCGTTGTGGAAACCTTTGGAATGATTCTTGTTTGAATATATACAAAGGTGTTTGTCTTTTGAAAAGATATTTCAATGTTTGAAAGTTTGATTTGGGAAATGTTTTGAAATTGTGTTGTGAGGTGTGTTTGAAAATAGCAAGGATGTTTTGCAAGTTTTGATCAAGTAACTAAGAGTTGTCTACCCTATTTTACTCAAAGATCTTTCCTATACGTTTTTAACCCTTTTGACAGTGTTGTTTTACCATTGCATTTGGTAAACAACCTTGTATTTGGATGTTAAACGGGACAGGTGCGGGTCATCGTATTGACCATGATAGCAATATTGCCAAGTATCTTTAGCAATTTTCCGAGGGACTAGATCATTTTGTTTAGGCAACCAAGATAGCATCCTCGAGGGACTATGATCTTTTATTTTGTTTTTGTTTTGTCAAAGTACTCAACATGCGTAACATGGCCATTTTTCAAGGCAACAAGTGGATGAAACCCTAGGGGTGCAAGTGTGCATTGTATTTATCATTTTCATGCATTTTTGTCTTTGTATTAGTCAAGCTATTTATTTGATTTTGGATTTTCACATACAAACCCTAACCTCTAATCATGGCATAATTGGAAGCATAAATGCGTAAAGGTAAATCTACCACTATTACAACATGATTATGGGGAGGGGGATACAATTTTTGAATGGGGATTATTTAGCAAGAAATTAAAACCCTAATTTTACAATTACATCCAAATTGAATCAATGGTATAAATAATAAATGAATAATATTTAAATAAACAAATTAAATAAATATACAAAATATTATGAATATGAAAAAATGTTTATGTTTATTTTTTATGTATGTAAAAAATATTTAATGCAAATAGAAAGAAATAAATAAAAAAATATTATTTTTTATTAAGGGTAAAACCCTAATTTTCTTTTAAGAATGTAAATATATTAAATATACTATTTATATAAAATAAAATAAAATAATGTACATACAAAAAATAAAATATATTTAGAAAAAGTATTATTTAAGTATAAATAATAATAAAAATAAAAGTATAATATTTTTATGTTTTTATTCTCAAGTATTTATTAAATAAAAGTATGTGTATATATATTAATTTAGTTATGTACAATAAAAATAAAATAAAATATATACAAGACAAAAAAATATATTTAGAACAATATTTTTTTGATTGTAAATAAAATAAAGAATAAAAGTAAAGGTATAATGTTATTATATATTATTTTCAAGTTTTCAATAAATAAAAGTATATACTAATTAAATTATTTTTATGTTAGAAAAAATAAAAATAAAATACAAAATAAAAGTGAAAATTTATTAAAATATTTTTTGATATTTTTTATGTTTGAAAAATAGGAAAATAAAATCAGAAATGAAAATAAAATGGAAAAATACAAAAGTATGAAGAAATGGGCCAAGGGGTGCAATCAGTAAAAGGGGGGGGGGGGTGTCAAAAACAAAAAGCCAAAGCCCAGCCCAAGCCAGACTTCATCTTCAACCTTGGTTCAAAAACGTGTGCGCCCTGTACCAAATGCCAGATCCTGCATACGTGCTCTAATGCAAAAACTCAAAACATCAAAGTTGTAGCATTTTTCAAGAAGAATCCAACCATATAAAGAACTCATTCTAACTCTCAAAGACCAGAGATAATTTCTCTGGCCCTAAATCCTAACCTAATTATTTCAGGAAGTTCATGGATCAAATTCTCTTAACACACTTAATTTAAATGGAAACTGAGCATATGTACAACTTCATGGCTATGAATACTACATTTTTTATTCACAAACCTATGCCTAATGATTCCTAAATAGAGAGATAGGAAGTTGATAAAAAACTGTTTCAGTTGAGATTGTGTCTGACAATGTGGAGCTTTTCAATGAGTCCTGAGGTGTTTGGGAGCTTGCTTGAACTTCGTCTGACCTTCCCCAACGCCTAGCTTGCCTTGAATGTGCTTGAACAAGCCTACATAACTCAACCTGCACAAGCTGAAATAAAAAATGGAAAACCTTGTAAAGGGAGTTACAGTTAGTTTTTAAGGGTTGGGATAGCTTGGATAGGTTTTATGGAAGGTGTTTGAACAGGTTTGGGGCAAAACGCATGAGCAACTTGTGAGATAGAACTCAAGATGCAGATGCTGCCCTGTTTTGCCAATGGAAGGTGATTTTGTGCTAAGGGAGGTTTTAGGACTCAAAGGCTCATGTTTTAGGTTCAATACAATGTGTAAAAATTGTCTCAAAAGCTTGCACAAGTTGGTTCTATCTGATGTTCAAGTTATGTGAATTTTGACATGTTTCTTGTATATGAGCAAAAATTGAGAAGTGATGGAAGATAAGCCTGTACAGGCTATCTATCAGCTTTCACACTATGCTCTTGGCCCCTCAAGTTTGTGGATTTTATTTTCTGCACAAGATATGGTTCAATGCTCAAGGGATGTGGTTTTGACATAAAGCAAGGTTATGATAAAAATGGTAATGTACCTTTTACCATTTATGGATTAATCTTGTGTGCAATGCTCTAATGACCAAAACAAAGCCTTAGACCAATGGATTTGCATTTAATTATTGATTATGGAATGGTTTTGAGACCTGTAATCAAGTACAAAGCAAGCTGATTAGAGTTTGCAACTTGTATCACTATGAACATGCCATGGATGAAAAGTGAGTTTTTGCCAACTTCAAGCCTTCGATTCTCCCTAACCACAAATGATTTTGGAGAGTTCTTGGACTTTTTAGAAAGCTTGTAACATGCTCTAAAATCCATATTTGAAATGCAACTTGATATTCCAAGAGGAACTATGTGAAAAATGGTCATGAAGATGGGTCAAAATCCAGCCTAAACTAGGACAAAATTTCACTAAGTTAAAAGTTTCATAGACCCTTGTTCCAAAAATCATAACTTGAAATACAAGATTCTTTTGAGAAAACTTTGTGAATAAAAGTTGTAGACTTTGTGGAGGAATATAAATTTCATGTTGTAAGTTTTGTTTGAATCCAATTGCATCATGGTGAAAATGTTTGGCAAAGTTGGGAAGAATTAAGAAAATTTCATAACTTAGAAAAATTCTAAGTTATGAAAATTTTCAAACTTAAACCCTAATTTTCAAAATTGGATTTCTTGATGAACAAGTTTCATGTTTTGACACATCTTGATGAAAAATGACCCTTGGCACTTGATTTTGACCAAAAAGTCAAAGTTTGACTTTTCAGTGTACAATCAAAATTTGATCAGTTAACAGAAAAATTCATCTGTCAATCCAATGCAATTGAGATCTTTTGAACCTTGTGAACAGGTCAAGATGATTCCAATGAGTCCTTGAATCCATGCTTGAACCCAATTTGCCATTGGTTAGGTCAAAAATCAGAAATTGCCCCTTGTGCAGTCAAAACCCTAAAAATGACCATTTTGCCCTTTTGACGATCTGATCAAATTTCTTGAGGAGTTGTAGTCCAAACTTGATCAAATAGTTCATATGAGTCTATAATGTTGATGTAGATAAAATATTATGAGGTTTGACTGTAAATTGGCCACAATTGACTTTTTCCCCAATACAACTGATTTCTAGGTCAACTGTCCAATTGACTGGGCAAAAATTTGATTCAAGGCTTGAAACTTGGTATGGACAATCTTATGAGTCCAACATGAAGTATGAAAGTCACTTTGAGCATTAGAAGTCCAAAAATCCCTGTGAAAACTCAAACCCTAATTTAGGTCAACAGTGCAAGGAGATGGCTTGAGCAGAGCAAACCCTAGCTTGATTTTGAGTTCAAAGATCCTTGTGATGAGAAATGTTGAAAAATGAGAGGGAAAATTTTGGGGTACAATAACCCTCATAAATCAAAAACTGATAGACAACTTTCTTCTTAAGAGTTTCTACACTCGTGCTCATGTTGTTATTCGTTCGGATGCCAATGACAACTTCTAAATACACTGGAAATAACATGCATATGTGAATTAGACATACATACATTTTTTCTTGCATTTTTTTAGAAAATAAATATTCCATGAGGTGATGCAAACACATAGGAATCAAGGTATCAGCTGTGCTGTTCAGAATATACTAGGAAACCAAGATCTAGAACTTTGTAAAATAACCAATCATTCCTTTTTAGAAATTTAGTCACCAACAAAAAAAAGTCACCAACGGTACCTGTAAGGATCAAAATTCCCTCCCTGCTCACAGGTGTAAAATAGGTCAGGGTAAGGCAAGGGTAACTCAAAATCATGGGTACACCTGAAGCCACTATCGTCGAAACACTGATGTGAAACGATAACACCCCATTTGTAATCTCATCTGAGTATGGACGACATGAACGCACTAGCAAACCAGAGTCGACTAGCCATTCATGTTCCACTCTATTCCTAAGGATCATATGGTTGTCACTTATCCTGGGTATTGGGCCTTTTATATCTTGTAACACCCACCCAACATGATAGTAGAGCCAACACAGCAGATAACCAAATATATGGAAAGTGATAAAATGTATGCACAAACATATGCAAGCAGGGTATATAAAGCTGTAAATAACAGGAAATAAATAAACACCCAAATAAATAAACAAACAAGAGCTAGGATCGACTCCGGGATAGACCAACAATAGGTCAATCTTTCCCCAGTGAAGTCGCCAGCTGAAACAACCGACCAAACTGTCATCTGATATAAAATTAATGAAGTTGCCACCGAACGTATTTTATCCCGCAAGAAGGGAAAGGTAAACATCGAGAAAACCTGAGAAGGGTGAAATCACGATCAAACGACTGAGAGATTGGGTAAGGGAGTCTGTTACACGAGGGGAAGGTATTAGCACCCCACACGCCCGTAGTACTCTATGGTATCCACTCTTGTTTGTTCTAATCTAAGGGTGTGTAAATTTATATCTAAAGCTTAATAGCTAAAAGAAAATGGAAAGAGGGAATGCATGCAAAAGAAAAGATAAAATAATGTAGGGAAAATAAAAGTTATGCTCGACTGGGCCCTACCCCAATTCCTACTGTGATACGGTGGGAGAACTGACTTGGGTGTTTTGCGTTTGATCGCAAATGTTGCGGTTAGCAAGAGTCGCCAACAAATTTTCTTTTATCCAAAAAGGAAAGGTGAAAAAGCACAGGAAAGACCTTTGAGATTATTTCTTGAGTTCGGGGTGTAGATTATGAAAAGGGAAGGTGTTAGCACCCCTTTCATCCATGGTTTTCCATGGGCTCTTAGTTACTTGCTAGATCACTTGCTTTTGTTTGGAATTGTGCTTTGTGTGGTTTTGAAAGTATTTTGTAAAGAGGTCATTGTTTAGGCCATCTTTGTAATGATTCTCGTTCGTAAGAATGTATACAAAGATTGCCTAAATAATGGCCTCTTTACAAAATACTTTCAAAACCACACAAAGCATAATTTCAAAAAAAGGCAAGTGATCTAGAAAGTAACTAAGAGCCCATGAAAAACCATGGATGAAAGTGGTGCTAACACCTTCTCTTTTCATAATCTACCCCTCGAACTCAAGAAATAATCTCAAAGGTCTTTCCTGTGCTTTTTCACCTTTCTTTTTTGGATAAAAGAAAAGTAGGTCGCGACTCTTGCTAACCGCAACATTTGCGATCAAACGCAAAATACCCAAGTCAGTTCTCCCACCGTATCACAGAACTAGCGACTCTGCTGGGGATCAAACTGTACATTGCAGGGAATTTTTTATGGAAAATAACTTAGATCTATTTCCCTATCTCTTAAAGCCATCGACAATTGTATTTTATTTTGTTTATTTGTAAACAGTAATTATATTCAAATGCATATGTTCAACAATGAATCATTGGACGTTTTTGTAAACAAAACACAAGCGTAAAGAAAAATAGATAGTTTTTGCACTTTCAAAGAGATATATTTGTATTGACTTTGAGTAAGTACTTTGTACAATGAGACAAATATTATAGTAAGAGAATACTGTCATAAAAAATGAAAATTTTGATACAAAGAAAAGATAGCTATGTGCAATAATCCCATGGGGTTCCCATTCTGCTATATCCTTTGTTTCTCTGAGCATCTTGTCTATTTGTTACCTCGTCCGAAGATGATTGAATTGATCATAACCTCTGAGTTTACAGGTTGTCCGTAAGGTGATCCAACGGGACATAGTCATATGCTTTAATACCCTAACTTTTTCCCAGACCGCCTTTCGGGTTTTCAATCCACCGGGAAAACCTTTTTTGCCCAAGCTGCCCTTTCGGGTTTTCAGCTTGTCGGGTGTACAAATTTTTTTTTGTTTTATCCCTAATTTTTTCCCGAACCTTTTTGGTTTGCCGGGATGCCCTTGTTTTGCCTAGGTGTGTCAACCTAGCGGGTATCTTATGCGTAATATCTTTTAACTATGTCTGCGTTCGCAGGGTGTGGCAGGTCGTCACCATCCATGGTAGTCAAGATGATTTCTCCACCAGAGAATATGTTTTTGATTACAAATGGTCCTTCGTATGTAGGATTCCATTTTCCCCTGGGATCACCTTGTGGTAGTATGATACGTTTGATCATCAGATCTCCAACTTGATATACTTATCATCTGACCTTTTTGTTAAAAGCCTTGATCATCCGTTTTTGATACATTTGACCTTGACAGACAGCAGTAAGCCTTTTCTCATCAATCAAGTTTAGTTGATCAAGTCGAGTATGGATCCGATCGTCTTCATTCAGCCCTGCATCCTTCATAATTCTTAGAGAGGGGATATGGACCTCAATAGGCAAAACATCCTACATGCCGTATACCAGAGAATAGGGTGTTTCCCCGGTTGATGTGCGTGTTGTGGTAAGATATCTGTGGAGAGCGAATGGAAGCATCTCATGCCAGTCTTTGTATGTGATTGTCATTTTATGTATGATCTTTTTAATGTTCTTATTTGCGGCTTCGACAACACCATTCATCTTTGGCCGGTAAGGGGAAGAATTGTGATGCTGGATCTTGAATTGCTCGCACAAGGCGGTGATCATAGTATTGTTAAAGTTGGTACCATTGTCTGTAATGATCCTCTCTGGGATACTGTAACGACAGATGAGATTCTGCTTGATGAACCGGGCGACAACATTCTTGGTAACGGAAGCGAAGGAAGTTGCCTCCACCCACTTTGTAAAATAGTCAATGGCCACTAAGATGAAGTGGTGTCCATTGGAGGCTGTTGGTTTGATTTCCCTAATAATATCAATTCCCCATATAGCAAAGGGCCAAGGAGCCGTCAAGACGTTCAGAGGAACCGGAGGTACGTGCACCTTGTCAGCATAGATCTGACACTTATGGCAGGTTCGAGAGTGTTGATAGTAATCTGCCTCCATGGTAGACCAGTAATAGCCTTCCCGTAGGATTTTCTTTGCCATCATATGCCCATTGGAATGGGTTCCAAAAGTTCCTTCATGTAATTCGGCCCTGATCCTTTCAGCTTCAACCTTGTCTACGCACCGAAGTAATACGGAGTCCTGGTTGTGTTTGTAGAGAATTCCATTACTAAGGAAGAATTTAGCAGGGAATCTCCTTAAGAAATTCTTATCGTTTACTGAAGCTCCTTCTGGATATTCTTGAGCCTCGAGATACCTTTTGACTTCGTGAAACCAAAGCTGGTCCACTACTTCTTCAGTATTAATCTTGTGACAGTGTGCTGGTTCATCCCTTTGTTCAATGGTGATCTGGGGAGCCTCATTATCCCATTTAAGTTTAAACATATATGACATTGTGGCTAGTGCGTTTGCTAGCTGATTTTCTTCTCGCGGGAAATGCTCGAAGGTAATATTTTCAAAATGTGGGAGCAATGTCAAAACATGTTCCTTGTAAGAGATAAGGTTAGGATGTTTGGTGTCCCATTCCCCTTTGATCTGGCTAATAACTAAAGTTAAATCTCTGAATACATTCAAAGATTTGATCCCCAAGTCTATGGAAGCTTTGAGACCAAAGATGCACACTTCGTATTCTGCCATGTTATTTGTACAATTAAAGCAGAGTCTTGCTGTAAAAGGAGTATGATATCCTTCAGGAGATATGAGTACAACACCAATACCATTTCCGAGTGTGTTAGATGCCCCATAAAAAACCAGGGTCCATCGGGATCCTTGTTCAGTTCCTTCATATGATCTGAATTCTTTATAGTTGTTTACCATCATGATATCTTCATTTGGAAATTCGAACTTCATGGACTGGTAGTCTTCTACAGCTTGGTGAGCAAGGTGATCGGCTAGTACACTGCCCTTTATTGCGTTCTGGGTAGTATAATGTATGTCATATTCCGTCAAGATCATCTGTCATCTCGCTATTCTCCCAGAGAGAGCAGGTTTCTCGAAGATGTATTTTATTGCATTCATTTTAGATATCAACAGGGTAGTATGGGTCAGCATATACTGTCTTAGCCGGCGAGCAGCCCATGCCAAAGCGCAACAAGTTTTCTCGAGTAGTGAATATATTGTTTCATAGTCGGTAAACTTTTTGCTCAGGTAATAAATAGCATGCTCTTTTCGACCAGACTCGTCATGCTGCCCCAACACACACCCCATTGAATTTTCCAAAATGGTCAGATACATGATCAATGGTCTTCCCTCGACTGGTGGCATTAAAACAGGAGGCTCTTGCAGATACTCTTTGATTTTGTCAAAAGAATTTTGGCATTCATTATTCCATTAGACTACTTGATCTTTCTTCAATAGTTTGAAGATTGGTTCACTGGTAGCTGTTAGGTGATAAATGAATCTAGCAATGTAGTTTAAACATCCCAAGAATCCTCTGTCTTCCTTCTCGGTACGAGGAGCAGGCATCTCTTGTATCGCTTTTACCTTGGCGGGATCCACCTCAATACCTTTATTGCTGACGACAAAGCCTAGGAGTTTACCAGGCCTTACTCCAAACGTGCATTTATTGGGATTCAACCTCAGCTTGTATTTCTTTAGTCTCTCAAATAGTTTTTGTAAATGACCAAGATGCTCTTCTTCTGTTTGAGATCTAGCTATCATGTCATCCATATATACCTCTATTTCTTGATGTATCATGTCGTGAAATAGAGCTACCATGGCACGCTGATAGGTTTCCCCAACATTCTTCAGTCCGAATGGCATCACCTTGTAGCAGAATGTGCCCCACTGTGTGACAAATGTTGTTTTCTCCATGTCCTTAGGCACCATTTTGATTTGGTTGTAACCTGAGAAACCGTCCATGAAGGAAAACACTTTGTGTTGTGCCGTATTGTAAACTAGGATGTCAATGTGGGGAAGTGGGAAATCATCCTTAGGGCTTGCCCTATTCAAATCTCTGTAGTCCACGGACATCCGTACCTTGTCGTCCTTTTTGGGCACGGGAACAACATTGGCAACCCATTGCGGATAAGAGGTGACGGCCAAGAATCCAACATTAAATTGTTTCATGACTTCTGCTTTAATCTTCTCTGACATGTCTGGTCGCATTCGACTGACCTTTTGTTTTACTGGTGGGCAGTCCTCTTTTGTAGGCAGACGGTGTACCACAATATCTGCATCGAGTCCTAGTATGTCTTCATACGACTAGGCAAAGACCTCAACATATTCGTGTAGCAACTGAATCAGACGCTCCTTGACACTGGGTTCCAGATTGGCACCCACCTTGACTTCTCTTTTGTCTTCCTCGGTACCTAGATTGATTGTATCCACGGGTTCCTCATGGGGCTGAATGGTCCTCTCTTCTTGTTGTAGTAATCTGGCAAGTTCCTCTGGTACTTCACAATCTTCCTCACCTTCGTCTTCGGCTTGGTAGATTATATTTTCAGAGTCACAAAAAGCCATAGCAAAACCGTTATCCATGGGATCCCGAATGGACGTAGACCTGCATTGTGAGTATGAGTGTGTGTAAGGGTATAGCTATCTTTGAAAGAAATGAAAAATGTAAAAATAAAAACAATGAGTACAAAGTTTGTATGCAAAACGTCCATGATTCATTGATGTCATATGGAAATGAGATTATAACCCTTACAAATGGACCATTGTGCCTCGGGTAAGACACAAGGTTTTAAGAGTTTGAATTATTTTAATATTACAGATCCAACAAAATGTAGAGACAAATTACTATGGGATAAAAGTGATCGGGACAAAATCTCTAGCCTCCCAATTGCTGAGCCCTCCACCGACAATTGGGAAGATCCAATCCTCCAGGTTGCAGCCTTCTTCATCATCTTCTACCGCGTTGACTTCACGGTTGCTGATCTTCAGGGGTGGTCCTCCAGCACGAGCGTGGCATACAGCTTTTTGGGCACCTAAAGTGAAACCCAGGCCAAACTTGTCAGACTTGTATGGGATATCTGGGAGTTGTCCCCAGATAGTGCACCCACCTTCTTCTACCACTGCCTTTGCATCCTCCAAAAATGACATCCTGAGTGGAGGCCTTGTGATCTTGGGAACATCCTTGGTCACTGCCACATCTTGTGGGACTTCTTCAAAGTGTTGGAATGGAGTTTCAATAAATTCACCATCTAATTCCACATATCTGAAGGAATTGAGATGGATGATCATATACTCTTCTTCTCCATGAATGGTGATAATCTTCACTTGAATCAGATAATTCAGCATTTGGTGCAACGTAGAAGTAACAGCGCCCGCATTGTGAATCCATGGTCGGCCTAGCAAGCAGGAATATGAAGGACGGATATCCATTACATAAAAAGTTGAATCAAATGTTTGGGTTCCAAACTTTATGGGGATATCCACTTCCCCATTCACCATCCTTTTTGAGCCGTCAAAGGCCCTTACTACTATGTTACTTGGCTTCAATGCCAATCCCTCATAGTCAAGCCTATCAAGATCTTTTTTAGGCAATGCATTCAGAGATGAGCCAGTGTCCACCAAAACATGAGCCAAGGTTGTGCCCATACATTCAACTGAGATGTGAAATGCCTTATTACGCTTCCTTCCTCTTGGCGTTAAATCAGCATCCGAAAAACCTAGACCATTATTCGCAGTCAAGCTGCCTGCGCAGTCTTGGAACTGATCGACCGATGTCTCTTGGGGTACATGGGCAGTTTTAAGTAATTTTACCAAGGCTTTTGCATGCGCCTCGGAACATAGTAGTAAAGCCAGCATGGAAATTTTAGATGGAGTTTTCCCCAGCTACTCAACTACATCGTAGTCGCTTCTTTTTATGATCTTTAGAATTTCCTTCATCTCTTTCCGGGAGGTCCCAGGGATAGACAATGATTGTTCCTTCGCCCGGACAGGCTCAATTAGAATACTTTTACCTCGAGTATCAGTTAACTCGGCAGCAGGAATGTCGATAGGAGTGATGACAGGGGTCGTATCAACTTTGTTAGTTGGAGTATTGGTGGAGATGATTGTAGGACTGGGAATAGCCTTTGGAGGAGCAACAACAACATGAATGATTACGGGTCCAGAAACATCTTTTGGGGGAGAAATTTCTGGAGAGAATATCCTTCCGCTTCGGGTAATCTTGCTAGTCCCGAAAATATTACTGATATCAGAGTTATCTTTCTCGGAACTTGAATCTTCGACAGCTGGTCAATCTTGCTTGACACCGTGGTAGTAGACATCCCCTCCATAATTCCATGGTATGGTTTTGTCTGACGAATACGGGACTGGTCCAGGCATTGTAATTATCAAAGGAGATGCTTTTGGAACTGATGTAATTCTAACGGGTCTTTTGGTGGAGACCTTAGAAGGATTGGCGGAAATGGTAATGATAGAAACATCATTAAAAGGAACAGGTGGAACAAAAGTCTTTTCAAACAAAATTTCCTTGTTATCTATTAGGCACTGAACGCCTGCTTTCAACAAAGGATAGTTGGTTAGTGAGGACAAACAAAAATGGCAACTTTCATCACAGCTTGGGAATACATTGGAATTTAATAAGTTATTTTTGATAGTCAGGAGTGGGGTCATAAGTTCATCAACTAAAGTAACAAACATATCTTCCTCAATGGCGTTGGTATTATGGTCGTGTTTGGGCATAGGGGCAGAAATGAAATTTGGCTTTTCGGGCGCATCAAATTCAATCTCTTTGGCTTCAATTAGGTCTTGTACTTTGTTCTTTAGATCCCAACAGTTATTAGTGTCATGGCCGGGACTCTCAGAGTGGTATGCACAGTGGGCATTAGGATGATAGTGAGGAGATGTTGTGTTAGGATTCTTTGGAGATTCTTTCAAGGTCACTAAGTTGGATCTTAACAGATGTGGAAATACTTGAGATAAGGTCATGTTAATTCTGGTGAATTGTCTGACTGGTATTTCCATCCTTGGTTGGTTGTTTCTTTGCTGATCAGGCGTAGGTTTAGGAATCATAACAGTCCCCACCAATGGACGACATCTGGCCCTATCTTGATTTCTCTGAGGATAAACAACAACCACTTCTTTTTTTCCGATAAATGGCTTCCTTATAGCTGCAGAGGATGTATCTTTCTGAATTTTTCCGCTCTTTATCCCGACTTCTACCCTCTCTCTAGTTAATATCAGTTCAGTAAAACCTGTCGATGAACTCCCAATTAGGTGATTGAAGAAGGGACCAGACAAGGTGCCCAAAAATATGTCTACTAATTCTCTTTCAGATAGGGGAGGTTAAAATCTTCCATCCAAGTCTCTCGATTTTTACGCATAGTCCTTGAAGCACTCACTTGAAACCATGACCATACTCTGGAGTTGAGTACGGGTATGCGTAAGATCAGCGTTGTATTGGTATTGTTTGTAAAAGGTTGCGGCGAGATCTTCCCAATTATGAACATTGGCTCTTTCTAACTGATAAAACCAATCGAGTTGAGTTCCAAACAAACTGTCTTGGAAGAGGTGTACCCATAAGTCTTTGTCAGCGGTATGGGGCTGGATTTTCCTTACATAGGACCGGAGATGCATTTTAGGGCATGAAACTCCGTCATATTTGGCGAACACAAGTGCTTTGGATTTTGGAGGAATGACAATTCCCAACACTAAGCCCAACTCTTCAAAGTCCAAACCAGACACTTTTTAAATTTCAATTGCACTTAACCGTTCTTCGAGATGTTTATACTTGTTGTGATACGGTGGCAGAATTGACTTTTTAATACTGGTTTGCATTTTGCGTTTTTTGTTCGCAAAATGTCGCGGTAAGCAAGAGTCGCCACCGACTTTTATTTCATCCAACCCGAAAGGAAAAAAGTATAGAAAAAAAATCATTTTTTGAGATATTCTGAGTACGGGAGGTAGATTATAGAAAGGGATGGTGTTAGCACCCTTTCTATCCATGGTTTTCCATGGGCTCTTAGGTACTTGCTCATATTTTTAAAATTGCTTGTGTATGTGCTTTGCTTTTGAAAAGTTTAACTTCGTGATAACCCTTGTATCAGTCCTAAAAGGTGTGACGAATTTGTTTTGAAAATTTGTTTGAAAAGTGTCAGTGTGAAAAGTTTTGATTTGAGCAAGTACTTAAGATTCTACCTACTCGAAAAAAGGATTGTTCATTTTATTTCCTTTAGACAACGCTATTCTACTATTAAGGAGTAGGTAGCACCTTCGTTGGAGTTTGCAAGGGTCAATTCGAAAGGGACGTACGATCACTAAAGCAATGTTAGGATACCTTAGTAGTAACCCTAGAGTCTTAAGATCATATTTGAGGCAACATTTCTGAGGCAACATTTTCGAGGCAACATTCGAATGGGACGTTTGATCTTTTTTAGACAGGAGGGAAATCACTAAGTCACCCTATGCTTGATGATCGTTTACCGAAGGCAACCGAAGTGATAGTATACCCTAAGAGTGATATGTGAGAGTGATTTGTTTCAGTTATTTATCTTTGCACATTAGGGTTTTCTAGCTGTATTAATTTGTCATGCATTCTTGCCATACAATCCTATTAGCATACATCTAAACAGTTAAGTATTTGCAGGAATTAAAAATGCGATAAAAATAAATCTACGCTATTACAAGGCTTCAGGGAGGGGGATTAATTACATAGCCAAAAACCCGAGGAAAAAGCGATAAGTAAAATCCCTAAATTAACTATTACAAACCAGTGAGCAGTTACAAAATATTGACAAAATAAACAATAAGCACGGCGAATTAAATACGAGACAATTAGGGTTTTGACCCTCGACTAAACCTATTCGCGATTGATTTAAAAAAAGATGTTTTTGTTATTTAAGAAAATAATGAAATAATTAAATTAAAAAGAAAATCTTAAGTTCTAATTAATTTTAAATTAAGAAAAATAAATTAATTCACTCTAAAAGCCTATTTTTGTATTTTTATTCATTTGAGAAATAAAAAAATAAAGGAATTAAATCAAGAGTTTAACCTAATTTTCTAATTAGTTTTAATTATAAAAGAAACAAGTTAAAATTGCCCTAAGTTAAATTAAACTAAATTAAATTAACAAAATCAATTTTAAGAAAAAATCTAATTCTAAGTTTTTTGATTTCTTGATTTTATGATTTTTTTTAAAAAAAAAGATTAATTAATAATTAAAATAATTAAAATAAATATTAAAAGAATAAAAAAATAAGAAAGAAAAATTAGAAGTGGGCCTGATAACGTTAGCAATTCTGGGGGTATGTTGTTGAAATTCTGGCCCCAACAATCCAAGCCTGTATTAACTATGCATGATTCGGTGTGGCTGTTGACTTGAGGAGAATGGTAAGCCTCTTGCTACCCGAGCGTTGGATCCAGCTTGCTGATGAATCTGATGGTGGAACACAAGGGTGTATGGTAGGCGCGTGGAATTGAGAAGCATTGGATCTGCAAGTGAAAAGTGAGAAAATAAAGAAATTGGTTGGGACCTGGGATCGAACCCAGGTCCTCTCACTTACCAAGGGATGCCTTTACCAGCTGGGCTACGCTCATTAGTTGCTAATGAAAATAGGACAATGTATAATATGTAAACAATTTCCATAAGGCTGAACAAAAAAATTGCACACACTGTATTCAAATAAGCCAATGGGGTGATGACAAATCACCTTCTTCTTCCTCCAGCGCGTCGTCTTAGGTATATAACCTATACCTATAGACCACGTCCGTCGCTACAACCTGCGTGCTTCAAACATCAAAAATATACATGATAAATGGATTTAAAGACCAGAGATCGATTGGTCTTGATGCCATGATCGTCCCACTATCCAATTCTTGGCCTAATTTTTTCTGTATCAAGAAGCCCCAAAACATGGCTTCAAACCCTAGCCATGGAAATTGTCAGCATACGTGCTAAAACATCAATTAAACATAACCAATACGTTGAAAACATGATAACAAACACATATATGCCATTAAAACATGTTCATGATGCGTGAATCACAATAATCGAATTTAGAAAAACAGGGCAAACCGTGTGACTTCTACGTGCTGATTCTGGACCTGAGGCGGCTTGTAATTGATTGGGATACGTTCCTGGGATGTTCAACAATCTGTTGGTAGTGTTAGAATGGCTTGGATTAGCCTCTAGAATGGAAATTGAATCACCACTTTTCTTTGAAATTTTGAAGTTTGGTTCTAGCTTTTCCACGATTGTCACCTCTCTTTCTTGCCTTGGTGCGTTCTCTATATGTACTAGAGTGAATTAGGGTTGTAAAAACCACTAGTATCTTTACAAATTTTGAAGATTTGATTTGGTTTTCATGGTGTATGATATACTTCCAAATTTTGCCTAATTATGCTCTTTTTGTATCAATTGCCATTGATTCGAATTGATCTTGCAAGCTCATCATATCTTGGTTGCTAACCTATCAAAAAAACAATCAAATCATATCTTTGATAATTTTCATCATTTATTTGATTTAATTCACTTTTTTAATTAATGAAAAATCAAAATAAATTGAAAAATGAAGCAAATAATTGGTGGATAAGTATTTGAGTCGTGGACCACATTATAATTGAGGTGCAAGCATAAAAAGTTGGGCCCATTTAGCAAAAAATGCAAATTTGAGCATATTTGACTTTTAGCAATTTTGCAAAAATGGTCAACTTGGTCAATGCATAACTCTCACAATTTTGACCCTAGAGAGGTGTTCTTGGACTTTTTAGAAATCTTAGGATGTCCTATAAGCAACCCTTTTGGTCTCATCTCAATCGAGGCTTCCATGTTTATGTATGAAGCTTTGACCCAAAAGGTGTTTTTGTTGACTTTTCAAAATGACCTATAATGTCAAAATTCATATCTTTTTGTGAGTGCATATTTTGAACTTGGGAGCTGAAGATGAATTGTAGGTAATTGCATCCTCTTCAAAATGCGATTTGGATGGGTCATTTCTGATAAAGTATGAGAAAGTTATGCTTGGTCAAAGTTGAGTTGACTTTTCCTACAAAACCCTAATTTAGCAACTTTTGGGTTTTGATGAATTGTGAGCAATCCTTGAGGAATCATGATCAACCCTTGATCATATGATGGATAATACTTCAAAATGAGGATGTTGACCAAAAATCTTGAAGTTTGACTGCATGTGGGCCTTAGTTGACTTTTGACCTAACACATTTGATTTTCAGGCATTTGAGCAATTGATTGAGCAAACTTCTTTTGCAAGGCTTGAAACTTGACATGGATAATCTTGAGAACATATTAGGACAATGGTGAGAATTTTAGTCCTTTGTGGTTCACACATCTTGATGAAGATGGAAACCCTAATTTGAGGTAGACTGCCTTAGGAGAGAGTTTATTTGGTCAACTCTTGGACTTCCTTGAGCAATTTGGGGACCTCACTTGACATTTGTTGAGAAATATGGGAGGGAAAATTTTGGGGTACAACAGCTGCCCATGTTCAATCTTCTTAAACCTGAAGATGTAGATTGGCTCGTCTGCCTTTCGTGATTTGAAGGTGAAAGATGATTGAACACTAGAGTGCCCAGAAATTTGCAATCGCATGAAGTGATACTTTATTTGTGACATCAGGAATGGGCTTATAGATACCATTAAGAAGTTGCTAGAGAATCGTCGGAGATGGGCTTAAAGATGCCATCCGAAGAAGTGTCGATCGCACAAGAGATTCCTTTGCGAGAACCCGTATACCTGTTGTTGAGGAGGAATTCACTGGGGAATGCCGGTCTCTGTCTTGAGAGAAATAGAGTTTTATAAGCTTCAGTTGTCCGTTACTCTACTGGGGAATAATTCTGGTTTGGGAAGAAGAAATGAATTTCCTATCTAGTCGGAGTATATGCTGCACCGCGACTTTCAGGGGAATTGTGAAATCAATTGTGTTTGATCGGGTCTCGGTCTTACAGTGTTGTGGACTGCTGTCTGGGGATAAGAGAAGAAGAACCCAGATAGTAAGGTTATGAGAAGGGACCTGAATAGTAGGGTTACTTCGGGATGAAAGCCTGGATGGTAGGGCTATGAGAAGGAACCTGGATAGTAGGGTTACTTCGATATGAAAACCTGGATAGTAGGGTTGTGAGAAGGAACCTGGATAGTAGGGTTACTTCGAGTTGAAAGCCTGGATAGTAGGGCTGTGAGAAGGAACCTGGATAGTAGGGTTACTTCGATATGAAAAGCCGGGATAGTAGGGCTGTGAGAAGGAACCTGGATAGTAGGGTTACTTCGATATGAAAGCCTGGATAGTAGGGATATGAGAAGGAACCTGGATAGTAAGGTTACTTCGATATGAAAGTCGGGATAGTAGGGCTGTGAGAAGGAACCTGGATAGTAGGGTTACTTTGATATGAAAGTCTGGATAGTAGGGCTGTAAGAAGGAACCTGGATAGTAGGGTTACTTCGATATGAAAGCCTGGATAGTAGGGATATGAGAAGGAACCTGGATAGTAAGGTTACTTCGATATGAAAGTCGGGATAGTAGGGATGTGAGAAGCAACCTGGATAGTAGGGTTACTTTGATATGAATGCCTGGATAGTAGGGTTGTAAGAAGGAACCTGGATAGTAGGGTTACTTCGATATGAAAGCCTGGATAGTAGGGCTGTGAGAAGGAACCTGGATAGTAGGGTTACTTCGATATGAAAGCTGGGATAATATGGCTGTGAAAAGGAACCTGGATAGTAGGGTTACTTCGATATGAAAAGCCGGGATAGTAGGGCTGTGAGAAGGAACCTGGATAGTAGGGTTACTTCGATATGAAAGCATGGATAGTATGGATATGAGAAGGAACCTGGATAGTAAGGTTACTTCGATATGAAAGTCGGGATAGTAGGGCTGTGAGAAGGAACCTGGATAGTAGGGTTACTTTGATATGAAAGCCTGGATAGTAGGGCTGTAAGAAGGAACCTGGATAGTAGGGTTACTTCGATATGAAAGCCTGGATAGTAGGGCTGTGAGAAGGAACCTGGATAGTAGGGTTACTTCGATATGAAAGCTGGGATAGTAGGGCTGTGAAAAGGAACCTGGATAGTAGGGTTACTTCGATACGAAAAGCCGGGATAGTAGGGCTGTGAGAAGGAACCTGGATAGTAGGGTTACTTCGAAATGAGTTTGGGTAAAACTGTAGAGGGAACCTGTGTATGGTTGCTCTTGTCGCACCGATGATTACTCTGTTTAGCTTCGAGTGTTGATCATGGACCTGCTGGAAATTGTTGGTAATAACTGTCTTTCCTGAAAGAAATACAGGGTTAGTTATGTGTGATGTATGAGATACATTGTATGATGAAGTTCTCAAAATAAATGAGACCATGCTATATGTAATGCATGCACATGTCATGATGTATGAACATGAAATGCTGACGTAATAATCTGAGTCCGGGAAAATAAATCCCTGTCTGCTGTTTGGAGAGTACGAGAAATGGTATTCTTGACTGCTGAAAAAAACCATAGTTCCTCTATTTCTGTTGGGGATGGTGAACAAAGATGACTATACTAGGGATTTGCTATCCATTCAGTTGGTGAGTATTCTGCCGGAAGAGACCCTGTCTAAGGATAACTCTGCGGGGAATAACTCTGTTAGAGAGGAGATACTCTGGTGATAAATCTGCTGACTTGGAGAAATAAAACTCAGTTGGGGATAAATTTCCATTGCTGGTGATAATGAATTCTGTTGGAGATTGCATTTCTGCTCGTGAGAGAAATAAACTCTGCTTGGGGAAAGTTTTACTGACTCACTCGCGATTGTGCACATCAGCTGGGGAAAGTTATGTCTCGTTCAGGAAAGCTAACATCACTGTCTTTAGATAATTTTTACTCTGTGGGGAGTGTATGTACCACTGCTCATATTCTCAAGCTGGCTCTATCCATGTACCTGATGGGAAGCATAACTGTAAGGTTTGGGCACTTCTTGTTTGTCCCTGTTCCTGGATTTACGAGTAATCATCTTTTGTTTCTCATGTAAATATTTATGAGAAACAATTATTTTCAAATGCATATATCAAAAATGAATCATTGGACGTTCTTGCAAAACAAAACAGAAAAAGAAAAGCAATTTGAAATTTCTTGTGAAAATGAATTGTATTGATTTTTGAAGTTGGCCCCTAATAGGCGTTTTGTACAAAGAGGCTGACCCTCTAGTAAGAGAACGCTGCCGAAAGATAGAAATTACAATTTGTGTAAAAGAAAGGAAAACACCTATGTGAAACGAACCGATTGGGTTCCAACTCTGCTATTGCCTTTATATCTTCAAGCGTCTCATCACCTTGCTACTTGGCCGAAGGTGGATCAGATTGATTGTGCCGTCTGAGCTTGATAGTCGATACCGAAGTCTGGTTGCGAGATGATCCAATGAGACATAGTGTTACGCTCTGATCCCTAATTTTTGCCTGGATTGCCCTTTCGGGTTTTCAATCCACCTGGATACCCTTTTTTTCCCAAGTCGCCTTTTCAGGTTTTCGAATTTCCGGGTGTACAGTTGTTTTCATTTTCATCCCTTACTTTTGCCTGAACCCTTTTAGTTCGCCGAGAAGCCCTTATTTTTGCCTAGGCCAGTCAACCTAGCGGTTCTTTGATTATGTGTAGTATCTTTTCACTATGTCTGCATTGACGGGGTGAGGAAGGTCGTCACCATCCATGGTGGTTAGGATCATGGCTCGTCCCGAGAAAATGTTCTTAACCACAAATGGCCCTTTGTATGTGGGGGTCCATTTTCCCCTGGGATCACCTTGCGGTAGTATGATGAGTTTGATCACTAGATCCCCGACTCGATATTCTTGACGTCTGACTTTCTTGTTAAAAGCCTTGATCATTCACTTTTGATATGTCTGACCATGACAAATAGCAGTAAGTCTCTTTTCATCGATTAGATTCAGTTGATCAAGTCGGGTTTGGATCCAGTCGTCTTCGTTCAAACCCGCATCCTTCATAATCCTGAGAGAGGTTATATGGACTTCGATGGGCAGGACCGCCTCCATGCCATATACCAAAGAGTAGGGTGTTCCCCCTGTTGACGTCCGTGTTGAGGTATGGTACCCATGAATAGTGAATGATAACATCTCGTGCTAGTCTTTGTATGTCACCGTCATCTTCTGCACAATCTTCTTGATGTTCTTGTTAGCCGCTTCAACAGATCCATTCATCTTTGACCGGTAGGGAGAAGAGTTATGATGCTGTATCTTGAACTATTTGCAGAGCTCGGTGATCATTGTGTTATTGAGATTTGTATCATTGTCAGTAATAATTCTTTCTGGTACACCATATCGACAGATCAGATTATGTCGGATGAACCGCGCCACAATGTTCTTGGTTATTGTAGTAAAGGAAGCTGCCTCAACCCACTTCGTGAAATAATCAATAGCCACCAGAATGAAACGATGCCCGTTAGACGCAGTAGGTCTGATCTCGCTGATCATGTCGATGCGCCACATTGCAAAAGGCCAAGGAGCTGTCAAAACATTCAGGGGAACTGGAGGCACATGCACCTTATCAGCATAGATTTGGCATTTATGACAGGTTCGAGAGTGCTGATAACAATCGGCTTCCATAATGGACCAGTAATATCCTGCCCGTAGGATCTTTTTAGCCATGGTATGTCCACTAGAATGGGTTCCGAAAGTGCCTTCATGTAGATCTGTCATGATCCTCTCTGCTTCGCTCTTGTCTACACACTGTAGTAGTGTGGAGTCATGGTTGTGTTTATAGAGGATTCCATTACTGAGGAATAACTTTGTAGCGAACCTTCTCAGAAACTTCTTATCATTGACAGATGCCCCTTCAGGATATTCCTGAGCCTCGAGATACCTTTTGACTTCGTGAAACCAGGGTTTATCTTCCACTTCTTCAGTGTCGATCTCACAGCAGTGTGCTGGTTCATCCAACCTCTCAATGGTAATCTGGGGAGCTTCATTGTCCCACCTAACCTTGAACATAGAAGACATGGTAGTTAGCGCGTCCGCTAACTGGTTCTCTTCTCGTGGGAAATGTTCAAAGGTTACCTCCTCAAAGTGTGGGAGCAATGTCAGTACATACTCTCTGTAAGGAATAAGATTTGGGTGCTTCATATCCCACTCGCCTTTGATCTGACTTATCACAAGAGAGGAATCTCCGAATACACTCAAGAACTTAATCCTCAGGGCAATAGCAGCTTGAAGACCCATGATACACACTTCATACTCCGCCATATTGTTGGTGCAGTTAAAACATAATCGGGCGATGAACAGAGTATGACAACCCTCAGGAGATATGATTACAACGCCAATGCCATTACCCAATGCGTTCGAGGCTCCATCAAAATACATAGACCATCGGGATCCCTCCTTGGCTCCTTCATCCGGTCTGAGTTCTTCGTAGTCGGTTACCAACATGATATTCTCATCCAGGAACTCGAAATTCATGGACTAGTAGTCATCCACGGCCTGATGCGCCAAATGATCCGCCAATACACTCCCCTTGATTGCTTTTTGGGTTGTGTATTGGATGTCGTACTCGGTTAAGATCCTCTTCCATCTTGCTATTCTTCCGGACAAGGCGGGCTTCTCGAAAATATACTTGACCGGATCCATCTTTGATATCAACAAGGTAGCGTGAGTCAGCATATACTATCTTAGTCGGTGAGCAGCCCATGCCAAAACAAAGCAAGTTTTTTCGAGCAATGAGTATCGGGTCTCACAGTCGGTAAACTTTTTGCTAAGGTAGTAAATGGCGTGCTCTTTTCGACCAGACTCGTCATGCTGCCCCTGCACACACCCCATTGAATTGTCTAGCACTGTCAAGTATAATATCAAAGGTCTTACTTCCACTGGAGGCATCAAAATTGGTGGTTCTTGAAGGTATTCCTTGATTCTTTCGAAAGCGGTCTGGAATTCATCATTCCACTTTACCACTCGATCTTTCTTCAGCAGCTTGAAGATTGGCTCACAAGTAGAAGTCAGATGTGAAATGAACCTGGCGATGTAATTCAGACGTCCCAAGAAACCTCTAACTTCCTTCTCTGTGCGGGGAGATGGCATCTCTTGTATGGACTTTACCTGTGCAGGGTCTACCTGAATACCTTTGTTACTGACAACAAAACCCAGAAGCTTACCAGACCTTACCCCGAAGGTACACTTGTTCGGATTCAACCTCAGCTTGTATGTCATTACCTGTCAAACAGTTTCTGGAGATGATCAAGATGCTCTTATTCAGTCTAGGACCTGGCTATCATGTTATCAACATAAACCTCGATCTCGTGGTGAATCATATCATGGAACAAAGCGACCATGGCGCGCTGATAGGTTGCCCCATAATTCTTCAACCCAAAAGGAATTACCTTGTAACAGAAGGTTCCCCATTGTGTAACGAAGGTTGTCTTCTCCATGTCCTCAGGAGCCATCTTGATCTGGTTGTAGCCAAAAAAACCATCCATAAAGGAGAAGATCTTGTGCTGCGCGGTGTTGTCGACTAGAACATCAATGTGAGGAAGCGGGAAGTCCTTGGGGCTTGCCCTGTTCAGATCTCTGTAATCCACACACATCCGTACCTTACCGTCCTTCTTAGGTACCAGAACGAAGTTGGCAACCCACTGCGGATAGGAAGTGACAGCTAAGAATCCTGCGTCGAACTGTTTCATGACCTCTGCCTTGATTTTCTCTGACATTTCAGGGTGCATACAGTGGACCTTCTGCTTTACCGGAGGGAAGTCTTCTCTAGTCGGAAGACGATGTACCACAATATAAATGTCCAAACCAGGCATGTCTTCATAGGACCAGGCGAATATCTCAACATAGTCATGTAGCATCTGTATTAACTATTGTTTGACACTAGGCTCCAGATTTGCACCTATTTTAACCTCTTTCCTGTCTTCTTCTGTACCTAAATTCACGGACTCAACTGGCTCTTTATGAGGCTGTATGGCCCTTTCTTCCTGTTGTAATAGTCTAGCAAGCTCTCCAGGCACCTCACAATGATCCTCACCTTCGTCCTCGGCTTGGTTGATCGTATTTTTGAAGTCATAACTGGCAGTAGCAGAGTTGTTATCAATGGGATCCAGAGTGGATATGGATCTACAGTATGATACATGAGTGTGTGTAAGAGAATAGCTGTTTTGATAAAGCGAGAGACAAAAAAGAAAAACAAGGAGTGCAAAATTTGTAATGCAAGAGACGTCCAATGCTTTATTAATGATATATGAAATGACAAATAATAAGCCCTCACAAGCAAAGCCAAGGTGCCTCGGGAAAGGCACCAGGCCGTAAAGTTTCAAACTGTTTATTACAAATCTTAAAACAAAAGTCAATTACTGTGGAATAAAAGAAACAGGTATGAAGTCCCTCGCTGTCCAGTTATTCGGTCCACCGTTGGTTATTGGGTAGATCCAACTGTCAACATCCGGGTTCTCATCATCTGCATCCTCTGTGGCGGAGACAACCTCAATAGCATTGATTCCCGAGCCATGCTTGGGCATGGGTGCAGTTATGACGTTGGGCTTCTCTAGAGCGTCAAACTCAATCTCTTTGGCTTCGATCAGGTCCTGCACCTTATTTTTCAGGGCCTAACAGTCGTTTGTATCATGAGCTGGACTTTCAAAGTGATAGGCGCAGGGGCATTCAGGTTATAGCATGGAGATATGGTGTTGGGATTCTTCGAGGCTTCCCTCAGAGTTACCATATTGGTCTTCAACAATTATGGTAAAATTTGAGACAGAGTCATACTGAGCCGGGTGAACTGCCTCTGTGGTCTTTCTACCCTTTGTTGATTGTTGCATTGTGGAGCAACTGCGGGTCTTGGTATCACTACAGCATTTACCGTTTGACGGTGTTCATATCTGCTTTGGCCTCTCGGGCTATAAACTGCACTGGCTTCCTTCTTACCAGCGAAAGGCTTTTTTGCTGAACTCAAAGAGGCATCCTTCTGTATTTTACCACTTCGATATCCAGCTTCTACTCTTTCTCTGGTCAAAATCAGCTTAGTGAAACCAGATGACGAGTTGCCGATCAAGTGATTGAAAAACAGACCAGATAGCGTCCCCAGAAACATGTCAACCAACTCCCTATCAGACAACAGGGGTTGAACTCTTCCAGCCAAGTCTCCCCACTTTTGAGCATAATCTTTAAAACCTTCACCTGCACCCATGGACATACCTTGGAGTTAAGTACGAGTGGGAGCAAGGTCAACATTGTATTGGTACTGCTTGTAGAAAGCAGCAGTAAGATCTTCCCAGTTTCGAACACTGGCTCCCTCCAACTGGTAGAACCATTCAAGATGAGTCCCTGACAGACTATCTTGAAAGAAGTGCACCCATAAATTTCTATCAGCGGTGTGGGGTTGGATTTTTCTGACATACGAGCGAAGATGGAGTTTTGGGCAGGACACCCCATCATACTTGGCAAAACCAGAGCTTTGAACTTATGAGGGATGACCACTCCCGATACCAGTCCCAATTCTCCAAAGTCCAAACTAGGTATCTTATGAACTTCCATAGCACTCATACGGTCTTCTAGCTGCTTGTACCTATCCTCATCAAGAGGATATTGCTCATCATTGTAATCAGTATCATTGTCAGAAACTGCAGGACTAGGGTCCTTTTCCCTTTCTTGGTTCTCCCCGTCCTTGGATGAAGAGGTCAGATCAGTTTGATGCTTCAACCTTTCTCCGAACCTTTTGCCCATATTTAGAATTTCGACCTTATTCTTCTTCTTCTTCTTCTCTTTCAGAATAAGGGTCTTCAGATCCTCTTTCCCTTTAGCCAGACTTATGAACATCTATTGGAACTGGGCATTCTGCGCCTGAAGATCTTTGATGGCTTGATCGGAAGACATTTATGTTGAAATAAACAGCGAAGAAGATGAGAAACCTGTAGTGGTACCTGTAATGGTGTGCATGATAATGGGATGTGCATGTAATGATTTCAAAGACTTTGGAAGATTTAAATTTGCAAACCAAAATAAACGAAAACTTTATTAGCTTAAACTTGGAAGGTTCAACATGCCTTTAAGGCTTTACAAAATAAGTAAATAAAACAAAATCTAAAACTAGAAATAGAACATCAAAAGTCCCATGGACGCTTCCTCTTTGTGCTGATATTGTCATTGATCACTCTTTCTTCCTCGAGCTGCCCGGTGAGCTTTAAAACCTTCCTCTGTTGCTCATGGAACTGCTCCCAGTAAGTATCTCGCTCATTCCTCACCTGAATCCAAGACATCTGTAACTCCCCAGGATCAATGGGCATGTAAGGATAGAGAACCGTGTAAGGAATGCCTTCTTCTTTATTGGTCTCCACAATCACTGGTAACACGGCCTCATAAGGCATCATAAGCTTCTGGGCACGAGCTTGGACCCATTGGAGATAAGGCTGTATAGGAAGGAAAGTCTTCGGTCCCAATTCTTCGGGGTCAGATCTATTTACCATGCCCCAAGCTCGTATGAACATCTGGCGATGCTCCTTAACATCATCCTTATAGTCGAATACAATGTCCTCGAGAAGTAACTCATGGGGACCATCCCTTCGAGCACGACCAAATTGTCGCAAAGATAGACAAGGATTGTAAGTTATACCCCCTCTGATACCAAGTAATGGGACATTAAGGTACCCCCCACAGCGGTCAATAACAACAGTGTGTTCCATAGCCCGGGAACACCAAAGAATATCTGTATGAGCGAGTGACATTATTCTGTGCGACCAACTCAAACCTTCTTCGTTCTTCAGCACAGACTTAGGGAGGTAATAAATAAACCACCTCGACAGCAACGACATGCAGCACATAAGAGTCCCTCTTCTCCTCATGGTACGAGTATAGAGAGCATGCAAGATATCTCCTAGCAAGGTAGGCATAGGGTTGCGAGAAAGGAAAATCTTGACAACATTCACATCTACAAAGGAGTCCGGATTAGGGAAGAGAACTAAACCATAGATAAGAAGAGCTAAGACATCCTCAAAAGCCTGAAAATCCAAATCATCCCAAAATAGTTGAGCCTGGTCTATCAGAAATTTGGCTAAAAAACCCTCGACTCCACTTCGAGTTTCCCAATTGGATACCATATCGGCCCATTTTAAATGCAAAGCTGAGGCGATGTCTTCTGGCCTAGGAACTTCTTCCATACCTGTGAAGGGTACCTGTTCAATAATGGATATGCCCAATAAATGAGAGAATTCTTCTAAGGTGGGTACCAACTGGTAATCTGGAAAGGTGAAGCAGTGATGCTTGGGATCGAAGAACTGAAATAGTACGCTCATCATCTGTTCATCAAGGTTTGAAGTAACCAGGCTGAGAAGTTGACCGTGTCTCTTAATGAAAGTAGAAGTTTCAGAAACTCTTAGTGCTAGCTCTTTAAGTTGGGCAGGTATCTGCACAAAGTTGATTCAGATGGTATTTCTACGCATGGAAGCCATGATCTGCAAAACAGAACAAAGATAAATTCCCTTGGTCTTTGAAATGGTTAGTGTAATGAAGCATGAATGCCATGTTATGATGCATGATGTCATGATAAACCACAGGTATAGCAAACACAAATATTGGAAACACAGTCAAATCACACAAAGCCCCTAAGTTTAAGGCTTGCATGAGGTCAAAGGTAATACCCTCTTGAAGTTAAGTTGGTTCAACCTGTCCTAGAAAAGTAACCGGGTTCTAGAGGATCTCAATATCACTGACCATCCTCCATCGGTCATGGTTTCAGCTCACGCAATATTTTCTTGCGGACGAAATTATTCCGAGAGTATGATCTCAATGAGTGTAGCATCGAGTATTAACCAGTTCTCAGCTTTACACCGAGGTCGGCTATCTCACTACTTTCTAATGGCCAAGTTGGGCGATTAAAGGTTCTAAGGTCAGTTGATGCTTAAAGACACCACGCGGCGGCCCCGTATTCTCCTCGGTTCTCCACAAGGGATACCGATACCAACCAAAGTGCCACACCAATGTAGCTGCTGCTTCAACCGTATCGGTCTACGCCGTACAGTTCCCTCACAGTCTATTGCTACTTACCTAAAAGGTATTCCCCAGATTCGGGTGTAGGATCTATAGTAACCCCAAACAAAATCCTTAAAAGTAAAGCAAACAGAGAAATCAAGAGAAGCAATTATGATGAACTAGATCCTAAGGTATACCCCACTTATTAACATCCCCAGCAGAGTCGCCAGTTCTGTGATACGGTGGCAGAACCGACTGTTTAATCATGGTTTGTGTTTTGCATTTTTTGTTGGCAAAATGTCACGGTAAGCAAGAGTCGCCACCGACTTTTATTTCATACAACCGGAAAGCAAAAAAGTACAGAAAAAAAATCCTTTTTTGAGATATTCTGAGTACGGGAGGGGGGAGGGGGTATATTATAGAAAGGGAAGGTGTTAGCACCCTTTCTATCCATGGTTTTCCATGGGCTCTTAGGTACTTGCTCATCTTTTTAAAATTGCTTGTGTATGTGCTTTTCTTTTGAAAAGTTTGACTTCGTGATAACCCTTTTACCGGTCCTCAAAGGTGTGAGAAGTTGTTTTGAAAATTTGTTTGAAAAGTTTCAGTGTGAAAAGTTTTAATTTGAGCAAGTACTTATGATTCTACCTACTCGAAAAAAGGATTGTTTGTTCTATTTCCTTTAGACAACACTATCCTACTATTAAGGAGTAGGTAGCATCATCGTTGGAGTTTGCAAGGGTCAATTCGAAAGGGACGTACGATCACTAAATCAATGTTAGGATACCTTAGTAGTAACCCTAGAGTCTTAAGATCATATTCGAGGCAACATTTCCGAGGCAACATTTCCGAGGCAACATTCGAATGGGACGTTTGATCTTTTTTAGACAGGATGGAAATCACTAAGACACCCTATGCTTGATGATCGTTTACCGAAGGAACCGAAGTGAGAGTATACCCTAAGAGTGATATGTGCGAGTGATTTGTTTCAGTTATTTATCTTTGCACATTAGGGTTTTCTAGATGTATTAATTTGTCATGCATTCTTTCCATACAATCCTATTAGCATACATCTAAACAGTTAAGTATTTGCAGGAATTAAAAATGCGAGAAAATAAATCTACGCTATTACAAGGCTTCAGGGAGGGGGATTAATTACATAGCTAAAAACCCGGGGAAAAAGCGATAAGTAAAAGCCCTAAATTAACTATTACAAACCAGTGAGCAGTTACAAAATATTGACAAAATAAACAATAAGCACGGCGAATTAAATACGAGACAATTAGGGTTTCGACCCTCGACTAAACCTATTCGCGATTGATTTAAACAAAATATGTTTTTGTTATTTAATAAAATAATGAAACAATTAAATTAAAAATAAAATCTTAAGTTCTAATTAATTTTAAATTAAGAAAAATAAATTAATTCACTCTAAACGCTTATTTTTGTATTTTTATTCATTTGAGGAAAAAAAATAAAGGAATTAAATCAAGAGTTTAACCTAATTTGCTAATTAGTTTTAATTATAAAAAAAACAAGTTAAAATTTCCCTAAGTTAAATTAAACTAAATTAAATTAACAAAATCAATTTTTAAGAAAAAATCTAATTCTAATTTTTTTGATATCTTGATTTTATGATTTTTTTTTTAAAAAGATTAATTGTTAGTTAAAATAATTAAAAGAAATATTAAAAGAATAAAAAAATAAGAAAGAAAAATTAGAAGTGGGCCTGATAACATTAGCAATTCTGGGGGTATGTTGTTGAAATTATGGGCCCAACAATCCAAGCCTGTATTGACTATGCATGATTCGGTGTGGCTGTTGACTTGAGGAGCATGGTAAGCCTCTTGCTACCCGAGCGTTGGATCCAGCTTGCTGATTAATCTGATGGTGGAACACAAGGGTGTATGGTAGGCGCATGGAATTGAGAAGCGTTGGATCTGCAAGTGGAAAGTGAGAAAATAAAGAAATTTGTTGGGACCTGGGATCGAACCTAGGACCTCTCACTTACCAAGGGATGCCTTTACCAGCTGGGCTACGCTCATTAGTTTCTAATGAAAATAGGACAATGTATAATATGTAAACAATTTCCATAAGGCTGAACAAAAAAATTACGCGCGCTGTATTCAAATAAGCCAATGGGGTGATGACAAATCACCTTCTTCTTCCTCCAGCCCGTCGTCTTAGGTATATAACCTATACCTACAGACCACGTCCGTTGCTACAACCTGCGTGCTTCAAACATAAAAAATATACATGATAAATGGATTTAAAGACCAGAGATCGATTGGTCTTGATGCCACGATCGTCCTAGTGTCCAATTCTTGGCCTAATTTTTTATGTATCAAGAAGCCCCAAAACATGGCTTCAAACCCTAGCCATGGCAATTGTCAGCATACACGCTAAAACATCAATTAAACATAACCAATACGTTGCAAACATGATAACAAACACATATATGCCATTAAAACATGTTCATGATGCGTGAATCACAATAATCGAATTTAGAAAAACAAGGCAAACCGTGTGACTGCTACGTGCTGATTCTGGACCTGAGGCGGCTTGTAATTGATAGGGATACGTTCCTGGGATGTCCAGCAATCTGTTGGTAGTGTTAGAATGGCTTGGATTGGCCTCTAGAATGGAAATTGAATCACCACTTTTATTTTAAATTTTTAAGTTTGGTTCTAGCTTTTCCACGACTGTCACCTCTCTTTCTTGCCTTGGCTGCGTTCTCTATATGTACTAGAGTGAATTAGGGTTGTAAAAACCACTAGTATCTTAACAAATTTTGAAGATTTGATTTGGTTTTTATGGTGTATGATATCCTTCCAAATTTGGCATAATCATGCTCTTTTTGTACCAATTGCCATTGATTCGAATTGATCTTGCAAGCTCATCATATCTTGGTTGCTAACCTGTCAAAAAAACAAATCAAATCATATCTTTGATAATTTTCATCATTTATTTAATTTAATTCAATTTTTTAATTAATGAAAAATCAAAATAAATTGAAAAATGAAGAAAATAATTTGTGGATGAGTATTTGAGTCGTGGACCACATTATAATTGAGGTGCGAGCATAAAAAGTTGGGCCCATTTAGCAAAAAATGCAAATTTGAGCACATTTGACTTTTGGCAATTTTACAAAAATGGTCAACTTGGCCAATGCATAACTCTCTCAATTTTGACCCTAGAGAGTTGTTCTTTAACTTTTTAGAAATATTAGGATGTCCTCTAAGCAACCCTTTTGGTCTCATCTCAATTGAGTCTTCCATGTTCATGTATGAAGCTTTGACCCAAAAGGTGTTTTTGTTGACTTTTCAAAATGATCTATAATGTCAAAATTCATATCATTTTGTGAGTGCATATTTTGAACTTGGGAGCTGAATATGAATTGTATGGAATTGCATCCTCTTCAAATTGAGGTTTGGATGGGTCATTTCTGATAAAGTATGAGAAAGTTAGGCTTGGTCAAAGTTGAGTTGACTTTTCCTCAAAACCCTAATTTAGCAACTTTTGGGTTTTGATGAATTGTGAGAAATCCTTGAGGAATAATGATCAACCCTTGATCAAATGATGGATAATACTTCAAAATGAGGATGTTGACCAAAAATATTGAAGTTTGACTGTATGTGGGCCACAGTTGACTTTTGACCTAACATAGTTGATTTTCAGGCATTTGAGCAATTGACTGAGCAAACTTCTTCTGCAAGGCTTGAAACTTGACATGGATGATCTTGAGAACATATTAGGACAATGGTGAGCATTTGAGTCCTTTGTGGTTCACATATATTGATGAATATGGAAACCCTAATTTGAGGTAGACTGCCTTAGGAGATAGTTTGTCTGGTCAACTCTTGGACTTCCTTGAGCAATTTGGGGACCTCACTTGACATTTGTTGAGAAATATGGGAGGGAAAATTTTGGGGTACAACACTTGTCATCGTCTGGAGGGTATGGTTCTTCAGAATAGTCTTCTTCTTCCTCTTCCTCTTCTGACTCTAACTGGAAAATTGTTTCTTTTCCCTTCCCATCTTGGTTGTCTTTCTCTCCAGATGTCGTTGCAAAGTCTAAGGCCCTTCTTGTCTGCCCTTGAAACCTCCTTCCCATGTTTAGAATCCCGGTTATCTTCTTTGTCTTCTTTTTCTTCTCTTCAGCCAACAAAGTCTTCAACTCTTCTTTTCCTTTGTCCAGGGTTAAGAACAACCGTTGAAACTATGCATTCTGAGCTTGGACGTCCTTCACTGTTTGCTCGAGATCCATCTTACTGAAATAAACAGTAGAGAGATGAGGAGAATTATTGCAAGAAACCTGCTTATGTTATGATGAATGGTAAGTGCATATGCAATGATTTCAAGGTTTTTAAGATTCAAATTTGTTTTAGACAAAAAAGGAAACACACGTTATATTAATAAGTTAAAGTTTTTGAGTACATCAATGCCTCCTTGGACAAAAAAATACAAAAAATCTAAGATAGAAAAGTAGTACGCATCCTCTTTGGTGCAATGTAGGCATTCAGAGTCTGCTCCTCATTAAGTAGCGTAGTGAGTTCCAAAACCTTCTTCTCGCTTGCATAGAATTGGGCTTTAAAAGTATCTTGCTCCCCCTTGAGTTATATCCAATCCCTTTGTAGGTCTTCAAGAGAGGTGGGCATTTCGGGATGTAGGATAATGTATGGAACATCTCCTTCCATGACAGGCTCAACAATTACCGGGAGAATGGAGGGGTAAGCATCATAAGACTCTGAGCGCGAGTTCGTACCCATTTGAGGTAAGGCTCAAGAGGGATGAAATTTTTATGCCCCAAAGTCTTGCCATCTACCTTGTTCAACATCCTCCAAGCTCGGATAAATCTCTGACGAAGACCTTGATCGTCGTTGTCGTAGTCAAATACCAAACCTTGAACCAGTATCTCGTGCGGGCCATTCCTTCGGGCATAACCAAATTGTCTTAAGGCTAAGCAGGGGTTGTAGGTGATACCTCCCCTAATGCCAAGTAAAGGGACATTAGGAAATTCCCCATAACGGTCGACAATAGTAACATTCTCTATATATCGGGAGCACCAATGAATGTCTGAATGTTTGAGCGTCATCAACCATTGTGACCACCTTGAACCTTTCTCATTCTTTAATACAAATTGGGGAAGATGAGAAATAAACCATCTTTCCAAGAGAGGAGTGCAACACATAAGGACACCTATTTTCCTCATTGTGCGAGTGTGAAAAGAGTGTAGGATATCCCCTAACAATGTAGGCACCGGGTTGTGGGATATAAAGATTTTGACGGCGTTCACATCTATGAGTTGGTCAAGATTTGGAAACAAAACCATCCCATAGATGAGGAGAGATACAATTTACTTAAAGGCTTGTAGATCCAAAGCATTCCAACAGCTTTGGGCTTTCTCAAACAGGAACTTTGCTAGGAAACCCTTGACACCACTCCTTGTTTCCCAATGAGTTGTGACATCAAATGAGTGCAAGTGTAGATCTTGAGAAATATCTTATGGCTTTGGGTCTCTTTCCGTACCGTTGAAAGGTAGTTGATTGAGAATGGGAATCCTCAAGAGTCGGGAGAATTCTTCCAAAGTAGGCACAAGTTGATAGTTGGGAAATGTGAAGCAATGGTGTAAAGGATCAAAGAACTAAAAGAGCACCTTCATCATGTCCTCATCTGTGTTGGAGGTGACCAAGTTGAGTAGGAGACCATGTCTCTCGGTGAATGGAGACTTTTCTGGAATCCTTGAAGCTAGCTCTTTAAGTTGTGGAGGGATCCTTACAAGATTGACTTGAATAGTTTTCCTGCGAAGTGAATCCATATCCTACAAAACAAGAACAAAGATGAATCCCAAAATCCTTGAAATGGTTAGTGAATGTGTATGATGTTCATGATGTTATGTACAAGTATCTATATACAAACAAAGCAAACAAATCCTTAGGTTTAGGCTTGCATGGAGTTTTATAGGTAAGTACTCTCTTGAAGTTTAGTTGGCTTAAACCTTTCCTAGTAATAGTAATTGGGTTCTAAGGAGCTCAATATCACTGGATTGTTTCCTTGGTCATTGTTTTAGCTCAAACCTTTTTAATGGCGATCGAAATATCCCAAGAAACTAAACCTCAATGAGTGTAGTATTAAGTATCTACTAACTTTAGACTTCACCAAAGCCGGTCATCTCACTACATCCTAAATTGCCAAGTTAGTCAAGTAAAGGTTCTAGAAGTTCATTAGTGCTTTATGACATCACTCAGTGGCCCCATATTCTCTTCTATTAACTCAAAGGCTACTGGTACCCATAAATATGTCGCACTAACGTAGCTATTTCTTAGACCATGTCGGTATGCCCCGCACAGTTTCCATAATGTATTTCTACTTACCTATAATGTATCCCGAATCCGGTTAGAGGATTCAAACCCAAACAAAGAACTATAATGTAAAGCATACAAGTCAAACAATGTAAGGAAGTAAATGTGATCTATCCCTAAGGTAACCCCACTTTTAGAATTTTCCCCAGCAGAGTCGCCAGTTCTGTGATACGGTGGGAGAACTGACTTGGGTGTTTTGAGTTTGATCGTAAGTGTTGTGGTTAGCAAGAGTCGCCACCTACTTTTCTTTTATCCAAAAAGGAAAGGTGAAAAAGCACAGGAAAGACCTTTGATATTATTTCTTGAGTTCGGGGGTAGATTATGAAAAGGGAAGGTGTTAGCACCCCTTTCATCCATGGTTTTCCATGGGCTCTTAGTTACTTGCTAGATCACTTGCTTTTGTTTGAAATTGTGCTTTGTGTGGTTTTGAATGTATTTTGTAAAGAGGCCATTGTTTAGGCAATCTTGTAATGATTCTCGTTCATAAGAATGTATACAAAGATGTTGATCTTTTGAAAATGTTTTCAAATTTGTAAGATGTTTAGAAGTGTGTGTGTGATTGTTTTGAAAATAGCAAGGATGTTTGTTTTTAAATGGAGCAAGTAATTAGGAGAAATCTACCTACTCAAATGTAATTCTTGTTCATTTTCTTTTCCTTTGTCATTGTTGTCTTTCCATTGATTTGGTAAGCAACCTTATCTTTGGATGTAAATGGGATGGGCGTGGGTCATCGCATAACCATGATTAGCAATGTTACAAGGTATCTTAGCATTCTCTTTTAGGGACTAAGATCATTTGAAAGGCAACTTAGATAGCGTCATCGATGGGCTATGATCTTGTATTTGCTTGTTTTTGCTAAGATACCTTACATGCGTAATATGGTCATTTTGTATAAGGCAACCAAGTGGAATAAGCCTAGGGGTGCTTGTTTGCACGTGTATCATCTTCATGCTTGTTTTTGTCTTGAATTAGGGTTTTCTAGGTATTGGTTTTAGTCTTTCCATACAAACCCTAATTACTATCATGTTATATATGAAAGCGATAAATTGCGGAATTTTAAAGTTACTATGCTATTACAACATTTGTGGGGAGGATTGCAAGAATTTAAGCCTAATTAGTCTATTACAACCATATTGAATTGGTACGAATATACAAAGAATTAAATAAATACAAAGTATAACAATGAATAAATGTACAAGGATGTAAAATGTAAAGAAAACAAATTTTGTTTGGTTTTCATGAAAAAAAGATTTTGTCTTAACCTAATTAAATAAAGAAAATAGTTAATTAAGTTTGAATTTATTAAGAAAAGATTTTAAATGAAAACCTAGTTCTATTAATTAATCAAAAGAAAATAAGTTTAAGAAAAGTATTTTTGGTATTTTTTTATCTTGAAAATATTTATAGCATTATAAAATATTCTTACTCTTTTTCAATATTAAAAATAATGTATTTTAAATAGTGTGAAAAAAAATAAAGTCATAATATTAATTAAGTTTATAAGATAAAATAAATGAAGTATAATAAATAAAAATATTTTTATTTATGGAAAGATAAAATAAAATAAGTCAAAATATAAAATATATCATTTTTTTGTATTTTTATGATTTTTAGTATTTAGAAAATATATTTAAAGAAAAGAAAAATAAAATAAATAAATAAATAATAAAACTTGGCCCAGGGGGTGTCAATGGGAAACAGAGAGGTCAACTAGCAAAATAAAAATAAGCCAGGCCCAAAGGGCCCAGCGCCTGCCAAACAAAAAAAGTCAGAATTGTAAAAATATGAAAAAATGCAAAAGGGTACCACTGGGGCTCAAACCGAGGTCCCATAGGTTACAGGCGCGCGCTTCTACCACTGAGGTGTCTATACATCCGTTAATACAAATGAAACAGTAAATATGTAAGGCAAAACGTGTTCTGAAGACTTCATCTTCAACCTCTAGCCAGACCAACTGTAAGTTTCTCATTTCTCATCAAAAATGAAAACTATAAACATGAAACTTGTAGCCAATTTTCTCACGATTCCAGAAATGTAAAGTATTAAAACTATAGATCAAAGATAAGCAAGAATTTCAATGGCCCTAATCTGAACCCTAAAAATTTCAGAGATTTCAGTTTCAAAATTCTCTAAGCTCAAGCAAAATTAATGGAAACTATGGACATGGTTAGCTTCAGGGCAATGATATCTACATGTTTTATTCACAAATATACTATTGATGATGTCTGTATGAAGAGTTTCAAGTTGAAAAAACTTACCTCAAAACTGGAAATCGTGTTTGGAGTTTGAGCTTGTTTCAAGTGATGGTGATGATCAGGTTAGCTTCCTTGAGGTCCTAGGAAGCTAATGCAATGATTTGCTTGAGTTGAGAGTGGCTGAAATGACTTGGAGAAGTCAATATGCAATGCTCTATTTTTGGTTATGGAAGATAGGGTAAATGATGTTACAAAAATGAAACATGTACATGGATGAGTTACACTTGATGTAAGGAAGCTTTAGAAACTAAAAGGCCAAGAAACACACGAGGGAAATGAGAGTTTGATGTTCAAGGTCAGAAACTATGCAACAATGGAGTTTTTGTGCAATTTCTGATTTCAGAGAGTTTTGGCGTATTTCAGAGTGTTCAAACTTGTGTTCTAGCTCACAAATAGTGACTCTATTTATAAGCAACAAGTTTGGAGTGCTCTAGTTGATCATAATTCAAAATCACAAGTTTATGCATAACATGTGATTTTGGAGAAATTCAAGTTTCAAAGTCTTGCGTACTTGCTAAGATAGAGTGGTTATGCTTTAAACAAGTTTGCTTCTGAATTTGTGGATGGAGTGTAATCAGAGGGAACAAGTTAGAGGCTCAATGTGAACTTTATGCAAAAATCTTGCTTTACAAGAATGACAATGTTACTTTGTGCCATTAATGGAAATGCAACTTGGATAATAGCTCAAATGCTTGGATCAAAGCTCTAACAGCTGTATAAACATTTAATTATGGAGTGACAAACAAATTTGAGGCATGGAAATCAAGGATTATGCATCCTACCATGGATTTGGTTCATGTGTTCATAAAAAATGACTTGTAATTCAAATGACAAAACCCTAACTTCATCTCTTCGATTCTCCCTACTCAAGAATGATCTCAAGGAGTTATTTGACATTTTGGAAATCTTGAAATGTGCTCTACAAACCATATTTGAATTTATTTTGAATATTCCCCTTGGAACTATTTGAAAAAGTGCCATGAAGTTAGGTCAAAATCCAGGCCAAATTAGGGCAAAATTTCACTAAGTGTTTAGTTTCATGACCCTATGTTTATAAAATTATAACTTGATATCCAAGAATTTTTGGAAGAAGTTGTGTGAAGCAAAGTTGTAGATTTCATGGAGATATACAACTTTCATGTTGGAAGTTTCTCTTGAATCATCTTGCATCATGGTGAAAATTTGGCTCAAAGTTATAAAAAAACATGAAATTTCCAACACTTTGAAAAATTTCTAAGTTTAGAAATTTTGACTTTTCAAAATGGAATCTTGAATTTTTGATTTATTGATGAATAAGTTTCATATTTAACATGTTTTAATGAATTATGATCTTTGGCACTTGAATTTGACCAAAAAGTCAAAGTTTGACTTTTTAGTGCACAATTGACTTTTGATCAGTTGACTGCAAAATTCATTTGTCAATCCAATGGACTTGCAATGTTTTGAACCATGTCATCAGGTCAAATTGATGCAATTGGACTTTTGAGATCATGCCTTAAACCAATTGACCATTTCTAGGTCAAAAATCAGAAATTGCCCTTTCCTAGTCAAAACCCTAATTTTGACCATTTTGCCCTCTTGGAGATTTGATCAAATTTCTTTAGGAATTATGGTCCAAACTTGATAAAATGATACATATGAGTTTATAATGTTGATATGGATAAAAAATTATGAAGTTTGACTGTAAATTGGCCATAGTTGACTTTTTCCCTAATACAGTTGATTTTTAGGTCAACTGCTCAATTGACTGATCAAAAGTGTGATCCAAGGCTTGAAACTTGGCTTAAGTAATCTTGGGGGTCCATAATGATCCATAAAATTAATATGAAGCATTGGAAGTTTAAAAATCCTTGTGCAATCTCAAACCCTAATTTTGGTCATCAGTGCATAAAGAGGTGTCTTGAGCTGATCAAACCCTATTGCAGTCTCGAGCCCAAGGAGATCTTGTAAGAAAGTTCTTGATAAGTGAGAGGGAAAATTTTGGGGAACAACACATACGTATCCCTTTTTAGGAATCAGAGCAGACGTAGTTCGGCTCATATATTTTGGTTGGTTTGTGTTTTTAGTCAAGAAAACAAAAGAAACAGTCAAGATGGCAAAATATCAGATAAAACAACAAACAATAGCGATGGCGAAACATCGTCTAAATGATAGAAAAGTAACATGGAAAATATGACGAAACATCAATAAACCAGATGATAAAATAACTCACCTACAATGATATGGAGAATCAAAGTAGGATGACAAATATGTGTGATGGCGAAACATCGGCTTCAAACAAATATGCGCTGGTGAAACATCGGCTAAAAGATAACAAGGTATCATGGAAAAGATGGTGAAACATAAACAAACCAAACGATAAAAAATCACACCTAACATTGATATTGAGAATCAAAGTAGGATAATAAACACATGCGATGGCGAAACATCGACAACAAACATATGTGATGGCGAAATATCTGCTAAAAGATAGAAAGGTAACATGGAAAGGATGGAGAAACATCAACAATAAACATAAGAGATGGCGAAACATCGACAAAAAGATATGTGATGGTGAAACATCGGCTAAAAGATAGAAAAATATCATGGCAAGGATGGCAAAAATAAACTTAAAAAGGTTTAAAACAAAGCCGAAAGGCGCACAAACAAATAAGATTGGTTTGTATCTTTTACCTTGAAGAAAGATGTAAGTTTATTAAAGATGTTTTATGATTTTCCAAGAAGAAGTTTTAGTTTTAAGATGCAATATGCAAAGAAAGGAAAAAATAACTAAGGGAGACTAACCTATAACTACCCCTAATGTTATCATACAATGATTGACCCTTAGGTTGAGGATGAAAGAGGGAATTTTTATCCTATGTTAGTATGCATGGATACATATCCTAATGTCTAACTCGAGGACTAAACCTACACGAGCGATCCTAAGGGAGCATGGTGAGGGTGTGCCATCTCAAAATATACACACAAAGATGAAATCAAGCAAATAAACCAGAAAGCTCAAGAGAGCAAACCTAGAGATCCTATCTAGGTTAGCATTCCGAAGAAAGTTCAACAAAACTATCCTATAGGGAACAAATAATGAGAGCGAGTCGTGATCTAAATTTCTAAATTGAGTGACTCATCGATAAACAATTAAGGAAATAAACACAAACACAACACATATAGCAAACAAAGTGAAGAATGCATGTTACAGGTCTTTAAAAAAATCAGAGGGCCTCCTGACATACATCAGAAACAGAGGTCCCATCATGCAATATAAAGCAATAAAGAATGGAAGCAATAAAAAGGAAATAGTGCAATACCAAACGGATAACTATCCGTAGCAACTGAGCAAGAAGAAAAAGAAACCCAGAGAACTTAAAGCGAGCTAGCATCAGTAGATAAATCAAGTCATAAATTACGCCATCAAAATGTAAGCACGGAGGCTTTCAAATATGAGCATATCCCATAAGTGATGTACATTGTAACATGGTGGGAGAACTTACTTGGGATGTTTTTCATTTGATCGCAATTTTTGTGGATAGCAAGAGTCGCCACCGAATTTTCTTTTATCCAAAAGGAAAGGATGAAAAGAACAGGAAAGACCTTTAGATATGTTTTCTTGAGTTCGGGGGGTAGGTTATGCAAAGGGAAGGTGTTAGCACCCTTGTCATCCGTAGTTATCTACGGGCTTTTAGTTTCTTGATAGATCACTTGCTTTTGTTTGAAAATGTGCTTGTGGTGTGAGTTTTGAAAGTATTTTGAAAATGTATTTGTAATGGCTATCGTTTCTATAAGAACGCGTACAAAGTGTTGTTTGGAAAATAGTTCAAAGAGGTGTTTGTGGAATGTGTTTTTGAAAGTGATTTTGAAAAGGTGTCTTTGTAATGGCTCTCGTTTCTATAAGAACGCTTACAAAGTGTTGTCTTTTGAAAATGTTTCAAAATAAGAGTTTTGGTGTATAAAATATTTTTTGTCGTGAGAAAGCGAGCAATTAGGAGCAACCTACCTACTCAAAAGGTCTTAAATGTTCTTTCTCCTCCTCCTTTAGATGTTGCTATCTTACCATTGATTTGGTAAGAAGCCCCATCGTCGGATGTGAAGGGACGGGCGTGGGACATTTGTATAGTCATGGAAGGCAACATATGGGACGTTTTAATAATGTCGTTTTGGGACTATATCATTTACAGAAGGCAACATTGAGGGTCATCGAGGGACTACGATCTTTTGTCGAGGATCTTTGCTAAAACGCCCATATTCAAGGGACATGACTATTTATTCGAGGCAACAAGTGGAATTACCCTAGGGGTGCATGTGTGAATAGTGTATTTGATTTGCATGCATTTATTCGTTAATGAGGGATTGTCTACTTTTTGTTTTTATCTTGCCATACATGCCCTATTTATTAGCAAGCATACAAAAGTAATAAAATGCATAAAGATAAAATCCTACACTATTACAACCATATTGAGTTGCATGAAAATATAAAGACAAAAATAAGATAAAAGCAAGAAAAATGAAGGTCTTTCGATTGAGGCAGAAAACCCTTCGATTCTGCACTTTTTGACTTCCTTCGATTGGGGGGGATGGCACCAGTGTAGGCGTGTGTTTCAATTGGGGCCTGGAGGCCAGCATGTTGTCCCTTTCGACTGGGCCTGGAATCAGTGCAAGCTGTAATCTGCCTTTCTGCCTCCTTCTACTAGGGGTTGAAAGCAGTAAGGGAATGCCTTTCGACTGGGCCTGCAGGTCATTGTGTTCGAAGCAAGTGTGTGTGTGTGTGTGATGAACATGTATGTGTCGAAGCATGTGCATGCATCGAAGCAGGTGTATCAAAGCATGTATGCAACAAATAGGTGTGTTTTAAATCACACATTCTTTTCCTTTTTGTTTGAGTTTTTCGAAGCCTTAAGGCTTTGTATCGAAGTATGCATATTTTTTAGTCCAACATTTTTTAGGGTCTGTACAGATTAGTTCTTAAAGGAAAACAAAAAATATTAACATAGAAGGCCATGATTATTACATGTTGGTCTCGAAGATGAATCAATAAAGATGTTTGAAATGAAAGAGTTAAAGTCAGAAAGACTTACCTCAAAGCTGGTGTGTGGGCTTCGAACTTGAACTGCTACCTAGACGGTTCTGGAATTCGAAAAGTTGTCACAGGGGGTTTGCTTTTGGTTCGAAGAGTTGTCATAGAAGGTTGTCCTTGAGCTTGAACAAACTTCTATGTGTGGGGTGTTCTGGATAGTTGATTTATGAGAGTTGTAAAGATGAGGTAATGGATTTTGATTTTGTGTTTGTAGGTGAAAGTAGAGTTGATTTTTGAGTGAGCAAAAATTACAAAGGTTTCTGTTTTGTTTCCCAGCTCCCCTTTCTCTCCTCCCAGCGTCTCCAGCCCCCTTGATGTTGTGAAGAAAAGTTTACTTATAGAGGAGCTTTGATGTGGTTTTGGGGGGAATAACAAATAACATTTGAACTGTTTGGGTATATTGTCCCCTTGTTTTCTTCGATGCAGCTCTTATGTACCCTTTTTTTTGCAAGTATAGGACTGATATGGTGCAGGCTTAGACTGGGTCAGCAGCAGTTTTGGAGTGTTGTGGCAGCTTGGTGAAGGATTATTGCATAGCAGTACAACAGACTGTTTGAAACATGTTTTTGGGGCTTGTGAACTTGCTTTGATCCAAGAGTGGAAAAACAAGTCTCAATAAGCATGTTCTGGAGAGTGAGATTCGAAGGATTTGAGCAAGTGTTTCGTATGGGGTTGAACAATTTTGGACTTCTGTCGAAGGGTTTAGCTTATAGATCGAAGCAAGCTGCTCGAAGGAAGCACATTTCTTCAGTCAAAACTTGGATCGAAATAAGGTTGTTGCCCAATCGAAGCTTGTGTTCGAAGGAAGAACATTCCCTTAGTCGAAGCTTGGATCGAAGGAAGGCTACTGCCTAATCGAAGATTGTTAGATCGAAGGAAGGCTACTACCCAATCGAAGCTTGCTAGATTGAAGCAAGCTTTCTCTTCTTCGATTTGTCGAAAAGGCACATTAACATATTCAATTTTTTTCCATTTTTCTTTTCCTTCGACCAGTCGAAGTAACACTTTGCTATCTTCAAAAAATTCCATTTCTTTTATTTCTTTAAACATGAATTTGTAGCTACACATGCGAGAGAAATCTTGAGAAAATGAGAGGGAAAATTGTGGGGTACAACAGCTGCCCCTGTTCAATCTTCTTAAACCTGAAAAGTGAGAATGGCTTGTCGCCATTCATAGCTTGAAGGTGGAAGGTGATTGAACACTAAAGTGCCTAGAAATTTTCACTTGATTGTGTAAGGAATGGGCTTAAAGATGCCATTTGGAGAGATGATGGAGAATTGTCAGAGATGGGATTATAGATGCCATCCAAAGGTGATTGTTAATAGAAATTATGCTAAGTCTAAGCTTGATTGTAGTTGGAAGAATTATCATAATAAATCTTTGGTCGATTTAACTCTGAAGGATATGCTGGAAAGGACCCGTGTTAAACCGTGTTTGGAAATGAAGAGGAACCTGGGTAGGGTTGCTTTATGATGAGTCCGTGTTAAACATCATATGGGTATGGTTGCTTTATGATGAGTTCGTGTTAAACTTCATCTGGAAATGAGTAGGAACCTGGGTAGGGTTAATTCATGATGAGTCTGTGTAAACCTTCATCTGGAAATGTCTGAGAAGGAACCTGGATAGGGTTACTTCATGATGAGTCAGTGTAAAACTTCATCTGGAAATGTATGAGAAGGGACCTGGGTAGGGTTACTTCATGATGAGTCAGTGTAAAACTTCATCTGGAAATTTATGAGAAGGAACCTGGGTATGGCTACTTCACGATGAGTCCGTGTTAAACTTCATATGGAAATGTATGAGAAGGAACCTGGGTAGTGTTACTTCATGATGAGTCTGTGTAAAACTTCATTTGGAAATTTATGAGAAGGAACCTGGGTAGGGCTACTTCATGATGAGTCTGTGTAAAACTGCATCTGGAAATTTATGAGAAGGAGCATGGGTAGGGTTGCTTCATGATGAGCCCGGGTAAAACTGCATCTGGAAATGAGAAGAAACCTGGGTAGGGTTACTTCCTGATGAGTCCGAGTAAAACTGCATCTGGAAATGAGAAGGAACCTGGGTAGAGTTGCTTCATGATGAGTCTGGGTAAAACTTCATCTGGAAATGAGAAGGAACCTGGGTAGGGTTGCTTCATGATGAGTCCAGGTAAAATTGCATCTGGAAATAAGAAGGAACCTGGGTAGGGTTACTTCAGGATGAGTCTGTATTTAGACTTTATCTAGGAATGAGAAGGAACCTGTGTAGGATTGTTTCATGATGAGTTTGTGTAAAACTGTATCTGGAAATGTCTGAGAAGGAACCTAGGTAGGGTTACTTCATGATGAGTCCGTGTAAAACTACATCTGGAAATGTCTGATAAGGAACCTAGGTAGGGTTACTTCATGATGAGTCCGTATAAAACTGCATCTGGAAATTATGAGAAGGAACTTGGGTAGAGTTACTTCTTGCGGGTCGTGTAGATAGTTTCCTTGGCTTGTTTCAGGTATTAATCTTTGACCTTAGAAAGAAAGATAGTTTTCATGGCTTGTTACAAGTATTAATCTACAATCAATCGTCCACAGATAGTTGTCATGTCTTGTTATAGGTATTAATCTGGAACTGTTTAAAATTATTGACGATAGCTATCTGTTGATTGATCTTTCCTGAAAAGGTAAAGAGTTAGTTATATGTAATGTCATGATGTATGAAATGCATGGCATAGTGATGTTTGCGACTGAACGCGCGTTTGAATTAACTGAGAGACTACCCTGCCCCAGGTTTTGATTAAAGGTTTCAGTTTGTGTAAAAAGGAAACTCCTACTTATTTGGATCAAGGGGGTTGACTAGGGATTATCCTCCTTATAACTCCAATGTTTAGGAATTTAAAGAACGCTTGTACATCATCAGCAAGGTCTGTCCAAAAGCATATTGTATGAGATTATGGCATTATTTTCGTCATCCTCCCTCTAAAGGCTTGCAACTTTTGAAACAAGAGTTGAATATTATAAAAGGAGTAAAGACAACACAGTTTAAAAATAATGAAAACAAATGGATGAATTCAAGACAAACATATGTGATGCATTAATGAAACAGAGTTTAACATTAATAGATAAGTGTTTGAATAACAAAAGAAATTACAATTGAAAATTCAAAATGAACTAGAACGCTCAATGATTTGGCATGGGAGTGGTGATCACGTTGGGAGTCTCTGGAGGGTCGAACTCGGTCTCCTTGGCGTCAATCATGTTTTGAATCTTGTATTTCAGCGTCCAACAATCGTTAGCATCATGCCCGGGACTTCCGGAATGATATGCACATATTGCATCAGGGTTGTAGTTAGGAGAAGAAGTTTTCGGGTTTAGATGAAGTCCATTCAACGTAATCAGATTTATCTTCAACATGTGTTGCAGTGCTTGAGACAACGGCATGTTGCTGTTGGTAAACTGTCTTTTTGGCCTGTCTTGCCTTCGCTGATTTCCCCTTTGTTGTTGTCACCGTGATGCAGGATCAGAGATCAGGACTGCCCCCACATGTTGGTCATGATTGCTCTTGTTATGACCCTTTTGGATGTATGCAGCATCAAACTCTTTCTTCCCAATGAAAGGTTGTTTCCATGTACTTGAAGATGCACCCCATTGGATTTTGCCTCTTTTGATGCCAGCTTCGACCCTTTCGCCAGTCAGTATTAGCTCGATGAACCCGGCCGAGGAGTTTCCGATTAGGTGATTGAAGAAAGGTCCCGTCAAAGTTCCCATAAAGATGTCAATCATCTCCCTATCAGTTAAGGGTGGTTGTACTCTTCCTGCCAAGTCTCTTCATTTTTGGGCGTACTCTTTGAAGCCCTCATTGGAACGCATGGTCATATTTTGCAATTGCACACAAGTTAGTGCAAGATCTGCATTGTATTGGTACTGCTTGTAGAAAGCAGCATCCAAGTCCTCCCAGGTGTGAATGCCGGTTCTTTCTAACTGATAGAACCACTCCAGCTGAGTGCCAGCCAAACTTTCTTGGAAGAAATGGACCCATAACTTCCAGTCGGCAGTGTGAGGCTGAATCTTGCGGACATATGACCTCATATGCATTTTAGGACAAGAGATCCCATCATACTTGGCAAAGGTAGGGATTTTGAACTTTGGTGGGATGATCACCCCGGAAACCAAACCTAACTCTTCAAAGTCCAAGCCAGATATATGCTGAATCTCCATTGCCTTGAGGTGATCCTCCAACTATTTGTATTTATCATCAGCGGGAGGATATTATTCCTCAGAGGAGTCGGCTTCAACTTCATCAATCCCCAGACTGTTATGACTATTCCCCCCATTGGATGGAGTTGAGATATCTAGAGCTCTCTTGACTGGTCCTCCAAGTCTTCTTCCCAAATTCAGGACGCCCACAAACTTCTTTGTCTTTCTCTTCTTGTCTTTGAGAAAAAAAGTCTTTAGGTCCTCTTGCCCCTTAGCCATAGCCAGGAACATTTGTTGGAACTGGGCATTTTGTGCTTGGAGATCCTTCACCGTTTGTTTCATATCCATCTTACTATAATAAATAGTAGGAAGATAAGGAGACCTATATGGGAGAAACCTGTCATGATATGATGCATGGTATGTGGATGCATGTTTTCAAGGATCTCGCGAGGTAAACACAAGAAGATGTTAGAAGTTGAATTTTGATTAACCGCTTTGATTATGCCCTTCCTTGAGCATCAAGCTCACCATGTCTAGTGGGTCATATCCTTTGATGTTTGATTTAGAGAATGAATCCTTTTGCCCCTTGATAGGCGTCTGGTTCAACATGACCCTGCATCATAGACCTTTAAGATCCTTGAAATGTTTATTAAAAATGCTATGGTATGATATTATGATGTTATGTACAAGTTTGCAAAGTAAGAAAGTTGTTATGTACAAATAGTCATATACACACAAAGAAAACAAGTCCTTAGGTTTAGGCTTACATGGAGTTTATAGGTAAGTACCCATTTGAAGTTTAGTTGGCTCAACCTGTCCTAGTAATAGTAACCGGGTTCTAGGGGATCTCAATATCACTGATCTTTCTTCATCGGGCATTATTTCAGCGCAAGCCTCTTTAATGGCGACCGAAATATCCTGAAAGTTTGATCTCAATGAGTGTAGTATCGATTATTAACCAATCTTCGGTCAAAACCAAAGCCGGATATCTCACTACTTCCTAATGGCTAAAGATTAGTCAATTAAAAGGTTCTAAAGGTCAGTTAGCGCTTAATGACACTAAGGAAGCCTAATGTTATCCTTGACTGACTCAAGGAACATTAGTACAAACCAAAGTATCACACTAACGTAGCTATCACTTCGTTCATATCGGTCTACGCTGTAAAACTTCCATGATTTATTTCTACTTACCTAAAACTTTCCCCAGATACGGGTATAGGATCTTTAACAAAAACCCAAACAAGGAACCAAAATGTAAGGCAAGCAAGTCAAACAAGGAAAGAAAGTAAAGGTGATCTAGCCCTAAGGTAACCCCACTTTTATGTAATATTCCACAGCAGAGTCTCCAGTTCTGTAACACATTGGGAGAACAGACTTGGGTGTTTTGTGTTTTATCGCAATTATTGAGGATAGCAAGAGTCGCCATCGACTTTTCTTTTATCAAAAAGGAAAGGCTGAAAAGAACAGGAAAGAGCTTTAAAGATGTTTTCTTGAGTTCGGGGGGTAGGTTATGAAAAGGGAAGGTGTTAGCACCCTTTTCATCCATTGTTATCTACGTGCTCTTAGTTTCTTTCTAGATCACTTGCTTTTGTTTGACAATGTGCTTGTGGTGTGAGTTTTGAAAGTATTTTTAAAACGCCTTTGTAATGGCTCTCGTTTCTATAAGAACGCGTACAAAGTGTTATTTGGAAAATAGTTCAAAGAAGTTTTTGTACCCCAAAATTTTCCCTCTCATCTCTCAAGGAATCACCCTGGATCCTCAAGTTTGCTTCCATCCAATTCCAAGCCTTGAACTATAAATTTCCCAAGAAAATCAATCACAAGGGCAAAATAGTCATTTGCACACTAAAAAGTCAAACTTTGACTTTTGGATCAAAATCAAGCTTCAAGAATCATATTTCATCAAGACACATTGAAATATGATTTTTTGTTTCATCAAAATCCAAAAAAAAGTCAAAATTCTAAATACTTAGAATTTTTTCTAAGTGTTTAAGAAAATATGACAAACTCAGAACTTCTGACCAGATTATCACCATAACACTCAGAAAATTATGGACACTCTCGAGGCAGAGTTTTGTCAGAACTTCTGGGTAAGTTTTCATAAAAGCTTCAGTCAGAGTTTTCCAGGGTAATTCGAAGAAGGTTAAGAAGCGTGCTGCCAGCTTTCTAAATACTTCAGAACATGCTGGAGCTAGAAGATACAATGATCAGAAGATTGGATGCTACACAAGCTCAGAACTTCTGATCCAGAACTAAGCCTTAGTGTAGAATCTCACGTTGCAGGATTTCTGGTTGTGATAAGTCTCATAATCATTTAATGCTCACAACCATTTTCTGAGTCTTTATCCAAAGGATTTTCACCACGTATACCTCTATTGTCTTGGGATAGCAAACTTTGGTACTAGGCTCATGCTTTGTTTTGCTTTTCCTTAAATCCTGCTGACAACTCCAGCTTAAGCATGGTTAAAATCTGCTAATCAGCAGCTAGGTCAGCCTACGCCTGCATCCCATAATTGCACCAAACTAGCATATGAAAACAGTGATGAAAAAAGCAAGGGAGCAGGATGCCAAATTGATTTAAAATCCCATTTGTCTTTCCCCCCAAAATCACAACAAATTCACCTATAAATACTGTTGTACCCCAAAATTTGACCTCCCATATTTTTCAATACATTTCAAGTGAGGTCTCCAAATTGCTCAAGGAAGTCCAAGGGTTGACCAGACAAGCTCTCTCCTAAGGCAGTCTACCTCAAATTAGGGTTTCATGTTGCATCAAGATACTTGAGTCCAAGGGATCCCAAATTCTCACCATTGTCCTAATAGTTTCTCAAGAACATCCATGTCAAGTTTCAAGCCCTACAGAGAAAGTTTGCTCAGTCAATTGCTCAAAGGTCTAAAAATCGACTGTGCTAGGGCAAAAGTCAACTGTGGCCCACATATAGTCAAACTTCAAGATTTTTGGTCAACATCCTCATTTTGAAGTATTATTCATCATTTTATCATGGGTTGATCATGATTCATCAAGGAGTGCTCACAATTCATCAAAACCCAAAAGTTGCTAAATTAGGGTTTTGTAGGAAAAGTCAACTCAATTTTGACCAAGCATAACTTTCTCATACTTTATGAGAAATGAACCATCCAAAGCTCATTTTTAAGAGGATGCAATTCCATACAATTCATATTCATCTCCCAAGTTAAAAATATGCACTCACAAGAAGTTATGAATTTGGACATTATAGGTCATTTTGAAAAGTCAACAAAAACACCTTTTTTGTCAAAGCTTCATACATGAACATGGAAGACCCAATTGAAATGAGACCAAAAGGGTTACTTATAGGACATCTCAAGCTTTATAAAATTCCAAGAACACCTTCAAAGAGTCAAAATTTAGGAAGTTATGCATTGGTGAAGTTGACCTTTTTTGCAAAATTGCCAAAAGTCAAAAGTGCCTCAAATTGCAATTTTTGCTAAATGGGCCTAACTTTTTGCACATGTTTTGAGTTGGTAGCATGGTCCACGAGCCCTAGATCTTTCCACTTGTCTTTATCTTATTTTTTTCTATTTATTTTGATTTTTATTATAATTAAATCAAATTAAATCAAAACAAATCATGAAAAAATCCAAATCATTCAAACTTCAAGATCTTGTGCACATTTCAGGTCCATATACAGCTAGCAAGTGAATCAATTCGTGCAAGGCATAGGTGGGCACAAAAAGATTGATTTTTTCCTATTTTGGAAAGATTTTCAAGTGAATCAAATCAAGATCACAAATCATAATTGGCAAGGATTGAGATCATATTTGTAAACCTAATTCATTCCTTGGTATATAGTGAACAATTGCAGCCAGAAACAACAAGGTTTTGGAGGCGCACAAAGGCAGAACCTAACTTGAAAAATTCAAAGAAAGTGGTGATTTGATTTTGTACTTCCAGGCGCTTTCAAGGTCCCCTAGCCATCTCATTCGCTTCCTGGGATTTCAAGGAACCTATACCAATCAAGAACAAGCATTTTTCAGCGCTAGAACTCACTGTAAGTGATCCACGACCATGGCTTTTTCTTGAAATCGAAACACATGATTTTGGCACTTATAGCATGAAATACTTACATATTATTGTTCCTTGAGGCATTTGCAAGCTACTCATAGCAATTAATTGCATTTTTATTGGCTATACTGGAATCTACCATTGCTAGGTTTTGTTGTCTCATTTTAGGATCTTTTGATACAGGTGAAATTGGCCCACAAGAAGGGAACCATAATGCTCAGCAGGCCAAGACGATTCGATTCATGGCTTTAGATTCCATTTATCATGCCTGTGTGAGGTTTTGGAACAAGCAGGGGTTATAGCGACGGACGTTTGTCCGTAGGTAAAAGTCTCTGACTTTTACCAACGGAGAGAGGTTGGGGACGACCTGTGTGGCACCATCTTACTTGTCCATTTGAATTCTGGCGCTCTTTTTATTATTTATTCCCACTAATTCACATTATTATATATTATCCATTATTATTATTCCATGTACAATAAACACGCGTAGCTCAGTTGTTAAAGAGGTAGTGGAAAAGGCTTTAGGGCTTGGGTTCGAATCCCAGGTCCCCCCATTATTTCATATTATTTTCATCCAGGTGATCAGGCGTGCACACAAGGCAGGGAGATCACCATGTACCCTCAAGATTCAACCTTTGGATTTTCAGAAGGCCAGATCTAGCGCCCATCATGTGGAGGACCATGATACACCCCAGTCAACAGGAAGCATGGAATCTTGGAAAGTCAACATGGGTCAGCTTGTTTTGGGCCCAAAAGCTTGCTGTTCACACCCCCTAATTTGCTGATTCTCAGGCCCATTATTCTTTTTCTCTATTCTTTATATTTTCTTAATTATTTCATTTAATTTATTTTTACTAACACCAAATTAATTCTTTTTTCATAAAAAGCCATAAAATCAATTTTCATCCAATTAGATTTAGAATTTATTTTTTATACAAAAATTAATTTAATTAGTTTATTTAATTTTAGCGTAACTTTAATTATTTTGTAAATAAATTAAAAAACAATTAGAAAATTAGGGTTTTAGCTTAATTTAAATTCTATTTTCTTTTTCTTAAAAATAACCAAAAATACAAAAATAGGTCATGTAAATTATTTTCTTTAAATTAATTTAATTACTAATTAGATTTGTATTTAATTTAAAAACATTATTCTTTTTCTTATAAAATAATCAAAAACAACAAAAATAATTTTTTCTTTTAATTAGGTTAGACGGGGTCAAAACCCCAATTTCCTTGCGTTCTATATTCGTCGCGCATTTAATTATTTTTTACCATATTGATGTAATTGCTCATGGGATGTAATAGATTAATTAGGACTTTTTCGTTCATTTATCGTTTTTTTACGGGTTGTTTTTGGCTATGTAATTAATACCCAAAGCCTTGTAATAGCGTAGCTTTACATTCCGCACTTTAAATTCCACAAATATTAACTGTTAGATGTATGGTAATAGGGATGCATGACAAGAATGTATGTAAACTTTAAAACGGTTAGAAAACCCTAAATGTGCAAAGATAATAACTTGAAATCGAATCACTCGCACATGCGCACTCCTAGGGTATACTCTCACTTCGGTTGCCTTCGGTAAACGATCATTAAGTATAGGGTATTTTAGTGGTAGCTCTTTTGTCTAAAAGATCAAAGTCCCGTTCGGAAATGTTGCCTCGGAAAGGTTGCCTCAGATATGTTGCCTCGAATATTGATCTTAAGACATTAGGGTTACTACTAAGACGTCCTAGCATTGCTTTAGTGGTCGTACGTCCCTTTCGAATTGACCCTTTAAAACTCCAAAGACGGTGCTACCCACTCACTAATAGTGGGATAGCGCTGTCTAAAGGAAACGAACATAGAACAATTCTTTTTTCGAGTAGGTAGATGCTAGTAGGTATTTGCTCAAAATAAACTTTTTCCACACTTACACTCTTTTCAAACAAAGTTTTTAAAACAACTTCGTAACACTCTTGAAGACAAAAGCAAGGGTTAAATCGAAGTAAAACCAAAACTTTGCAAACACACAAACACGGAAGCAATTTTGAAAATGATGAGCAAGTACCTAAGAGCCCGTGGAAAACCACGGATAGAAAGGGTGCTAATACCTTCCCTTTCTATAATCTACCCCCCGTACTCAGAATATCTCGAAAAAGGAATTTTTCTGTGCTTTTTTCCTTTCCGGTTGGATAAAATAAAAGTCGGTGGCGACTCTTGCTTACCGCGACATTTTGCAAACACAAACACAAAATGCAAACCAGCATCTCAAAACAGTCCGGTTCTGGCCACCGTATCACAAATACTTTGCTCCATCACATGTTCAAGGGGCTGGCTTTTGGAAGGAGAGAACTATCAAAAGAGAAAAAGAAACCTGTGAAACCCTTCATAAAAATCCAGATTTCCCAAATAGAAAACAAAACCTTTGTTCTTCCCTTTGAATCAAAGAACTTGGCATTTTCTCTTCCGTTACTCTTGTTGATTCCAGAACATCCAAAGGTAGCAGCTCAAAGCTCCAAGAACGCTTCAAGTTCAAGGTAAGTCTTTCTTACTTTGCTTTTTTTTCATTCTGAACATCATTAACATGTAAATATCATAGTATTAGTGTTGTCCATATCATTGCATAAGTAGAAAAACTGTGGATCAAAACTTCTTGATTAAGGCTAGGCTCAGGATCAGAATTAGAACTTCTGTAAACTGTTGTGCTTTTTATCCTTCTGATTTGCTGTTTGTTGAAAACTGAATAGATTACTGATGTGCTTATTGAGATTTGAAATATGGCATAAAACTTCTGATGTTCATTCATAGTTTTAACATACAAAACTTCTATGATTTTTCTCACTGTTAAACACACACAGAACTTCTGAATTCTCCTCACTGTTTTAACATACAGAACTTCTATGATTTTTCTCACTGTTAACACACACTGAACTTCTGATTCTTACATGCTGATAACGCACTGAATTACTAATATTCACTCACTGACTTAGCATAATTCAGAACTTCTGATGATTCACTCACTGTTCTAACACAACACAGAACTTCTGAGTTCTCCTTACATGTCAAATACACTGAACTTCTGATGTTTCCACTCGTTGTTTTCAAACACTCATAGTTTCTGATTTTTACATGCTGATAACGCACTGAACTGTTAATGTTCACTCACTGGCTCAACATAATTCCGAACTTCTGATGATTCACTCACTGTTCTAACACAGAACAAAACTTATGAGTTCTCCTTACATGTCAAATACACTGAACTTCTGATGTTTCCACTTGTTGTTTTCAAACACTTACAGTTTCTGATTTTTACATGCTGATAACGCACTGAACTGCTGACGTTTACTCACTGTTTTAGTGTAATACATAACTTCTGACTTGTGGCCCACTGTCTGAGTACCACCCAGAATTTTTGTGTTTTACCTCTAACGTGTTTTGTGGGACCTCGGAGTTTACCAACTCAGAACTTCTGATACCACTGACGTTTCCTGCTGAGTCACAGTACTCCTGACTCCGGAACTTCTGATCCTTGTTGTTTTGCTTGCAGCAGCACTGTTTCTATCTTTCATTTATTTTCTTTTTCATCATTTTTAATATTAATTCTTTTTTTATTAACATAAAAAAAACATAAAAATATTTTCCTTTTAATTTATTTCCTTAAGACAAAAAACATTTTCTAAACAAGTCCATTTCTTTCTTATATTATACATTTCAATATGGTTGTAATAGTAACTTAGGACTTATTTTTACTTGCAATCCCCATTCGTAAATATGTACCCCCATCCCTAAAATATTGTAATAGCGTAGGACTTTACATTTATGCAATTTATCGCTTTCGAATGTAAATGTTAGTAATTAGGGTGTGTATGGCAAGACTAAAACCAACAAATAGATCACCCTAATCAAGACTAAAATGCATGTAATCAAACACACTTGCACACTAGCACCCTTAAGGTTAACTCCACTTGTTGCCTAAAAAATGGCCATGTTATGCATGTGGGATGTCTTAGCACAAACAAAAATATAAGATCATAGTCCATCAATGACGCTATCAAAGTTGCCTTTCGAAATGATCTTAGTCCCTAAAGAAAAATGCTAAGTCATCTCACAACATTTCTATCATGGTCATACGATGACCCAACGCCCATCCCTTCACATCCAACGATGGGGATTCTTATCAAATCAATGGTAAGATAGCAACATCTAAAGGAGGAGGAAAAGCACATTTAAGACCTTTTGAGTAGGTAGGTTCACTCTTAGTTACTCGCTTGCTCACAAAAAAAACATTTTATAAACTCACACTTCCATTTGAAACATTTTCAAAAGATAACACTTTGTACGCGTTCTTATAGAAACGAGAGACATTACAAAGAAAACCCTTTTCAAAATCACTTTCAAAAACACATCCCACAAACACCTCTTTGAACTATTTTCAAAATAAAACTTTGTACGCATTCTTATAGAAACGAGAATCATTACAAAGTCACACATTCAAAATATTTTCAAAAACCACACAAAGCATAATTTCAAACAAAAAGCAAGTGATCTAGCGATTAACTAAGAGCCCATGGAAAACCATGGATGAAAAGGGTGCTAATACCTTCCCTTTTCATAATCTACCCCCCGAACTCAAGAAAACATCTCTACAGGTCTTTCCTGTGCTTTTTCACCTTTCCTTTTTTGATAAAAGAAAAGTCGGCAACGACTCTTGCTAAACCGTAACATTTGGGAACACAAACGCAAAACACCCAAGTCAGTTCTCCCACCGTATCACAGAACTAGCGACTCTGCTGGGGAATTGCTTAAATGTGGGGTTACCTTAGGGTTAGATCATATTTACTTTCCTTAATTTGTTTGAATTGTTTTCTTTACATTATTGGTTCCTTTCTTGGGTTTGTTTTGATCCTACACCCGGATTTGAGGACACCTTTTAGGTAAGTATCAATAGACTGTGAGGGAACTGTGTGGCGTTTACCGACACGGTTGAAGCAGTAGCTACGTTGATGTGGCACTTTGGTTGGTACCGGTAACCCTTGAGTCGAATCAAGGAGAGTACGGGGCCGCCGCGTGGTGTCGTGAAGCATCAACTGACCTTAGAACCTTACTTGACCAACTTGGCCATTAGGACATAGTGAGATAACCGGTTTCAGTGTAGAGTTGAAAATTGGTTGATACTCGATACTACACTCATTAAGGCTGGACTTTTGGGATATCTCGGCTGCAAGAAAAGATTGATTATGCTGAGACAATGCCTAAGAGAAAGGTCGGTGATATTGAGATCCCTTAGAACTCGGTTACTCTTAACTAGGACAGGTTGAGCTAACTAAACTTCAAGAGGGTACTCACCTACAAACTCCATGCAAGCCTAAAACTAAGGATTTGTCTACTTTATGTGAATATGATTATTTGTATATAAATTTTCTTACCTCGCATATCTGTACATAACAACATAACATCATACCATAGCATTTTCAATAACATTGGACCATAGCATTTCAAGGATCTCGAGTGCCTATGATGCAGGGTCATGTTGAACCAGATGTCTATAAAGGGACAAGAGGATTTATTTTCCTCTGACCAAACGCCATCAAAGATCAAGTACAACAAACTTGAGTCAAGGGCTATGACCCACTTGACATGGTGAGCTTAATTTTCGTGGAAGGACATCCACCGATACAAAGTTTTCCAACCAAAACTGTAAGTGACTACTTACCCCACGAGATCCTTGAAAACATGCATCCTTGAAAACATGCATCCACATATCATGCATCATATCATGACAGGTTTCTCCCATACAAGTCTCCTTATCTTCCTACTGTTTATTTCAATAGAGATGGCTCTAGAGCAGACTATCAAGGACATCCAGGCTCAAAACGCTCAACTCCGAGAAATGTTCTTGAACCTATCCAAGGAGCAAGAAGAAGTGAAAGCTCTCCTCACTAGGGGCATGATCATGGGGAATCCCGAGGGTAACAAAAATGACCAGTTGGAGCAGCTACAAACTGAGATATCCATAATGAAAGTCCAGATGACGGGACAACTGGTGGGCCAAATGGATTTTATCCAAAACTTGGCTCAGGGACAAGAAGAGCTAAGAGTCCTCATCAATAAGCTTCGTCAAGATAGATGTAATCAAATGGGGAAAACATCTAGAATTGAGGATCAAGTCATCATTCATCCTCCCATGAGAAAAGAAGTCGGTTTAAGGGAGAGAAGACCTTCCCAAATTGCTTCCACGTCACGAGCCCAACAACGACTTCGTCAACATCAACCGGAAAATCAGCAAAGGCAAAGCGAGCCCAAAAGACAGTTTACCAACATCAACATACCACTGTCTCAAGCTTTGCAACACATGCTGAGGATGAATCTGATTACACCAATAAGAACTTATCCAAATCCCAAAGCTTTTTCTCCCAGCTACAATCCCGAGGCCAAGTGTGCCTATCATTCTGATAGTCCTGGACATGATACAAACGATTGTTGGGCGTTGAAGTACAAGATTCAAAACCTGATCGATGAAGGAGCATTGGAGTTCACACAAGGTGGCCAGATTGAGTTCTTCTGTCATCCTTCAAAGGCTCACCACCTAAAGTGACAAGTTCAGACAAAGAGGCTTCTGTTTCATTTGAATTTTCAATTGTAATTTCTTTTGTTGTTCAAATAATTATCTATTAATGTCAAACTTTATTTCATTAATGCATTACATATGTTTGTCTTGAATTCATCCATTCGTTTTCACTATATTTAAACTATGATTTTTACTCTCTTTTATGACATTCAACTCTTGCTAAAAGTTACAAGCCTTTAGAGGGAGGATGACGAAAACAATGCCATAATCTCATACAATATGCTTTTGAACAGACCTAGATGACGATGTACATGAGTTCTTTAAAATCCTAAACACTGGAGTTATAAGGAAGATAATCCCTAGTCAACCCCTTTGAGCCAAAGAAGCAGAAGTTTTTCCTTTTTTTCACAAAATTGAAACCTTTAATCAAAACCTGGGGCAGGGTAGTCTCTCAGTTGATTCAAGCGCGCGTTTAGCCATAAACTCTCATCTCGTAATACAATGAATGACATCAAGAAACATTCCTCCGAGATCAAAAGACGATGATGGTTCCCTATCACATAGGAAGTCATTATCTCTCAAAAAGAAAAACCCACTAAGTCAAAACCTACGAAGGAGACTTAAAGAAAACAGGGGCATCCCGCTGACTGTAATCTCAAAACAAGAACAGTCAGGCAAAAATTAGGGATAACAAATCAAGTAAAAAGAGGTCACCACAAATCCTCAACAACATGAAAAAAATGTTACAAGAAATGAATGCTTTCCGACAAACTTAATTTGTCTGAACCATCACCAAAACATCATTCCAGACTCAATTGGAGTTCAAACATACAATTAACTGAGCTTAGGACTGAAGAACATCACGAAGAATGGGTGGGTACAAATACATTTGAGCCTGTATCCTTTGTTTCTTAAACCGTGAAATAAGCCACGTTACAATCCTTCAAAAGTCCTAATTGAAGCATGGGATAGTTCGAAAGTATACCGTTACAAAAGGTATCTTGACTCCTGTAAGGCTTTTCTCTAAATCCTGAGTTTGAATTTTTTTAGCAAAATTTCTTTACTCGCTAAAATGAATTTTCAAAAAACTTCAAGACAAACATAAACTTTGCATTACTTGAATATCATTGTTTTCATATGGCTATTTATTTGACAGTGGAGAAATTCACATAATGAATATCCAGTGAACGAAAGCTCTCTCAGTGAACAAAATCAATTCAAGAAGGATTACACTTCCATTGACAAATCTCCCATCAACAGGGGGACATGGCATGTCACTATCCAGCACACCTGGGGCAGTCCAGTCAAGACTCCAAGAAATCTCTCAAGAAGTGCAGAGTAACCAGGGGCAAGTCTCCATCTCCGTCACTTGGGGCATTGAACGTCAATCTCAGCGAAGGGTTACATACAATCAAACATTTTCTGGCAATGCCAAAAACACTTGCTACTAGGGGAAATGACAAATCTCCCAAAAATCCTTCTCATAGGATGACTCCCAGCAAGGGTTTAATCTCTGAAAACCTTCCCCCAACTGAGACAACCTCAAGAGTCCTCGAAGACTTTCCCCAATGAAGTCGTCACCTCTCTAACAGACCGGCAACAGGGTTTATTTCCCCAACAAACTACAAATTCCCCAGTTTGAGTTTGCCTTTCCAACTACTACAAATCAAAGGACCACAACTCCCTTTCCTCAGTAGACTACTCTATAATCCCCAGCAAGTTACTATGAAACCTGGACCCGACCAGATATCAGTTCAACTTCGACCCCAGTAGAGCAATGGACGACTAAGACTCCTGAACTATTTTCCCAAGAAGGAATCAACACTCTCCAATAGAGTTTTCAATATTCCCCAACAGATTTCTCCTCAAACAACAAAATAGGAATCCCCGGTGGAAATATTCTAAGAAAAGTTTGAAGACACACCAACTCTTCAACAGCAGTCCAGGATTTAACAACTCCCCAGCATTTCTCAAGGATTTACTTTCCAGACAAAGATACAATTCAATAAACATGTCACATTTCATACATCCTATTTGCATACATGATAAGTGCATACGACACAATCTCATTTATTTTGAGCACATCATGACATCATGCATTTCATGCATTACGACATTGCATACAACTAACGTTCTACCTTTTTCAGGAAAGGTCAATCAACAGATGGCTACCATCAACCTTTTCAAGTTCCAGATTAATACTTGTAGCAAGCCAGGAAAACTATCTGTGGACGACTGATTGTAGATTAATACTTGTAACAAGCCAGGAAAACTATCTACATGAAGAGATTGAAGATTAACACTTGTAACAAGCCAGGAAAACTATCTTTCTTTCTCAGGTCAGAGATTAATACCTAAAACCAGACATGATAACTATCTCATCGACCAACCTTTTCAAGTTCCAGATTAATACCTGTAGCAAGCCAGGAAAACTATCTATGGACGACTGATTGTAGATTAATACCTGTAACGTGCCAGGAAAACTATCTACATGAAGAGATTGAAGATTAACACCTATAACAATCCAGGAAAACTATCTTTCTTTCTCAGGTCAGAGATTAATACCTGAAACTAGACAGGACAACTATCTCATCGACCAACCTTTTCAAGTTCCAGATTAATACCTGTAGCAAGCCAGGAAAACTATCTATGGACGACTAATTCTAGATTAATACATGTAACAAGCCAGGAAAACTATCTACATGAAGAGATTGAAGATTAACACCTGTAACAAGCCAGGAAAACTATCTTTCTTTTTCAGGTCAGAGATTAATACCTGAAACCAGACAGGACAACTATCTCATCGACCAATCTTTTCAAGTTCCATATTAATACCTGTAGCAAGCCAAGAAAGCTATATGTGGACGAATGATTGTAGATTAATACCTATAATAAGCCAGGAAAACTATCTACATGAAGGATTGAAGATTAACACCTGTAACAAGCCAGGAAAACTATCTTTCTTTCTTAGGTCAGAGATTAATACCTGAAACCAGACAGGACAACAATCTCATCGACCAACCTTTTCAAGTTCCAGATTAATACCTGTAGCAAGCCAGGAAAACTATCTGTGGACGACTGATTGTAGATTAATACCTGTAACAAGCCAGGAAAACTATCTACATGAAGAGATTGAAGATTAACACCTGTAACAAGCCAGGAAAACTATCTTTCTTTCTCAGGTCAGAGATTAATACCTGAAACCAGACAGGACAACTATCTCATAAACCAACCTTTTCAATTTCCAGATTAATACCTGTAACACGCCAGGAAAACTATCTGTGGACCACTGATTGTAGATTAATACCTGTAACAAGCCAGGAAAACTATCTACATGAAGAGATTGAATATTAACACCTGTTACAAGCCAGGAAAACTATCTTTCTTTCTCATGTCAAAGATTAATACCTGAAACCAGACATGACAACTATCTACTCGACCAGCTCAAACAACCCAACCTTCCGATACAGTTCAGATGCGCACTAGACACAGATGCCATGCTGATAATCATCCAGTTCCAACTTATAGATACAGTCCAGCAATCATTTCTGGATGGCATCTTTAATACCATCTCCAACAACTATCCATTATCTCTCCAAATGGAATCTTTAAGCCTATTCCCTACATTTATCAACTAACACATCTTCGAGTGCAAATTTTCTGGGCACTCTAGTGTTCAATCATCTTCCACCTTCAAGTCACGAATGGCAGATTTATTAATCTAACTCTTCAGGTGTAAGAAGATTGAACAGGGGCAGTTGTTGTACCCCAAAATTTTCCCTCTCATCTCTCAAGGAATCACCCTGGATCCTCAAGTTTGCTTCCATCCAATTCCAAGCCTTGAACTATAAATTTCCCAAGAAAATCATTCACAAGGGCAAAATGGTCATTTGCACACTGAAAAGTCAAACTTTGACTTTTCGATCAAAATCAAGCTTCAAGAATCATATTTCATCAAGACACGTTGAAATATGAAGTTTTGTTTCATCAAAATCCAAAAAAAGTCAAAATTCTAAATACTTAGAATTTTTTCTAAGTGTTTAAGAAAATATGACAAACTCAGAACTTCTGACCAGATTATCACCATAACAGTTTTCGGCTTTCTTTTCGGTTCTGGAAGAGGAAAGTCGACTGCATGAACTATCTCAAATGCCTGAAATGGAGTCTCGTGTATTTCGCCTTCAACCTCAACATAGCGGAAAGATGTCAAATGACTTATAATATACTCTTCCTCACCGCATACAGTTATCACTTTTCCCTCTGTAGGATATTTTAGCTTCTGGTGAAGAGTAGAGGTGACTGCCTCTGCCTTGTGAATCCACAGCCTCCCCAACAAACAACAATATGCTGGTTGTATGTCCATCACAAAGAAAATAGCATTGAAAGTGCGAGGACAAACCTTGATAGGTAATTCCACCTCCCCAAATATTGCTCTTCGAGACCCATCAAAAGCTTTAACCATCAAATCTCTAGGACATAACTCCAGGCCGGAATAATCAATTCTCATTAATGCTGACTTGGGTAGTACATTCAAAGACGACCATGTATCCACCAAAACTCGAGATAGAGTAGTTCCCCTGCACTCCATAGAAATATGTAACGCTTTGTTATGATCTCACCCTTCTGGAGGAAGATCAAAATCTGTGAAGCCCAAACCGTTCCCAGCAGATATGTTAGCACAAACATTCTTGAACTGATAGACTGTTATCTCGTGTGGCAAGAATGCATTCTTTAACAACTTCATCAAAGAATTTATGTGAGGTTCTGAATAAATCAATAAAGACAAGATAAACATCTTAGAAGGGGTGTGACTTAATTAGTCAATTATGCTATAATCACTCTTCCTGATAATTTGCATCAACTCCACAACTTCATCGGGAACTAAAGAAGCTTCTGGTACCGGAATTGGTTGAGTCACATTGGCTGGTGTAACCCTCGGATTGCCAATTACCACCTGTTGTTTTCCTTTTTCTCTTGCAGAAGAATCTGCCACATTTTGTACATTGGAAGGACCATCACTCTCCCTCTTCTAGTCATTCGACCCACACCAGAGAAATTATGAACATCCCTTTCATGGCCTTCGGTACATTCTTCCTCGGAAGAACGAGGGTTTATCTCCTGCTTCACCCCATGGTAATAAACATCAGCACGAAAATGTCATGGGATGGCCTTCTCACTAGTATATGGCATGGGGCCAGGTACCGTAATCATCAAAGGAGGCATCCTAGATGGGGTAGGAATGTGCACAGGGGTGTAAGGAATAGATACCACAACAACATCCTCTTCGGTAACCTTTCAGTATCTTGGTCTCTTGTCGAACTGTAGGGAACCCTCATCCATCATCAATTGGATGCCAGCTTTCAAATTATCATAGCCCTTCGGTTTCTCTCTACACTTGGCACAATCTGAAGCACAACCCGGGAAAATAGAGTTGTCAAGAAAATACCTCTTAACGTACCACAACGGAGTAGTTAATTGTTCCACACTCATGACTAAATTCAGCATTTCTCCACTATCATCAATCATATTAACAACACCCCCTCCATGCCTAGGCATTGGGTTCTGGACTTCATTCGGACCAGTCGCTGGAGTAAACTCAATTTCCTTGGCATCTAACAAGTCTTGTACTTTACACTTTAACGCGAAACAATTATCAGTAGAATGACCAACTCCTCCAGATTGGAATTCACATCTTGCATTAGCATCATAGTTATGAGGAAGTCTTCCGGTGGATGGTGGCATATTTCTCAAACTGATCAATTTCAAATCGAGCAAATGGTGGAGTGCTTCGGTGAGAGATATTGGCAAGGGATCAAATTTTCTCGGCTGTCTCTATTGTTGATTATTATACTGACGAGGAGCATCTTGTTATCTTTGTTGTTGGGGTTCCAGATTCTGTCTCTGCTACGGAGGAGCATTAATAGGAATAGAAACAACATTGATTTGTTGGTGTTGATGATCCTTTCTTCTTCCTCCAGGAGAGTAAACCGCACTTGTGTCTCCTTCCCTTTTCTTAGGGTAAGTATTGAATGGTTTCTTACCACCCCCTGATGATCCGCTAGAACCACCAATCTGAATTTTCCCTAATTTCAAACCCACCTCAATTCTTTCACCAGCCATAACCAAAACCGCAAATCCTGTTGAAGCACTTCCTATCATGTGCTCATAAAATGGCCCTTGCAAGGTACTCATGAACATATCAATGAGTTCTCTCTCCATGAGTGGAGGTTGAACCCTCGCAGCTAGCTCACGCCACTTCTGAGCATACTCCTCGAAAGATTCTTTTGGTCCTTGCGACAAATTCTATAACTAAGTGCGATTAGGCGCCATATCCATATTGTACTGGTAATGTTTGACAAAAGCCCGAGCAAGATCATTCCAGCAACGAATATGGGTTTTCTCCAACTTTATGTACCACTCCAAGGATGCCCCAGATAGGCTATCCTGGAAGAAATGAATCAAAAGCCCCTGACCCTCGGTATGTACCGACATCTTTCGGAAATAAGCAGATGCATGAGTAACAAGACATGACGACCCATTGTACCTTTCAAAAACTGGTGGTTTAAACTTTGGAGGGAATTTCACCCCATATACTAACCCAATATCATTAGCATCCATACCAAGGACTCCTTGCCCTTCCACAGCCTTCAAACGTTCTTCTAAGAACTGTTACCTTCTATCCTCAACTTGCACCTCCGGCTCAGAACGCCGAACAGAAAGATGATCTTTATCCTGATCATAGTCATAATCCTGCTCCTGATAGTTCCTTCCATCGCCCTGATTATCTCTTCGGTTCCCCACAAGACGAGGTGCTAGAGACGGGGGAAACTTCCCCATGTTGCACACAAAATGATTTCCAGGTGGCCCGTGAAAATTCTCGACGCGTTGATCTTACACATCCCCCAGTCCTACAGAAATGTCTTGACAGAGCCCTTGATTCCCACCATCGACTGGATAAATGCGTTGATTATTCACAATGGCAGCCAATTCCTCTTGTCGGTGATTCACATTAGTGATGAACTCCATGAACTGGGTCATTTAAGTAGCCATCTGGGCTCTCATTTCAGCGACTTCAGCTTGGACTTGTTCCATCTGTCTTGGCAAATTGTTTCTGGTAGAGTACCAATGAGTAGTCGTCTTGAATTCTGAATAAGAAAAGTAGAATAATAAGAATACCATCCTGAGATAACCTGTCATGCTATGAGATGCATGATATGTTTTGTTATTTCCAGGTTTTTTAAAAGTTTTTTCAATCATCCGGAATGACAACCAAGCACAAATAAAATACAAATAATGAAATAAAGATTATAGTGCAATCACAAACTTCTTTATTTACAAAAATATCAAAATACCAATTCTCAAAATCCACAGGATTTGTATAAGATAAAAAGATCCCATCCAACAAGACTGGTGGTGATCACTTAACGAAAACAGAAAACGATAAAGAAAATCAAAGGGGTGAGTCTCCTATCCCAACATGAAATAAAGGTCCCTTCTCCTGGAAATGCTCCTCACTCCACTCCTTGGTCTCCTGGAATAGATGTCTTGTCCTTGGGTAGTCACGTTCTTCAACAAGGCTTTTAATCACCACATCCTTTCGGAATAGCTATTCTTCTAAGTACTGACATTACTCTAGAAAGTGATCATATTTTTTGTATTCTGGCGAAGAAATAGGTATAGGTGCATTCTCTAACTCTTATATCTGACTTCTGAGCTTAGTTTTTTCTTCCATTACATGAGTCATCTGCTCTTCGCGCTTCTGATCTCTCAATTTGACTTCATTGAGTTTCCTTTACAATTCTTTAACCCTCTTTCTATGACATGCTTTTAACTTTGCTTCTGCTACTTGAAGACTCTTAACATTTTGTTGACTTTTTAAAAGTTCCATATCTTGAATATTAGTTAAGCCGGACTTCTCAATCCTCGACCTCTTTGATTGTTCACATGATCCACGACCCTCCAGTATATGATCTTTCTCCTGGTTCTCCCTCCAAAGTCTTTTCTTTTCTTTTTAAGCAAAGGAAAGTTCAATATTCTTATCTTCCAGATCAGCTTGTAGCTTAATATTCTCAACTTTGGCGTTTTTGAGGCACGCTATTGGTACAATTTCAGATTCTCGTGGCACGGATTTCTTAGAAGATGTCCTGTCATGAGAAAGGTGATTAACCTCCTTTCCATAAGATGGGAAATTATCTATCAGCGGATCATACACAGGCTGCGGGTACAATGGTTCTTCCCTCTTATAAGGCAATAGCAACACCTTTACTCGACCCTGAATCCATTTTGAATAGGCGTCAATAGCCGTACCTCCGCTTCTATCAAAATACTGCTTTCCGTTTCGATGAATGTGCTTCCAGATGACTTTTACTCTTTCAAACATAGAAACATCTCCTCCTTTGCCAAAATAAGCAGTTTCCCTCACCTCCCACTCAGTAGGTCCATTTGTCATTACGAATCCAAATTGGCGCCGTGCCAAAGTGGGATTATAATTGATGCAACCTTTGGTTCCCATGAGTGTAACATTAGGAAACTCACCATAACTCGTAATGAACTCCTTCAGAATTCCCATGATGTGCCAAACAATGTTATAAGAAGTGAGTCCCATGATCCGTGGGGCCCAAAGAGACGTCTCAGTAGTGTCGGCAAATGTTCCCTTGGTAGGCATGTGCATCATGAACCATTTGTAAAGTAAAGTTGTACCGCCTACCATATCCCCCCTTTTACCATTCCGAGAATGAATAGTAAAGTAAGTATCAACCAATAATGTCGGTACCGGATTGTCATTCATAAAGACACAAATTGCTGCCAAATCCACCACCCTTTCTGCCACAGGTAAGAGGACTAAACCATAAATTAGCACGGCTAATAAAGCATTGAAATCCATCCACTTTCCTTCTCCTGCAAATCCCTTGGCTTTATTTATTAGATAATCCCGAGAAATACCCTGTACGTCACATTTCTTAATCCAATTGCCTTCCACTTCGCTAACGGTTAAATAAAGAGCTTTAGCGATAGCCATGTAGTTAGGAATTTCAGGCACTTGAGCAAAAGGAATACTGTCTGTGATATTTATATTAAGAATATATGCGTACTCTTCAAGGGTTGGTGCTACCTAGTAATCTTGAAAAGTAAAGCAACGTAGTTATGGATCATAGAACTGAAGAAGCACTCTTAACGCCCATTCTTCATAAAAATTGTTCACCAGTGGCAACAAGTTCCCATTACCGTTTTCTGAAAATGTTTTCATTCGGACCATTCACAAGGGCTCCCTAGTCTCGCAATCGACCCCCATAAAACACAAACTGATAGACAACCTTCTTCCTAAGAGTTTCTGCACTCGTGCTCATGTTAGACAAACATACATTTTTTCTGCACTCGTGCTCATGTTAGACAAACATACCCTGGAAATAACATGCATATGTGAATTAGACATACATACATTTTTTTTAGAAAATAAATATGCCATGAGGTGATGCAAACACATAGGAATCAAGGTATCTGCTGTGCTGTTCTGAATATGCAGGGAAACCAAGATCCAGAACTTTGTAAAATAACTAGTCATTCCTTTTTAGAAATTCAGTCACCAACAAAAAAGTCACCAACGGTACCTGTAAGGATCAAAATTCCCTCCCCGCTCACAGGTGCAAACTAGGTCAGAGTAAGGCAAGGGTAACTCGGAATCATGTGTACACCTAAAGCCAATATCGTCGAAACACCGATGTAAAATGATAGCACCCCATTTGTAATCTCATCTGAGCATGGACGACATGGCCGTACTAGCAAACCAGAGTCGAATAGATGTTCATGTTCCACTCTATTCCTAAGGTTCCTATGGTTGTGACTTGGCCTGGGTATTGGGCCTTTTACCTCTTGTAACATCCACCCAACATGATAGTAGAGCCAGCAAGCAGATAACCAAATATATGGAAAGCGATAAAATGTATGCACAAACATATGCAAGCAGGGTATATAAAGTTGTAAATGACAGGAAATAAATAAACACCCAAAGAAATAAACAAACAAGAGCTAGGATCGACTACGGGATGAACCAGCAATAGGTCAATCTTTCCCCAATGAAGTCGCCAGCTGAAACAATCGGCCTAACTGTCATCTGCTATAAAATCAATGAACTCGCCACCGAACGTCTATTATCCTGCAATAAGGGAAAGATAAACATCGAGAAAACCTGAGAAGTGTGAAATCACGATCAAACAACCGAGAAATCAGGTAAGGGAGTCTGTTACGCGAGGGGAAGGTATTAGCACCCCACATGCCCGTAGTACTCTACGGTATCCACTCTTGTTTGTTATAATCTAAGGGTGTGTAAATCTATATCTAAAGCTTAACATCTAAAAGAAAATGCAAAGAGGGAATGCATGAAAAAGAAAAGAGAAAATTATGTAGGGAAAATAAAAGTTGTGCTCGACTGGGCCCTACCCCAATGCCTATGTGTCCCTTTTTAGGAATCAGAGCAGCCGTAGTTCGGATCATATATTTTGGTTGGTTTGTGTTTTTTAGTTAAGAAAACAAACAAAATAGTCAAGATGGAAAAACATCAGATAAAATAACGAACAAATGCGATGGCAAAACACCGGCTAAATGATAACAAAGTAACATGGAAAAGATGACGAAACATCAACAAACCAGATGATAAAACAACACACCTACAATGATATGGAGAATCAAAGTAGGATGCCAAACATGTGCGATGGTGAAACATCGGCTTCAAACAAATATGCGATGGAGAAACATCAGCTAAAAGATAACAAGGTATAATGGCAAAGATGGCGAAACATCAACAAACCAAATGATAAAACATCACACCTAACAATGATATTGAGAATCAAAGTAGGATAATAAACACATGGGATGGCGAAACATCGACAACAAACATATGTGATGGTGGAACATCTGCTAAAAGATAGCAATGTAACATGGCAAGGATGGCGAAACATCAAGAATAAACATAAGCGATGGCGAAACATCGGCAAAAAGATATGCGATGGCAAAACATCGGCTAAAAGATAGCAAAATATCATGGCAAGGATGGCAAAACATCAACTTAAAAAGGTTTAAAACAAAGCCGAAAGGCGCACAAATAAATAAGATTGGTTTGTATCTTTTACCTTGAAGAAAGATTTAAGTTTATTAAATATGTTTTATGATTTTCCAAGAAGAAGTTTTAGTTTTAAGATGCAATATGAAAAGAAAGGAAAAAATAACTAAGGGAGACTAACCTAGAACTACCCCTAATGTTATCATACAATGATTGCCCTTAAGGTTGAGGATGAAAGAGGGAATTTTTATCCTATGTTAGCATGCATGGATACCTATCCTAATGTCTAACTCGAGGACTAAACCTACACGAGCGATCTTAAGGGAGCATGGTGAGGGTGTGCCATCTCAAAATATACACACAAAGATGAAATCAAGCAAACAAACCAGAACGCTCAAGAGAGAAAACCTAGAGATCCTATCTAGGTTAGCATGCCGAAGAAAGTTCAACAAAACTATCCTATAGGGAACACGCAATGAGAGTGAAGTCGTGATCTCAATTTCTAAATTGAGTGACTCATCGATCAACAATTAAGGAAATAAACACAAATACAACACATATAGCAAACAAAGTGCAGAATGCCTGTTACAGGTCTTTAAAGAAATCAGAGGGCCTCCTGACATACATTAGCTACAGAGGTCCCATCATGCAATAGAAATAAATAAAGAACGGAAAAAGTAAAAAGGAAATAGTGAAATACCAAATGGATAAATATCCGTAGCAACTGGGCAAGAAGAAAAAGGAGCCCAGAGAACTTCAAGCAAGCTAGCATCAATAGATAAATCAAGTCAGAAATTACACCATCAAAATGTAAGCACAGAGGCTTTCAAATATGAGCATATCCCATAAGTGATGTACAGTGTAACACGGTGGGAGAACTGACTTTGGATGTTTTGTGTTTGATCGCAATTGTTGCGGATAGCAAGAGTCGCCACCGACTTTTCTTTTATCCAAAAGGAAAGGCTGAAAAGAACAGTAAAGACTTTTAGAGATGTTTTCTTGAGTTCAAGGGGTAGGTTATGAAAAGGGAAGGTGTTAGCACCCTTTTCATCTGTAGTTATCTACGGGCTCTTAGTTTCTTGCTAGTTCACTTGATTTTGTTTGAAAATGTGCTTGTGGTGTGAGTTTTAAAAGTATTTTTAAAACGTCTTTGTAATGGCTCTCGTTTCTATAAGAATGCGTATAAAGTGTTATTTGGAAAATAGTTCAAAGAGGTGTTTGTGGAATGTGTTTTTGAAAGTGATTTTGAAAAGGTGTCTTTGTAAAGGCTCATGTTTCTATAAGAACGCGTACAAAGTGTTGTCTTTTGAAAATGTTACAAAATGAGAGTGTTGGTGTATAAAATGTTTTTGTCGTGAGCAAGCGAGCAACTAGGAGCAACCTACCTACTCAAAAGGTCTTAAATGTTCTTTTTCCTCCTCCTTTAGATGTTCCTATCTTACCATTGATTTGGTAAGAAGCCCCATCGTTGGATGTGAAGCGACGGGCGTGGGACGTTTGTATAGTCATGGAAGGCGACATATAGGACGTTTTAGCATTGTCGTTTAGGGACTAAATCGTTTATCGAAGGTAACATTGAGGGTCATCAAGGGACTACAATCTTTTATCGAGGGTGTTTGCTAAAATGCCCATATTCGAGGGACATGACTATTTATTTGAGGCAACAAGTGGAATTATCCTAGGGGTGCATGTATGAAAAGTGTATTTGATTTGCATGCATTTAGTCTTTGATGAGGGGTTATCTACTTGTTGTTTTTATATTGCCATACATGCACTACTTACTAGCAAGCATACAAAAGTAATAAAATGCAGAAAGATAAAATCCTACACTATTACAACCATATTGAATTGCATGAAAATATAAAGGCAAAAATAAGATAAAAGCAAGAAAAATGAAGGTCTTTCGATTGAGGCAGAAAACCCTTTGATTCTGCACTTTCTGGCTTCCTTCGATTGGGGGGGGGGGGGGGGGGCTGGCACCAGTGTAGGCGTGATTTTCGATTGGGGCCTGGAGGCCAACATGTTGTCCCTTTCGACTGGGCCTGGAATCAGTGCAAGATGTAATCTTCCTTTCTGCCTCCTTTGACTAGGGGTTGAAAGCAGTAAGGGAATGCCTTTCGACTGGGTCTGTAGGTTAGTGTGTTCGATGCAAGTGTGTGTGATGAACATGTCTGTGTCAAAGCATGTGCGTGCATCTAAGCATGTGTATTGAAGCATGTATGCAACGAACAGGTGTGTGTCGAAGCACACATTCTTTTCCTTTTTGTTTGAGCCTGTCGAAGCGTTAAGGCTTTGTGTCGAAGTATGCATATTTTTTACTCCAACATTTTTTAGGGTCTGTATAGATTAGTTCTTAAAGGAAAACACAAAATATTAACATTGAAGGCCATGATTATTATATGTTGGTCTCGAAGATGAATCAATAAAGACGTTTGAAATGAAAGAGTTAAAGTCAGAAAGACTTACCTCAAAGCTGGTGTGTGGGCTTCGAACTTGAACTGCTACTTCGATAGTTCTGGAATTCGAAGAGTTGTCACAAGGGGTTTTCTTTTGGTTTGAAGAGTTGTCATAGAAGGTTGTCCTTGAGTTAGAACAAACTTCTATGTGTTGGGTGTTCTGGATAGTTGATTTATGAGAGTTGGAAATATGAGGTAATGAATTTTGATTTTGTGTTTATAGGTGAAAGTAGAGTTGATTTTTGAGTGAGCAAAAATTATAAAGGTTTCTGTTTTGTTTCCCATCTCCCTTTTCTCTCCTCTCAGTGTCTCCAGCCCCCTTGATGTTGTGAAGAAAGGTTTATTTTTATAGGAGCTTTGTTGTGGTTTTGGGGGGGGGGGAAACAAATAATATTTGAACTGTTTGGGTATATTGTCCCCTTGTTTTCTTCGATGCATCTCTTATGTACCCTTTTTTGTGCAAGTATGGGACTGATATAGTCAAGGCTTGGATTGGGTCAGCAGCAGTTTTGGAGTGTTGTGGCAGCTTGGTGCAGGTCATAGTAGTATAGCAGACTGTTTGAAACATGTTTTTTGGGGCTTGTGAACTTGCTTTGATCGAAGAGTGGAAAAACAAGTCTCAATAAGCATGGTCTGGAGAGTGAGATTCAAAGGATTCGAGCAGGTGTTTTGTATGGGGTTGAAAAGTTTTGAACTTCTGTCGAAGGGTTTAGCTTATGGATCGAAGCAAGCTGCTCGAAGGAAGCATATTGCCTCAGTCGAAACTTGGATTGAAGGAAGGTTGTTGCCCAATCGAAGCTTGTGTTCAAAGGAAGTGCATTCCCTTAGTGGAAGCTTGGATTGAAGGAAGGCTACTGCTCAATCGAAGCTTGCTAGATCGAAGGAAGGCTACTTCCCAATCGAAGCTTGCTAGATCGAAGCAAGCTTTCTATTTTTCGATTTGTCAAAAGGCACATTAACATCTTCAATTTTTTTCCATTTTTCTTTTCCTTCGACCAGTCGAAGTAACGCTTTTCCATCTTCAAAAACTTTCATTTCCTTTATTTCTTTAAACAGACGTTTGTAGTGACACATGTGAGAGAAATCTTGAGAAAATAAGAGGGAAAATTTTGGGGTACAACAGCTACCCCTGTTCAATCTTCTTAAACCTGAAAAGTGAGAATGGCTTGTCGCCGTTCGTAGCTTGAAGATGGAAGGTGATTGAACACTAGAGTTCCCAGAAATTTGCACTTGATTGTGTAGGGAATGGGCTTAAAGATGCCATTTGGAGAGATGATGGAGAATTTTCGGAGATGGGATTATAGATGCCATCCAAAGGTGATTATTGATTGCAATTAGACTAAGTCTAAGCTTGATTGTAGCTGGAAGAAGTATCAAAATAAAACTTTGATCGATTTAATTCTGAATGACATACTAGAAAGGACCCGTGTTAAGCCGTGTTTGGAAATGAAGAGGAACCTGGGTAGGGTTGCTTTATGATGAGTCCGTGTTAAACTGCATCTGGGTAGGGTTGCTTTATGATGAGTTCGTGTTAAACTTCATCTGGAAATGAGAAGGAACCTGGGTAGGGTTACTTCATGATGAGTCTGTGTAAAACTTCATCTGGAAATGTCTGAGAAGGAACCTAGATAGGGTTACTTCATGATGAGTTCGTGTAAAACTTCATTTGGAAATGTATGAGAAGGAACTTGGGTAGGGTTACTTCATGATGAGTCCGTGTAAAACTTCATCTGGAAATTTATGAGAAGGAACCTGGGTAGGGCTACTTCATGATGAGTCTGTGTAAAAATTCATCTGGAAATGTATGAGAAGGAACCTGGGTAGGGTTACTTCATGATGAGTCCGTGTAAAACTTCATCTGGAAATTTATGAGAAGGAACATGGGTAGGGCTACTTCATGATGAGTCCGTGTAAAACAGCATCTGGAAATTTATGAGAAGGAGCCTGGGTAGGGTTGCTTCATGATGAGTCTGGGTAAAACTGCATCTGAAAATAAGAAAAAACCTAGGTAGGGTTGCTTCATGATGAGTCCGAGTAAAACTGCATCTGGAAATGAGAAGGAACCTGGGCAGAGTTGCTTTATGATGAGTCTGGGTAAAACTACATCTGGAAATGAGAAGGAACCTGGGTAGGGTTGCTTCATGACGAGTTTGGGTAAAACTGAATCTAGAAATAAGAAGGAACCTGGGTAGGGTTACTTCAGGATGAGTTTGTGTTTAGACTTTATTAAGGAATGAGAATGAACCTGGGTAGGGTTGTTTCATGATGAGTCTGTGTAAAACTGTATCTGAAAATGTCTGAGAAGGAACCTAGGTAGGGTTACTTCATGATGAGTCCATGTAAATCTGCATCTGGAAATGTGTGAGAAGGAACCTAGGTAGGGTTACTTCATGATGAGTCCGTGTAAAACTGCATCTGGAAATCATGAGAAGGAACCCGGGTAGGGTTACTTCATGTTGGTCGTGTAGATAGTTGCCTTGGCTTGTTTCAGGTATTAATCTTTAATCCTAGAAAGAAAGATAGTTTTCTTGGCTTGTTACAAGTATTAATCTATGATCAGTCGTCCACACATAGTTGTCCTGTCTTGTTACAGGTATTAATCTGGAATTGTTGAAAATTGTTGACGATAGCTATCTATTGATTGATCTTTCCTGAAAAGGTAAAGAGTTAGCTGTATGCAATGTCATGATGTATGAAATGCATGGCGTAATGATGTTTTCAAAATAAATGAGGTTATGTTGTATGCATTTATCATGTATGTAGATATGATGCATGAAATGTTGTTGGAATGTAATTTTGTCTTGGAAAATAAATCCTTGACAAGTACTGGGGAGTTTTGGGAAGCTGAATCTCGGACGGTCGTTGGGGATGAAGAGTATGCACACATTTCCAGACCTTGTTTTTTAGAATGTTTCCGCTGGGGAATCCTGTTTTGTTGTTTGAGGAGAAACTTTGTTGGGAAAAGAGTTCAGGAGTTTTAGCTGTCCGTTGCTCTACTGGAGAGCTATCTCTTGATGAAAGATAAAGGGAGTTAACAACTTGTTGGGGACAAAGAAATTAACTGTTATCTGGTTGTCTCCCAGGTTTTGCAGCAACTCACTGGGGATTGTAGAAGAGTCTACTGGGGAAGAGGGGTTGTGGTCCCTTGATTTGTAGTAGTCGGAGAGGAAAACTCAAGCTGGGGATCTGTAGTTTATTGGGGAAACAAACCTTGTTGCCAATCTGCTAGAGAGGTGTATTCTTTTGGCATAACTCCTTGAAGATTCTTGAGATCAACTCAGTTGGGGAGAAGTTTTCAGAGATTGAAACTCTGGCTGGGGATCACCCTAATGAAAAGGACTTTGTGGGGGATTTTTCACTGCCCCTAGTAACAAGTGTTTGTAGCATTGTCAGGAAATGTTTGCCTGGCCGTATCTGATCCTTTGCTGGAATTCAAGTTCAATGCTCCTAGGTGATTCAGATATAGACCTGCCCCTGGTTACTCATCACTTCTTGAGAGATTTCTTGGAATCTTGACTTGACTGCCCCAGATGTATTGGACAGTGACGTGTCATGCCCCCTTGTTTATAGGAGATTTCTCATTGGAAGTGTCATCCTATTTGAAGTGACTTTGTTCACTGAGAGAACTTTTGTTTGCTGGATATTCGTCATGTGATTTTCTCTGTTGTCAAAAAATTATCCCTATGCAAACAATGATATTCAAATAATGCAAAGTTTATGCTTGTCTTGAAGTTTTGAAAATGCGTTTTAGCAGATAAAAAATTTTTGTAAGAAAATTCAACTCAGGGTTTGGAGTAAAGCCTTACAAGAGTCAGGATACCTTTTGTAACAGTATGCTTTCGAACTAACCCATGCTTCAATTAGGACTTTGAAGAGTTGTATCGTGGCATGGTTCACGGTTTTAAGAAACAGAGGATAAGGCTCAAAGTGTATTTGTACCCGCCCGTTCTTCATAATGTTCTTCAGTCCTAAACTCAGTTAATTATGCGTTTGAACTCCAATCGAGTCTGGAATGACGTTTTGGTGATGGTTCAGACAAATTAAGTTTGTCGGAAGGCATCCATTTTTTGCAACATTTTTCGTGTTTGTTGAGGAGGGTTTGTAGTGACCTCTTTTTTTATTTATTATCCCTGATTTTTTCATGACTGTTCTTGTTTTGAGATTACAGTCAGCGGGATGCCCCAATTTTTCTTAAGTCTCCTTCATAGGTTTTGACTTAGTGGGCTTTTCTCTTGAGAGATAACGACTGCCTATTTGGTAGGGAACCATCACCGTCTTTTGATTCCAAAGGAATGTTTTTGATGTCCTTCATTGTATATGAAATGAAAGTTTGTGACTGAACGCGCGTTTGAATTAACTGAGAGACTACCCTGCCCCAGGTTTTGATTAAAGGTTTCAGTTTGTGTAAAAAGGAAACTCCTACTTCTTTGGCTCAAAGGGGTTGACTAGGGATTATCCTCCTTATAACTCCAATGTTTAGGAATTGAAAGAATGCATGTACATCGTCAGCAAGGTCTGTCCAAAAGCATACTGTATAAGATTATGGCATTATATTCTTCATCCTCCCACTAAAGGCTTGCTACTTTTGAAACAAGAGTTGAATATTATAAAAGGAGTAAAGACAACACAATTTAAACATAATCAAAACAAATGGATGAATTCAAGACAAACATATGCGATGCATTAATGAAATAGAGTTTAACATTAATAGATAAGTGTTTGAATAACAAAAGAAATTACAATTGAAAATTCAAAACGAATTGGAACGCTCAATGATTTGGCATGGGAGTGGTGATCATGTTGGGAGTCTCTGGAGGGTCGAACTCGATCTCCTTGGTGTCAATCATGTTTTGAATCTTGTATTTCAGCACCCAACAGTCGTTAGTATCATGCCCAGGACTTCCGGAATGATATGCACATATTACATCAGGATTGTAGTTAGGAGAAGAAGTTTTGGGGTTTGGATAAGGTCCTATCAAGGTAATCAGATTCATCTTCAACAGGTTGCAATGCTTGAGACAGTGACATGTTGATGTTGGTAAAATGTCTTTTTGGCTCGTCTTGCCTTCACTGATTTCTCCTTTGTTGTTTTCGCTGTGATGCAGGACCAGGGATCAGGACTGCTCCCACATGTTGGTCATGATTGCTCTTGTTATAACCCTTTTGGCCGTATGCATCATCAGACTCTTTCTTCCCAATGAAAGGTTGTTTCCCTGTACTCGAAGATGCACCCCATTAGATTTTTCCGCTTTTGATGCCAACTTCGACCCTTTCGCCAGTCAGTATTAGCTCGATGAACTCGGCCGAGGAGTTTCCGATTAGGTGATTGAAGAAAGGTCCCGTCAAAGTTCCCATAAAGATATCAATCATCTCCCTATCAGTTAAGGGTGGTTGTACTCTTCCTGCCAAGTCTCTCCATTTTTGGGCGTACTCTTTGAAGCCCTTATTGGAACACATGGTCGTATTTTGCAACTGCACACGAGTTGGTGCAAGATCAGCATTGTATTGGTACTGCTTGTAAAAAGCAGCAGCCAAGTCCTCCTAGGTGTGAATGTCGATTCTTTGTAACTGATAGAACCACTCCAACTGAGTGTCAGCCAACTTTCTTGGAAGAAATGGACCCATAACTTCTGGTCGGCAATGTGAGGATGAATCTTGCAGACATATGACCTCATATGCATTTTAGGATAAGAGATCCCATCATACTTGGAAAAGGTAGGGATTTTGAACTTTGGTTGGATGACCACTCCGAAAACCAAACCTAACTCTTCAAAGTCCAAGCCAGATATTTGTTGAATCTCCATAGCATTGAGGCGATCCTCCAACTCTTTGTAATCATTAGCGGGAGGATATTGTTCCTCAGAGTAGTCGGCTTCAACTTCATCAATCCCCAGACTGTTATGACTATTCCCCTCATTGGATGGAGTTAAGAGATCTAGAGCTCTCTTGACTGGTCTTCCAAGTCTTCTTCCCAAATTCAGGATTCCCACACACTTATTTTTCTTTCTCTTCTTGTCTTTGAGAAGAAGAGTCTTTAGGTCCTCTTGCCCCTTAGCCATAGCCAGGAACATTTGTTGGAACTGGGCATTTTGTGCTTGGAAATCCTTCACCGTTTGTTCCATATCCATCTTACTGAAATAAACAGTAGGAAGATAAGGAGACTTGTATGGGAGAAACCTGTCATGATACGATGCATGGTATGTGGATGCATGTTTTCAAGGATCTCGCATGGGTAAACACAAGAAGATGTTAGAAGTTGAATTTTGATCAACCACTTTAATTGGAAAACTTCGTATCGGTGGATATCCTTCCTCAAGCATCAAGCTCATCGTGTCAAGTGGGTCATAGCCTTTGACGTTTGATTTAGAGAATGAATCATTTTGCCCCTTGATAGGCGTCTGGTTCAACCTGACCCTGTATCATAGACCTTTGAGATCCTTGAAATGGTTATTAAAAATGGTATGATGTTATGATGTTATGATGTTATGTGCAAGTATACAAAGTAAGCAAGTTGTTATGCACAAATAGTCATATACACAAAGAAAACAAGTCCTTAGGTTTAGGCTTGCATGGAGTTTATAGGTAAGTACCCTCTTGAAGTTTAGTTGGCTCAACCTATTCTAGTAATACTAATCGGGTTCTAGGGGATCTCAATATCACTGATCTTTCTTCATCGAGAATTGTTTTAGCGTAAGCCTCTTTGATGGCGACCTAAATATCCCGAAAGTCCGATCTCAATGAGCCTAGTATCGAGTATCAATCAATATTCGGTCAAAACCAAATCCGGCTATCTCACTACTTCCTAATGGACAAAAATGAGTCAATTAAAAGGTTCTAAAGGACAGTTAGCGCTTAATGACACTAAGGAAGCCTAATGTTATCCTTGACTGACTCAAGGAAAATTAATACAAACCAAAGTATCACACTAACGTAGCTATCACTTCGTCCATATCGATCTATGCCGTACAACTTCCATGATTTATTTCTACTTACCTAAAAGGTGCCTCAGATCCGGGTATAAGATCTTTAACAAAAACCCAAACAAGGACCCAAAATGTAAAGCAAGCAAGTCAAACAAGGAAAGCAAGTAAAAGTGATCTAGCCCTAAGGTAGCCCCACTTTTAAGTAATATTCCCCAGCAGAGTCTCCAGTTCTGTAACATGGTGGGAGAATTGACTTGGGTGTTTTGTGTTTTATCGCAATTGTTGCGGATAGCAAGAGTCGCCACAGACTTTTCTTTTATCCAAAAGGAAAGGCTGAAAAGAACAGGAAAGACCTTTAGGGATGTTTTCTTGAGTTCGGGGGGTAGTTTATGAAAAGGGAAGGTGTTAGCACCCTTTTCATCCGTAGTTATCTACGGGCTCTTAGTTGCTTGCTAGATCACTTGCTTTTATTTGAAAATGTGCTTGTGGTGTGAGTTTTGAAAGTATTTTGAAAACGTCTTTGTAATGGCTCTCATTTCTATAAGAACGCGTACAAAGTGTTGTTTGGAAAATAGTTCAAAGAGGTATTTGTGGAATGTGTTTTTGAAAGTGATTTTGAAAAGTTGTGTTTGTAATGGCTCTTCTTTCTATAAGAACACGTACAAAGTGTTGTCTTTTGAAAATGTTTCAAAATGAGAGTGTTGGTGTATAAAATGTTTTTGTTGTGAGCAAGCGAGCAACTAGGAGCAACCTACCTACTCAAAAGGTCTTAAATGTTCTTTTTCCTCCTCCTTTAGATGTTGCTATCTTACTGTTGATTTGGTAAGAAGCCCCATCGTTGGATGTGAAGGGACGGACGTGGGACGTTTGTATAGTCATAGAAGGCAACATATGGGACGTTTTAGCAATGTCGTTTAGGGACTAGATTGTTTACCGAAGGCAACGTTAAGGGTAATCGAGGGACTACGATCTTTTATCGAGGTTCTTTGCTAAAACGCCCATATTTGAGGGACATGACTATTTATTCTAGGCAACAAGTGGAATTATCCTAGGGGTGCATGTGTGAATAATGTATTTGATTTGCATGCATTTAATCTTTGATGAGGGGTTGTCTACTTGTTGTTTTTATCTTACCATACATGCCCTATTTACTAGCAAGCATACAAAAGTAATAAAATGCAGAAAGATGAAATCCTACACTATTACAACCATATTGAATTGTATGAAAATATAAAGGCAAAAATAAGATAAAAGCAAGAAAAATGAAGGTCTTTCGATTGAGGCAGAAAACCCTTTGATTCTTCACTTTCTGGCTTCCTTCGATTGAGGGGGGTGGCACCAGTGTAGGTGTGTCTTTCGATTGGGCCCTGGAGGCCAGCATGTTGTCCCTTTCGACTGGTCCTGGAAGCAGTACAAGATGTAATATGCCTTTCTGCCTCCTTCTACTAGGGGTTGAAAGTAGTGAGGGAAGGCCTTTTGATTGGGCCTGCAGGTCAGTGTGTTCGAAGCAAGTGTGTGTGTGATGAACATGTCTGTGTCGAAGCATGTGTGTGCATCGAAGCAGGTGTATCGAAGCATGTATGCAACAGAAAGGTGTGTGTCGAAGCACACATTCTTTTCCTTTCTGTTTGAGCTTGTCGAAGCCTTAAGGATTTGTATCGAAGTATGCATATTTTTTACTCCAATATTTCTTAGGGTGTGTACAGATTAGTTCTTAAAGGAAAACACAAAATATTAACATCGAAGGCCATGATTATTGCATGTTGGTCTCAAAGATGAATCAATAAAGATGTTTGAAATGAAAGAGTTAAAGTCAAAGACTTACCTCAAAGCTGGTGTGTAGGCTTCGAACTTGAACTGCTACCTGGACGATTCTTGAATTCAAAGAGTTGTCACAAGGGGTTTGCTTTTGGTTCGAAGAGTTGTAACAGATGATTTTCCTTGAGTTTGAAAAAACTTCTATGTGTAGGGTGTTCTCAATAGTTGATTTATGAGAGTTGGTGTTGTACCCCAAAATTTTCCCTCCCATGTTTCTCAAAACATTGCAAGAAAAATCTCCAAGTGGCTCAAGGTTGCTCAAAGATTGACTAGACAAGCTATCTCCTAAGGCAGTCTACCCCAAATTAGGGTTTTGTGTTGCATCAAGATCCTTGAGTAAAAATTACCTCAAGTTCTCCCCAATGTCCTAATATTCTCTCAAGATCATTCATGTCAAGTTTCAAGCCTTGCAGAGAAAGTTTGCTCAGTCAATTGCTCAAAGGTCTAAAAATTGACTATGTTAGGGCAAAAGTCAACTGTGACCTATAAACAGTCAAAATTCAACATTTTTTGTCAACATTCTCATTTTGAAGGATATTTCATCATTTGATCAAGTTTTGATCATGATTCATCAATGATTGCTCAAAATTCATCAAGATTCAAGAGTTGCTAAATTAGGGTTTTGTAGGAAAAGTCAACTCAACTTTGACCAAGCATAACTTTCTCATACTTTATGAGAAATGACCCATACAAATCTCATTTTTAAGATGATACAATTACCTACAATCCATATTCATACCCCAAGATCACAAAATGCACTCACAAGAATTTATTAATTTTGACATTATAGGTCATTTTTGAAAGTCAACAAAAACACCTTTTTTTTTCAAAGCTTATAACTTGAGCATAGAATATAAAAATGCGATGAGACCAAAAGGGTTGATTATAGGACACCTCAAGCTTTCTAAAAAGTCAAATAACACTTCCAAAAGTTCAAAATTGAAGAAGTAATGCATTGTTGAAGTTGGACTTTTTTGCAAAATTGCCAAAAGTCAACTATCGCCAAAACTTCAAATTTTGCCAAATGGGCCCATTCTTTTTCACTTGATTTGAGTTTGTATTATTTCCCACATGCCCTAGCCATGGCCATGTGTCCATATCTTATTTTTATTATTTAATTTGATTTATATTTGAATTAATTCATTTTAAATCAAATAAAATCACATAAAATCAAAGATATTGATAACCAAAGATTTTTTAATGATTTCAGTTCCCAATGGACAGCTAGTACCTCATCAAATTCGTATCAAGGGCTTGTATGCACAAAAAGATTGAAATTAAGTCAATTTGGAAAGTTTGTAAAGGAAAATCAAATCAAATATCAAAGCCTTAATGGAAAGAGATTTGGACAGCAAATTGAGACCTAATGTATTGCACAATACATAAGCAAGCAAAAGGCACGAGAATCAGGGTTGAAGAGCACTTGTGGAGGCAGAACAAAAACTTGCGAAATCAGCAAAAAGTGGCAGATCGAAATCAAAGTTAGAGGAATTTTCAGTACTTGAGACTTGTCTTAATCGATTGTTGGCCATCTCCAGAAGCTAAACCAATCCAGACCAGGCATTCTCAGGCCCTCATACGTGTTGTAAGTCCTTTATAAAACTGCCCTATTCTTGATTTCGTATTTCTCAATTTAAGCATGGTTGATATGAATTGATAGCATATTCTGAATCTACAAGCCATTTTCAAGCATATGGTATCATTCAATTGCATTTTCGTTACCTGTAACGAGACCCACCATTATTAGGGTTTCGTCTTTTGTTTTTAGGGTTTTCTGTTTCAGGGAAAATTGGCCACCATATTGGTCATGGTTGTGGTCAGTAGGTTGAGACGAGTTCAACCATGTTCTTGGAATGCGTTTACATGGCCTGAGGATGATTTTTGGAGGAAGCTATGCTTTTAGCTGCGGATAAAAATCCGCAGGTAAATTTTACAGGTTTTTGAGGAAGAGGATGATGCGTTGTCACCCTCCTGTTGGTATGTTTGAAATCCGCGCCAAAATTCCATTAACACACTTATTTTCTTATATTATTGCTATTATGTATTTTGTTAACAAATTTAACAACATAGCCCGGTGGTGGCCACATAGGCGCTTAAAGACCCAAAGGCTGGAGGTCAGAGGTTCGATCCCTGCCTCCAGCAATTTGCATTTTTCCAATATTTTTCAGGAGATTTTGTACACACATGGGCCAGAGTCACACCATACTCCCTCACCAATCCAAGCGCCAGATAGCCAAAGGGCCAAATCTGGCGGTCAAATATTGAAGGTCCACCAAAGAGCTAGTCAACGCGTGAGCACTGGATCAGAGAAAGTCCACACGGGTCAGCATTATTGGGCCAACAAAAATGACTTCCAACACCTCCAAAGAAGGCCCATTTCTTTCTTTCTATTATATTTTCTTTTTATTGATTTAATTGCTTTATTTTATTTTAATTTATTTACTAACCAATAGCAATTTTCCTTTTTATAAAAAAATCACAAAAATACTTTTTTTTTTTAATTCAGAATTTTATTTTTATTATTAACCACTAACTAATTAATTAGGTTTTTAATTTTAAGAAACTTTAATTTATTTAAGTAAATATTTAAAATCAATTAGAATTAATTAGGTTTTAACTTTAGTTTAATTATTTTTATTTTTCTTTCTTAAAATAATCAAAAACTCCAAAATATGCCATTTATTATATTTTATCAAATAATTATTTTTAATAATTAATTTAGTATTTAATTTAGGATTTAATTTCTTTTCCTAAAATAAAACAAAAAAAAAAGCATTTTTCTTTCAAAAGGGTCAAAACCCTAAATTTCGCATCCGATTTAATTTCGTGTCGCGCTTTATTTTTGGTTTATCCAATTAATGTACCTGCTTCTGGTTTGTAATAGTTAAATAGGACATTTATTTGTTTTATCGCTTTATTTTATTTTCAAAGGGTTGCTTTTGGCGATGTAAATACCCGACGCCTTGTAATTTAATTTCCGCATTTTAATTTCTGCAAATTATAACTACTAGATGTTTGATAATAGGGTTTGCATGACAAAAATGAATGCTTAAACTAAAATCAAATTAGATCACCCTTAACATGTGCAAAGATAAAAAATAACTGAAAATGACACACTCGCACGTGCGCACTCTTAGGGTACACCCCACTTAGTTGCCTACGTAAACGTTCATTGAGTATAGGTCGTTTTAGAGGTTGCCCTCGTGTCTAAAAGATCATAGTTGCCTCAAAATGGTTGCCTCGGATATTGTTTCCTCAAACAAATGATCTAAGACATTAAGGTTACCGCTAAGGCGTCCTAACGTTGCTTTAGTGACCGTATGTCCCTCATTTTAATTGACCCTCAAACTCCAACGACGGTGCTACCTACTCATTAATATTGGGATAGCATTGTCTAAAGGAAATTAGCATAGAACGATTCCTTTTTCGAGCAGGTAGATAGTTCTTAGATACTTTCTCATTCAAAACAAAACAAATTTTTCACACTTACACTCCTTTTCGAACAAAGTTTTCCAAAACACTTCATTACACTCTTGAGGACAGAAGCAAGAGTTAAATTGAAGTTTCAAACAAAAACTTTTTCAAAACCCACAAGCACAAAGAAAACAATTTTGAAAACAATTGAGCAAGTACCTAAGAGCCCGTGGATAACCACGAATAGAAAGGGTGCTAATACCTTCCCTTTCTATAATCTACACCCCGAACTCGAGAAATATCTCGAAAAAGGAATTTTTCTGTGCTTTTTTCCTTTCCTTGTTGGATAAAATAAAAGTCGGTGGTGACTCTCACTTACCGCGACATTTTGAGAAAACAAACGCAAAACACAAACCAGCATTCCAAAAACAGTCAGTTCTTCCCACCGTATCACAGAACTGGCGACTCTGCTGGGGAATGAGAATGAACCTGGGTAGGGTTGTTTCATGATGAGTCTGTGTAAAACTGTATCTGAAAATGTCTGAGAAGGAACCTAGGTAGGGTTACTTCATGATGAGTCCATGTAAATCTGCATCTGGAAATGTGTGAGAAGGAACCTAGGTAGGGTTACTTCATGATGAGTCCGTGTAAAACTGCATCTGGAAATCATGAGAAGGAACCCGGGTAGGGTTACTTCATGTTGGTCGTGTAGATAGTTGCCTTGGCTTGTTTCAGGTATTAATCTTTAATCCTAGAAAGAAAGATAGTTTTCTTGGCTTGTTACAAGTATTAATCTATGATCAGTCGTCCACACATAGTTGTCCTGTCTTGTTACAGGTATTAATCTAGAATTGTTAAAAATTGTTGACGATAGCTATCTATTGATTGATCTTTCCTGAAAAGGTAAAGAGTTAGCTGTATGCAATGTCATGATGTATGAAATGCATGGCGTAATGATGTTTTCAAAATAAATGAGGTTATGTTGTATGCATTTATCATGTATGTAGATATGATGCATGAAATGTTGTTGGAATGTAATTTTGTCTTGGAAAATAAATCCTTGACAAGTACTGGGGAGTTTTGGGAAGCTGAATCTCGGACGGCCGTTGGGGATGAAGAGTATGCACACATTTCCAGACCTTGTTTTTTAGAATGTTTCCGCTGGGGAATCCTGTTTTGTTGTTTGAGGAGAAACTTTGTTGGGAAAAGAGTTCAGGAGTTTTAGCTGTCCGTTGCTCTACTGGGGAGCTATCTCTTGATGAAAGATAAAGGGAGTTAACAACTTGTTTGGGACAAAGAAATTAACTGTTATCTGGTTGTCTCCCAGGTTTTGCAGCAACTCACTGGGGATTGTAGAAGAGTCTACTGGGGAAGAGGGGTTGTGGTCCCTTGATTTGTAGTAGTCGGAGAGGAAAACTCAAGCTGGGGATCTGTAGTTTATTGGGGAAACAAACCTTGTTGCCAATCTGCTAGAGAGGTGTATTCTTTTGGCATAACTCCTTGAAGATTCTTGAGATCAACTCAGTTGGGGAGAAGTTTTCAGAGATTGAAACTCTGGCTGGGGATCACCCTAATGAAAAGGACTTTGTGGGGGATTTTTCACTGCCCCTAGTAACAAGTGTTTGTAGCATTGTCAGGAAATGTTTGCCTGGCCGTATCTGATCCTTTGCTGGAATTCAAGTTCAATGCTCCTAGGTGATTCAGATATAGACCTGCCCCTGGTTACTCATCACTTCTTGAGAGATTTCTTGGAATCTTGACTTGACTGCCCCAGATGTATTGGACAGTGACGTGTCATGCCCCCTTGTTTATAGGAGATTTCTCATTGGAAGTGTCATCCTATTTGAAGTGACTTTGTTCACTGAGAGAACTTTTGTTTGCTGGATATTCGACATGTGATTTTCTCTGTTGTCAAACAATTATCCCTATGCAAACAATGATATTCAAATAATACAAAGTTTATGCTTGTCTTGAAGTTTTGAAAATGCGTTTTAGCAGATAAAAAATTTTTGTAAGAAAATTCAACTCAGGGTTTGGAGTAAAGCCTTACAAGAGTCAGGATACCTTTTGTAACAGTATGCTTTCGAACTAACCCATGCTTCAATTAGGACTTTGAAGAGTTGTATCGTGGCCTGGTTCACGGTTTTAAGAAACAAAGGATAAGGCTCAAAGTGTATTTGTACCCGCCCGTTCTTCGTAATGTTCTTCAGTCCTAAACTCAGTTAATTATGCGTTTGAACTCCAATCGAGTCTGGAATGACGTTTTGGTGATGGTTCAGACAAATTAAGTTTGTCGAAAGGCATCCATTTTTTGCAACATTTTTCGTGTTTGTTGAGGAGGGTTTGTAGTGACCTCTTTTTTGATTTATTATCCCTGATTTTTTCATGACTGTTCTTGTTTTGAGATTACAGTCAGCGGGATGCCCCAATTTTTCTTAAGTCTCCTTCATAGGTTTTGACTTAGTGGGCTTTTCTCTTGAGAGATAACGACTGCCTATTTGGTAGGGAACCATCACCGTCTTTTGATTCCAGAGGAATGTTTTTGATGTCCTTCATTGTATACGAAATGAAAGTTTGTGACTGAACGCGCGTTTGAATTAACTGAGAGACTACCCTGCCCCAGGTTTTGATTAAAGGTTTCAGTTTGTGTAAAAAGGAAACTCCTACTTCTTTGGCTCAAAGGGGTTGACTAGGGATTATCCTCCTTATAACTCCAATGTTTAGGAATTGAAAGAATGCATGTACATCGTCAGCAAGGTCTGTCCAAAAGCATACTGTATAAGATTATGGCATTATATTCTTCATCCTCCCTCTAAAGGCTTGCTACTTTTGAAACAAGAGTTGAATATTATAAAAGGAGTAAAGACAACACAATTTAAACATAATGAAAACAAATGGATGAATTCAAGACAAACATATGCGATGCATTAATGAAATAGAGTTTAACATTAATAGATAAGTGTTTGAATAACAAAAGAAATTACAATTGAAAATTCAAAACAAATTGGAACGCTCAATGATTTGGCATGGGAGTGGTGATCATGTTGGGAGTCTCTGGAGGGTCGAACTCGATCTCCTTGGTGTCAATCATGTTTTGAATCTTGTATTTCAGCACCCAACAGTCGTTAGTATCATGCCCAGGACTTCCGGAATGATATGCACATATTGCATCAGGATTGTAGTTAGGAAAAGAAGTTTTGGGGTTTGGATAAGGTCCTATCAAGGTAATCAGATTCATGTTCAACAGGTTGCAATGCTTGAGACAGTGACATGTTGATGTTGGTAAAATGTCTTTTTGGCTCGTCTTGCCTTCACTGATTTCCCCTTTGTTGTTTTCGCTGTGATGCAGGACCAGGGATCAGGACTGCCCCCACATGTTGGTCATGATTGCTCTTGTTATAACCCTTTTGGTCGTATGCATCATCAGACTCTTTCTTCCCAATGAAAGGTTGTTTCCCTGTACTCGAAGATGCACCCCATTAGATTTTTCCGCTTTTGATGCCAACTTCGACCCTTTCGCCAGTCAGTATTAGCTCGATGAACTCGGCCGAGGAGTTTCCGATTAGGTGATTGAAGAAAGGTCCTGTCAAAGTTCCCATAAAGATATCAATCATCTCCCTATCAGTTAAGGGTGGTTGTACTCTTCCTGCCAAGTCTCTCCATTTTTGGGCGTACTCTTTGAAGCCCTTATTGGAACACATGGTCGTATTTTGCAACTGCACACGAGTTGGTGCAAGATCAGCATTGTATTGGTACTGCTTGTAGAAAGCAGCAGCCAAGTCCTCCTAGGTGTGAATGTCGGTTCTTTGTAACTGATAGAACCACTCCAACTGAGTGTCAGCCAACTTTCTTGGAAGAAATGGACCCATAACTTCTGGTCGGCAATGTGAGGCTGAATCTTGCAGACATATGACCTCATATGCATTTTAGGATAAGAGATCCCATCATACTTGGAAAAGGTAGGGATTTTGAACTTTGGTTGGATGACCACTCCGGAAACCAAACCTAACTCTTCAAAGTCCAAGCCAGATATTTGTTGAATCTCCATAGCATTGAGGCGATCCTCCAACTCTTTGTAATCATTAGCGGGAGGATATTGTTCCTCAGAGTAGTCGGCTTCAACTTCATCAATCCCCAGACTGTTATGACTATTCCCCTCATTGGATGGAGTTAAGAGATCTAGAGCTCTCTTGACTGGTCTTCCAAGTCTTCTTCCCAAATTCAGGATTCCCACACACTTATTTTTCTTTCTCTTCTTGTCTTTGAGAAGAAGAGTCTTTAGGTCTTCTTGCCCCTTAGCCATAGCCAGGAACATTTGTTGGAACTGGGCATTTTGTGCTTGGAAATCCTTCACCGTTTGTTCCATATCCATCTTACTGAAATAAACAGTAGGAAGATAAGGAGACTTGTATGGGAGAAACCTGTCATGATATGATGCATGGTATGTGGATGCATGTTTTCAAGGATCTCGCATGGGTAAACACAAGAAGATATTAGAAGTTGAATTTTGATCAACCGCTTTAATTGGAAAACTTCGTATCGGTGGATATCCTTCCTCAAGCATCAAGCTCATCGTGTCAAGTGGGTCATAGCCTTTGACGTTTGATTTAGAGAATGAATCCTTTTGCCCCTTGATAGGTGTCTGGTTCAACCTGACCCTGTATCATAGACCTTTGAGATCCTTGAAATGGTTATTAAAAATGGTATGATGTTATGATGTTATGATGTTATGTACAAGTATACAAAGTAAGCAAGTTGTTATGCACAAATAGTCATATACACAAAGAAAACAAGTCCTTAGGTTTAGGCTTGCATGGAGTTTATAGGTAAGTACCCTCTTGAAGTTTAGTTGGCTCAACCTATTCTAGTAATACTAATCAGGTTCTAGGGGATCTCAATATCACTGATCTTTCTTCATCGAGAATTGTTTTAGCGTAAACCTCTTTAATGGCGACCTAAATATCCCGAAAGTCCGATCTCAATGAGCGTAGTATCGAGTATCAATCAATATTCGGTCAAAACCAAATCCGGCTATCTCACTACTTCCTAATGGACAAAAATGAGTCAATTAAAAGGTTCTAAAGGACAGTTAGCGCTTAATGACACTAAGGAAGCCTAATGTTATCCTTGACTGACTCAAGGAAAATTAATACAAACCAAAGTATCACACTAACGTAGCTATCACTTCGTCCATATCGATCTATTCCGTACAACTTCCATGATTTATTTCTACTTACCTAAAAGGTGCCTCAGATCCGGGTATAAGATCTTTAACAAAAACCCAAACAAGGACCCAAAATGTAAAGCAAGCAAGTCAAACAAGGAAAGCAAGTAAAAGTGATCTAGCCCTAAGGTAACCCCACTTTTAAGTAATATTCCCCAGCAGAGTCTCCAGTTTTGTAACATGGTGGGAGAATTGACTTGGGTGTTTTGTGTTTTATCGCAATTGTTGCGGATAGCAAGAGTCGCCACAGACTTTTCTTTTATCCAAAAGGAAAGGCTGAAAAGAACAGGAAAGACCTTTAGGGATGTTTTCTTGAGTTCGGGGGGTAGGTTATGAAAAGGGAAGGTGTTAGCACCCTTTTCATCCGTAGTTATCTACGGGCTCTTAGTTGCTTGCTAGATCACTTGCTTTTATTTGAAAATGTGCTTGTGGTGTGAGTTTTGAAAATATTTTGAAAACGTCTTTGTAATGGCTCTCATTTCTATAAGAACGCGTACAAAGTGTTGTTTGGAAAATAGTTCAAAGAGGTATTTGTGGAATGTGTTTTTGAAAGTGATTTTGAAAAGTTGTCTTTGTAATGGCTCTTCTTTCTATAAGAACACGTACAAAGTGTTGTCTTTTGAAAATGTTTCAAAATGAGAGTGTTGGTGTATAAAATGTTTTTGTTGTGAGCAAGCGAGCAACTAGGAGCAACCTACCTACTCAAAAGGTCTTAAATGTTCTTTTTCCTCCTCCTTTAGATGTTGCTATCTTACCGTTGATTTGGTAAGAAGCCCCATCGTTGGATGTGAAGGGACGGGCGTGGGACGTTTGTATAGTCATAGAAGGCAACATATGGGACGTTTTAGCAATGTCGTTTAGGGACTAGATCGTTTACCGAAGGCAACGTTGAGGGTAATCGAGGGACTACGATCTTTTATCGAGGTTCTTTGCTAAAACGCCCATATTTGAGGGACATGACTATTTATTCTAGGCAACAAGTGGAATTATCCTAGGGGTGCATGTGTGAATAATGTATTTGATTTGCATGCATTTAATCTTTGATGAGGGGTTGTCTACTTGTTGTTTTTATCTTACCATACATGCCCTATTTACTAGCAAGCATACAAAAGTAATAAAATGCAGAAAGATGAAATCCTACACTATTACAACCATATTGAATTGTATGAAAATATAAAGGCAAAAATAAGATAAAAGCAAGAAAAATGAAGGTCTTTCGATTGAGGCAGAAAACCTTTTGATTCTTCACTTTCTGGCTTCCTTCGATTGAGGGGGATGGCACCAGTGTAGGTGTGTCTTTCGATTGGGCCCTGGAGGCCAGCATGTTGTCCCTTTCGACTGGTCCTGGAAGCAGTGCAAGATGTAATATGCCTTTCTGCCTCCTTCGACTAGGGGTTGAAAGTAGTAAGGGAATGCCTTTTGATTGGGCCTGCAGGTCAGTGTGTTCGAAGCAAGTGTGTGTGTGATGAACATGTCTGTATCGAAGCATGTGTGTGCATCGAAGCAGGTGTATCGAAGCATGTATGCAACGGAAAGGTGTGTGTCGAAGCACACATTCTTGTCCTTTCTGTTTGAGCTTGTCGAAGCCTTAAGGATTTGTATCGAAGTATGCATATTTTTTACTCCAATATTTCTTAGGGTGTGTACAGATTAGTTCTTAAAGGAAAACACAAAAGATTAACATCGAAGGCCATGATTATTGCATGTTGGTCTCAAAGATGAATCAATAAAGATGTTTGAAATGAAAGAGTTAAAGTCAAAGACTTACCTCAAAGCTGGTGTGTAGGCTTCGAACTTGAACTGCTACCTGGACGATTCTTGAATTCAAAGAGTTGTCACAAGGGGTTTGCTTTTGGTTCGAAGAGTTGTAACAGATGGTTTTCCTTGAGTTTGAAAAAACTTCTATGTGTAGGGTGTTCTCAATAGTTGATTTATGAGAGTCGGTGTTGTACCCCAAAATTTGCCCTCCCATGTTTCTCAAAACATTGCAAGAAAAATCTCCAAGTGGCTCAAGGTTGCTCAAAGATTGACTAGACAAGCTATCTCCTAAGGCAGTCTACCCCAAATTAGGGTTTTGTGTTGCATCAAGATCCTTGAGTAAAAATTACCTTAAGTTCTCCCCAATGTCCTAATATTCTCTCAAGATCATTCATGTCAAGTTTTAAGCCTTGCAGAGAAAGTTTGCTCAGTCAATTGCTCAAAGGTCTAAAAATTGACTATGTTAGGGCAAAAGTCAACTGTGACCTACAAACAGTCAAAATTCAACATTTTTTGTCAACATTCTCATTTTGAAGGATATTTCATCATTTGATCAAGGTTTGATCATGATTCATCAAGGATTGCTCAAAATTCATCAAGATTCAAAAGTTGCTAAATTAGGGTTTTGTAGGAAAAGTCAACTCAACTTTGACCAAGCATAACTTTCTCATACTTTATGAGATATGACCCATACAAATCTCATTTTGAAGAGGATGCAATTACCTACAATCCATATTCATACCCCAAGATCACAAAATTCACTCACAAGAAGTTATTAATTTTGACATTATAGGTCATTTTTGAAAGTCAACAAAAACACCTTTTTTTTTCAAAGCTTATAACTTGAGCATAGAATATCAAAATGCGATGAGACCAAAATGGTTGATTATAGGACACCTCAAGCTTTCTAAAAAGTCAAATAACACTTCCAAAAGTTCAAAATTGAAGAAGTAATGCATTGTTGAATTTGGACTTTTTTGCAAAATTGCCAAAAGTCAACTATCGCCAAAACTTCAAATTTTGCCAAATGGGCCCATTCTTTTTCACTTGATTTGAGTTTGTATTATTTCCCACGTGCCCTAGCCATGGCCATGTGTCCATATCTTATTTTTATTATTTAATTTGATTTATATTTGAATTAATTCATTTTAAATCAAATAAAATCACATAAAATCAAAGATATTGATAACCAAAGATTTTTTAATGATTTCAGGTCCCAATGGACAGCTAGTACCTCATCAAATTCGTATCAAGGGCTTGTATGCACAAAAAGATTGAAATTAAGTCAATTTGGAAAGTTTGTAAAGGCAAATCAAATCAAATATCAAAGCCTTAATGGAAAGAGATTTGGACAGCAAATTGAGACCTAATGTATTGCCCAATACATAAGCAAGCAAAAGGCACGAGAATCAGGGTTGAAGAGCACTTGTGGAGGCAGAACAAAAACTTGCAAAATCACCAAAAAGTGGCAGATCGAAATCAAAGTTAGAGGCATTTTCAGTACTTGAGACTTGTCTTAATCGATTGTTGGCCATCTCCAGAAGCTAAACCAATCCAGACCAGGCATTCTCAGGCCCTCATACGTGTTGTAAGTCCTTCGTAAAACTGCCCTGTTCTTGATTTCGTATTTCTCAATTTAAGCATGGTTGATATGAATTGATAGCATATTCTGAATCTACAAGCCATTTTCAAGCATATGGTATCATTCAATTGCATTTTCGTTACCTGTAACGAGACCCACCATTATTAGGGTTTCGTCCTTTGTTTTTGGGGTTTTCTGTTTCAAGGAAAATTGGCCATCATATTGGTCATGGTTGTGGTCAGTAGGTTGAGACGAGTTCAACCATGTTCTTGGAATGCGTTTACATGGCCTGAGGATGATTTTAGGAGGAAGCTATGCTTTTAGCTGCGGATAAAAATCCGCAGGTAAATTTTACAGGTTTTTGAGGAAGAGGATGATGCGTTGTCACCCTCCTGTTGGTCTGTTTGAAATCCGCGCCAAAATTCCATTAACACGCTTATTTTCTTATATTATTGCTATTATGTATTTTGTTAACAAATTTAACAACATAGCCCGGTGGTGGCCACATAGGCGCTTAAAGACCCAAAGGCTGGAGGTCAGAGGTTCGATCCCTGCCTCCAGCAATTTGCATTTTTCCAATATTTTTCAGGAGATTTTGTACACACATGGGCCAGAGTCACACCATACTCCCTCACCAATCCAAGCGCCAGATAGCCAAAGGGCCAAATCTGGTGGTCAAATATTGAAGGTCCACCAAAGAGTTAGTCAACGCGTGAGCACTGGATCAGAGAAAGTCCACACGGGTCAGCATTATTGGGCCAACAAAAATGACTTCCAACACCTCCAAAAAAGGCCCATTTCTTTCTTTCTATTATATTTTCTTTTTATTGATTTAATTGCTTTATTTTATTTTAATTTATTTACTAACTAATAGCAATTTTCCTTTTTATAAAAAAATCACAAAAATACTTTTTTTTAATTCAGAATTTTATTTTTATTAATAACCACTAACTAATTAATTAGGTTTTTAATTTTAGGAAACTTTAATTTATTTAAGTAAATATTTAAAATCAATTAGAATTAATTAGGTTTTAACTTTAGTTTAATTATTTTTATTTTTCTTTCTTAAAATAATCAAAAACTCCAAAATATGCCATTTATTATATTTTATCAAATAATTATTTTTAATAATTAATTTAGTATTTAATTTAGGATTTAATTTCTTTTCTTAAAATAAAACAAAAAAAAACATTTTTCTTTCAAAAGGGTCAAAACCCTAAATTTCGCATCCGATTTAATTTCGTGTCGCGCTTTATTTTTGGTTTATCCAATTAATGTACCTGCTTCTGGTTTGTAATAGTTAAATAGGACATTTATTTGTTTTATCGCTTTATTTTATTTTCAAAGGGTTGCTTTTGGCGATGTAAATACCCGACGCCTTGTAATTTAATTTCCGCATTTTAATTTCTGCAAATTATAACTACTAGATGTTTGATAATAGGGTTTGCATGACAAGAATGAATGCTTAAACTAAAATCAAATTAGATCACCCTTAACATGTGCAAAGATAAAAAATAACTGAAAATGACACACTCGCACGTGCGCACTCTTAGGGTACACCCCACTTAGTTGCCTACGTAAACGTTCATTGAGTATAGGTCGTTTTAGAGGTTGCCCTCTTGTCTAAAAGATCATAGTTGCCTCAAAATGGTTGCCCCGGATATTGTTGCCTCAAACAAATGATCTAAGACATTAAGGTTATCGCTAAGGCGTCCTAACGTTGCTTTAGTGACCGTATGTCCCTCATTTTAATTGACCCTCAAACTCCAACGACGGTGCTACCTACTCATTAATATTGGGATAGCATTGTCTAAAGGAAATTAGCATAGAACGATTCCTTTTTCGAGCAGGTAGATAGTTCTTAGATACTTTCTCATTCAAAACAAAACAAATTTTTCACACTTACACTCCTTTTCGAACAAAGTTTTCCAAAACACTTCATTACACTCTTGAGGACAGAAGCAAGAGTTAAATTGAAGTTTCAAACAAAAACTTTTTCAAAACCCACAAGCACAAAGAAAACAATTTTGAAAACAATTGAGCAAGTACCTAAGAGCCCGTGGATAACCACGAATAGAAAGGGTGCTAATACCTTCCCTTTCTATAATCTACACCCCGAACTCGAGAAATATCTCGAAAAAGGAATTTTTCTGTGCTTTTTTCCTTTCCTTGTTGGATAAAATAAAAGTCGGTGGTGACTCTCGCTTACCGCGACATTTTGAGAAAACAAACGCAAAACACAAACCAGCATTCCAAAGACAGTCAGTTCTTCCCACCGTATCACAGAACTGGCGACTCTGCTGGGGAGTTAATAAGTGGGGTGTACCTTAGGAATAGTTCATATTGTTTTCAATTGCTTGACTTGTATGCTTTATCTTTGTGGGTTTGAATCGAAGTTACTATAGATCCTAACCCGGATCTGGGGGACACCCTTTAGGTAAGTAGCAATAAACTGTGAGGGAATTGTACAGCATAGACCGATACGGTTGAAGTAGTAGCTACGTTGGTGTGACACTTTAGTATGTACCGATATCCCTTGTGGCACAATGAGGAGAATATGGGTCAGCTAAGGGGTCATTAAGTACCAACGAACCTTAGAACCTATAATTGACCAACTTGGCAATAGCACAGTAGCAGTATGCTACACTCATTAAGACCAAACTCTCGCGATGATTCCGGCTGCAAGAAAAGGTTGCTAAACTGGAATTATGACCGATCAAGGATGGTCAATGATATTGAGATCCTCTAGAACCCGGTTACTATTTCTAGGACAGGTTTGAACCAACTAAACTGAAAGAGGGTAATACCTAAACTCCTTGCCAGCCTGAAATCTAAGGGCTATCTGTGTGACTTGTTTTCCCTTACCATGTTTGCTATCTGTGGATACTTGTGGTGTGTTCTATCATGACATCATGCATCATGACATTGCATGCATCTTGCATCAGACTAACCCATTTCAAAGACAGAAGGGATTCATCTTTGTTCTGTTTTGTAGGTCATGGCACCTATGTGTAGAAACACTATTCAGATCAGTTTTGTACAAATTCCTACTTAGCTTAAAGATTTGGTTACAAAGGTTCCTGACACTTCCTCCTTTATCAGAAGACATGGGCACCTCCTTGGTTTGGCCACTTCATGATTAGATGAACAGACGATGAGTGTCTTATGCCAGTTCTTTGATCCATTATACCACTGCTTCACCTTCCCGTACTATCGGTTGGTCCCTACCTTGGAAGAGTTCTCTGATTTACTTGATATTTCTATTCTAGAGCAGACGCCGTTTACAGGTTGGGAGAAAGTCCTTAGGCCGAAAGAGATTGCTTCAGCCCTCCATCTGACAAAGGCTGAGGTAATGTCTAACTGGGAGACATGAAGTGGCACAAAGGGCTTCTTGGCTAAGTTCTTGGTTGATCGGGCTAATTAGTTCTGAGACAGTCTAGACTTTCAGGCATTTGAAGACATTCAGGCTCTTCTTATTTATGGTTTGGTGTTGTTTCCTAATTCAGATTCCTTTATCAACGTGAATGCAATGAAGATTTTCATATCCTGTAATCCTGTGCACACTCTCTTAGGGGATATTCTACACTCTCTTTATGCCCGTACTGCTCGGAAATGGGGAACCCTTATGTGTTGTGCACCATTGCTGGAGAGGTGGTTTATTCCTCACCTCCCCAAATCTGTTTTGAAGAACAAGGAAGGCATGGTTTGGGCCTACAAAATTATGTCTCTCGCTCACACTGACATTATCTGGAGTACTAAGGACATGGAAGAAGTAGCCATTATTGACCGCTGTGGGGAATACCCCAATGTTCTACTATTTGGAATTCGAGGAGGGATCACCTATAATCCTTGCCTGGCCTTACGTCAGTTTGGGTGAGCTAGGAGGGAAGGACCTCATGAGTTGCTGATGCCAAGCATTGTCTTTGACTTCTAAGGGGATAGTGACGAGCATCACCGCATGTTCATGCGAGCTTTGGATAGGGTACACCGGTCTGATCCACATGAGTTAGGGGTGAAGACCTCTCTTCCGATGGAACCGTATCTCCGATGGGTTCGAATCCGTGCCCAAAAGCTGGGAATGTCGTACGAAGCTGTCTTGCCTGTAATTGTTGAGAGTGTTGATGAAGAAGGGGTTCCTCCTACCATCCTCCACCCTTACATGCCTACTGAAATTGGGGCATTAAAGAGGTCTTGAATCCAACTAAGGGAAGAGCGGGATACTTACAGAGAAAAGTATCACGAGCAAGAACGGAAGATCCTGAAGTTGACAAGGCAACTGGAGAACGAGCAGATCCTCAACGACTATGTCAGCACAGGAGGCAAATGACCATGGGAGCACTGATGTCTTTTGTTATTTCTAGTTTTGATTTAAGTTTTTCCTTTTGTAACGCCTTAAAGGCATTTGTTGAACAATGTTTCAAGTTTATCTAATAAAAGTGTGTTTCGTTTTGGTTTAAGAATTTGAATCTCTAAGGTCTTTGAAATCATATCATACACATATCATTCCCATGCACCTCGTAACAGGTACCCTTACAGGTTTCTCATCTTCTTCGCTGTTTATTTCAGCACATCATGTCTGCTGAAACATCAACTGAACAAGCTATCAAGGCTCTGCAAGCTCAGAACGCCCAATTTCAGGAAATTTTCATGAACTTAGCCAAGGGTCAGCAAGATGTGAAGACTCTTATCTTGAAAGATAAGAAGAAGAAGAAGACAGTTCTCCTGAACATGGGTCATAGGTTTGGTAACAGGCTGCGAGATGAAGTTGATTTATCCCACTCATCTGGAGGGGGAGAGAATCAAGAAGAAATGAGGGTGCCTAGCCCTGTGGTATCTGACCATGAGACTGACTTTGACGAAGACCAGTATCCTCATGCTGAGGATGGGTATAAGCAACTGGAAGACCGGTTAAGTGCGATGGATATCCAGAAGGTACTTGGATTGGACTTTGGTGATTTGGGTTTGTCATCTGGGGTGGTGATTCCCCACAAGTTCAAAGCACCATCCTTTGCTAAATACGACGGGGTCTCCTGCCCAAAGCTACACCTCCGTTCGTATGTTAGAAAGATCCAGCCATACACTACTGATAGGAACATCTGGATCCACTTCTTTCAAGATAGTCTCTCTGGGAATCAACTTGAATGGTTTTACCAGCTGGAAGGATCTAGCGTCCGTAATTGGGAAGACCTTGCTGCTGCTTTTTACAAGCAGTACCAATACAATGCCGACCTTGCTCCCACGCGTACCTAACTCCAGGGTATGTCTATGGGTGTGAGCGAAGGTTTCAAAGAGTACGCTCAGAAATGGAGATACCTTGCTGGGAGAGTACAACCCCCTTTGGCTGATAGGGAGCTTGTGGATATGTTTATGGGGACCTTGTCTGGTCCGTATTTCAACCATCTAATTGGAAGTTCATTGTCGGGTTTACTGAGCTGATTATGACCTGGGAAAGAGTTGAAGCCGATATTAAAAGCGGCAAGATACAAAAGGGTGCTTCATCAAGTACCGAAAGGAAGCCTTTTAAGAAGGAATCCAGTGTTGTTTACAGTTCAAAGAGCCATAATAGACCTGAGCGCCGCCAAGCAGTCAATGTGGTTGTTATTTCAAGACCAAATGCTGCCACACAACGCGACAATCAGCCGAGAGCCGAGAGTTCGCGAAGACAATTTAATCGGTTCAACATGAATTTATCTCAAATTCTTCCACAGTTGCTAAAGACCAACTTGGTGATTCTGAAGGAAGCCCCGAAGAATCCCAATACAATATCACCGCTGTACAATCCGAATGCCCGATGTGCTTTTCATTCTAATAGCCCGGGGCATGATACAAATGATTGCTGGGTCCTAAAGAACAAGGTACAGGATTTGATTGATGCTAAGGAAATTGAGTTCGAAGCGCCCGAAAAGCCTAATGTTGTGACTGCTTCTATGCCCAAGCATGGAGTGAATGCTATAGATGAAGACTCGTTTGTGGTTTCTGTGAAATACATTGCTACTCCATTAATGACTGTGAAGAAGAACCTTCTGTTAGCCGGTTTATTTCCGGGTTGTGGCGAAGGTTTCCGTTTGTGTTCCTTTCTGCCTACTGGTTGCCATCTTTTGAAGTCAGGTGTCCAACGCTTGATGGATAATAAATAAATTCTGTTTGAGAAGATTGTTGTTCCTTTGGTTCCTGTTGAAGAGGTTTCTATAATCACCATTTTCAACAATTCTTCCAAGGCTTCCTCGAGAAAGCCTGTTAGAATTACATCTATTCCGAGAATCGCTCCCTTGATCATTACTGTTCCTGGGCCTATCCCCTATACATCAGATAAAGCTGTCCCGTGGCACTACGGGGCTAACGTATATTATCACGGGGTTAAACAAGACTTGAAGGATGAAGAGGCTGATACTGACGTCAGCAATATTGTTGGACCTGCCAAAGTAACCCGCGGAGGAAGACTTTTCTCCCCTGAGATCTCTCCACCAACTGTTCGGAAGCCTGTTGTTATTATACCTGCCAGTACACCTGCTACTGTACCTTCTCAAGTTCCAATCCTGACCCCTGTTTCCGAGTCATCTGACACTCGGGGAAAAGAGATCACCGGTGAGCCTGCCCTGACGGAGGCACCGAGAAAGATTATTGTTGAAGCCTCTAGACACGAGATAGAGGAAATCTTAAAGATCATCAAGAAAAGTGACTAATATGTAGTCGAACAGCTGGGGAAAACCCCGTCGAAGATCTCTATGTTGTCCTTATTGTTGTGTTCAGAGGCCCATGCTAAGGCTCTGATTGCTTTCCTGAAGACTGCACATGTGCTGCAGGAGACATCAGCTGATCAGTTTAAAGATTGCATGGCTAGTCTGACAGCAGATAATGGGTTGGGTTTCTCCGATGCAGACTTGACTGCTAAGGGGAAGAATCACAATGACGCCCTGCATGTCTCTATCGAATGCAGGGGCAGTACTCTAGCTCATGTATTAGTGGACATTGGGTCCTCATTGAATGTTCTACCCAAGAAAGCACTAAACCGACTAGACTGTGAAGGGTTGGAGCTGAAACCAAGTAACATTGTGTTTAGGGCCTTTGATGGGTCCAAGAGGATGGTACATGGAGAAGTGGATATTCTAGTTAAGGTTGGTTCTCAGATATTCGCGTCTACATTCTATGTGATGGACATTCGGCCATCTTATTCTTGTTTGATGGGTCGCCCATGGATCCACAAAGCTGGGGCAATAACTTCTACACTTCACCAGATGCTAAAATACCCAGTCAAGGGGAAAATTGTTACGGTACGAGGAGAAGAGGAGTACATGGTGAGCCACCTCAACTCTTTCCAATATGTAGAGATGGATGGGGAGTTCATCGAGACCCCGTTTCAACATTTTGAAGAGGTTCCCCAGACACTTGCATCAGCTGAAACTATTGTTGAAGATCCTCCAATGAAGATGGCTTCCCTAAAGGATGCCCTGGCTGTTGTTGAGAAAGGTGGGTGTGCAAATTGGGGCCAACTCTCTGATTTTGCACATAAGACTAACAAGTTTGGTTTGGGTTTCACTGCAGAAGCTCAAAGGGCTGTTCGGCGTGCACGGATCGGAGGACCTCCCCTGTTTATCAGCAATTCAGGAGTGAATGCCATTGAAGACGATGTTGAAGAATGTGAGTTCGACAGTTGGATCTACCCGACTGCCTATGGTGGACTAAGCAATTTGACGGCAAAGGACTTCGTCCCAATTTCTTTTATTTCCCAGTAATGAGACTTTTGTTTTGAATTTGTAACAGACAATTTTGTAAACTTTATGGCCCGGTGCCTTACCTGAGACACCGTGGCTTTGTTTGTGAGGGCTTTATGTGTGTTATTTTCATATATCATTAATAAAAGCATTAGACGTTTCTTGCATTTCAAATTTTGCGCTCCTTGTTTTTCTTTTTATTATATCTTGCAAAACAGCTATTTTACACACACTCACATATACAGGTCTACATCCACTCTGGATCCCACTGATAACGACTCTTCTACTGCCAATTATGACTTCGAAAGTCCGATCAACTTAGCCGAAGACGAAGGTGAAGATGATTGCGAAGTGCCTAGTGAACTTGCTAGACTGTTACTTTAGGAAGAGAGGGTATTCAGCCGCATGAAGAGCCAGTGGAAACCGTGAATCTGGGTACATAGATAGACAAGAAAGAGGTCAAGATCGGTGCAAATCTGGAGTCTAGTGTTAAGCAACGGCTGATTCAGATGCTGCGTGACTATGTTGAGATCTTTTCCTGGTCTTATGAAGATATGCCTGGGTTGGATACCGATATTGTGGTTCACCGATTACCTACCAAGGAAGACTGACCTCTAGTGAAACAGAAAGTCCGCCGAATGCGCCCAGAGATGTCTGAGAAAATCAAGGCTGAAGTGATGAAGCAGTTTGATGCCGGTTTTTTAGCAGTTACTTCTTACCCACAGTGGGTGGCCAACGTGGTTCCAGTGCCGAAGAAAGATGGTAAGGTTCAGATGTGTGTTGATTATAAGGATCTGAACAGGGCAAGCCCCAAGGATGATTTCCCTCTACCTCATATCAACGTTCTGGTTGATAACACCGCACATCATAAGGTATTCTCCTTTATGGATGGTTTCTCCGGTTATAATCAGATTAAAATGGCTCCCGAAGATATGGAGAAGACAACCTTTGTTACTCAATGGGGTACCTTTTGCTACAAGGTCATGCCTTTCGGTTTGAAGAATGATGGGGAAACGTATCAGCGCGCCATGGTCGCTTTGTTCCATGACATGATCCATCATGAGATTGAGGTATACGTCGATGACATGATTGCAAGATCCCAGACTGAGGAAGAACATCTGGACCACCTTTAGAAGCTGTTTGACAGGTTGAAGTTGTAGAAGCTGAGGTTAAACCCGAACAAGTGCACTTTCAGGGTGAGATCTGGTAAGCTACTGGGTTTCGTCGTAAGTGATAAAGGTATTCAAGTGGATCCAACAAAGGTGAAGGCTATATAGGAAATTCCAGCTCCCCGAATAGAGAAAGAAGTCAGAGGCTTTCTGGGACGTCTGAACTATATTTCCCGATTCATCTCACACCTGACTGCTACTTGTGAGCCAATCTTCAAGTTACTGAAGAAAGATCAAGTGGTAAGATGGAACGATGAATGTTAGGCCGCTTTCGAAAGGATCAAAGTGTATCTCCAAGAGCCTCCTATTTTGATGCCTCCAGTTAAAGGGAGAGCTTTGATCTTATACTTGACAGTACTCGACAACTCAATGGGGTGTGTGTTGGGGCAGCATGACGAGTCTGGCCGAAAAGAGCATGCTATTTATTACCTTAGCAAAAAGTTTACCGACTGCGAGACCCGATACTCGTTGCTTGAGAAAACTTGATGCGCTTTGGCATGGGCTGCTCTCCGGCTGAGACAGTATATGCTGACTCACACTACTCTACTGATATCAAAGATGGACCCAATCAAGTATTTATTCGAGAAGCCTGCCTTGTCCGGAAGAATACAAGATGGCAGATGATCTTGACTGAGTATGACATCCAATATACGACCCAAAAGGCAATCAAGGGAAGCGTGTTGGCGGATCATTTGGCACATCAGGCAGTGGATGATTACCAGTCTATGAACTTTGAATTCCCGGATGAGAATATCATGTTGGTAACTGACTGTGAGACATCTGGACCGGATGAAGGACCCGAGGAGGGGTCCCGATGGTCCATGTACTTTGATGGAGCCTCAAATGCTTTGGGTAATGGCATTGGCGCCGTGATCATATCTCCTAAAGGCTCTCATACTCCGTTTACCTCCCGACTATGTTTCAACTGCACTAATAACATGGCGGATTATGAAGCGTGCATCATGGGTCTTCGAGCAGCAATTGACCTAAGGATTAAGTTCTTAAGTGTATTCGGAGATTCCGCTCTTGTGATCAGTCAGATCAAAGGCGAGTGGGATATGAAACACCCAAATCTTATTCCTTACGAAGAGTATGTGTTGACGTTGCTTCCGCACTTCGAGGAGATAACCTTTGAACACTTCCCTAGAGAGGAGAATCAGTTACCGGACGCGTTGGCAACAATGTCTTCTATGTTCAAAGTCAATTGGGACAACGAAGCTCCCCGAATTATATTTGAAAGGTTGGATGAACCTGCACATTGTTGTGACATTGAGACTGAAGAGGCAACAGATAAACCCTGGTTTCATGAGGTGAAGAGATATCTTGAGGCTCAGGAATACCCCGAGGGTGCATCTGTTAATGACAAGAAGTTTCTGAGGAGGTTCGCAGTGAAGTTCTTCATCAGCAATGGCATTCTTTACAAGCGTAACCATGATTCGACCTTATTGCGATGTATCGATAAGAACGAGGCAGAAAGTATTATGGTAGAGTTACATGAAGGTGCTTTCGGAACTCATTCCAGTGGACACACCATGGTAAAGAAAATCCTTCGGGCAGGATATTATTGGTCCACAATGGAAGCCGACTGTTATCAGCATTCTCGGACCTGTCACAAGTGCCAAGTCTATGCTGTAAGGTGCACGTACCTCCAGTACCTCTGAATGTTTTGACAACTCCGTGGCCTTTTTAAATGTGGGGCATCGACATGATTGGTGAGATCAGACCTACGGCATCTAACGGGCATCGTTTCATCTTGGTAGCTATTGATTACTTCACGAAGTGGGTTGAAGCAGCGTCATTCGCTACCGTAACCAAGAACGTCGTGGCACGGTTTATTCGACACAATCTGATCTGTCGATATGGTGTACCAGAGAGGATCATTACAAACAATGGTACAAATCTCAACAATAAGATGATCACCGAACTCTGCAAGCAGTTCAAGATACAGCAACATAACTCTTCTCCCTACTGGCCGAAGATGAATGGGGCTGTAGAAGCAGCTAATAAGAATATTAAGAAGATTGTGCAGAAGATGACGGTGACATACAAAGACTGGCACGAGATGTTACCGTTTGCTCTTCATGGGTACCGTACTTCAGTGCGAACGTCAACAGGGGCAACACCCTATTCCTTGGTATATGGCATGGAGGTTGTCTTGCCCATTGAAGTTCAGATACCCTCTCTTAGGATTATGAAGGATGCAGGTTTGAGCGAAGATGACTGGATTTAGACCTGGCTTGATCAGTTGAACCTAATCGACTAAAAGAGACTTACTGCTATTTGTCATGGTCAGACGTATCAAAAGCGGATGATCAAGGCATTTAACAAGAAAGTTAGACGATAAGAGTATCAAGTTGGGGATCTAGTGATCAAGCGCATTATCTTACCTCAAGGTGATCCCAGGGGCAAATGGACCCCTACCTACGAAGGGCCATTTGTGGTTAAGAACATCTTCTTATGAGGAGCTATGATTCTAACCACCATGGATGGTGACGACCTTCTTCACCCCGTCAATGCGGACATAGTGAAGAGATACTACGCATAAACAAAGATCCGCTAGGTTGACTGGCCTAGGAAAAAATAAAGGCTTCCCGGCGAACCAAAAGGTTTCGGGCAAAAATATTGGATGAAAATGAAAAAATCTATACACCCGGCAAGTCGAAAACCTGAAAAGGCGGATTGGGCAAAAAGGGGTATCCTGGTGGACAGAAAACCCGAAAGGGCGGTCCAGGAAAAAATTAGGGATCAAAGCGTAACCCTATGTCTCATTGGATCACCTTGCAGCTAGACTTCGGTATCGACTATCAAGCTCGGACGACACTAATCAATCTGATTTACCTTCAACCAAGTAACAAAGTGATGAGATTCTCGAGGACATAAAGGAAATAGCAGAGTTGGAACCCAGTGGGATTATTGACATAGCTGTTTTGTTTAGTTTTTCACAAATTGTATAAATTCTATTTGTTCGGCGGCATTTTCTTACTAGGACGTCAGCCTCTTGTACAAAAACGCCTATTTACAGGCCAAACTTCAAAATAAATAAAATTCATTTTCAGAGAAATTTCAAACTATTTTACCTTTGTCTGTTTTGTTTTGCAAAGAACGTCCAATGTTCATTTTTGATATATGCATTTGACATTAATTGTTGCTCATGAATATTTACATGCGAAACAAAAGACGATTACTGGTAATATCAGAAACAGGGGCAATAAGAATTGTCCAAAATGTACAGTTGCTTTGTCCACCAGGTACAAGGTAAATCTAGCTGAAGAATATGGCTATGGTGCATTTACTCCCCGCAGAGTAAGAGAAGGCAATAATGTTAACTCTCCCCAGCTGAGACTTGCAGCTGTGAATGAATCGATAATATTCTCCCCAAGCAGAGTTTATCTACCATCAGCATCGAAAAGTCTTATCATCCCCGCTGGAGTATAAAATATCCCCAGTGGAGTTTGGAAATTCTCCCCAGCGCAGTCTGAAGAGGCTTCCCCAGTGGAGTATGGAGAATCATTCCCAGTAGACTTTGAAAGGTTATCCCCAGTAGAGCCTAAAAGGTTATCCCCAGTGAAGTAGAAACTGAAAAAATCATCCCCAGCGGAGATCATTCCCTTCACAAATAAGGAATTCAATCCCCAATAGGATTCGGTATCACCAGCAACGGTAATTCATCCCCATCGGAATTTATCAGCAGAATCCTCTACAGAGCATCTCCTCCCCACAGAGTAATCTTCTCATCAGTTTATTCCCCAGCGGAGTTATACTCTCCTGCAGGTTTATTCTCGCAATCATCTTCATTCGTTATTCTCAGCAGAAACGAAGAATTCAACTTTTTTCTCTAGTAGCTATTTGGGATTTATTTTCCCCAGCTAAAAACATTACATTGCCATACATCATAACACATGCATATACGCATCATACAATACAATCTCATTTATTTTGAGAACATCATTTCTTGATTCATATCATGCATTACATACAACTAACCTTTATCTTTCAGGAAGGATGCGGTGAAGTTCTCACAAAATTCAAAAGCTATGAAGCTTTTTCCTCCATTGAAGTACGCGCAGGTTCCTAAATCTCAGCAGAGTTTTCTCAATTGCATTACGGGTGAGTTCTTGAGTCTCGATGAAGATGTTTCCCTCCAGTCGAATTACGTACAAGTTCTTAAATCTCAACAGAGTTTTCTCAGTTGAATTACAGACAAGGTCCTAAATCTCGATGAAGTTCCTCCGTCGAATTACATACGAGTTCCTAAATCTTAGCAAAGTTTTCTCAGTTTAATTACGGGCGAGTTCTTGAGTCTCGATGAAGATGTTTCCCTCCGGTCGAATTACTGATAAGTTCTTAAATCTCAACAGAGTTTTCTCAGTTGAATTACAGACAAGGTCCTAAATCTCGATGAAGTTCCTCCGTCGAATTACAGACGAGTTCCTAAATCTCAGCAGAGTTTTCTCAGTTGAATTATGGGTGAGTTCTTAAATCTCGATGAATATGTTTCCCTCCAGTCGAATTACTGACAAGTTCTTAAATCTCAACAAAATTATCCTCAGTTGAATTACAGACAAGGTCCTAAATCTCGACAAAATTCCTCCGTCGAATTACAGACGAGTTCCTAAATCTCAGCAGAGTTTTCTCAGTTGAATTACGGGCGAGTTCTTAAATCTCGATGAAGATGTTTCCCCCAGTTGAATTACGGGCAAGTTCTTAAATCTTGACGAAGATGTTTCCCCTCGGTTGAATTACGGGCAAGTTCCTAAATCTCAACAAGGATAGACTTCCCCAGCGGAATCTTACTCAACAACAAATATACAAGCTCTCGCTTAGGAATATCTTATGCGATCTCCACTCCTTCAGATGGAATCTTTAAGCCCATCCCCTTGTCACCAATCTCCAAATGGCATTTGTAAGCCCATTTCCAACATCACAAGGTTGATACCACTTCATGCAAGTGCAAATTTCTAGGCACTCTAGTGTTCAATCATCTTCCACCTTCGGATCACGAAAGGCATGAAAGCCAATATACATCCTCAGGTTTAAGAAGATTGAACAGGGGCAGCTGTTGTACCCCAAAATTTTCCCTCCCATGTTTCTCAAAACATTGCAAGAAAAATCTCCAAGTGGCTCAAGGTTGCTCAAAGATTGACTAGACAAGCTATCTCCTAAAGCAGTCTACCCCAAATTAGGGTTTTGTGTTGCATCAAGATCCTTGAGTCAAAATGACCTCAAGTTCTCCCCAATGTCCTAATATGCTCTCAATATCATCCATGTCAAGTTTCAAGCCTTGCAGAGAAAGTTTTCTCAGTCAATTGCTCAAAGGTCCAAAAATCGACTGTGCTAGGGCAAAAGTCAACTGTGACCTACAAACAGTAAAACTTCAAGATTTTTTGTCAACATTCTCATTTTGAAGGATATTTCATCATTTGATCGAGGGTTGATCATGATTCATCAAGGATTGCTCAAACTTCATCAAGATTCAAAAGTTGCTAAATTAGGGTTTTGTAGGAAAAGTCAACTCAACTTTGACCAAGCATAACTTTCTCATACTTTATGAGAAATGACCCATCAAAAGCTCATTTTGATGAGGATGCAATTCCCTACAACCCATCTTCATACCCAAAGATAAAAAAATGCACTCATAAGATGTTATGAATTTTGACATTATAGGTCATTTTTGAAAGTAAACAAAAACAACTTTTTTGTCAAAGCTTATAACTTGAGCATGTAATATCAAAATGAGATGAGACCAAAAGGGTTGATTAGAAGACAATTCAATATTTCTAAAAAGTCCAAGAACACCTCCAAATGTTCAAAATTGAAGAAGTTATGCATTGTTGAAGTTGGACTTTTTTGCAAAATTGCCAAAAGTCAACTATCCCCAAAACATCAAATTTTGCCAAATGGGCCCATTATTTTTCACTTGATTTGAGTTTGCATTATTTCCCACGTGCCCTAGCCTTGGCCATGTGTCCATATCTTATTTTTATTATTTAATTTGATTTATATTTGAATTAATTCATTTTAAATCAAATAAAATCACATAAAATCAAATATATTGATAACCAAAGATTTTTTAATGATTTCAGGTCCCAATGGACAGCTAGTACCTCATCAAATTCGTATCAAGGGCTTGTATGCACAAAAAGATTGAAATTAAGCCAATTTGGAATGTTTGTAAAGGCAAATCAAATCAAATATCAAAGCCTTAATGGAAAGAGATTTGGACAGCAAATTGAGACCTAATGTATTGCACAATACATAAGCAAGCAAAAGGCACGAGAATCAGGGTTGGAGAGAACTTGTGGAGGCAGAACAAAAACTTGCAAAATCACAAAAAAGTGGCAGATCGAAATCAAAGTTAGAGGAATTTTTAGGACTTGAGACTTGTCTCAATCGATTGTTAGCCATCTCCAGAAGCTAACCCAATCCAGACCAGGCATTCTCAGGCCCTCATACATGCTGTAAGTCCTTCGTAAAACCGCCCTGTTCTTGATTTCATATTTCTCAATTTAAGCATGGTTGATATGAATTGATAGCATATTCTGAATCTACAAACCATTTGCAAGCATATGGTATCATTCAATTGCGTTTTCGTGACCTGTAACGAGACCTACCATTATTAGGGTTTCGTCTTTTGTTTTTGGGGTTTTCTGTTTCAGGGAAAATTGGCCATCATATTGGTCATGATTGTGGTCAGTAGGTTGAGACGAGTTCAACCATGTTCTTGGAATGCGTTTACATGGCCCGAGGACGATTTTAGGAGGAAGCTATGCTTTTAGCTGCGGATAAAAATCCGCAGGTAAATTTTACAGGTTTTTGAGGAAGAGGATGATGCGTTGTCACCCTCCTGTTGGTCTGTTTGAAATCCGCTCCAAAATTCCATTAACACGCTTGTTTTATTATATTATTGCTATTATGTATTTTGTTAACAAATTGAACAGCATAGCCCAGTGGTGGCCACATAGGCGCTTAAAGACCCAAAGGCTGGAGGTCAGGAGTTCGATCCCTGCCTCCAGCAATTTGCATTTTTCCAATATTTTTCAGGAGATTCTGTACACGCATGGGCCAGAGTCACACCATACTCCCTCACTAATCCAAGCGCCAGATGGCCAAAGGGCCAAATCTAGTGGTCAAATATTGAAGGTCCACCAAAGAGCTAGTCAACGCGTGAGCACTGGATTAGAGAAAGTCCACACGGGTCAGCATTATTGGGCCAACAAAAATGACTTTCAACACCTCCAAAAAAGGCCCATTTCTTTATTTCTATTATATTTTCTTTTTATTGATTTAATTGCTTTATTTTATTTTAATTTATTTACTAACCAATAGCAATTTTCCTTTTTATCAAAAAATCACAAAAATACTTTTTTTAAATTCAGAATTTTATTTTTATTAATAAACACTAACTAATTAATTAGGTTTTTAATTCTAGGAAACTTTAATTTATTTTAGTAAATATTTAAAATCAATTAGAATTAATTAGGTTTTAACTTTAGTTTAATTATTTTTATTTTTCTTTCTTAAAATAATCAAAAACTCCAAAATATGCCATTTATTATTTTTTATCAAATAATTATTTTTAATAATTAATTTAGTATTTAATTTAGGATTTAATTTCTTTTCTTAAAATAAAACAACAAAAAAAGCATTTTTCTTTCAAAAGGGTCAAAACCCTAAATTTCGCATTCGATTTAATTTTGCGTCGCGCTTTATTTTTGGTTTATCCAATTAATGTACCTGCTTCTGGTTTGTAATAGTTAAATAGTGTCATACCCCAAATTTTGACCTAAGATACCATCTCCCATCTGCATTATTACATAGCAAGCGTTCACAAGCAATTCAACCTATTTTTGCCAATTCTCGAGTCAGATTTCAAAAATTCATAACTTCTTCAAATTTCGACATTTTTTTAGTGGTTCTTTTACATATGATTCTCCTTTGCAACAACTACAACTTTTCTTTACAAGTCAAGAGATGATTATGCTTTGAAAATCCACCAAAAAATAGAATATTAGAAATCATTGTGAATTTGGTGAAATTTAACTGGTTTTGCCTGACTTTATTAAATCATGTTTTTTTTTTCATTTTTTATCATTTTTCTTTTATTCTTATTTTCATAAAAAAAGAAAATCCTAAAAAATATTTAGTTCATGCTATCTTCATTTTATTTACGTTTTTATTCAAAATATAAAAAAATTAGTTTCCTTAAGTTTCATTTAGTTTTTTTGTTCTTGTATCATTTAAGTTAAAATTATAGTCTTTTAGATTTAATTTAGTAAAAAATCTCAAAAAAATAGTAATTTCACATTCTTTTATTTTATTTTGCAAGTTCTTTATGTTAATTTAAAATTATAAAAAAAATCTTAGTTACATATAATTTATATTTTTGCATCACTTTATTTGAAAAAACTCAAAAATTATAAATCAGTCCAAATTTTGTTGTGTTACTGCTGCCCAATTTCCAATCCAAAAACCTGTGAACACCAGTCCAAAATCTGCACTATGTCAATACAAACATTACACCAAAATAGGAGGGCAAGAAACTGCATCAAAAAGTGTCGAAAACAGGGTATTCCATATGTTCAAACTCACCAAATTTTCCCTCCCAAAACCTCATCCTTATTCACTATAAAACAGGCAGAATATACAATCGAAGGAGGCAGTTCACAAAGAAAAAGAAAACATAAACCGTAACATTTCTTCCTCATTCCACCGTCATAAAACACTCACAAGATCCATGGCCTGCAACTTATGCGATTTACACCAATAACCACTAACTTCTTTTAATCATGGCTTCAATCTTCCTTATTCAACCTTTTATGTAACCATACAACATATCAACCCTCACACCACAAGCTCAAACCTTCATTCCATACAACATTCAACTTCATTCACTACCGCAGAACCTTCTAACCTGCCATGTTGAACCGAATCTGAACCATACAAACTCACTGCAACTGAAAAATCATACACCATATGTTAGAACAATGTTTGAATCTACTACCCTATATTTAAGTTTTGATGATAACAAAGTGAAAAGATATAGTATTTATATGTTTCATGTTTGAACTATCTGCTGCCTAAAATTATTATGTTCTGACTTGCAGATACTCTGATTGACATAAGCAAGATCACGTTTATTTCAGCATTAGAATTTGATTTCATACACCAGCATCAGAAGTTGCTACATCAGAACGTCAAGATCAGACGATCAACTCACGTACATGCTGAAGCTTGATGAACAAGACTGCGCTCAAACACTCTGATACAGAAACACAATAGTTCATCAGCAGCGAAGCAGAATCAGAATGAGCCAAGCCAGAACGTGCATTGAAGAAGCAACGGTACTGTGCATTGAAAGCTAATTAATTCCAACGGCCTCATTCTAGACAAGATCTGCTCAAAAAGGAAAGCTTGTTATTAGCATTGAATCAAGAATATTGCATTCAACGTTCATCTTCTCAAGTGCTATATAAACAAGGCTTCGAAGATTATAATGGCTAATGCTCTCCAAATCTCTACACGCACAAAGCTGAACCATAATCTTCGTTCTACCAGTTTTGCTAAACAACAAACTCTGATATTCCATTTCTGTTTAGCAATCTAGTTTCTAAGCTTCATTTTGTGTATACATCACAGTTGTGATAAAGTTTTGTAGAAAACATCCACACACATTGTAATATCTCTTTGTAAGAAAGTGTTACCTTGACAAACCGGGTTGTGGTTTGAATCAAGAAGGCTTTAGCAGTTGTTAAAGAAGTCTGTAATATTCAGTTGAATATAGTGAATTAAGACCTCGTTGGAGAGAGGCGAAATCACCTTGACGGGTGGACTGGAGTAGTTTGAGATCAAACGAACCAGGATAAAAATATCTTGTCTATTGCTTTAGATTTCAGTTTTACAATTCAACCCCCCCTTCTTGTGTTTTTCACCCCTTCAATTGGCATCAGAGCGCCTGGTTCTGAGCTAAAACACTTAACCGTGTCAGTACAAGATCCAGCGTCAGAAAAACACAATGGCAGGAAACAATTCTCACTTCAGCAATGACAATAACGAGGACAGAGACAGATTCAGTGGCAAACCTCCAGTCTTTGACGGAGAAAACTTTGATTACTGGAAAGACAGAATTGAAAGCTTCTTTCTAGCACATGATGCTGATCTGTGGGATATGGTGACAGATGGATACACGCACCCTGTGAATGCAAGTGGTCAGAAGATTGATAGAAAATCAATGACTGATCAACAAAAGCGTGATTTCAAGAATCACCATAAGGCCAGAACCATCCTCCTCAGTGCCATCTCCTATACTGAGTATGAAAAGATCTCCAACAGAGACACAGCAAAGAACATCTTTGATTCTCTCAGAATGACGCATGAGGGCAACGTTCAAGTCAAAGAAACAAAAGCTCTGGCGCTCATTCAGAAGTATGAGGCGTTCAAAATGGAAGAATCTGAATCCATTGAAACTATGTTCTCTAGATTCCAGATTCTGGTAGCTGGTCTCAAAGTTCTGGACAAAGGATACTCTACTGCTGACCATGTCAAGAAAATAATCAGAAGTTTACCCAAGCAGTGGAGGCCTATGGTTACTGCTCTGAAGCTAGCTAAAGATCTCAACAAGATCACTCTGGAGGAACTCATAAGCTCCCTCAGAAGTCATGAGATAGAGCTAGAAGCTGACGAGCCTCAGAAGCAAGGTAAGCCTTTAGCTTTAAAATCTAACAGAAAATCTGAGTCTAAAGTTTTGCAGGCAGTTGAAGAAACATCTGATGGATCCTCATCAGAAGAAGACGAACTTTCCCTTCTCTCCAGAAGAGTAAATCAACTGTGGAAGCAAAGACAAAGGAAGTTCAGGAATCCCAGAAGATCTGATCAAAACGAGTCTTCCTCCAGATACAGAAGGACAGATTCTTCCTCTGGATACAGAAGATCTGAAGGCTCCTCCAGTAGCAAGAAGCCAAACACCAAAGACATCATCTGCTACGAGTGCAATGAGCAAGGACACTACAAGAGTGACTGCCCAAAGCTTCAGAGGGAAAAGCCCAAAAAGAAGTTTGGAAGAGAGAAGAAGAAAAGTCTCATGGCCACATGGGATGACTCTGACTCGTCTGAAGCTGACTCAGAATCAGATGATGAAAGGGCAAACATAGCTCTCATGGCAAACATTTCAGAAGATAGTGAAGCTTCTGAATCAGACTCAGAATCAGACACAGAAGAGGTATTTCCTAACTTCGCTGTTAACTTTACAAAGGTTGAACTTGCTGAAAGCCTCAATGAGATTCTGGAACGTTATCAGCAGATTAGAGCTAAATTCAGAGACCTGAAAAGGAATCTTGAATCTGACTCTAATAAGTCTGAGAGTCTCAAATTGGAAAATTCTGAGCTGAGAGATAAAATTTCAAAATTAGAAAACTCTTTACAAAACTCTCAGAAGGAACCAATTTCTGAAACTCCCAGCAACGCTGATGAGATCATCAAGGAGTATGATCACAGTTTCCAGAAGTTCCTTGCTAAAAGCATAGATAGAAGCAGAATGGCTTCAATGATCTATGGAGTTAGCAGAAACGGCAGGAAAGGTATAGGATACCAAGGTAAGGTTCCTACACCAAAGAATGTCATGGACTTGACCATTAAACACACTCCTCTAAATTCACACTTTGTGTATGGTCACACACATGATATCAAATATACTAGAAGTAAGCACTCTGTGAAACCAAAATTCAACCAGAGTTTTGGTAAAACTAACAAGTCAGGACCCAAGAAAATCTGGGTACCTAAGGATAAAATAATACATGTTGCAGATATCTTTAGCAGCAAGTCAGAAACACCAGTCATGGTACCTGGACTCTGGCTGCTCACGACACATGACGGGAAGAAGGCATATGTTCCAAAGCCTGGAACTTAAGCCTGGAGGCCACGTTGGCTTTGGAGGCAATCAGAGGGGAAAGATAATTGGCTCTGGAACTGTAGGTAATGGAAATCTTCCCTCTATTAATAATGTTCTGCTAGTAGATGGATTGATGCATAATCTGTTATCCATAAGTCAATTAAGTGATAACGGTTATGATATAATCTTTAATCAAAAATCATGTAAAGCTGTTAGTCAGAAAGATGGGACTATCCTGTTTAATGGTAAGAGGAAAAACAACATTTACAAAATCAAACTTTCTGAACTAAAGAGTCAGAATGTAAAATGTCTTCTGTCTGTTAACAACGAGCAGTGGATCTGGCACAGAAGATTGGGGCATGTTAGTATGAGAAGAATATCTCAGATTAACAAACTCAATCTGGTCAGAGGACTTCCAAATTTGAAGTTCAATTCAGATGCTCTGTGTGAAGCATGTCAGAAAGGCAAATTTGCAAAACCTTCTTTTAAATCCAAAAATGTTGTTTCCACCTCTAAGCCATTAGAACTTCTGCACATTGACTTATTTGGACCAATTAAAACTGCTTCAGTCAGTGGTAAGAAGTATGGGTTAGTAATCGTAGATGACTATAGCAGATGGACATGGGTAAAGTTCTTAAGACACAAGGACGAGTCACACTCTGTGTTTGTCACCTTCTGTAACCAAGTTCAGAATGAAAAAGATCTTAGAATCGTTAAAGTCAGAAGTGATCATGGTGGAGAATTTGAAAATAAAGACTTTGAGTCATTCTTTAATGACAAAGGCATTCTGCATGATTTCTCTTGTCCTAGAACTCCCCAACAAAATGGAGTTGTAGAACGAAAGAACAGAACATTGCAAGAAATGGCCAGAACCATGATCAATGAGACAAACGTTGCTAAGACTTTCTGGGCAGAGGCAGAAAGCCCAACATTTCATATTTTCATATGAATTGTGGAAGAACAGAAAGCCCAACAGAAAGCCCAACATTTCATATTTTCATCCATTTGGGTGTACTTGCTTTATATTAAATACAAAGAATTATTTGAACAAGTTTGACTCTAAGGCACAGAAGTGTATTATGTTAGGATACTCTGAACGCTCAAGAGGGTACAGAGTATACAATACAGAAACACAGATTGTGGAAGAATCAATCAGTGTTCGTTTTGATGACAAGCTTGACTCTGAAAAGTCAAAGCAGAATGAAATTTTTGCAGGTATAGAAATTGAATTTGCAGGTTCTGAAGACAAGTCATCAGAAGCTCTCAACACAGACATTCCTTCAACGTCTGAAAGGAGCACTGCTAGAAATCCTTCAACAGCTGCTGATCAACCTCAGAAGAGATTGCCCAGAAGCAGCTTGGATCACCCAGAAGAGACTATTCTAGGAAGAAAAGAAGATCCAATCAGAACAAGAGCAAGCTTCAGAAACTCTGAAGAAACTCTTATGGGACTTGTGTCTCTGATTGAACCTTCTTCTATTGACGAAGCACTTCTGGACAATGACTGGATTCTGGCAATGCAAGAAGAGCTGAATCAATTCACCAGAAACGACGTATGGGATCTCGTTCCCAGACCAAAAGGATTCAACGTCATTGGAACAAGATGGGTATTCAGAAACAAGCTAAATGAACAAGGTGAAGTCATCAGAAACAAGGCACGACTGGTTGTGCAAGGTTATATTCAGCAAGAGGGGATAGACTATACAGAAACCTTTTCCCCAGTCGCCAGGTTAGAATCTATCAGACTTTTAATTTCATTTGCTGTTAATAGAGGCATCACTCTATATCAGATGGATGTCAAAAGTGCATTCTTAAATGGTTATATAGAAGAAGAAGTCTATGTTCACCAACCCCCAGGTTTTGAAAATACAAAACATCCAGAACATGTTTTCAAACTAAAGAAGTCACTGTATGGTCTGAAACAAGCTCCCAGAGCTTGGTATGAAAGGCTAAGTAACTTTCTGCTTGAAAATGAATTCACCAGAGGGAAAGTGGACACTACTCTATTCTGTAAAACAGTTAAGAGTGACATCTTAGTCTGTCAAATTTATGTTGATGATATAATTTTTGGTTCTACTAATCCTTCTCTTGGAAGAAAATTTGCTAAGTGTATGCAGGCAGAATTTGAGATGAGCCTCATGGGGGAACTGAAATTCTTTCTAGGAATTCAGATCAATCAAACTCTAGAAGGAACTTACATTCATCAGAGCAAATACATCAGAGATCTTCTGAAGAAATTTGACTTCTCAGAATGTAAGCCATCAAAGATTCCAATGCATCCCACGTGCATTCTGGAAAGAGAAGAGGTAAGCAAAAGCGTAGAACAGAAAGTCTACAGAGGTATGATTGGTTCTCTCCTCTATCTGACTGCTTCAAGACCTGACATATTATTCAGTGTTTGTATCTGTGCTAGATTCCAATCAGATCCTAGAGAATCTCACTTAATAGCTGTTAAGCGAATTTTCAAGTATCTGAAAGGTACTACTAATCTGGGTTTGTTTTATAGAAAATCTAGTGATTACAGCTTAGTAGGCTACTGTGATGCTGATTTTGCTGGAGACAGAGTGGAACGTAAAAGTACTTCTGGAAGCTGCCAGTTTCTGGGAGAAAATATGATCTCTTGGTCCAGCAAAAGGCAATCAACAATTGCTCTGTCAACAGCAGAAGCTGAGTACATAGCAGCAGCAGGATGTAGCACACAAATGCTCTGGATGAAAAGTCAGCTTGAAGACTTCCAGATTTTTGAGAGTAACATTCCTATACTTTGTGATAATACTTCTGCTATTTGCTTAAGTAAGAATCCTATTTTACATTCTAGGGCTAAGCATATAGAAATAAAACATCATTTCATTAGGGACTATATTTAGAAAGGTATTTTGAACTTAAAATTTATAGATACAGACCATCAATGGGCTGATATCTTTACTAAACCCCTTTCAGAAGATAGGTTTAATTTCATTCTGAAACATCTCAGCATGAAAGTATGCCCAGAATGAAAATGTTTTAATTCCATATATTTATCTTCAGAATGTAATTATATTACTGTGAACTTCTGATCAATCTTCTTTCAGAAAAATAGAACATGCAGATTGTATCAGATGCAAGTCTAAAAGATCTGAGAGTGTAATCTCAAAGACAGACGTGCTGATCACTACATCAAACAAGTGTCATCCAATCATCAGCATATCTCTGAAGCAGAACGCGTGCACGCTTCTGAGAAGGCAAAGCGCTGATTGGGTGCATTGAGACACATGTCTGGTAACCGTTTTTAAGTATCTTTCTCAAATCCCCCAAAATCAGCAAGCATTTAATGAAAAGTAATCACGCTTTTTAAATGGCAATCATTATTTTTCTCTCTCTTAAAAACGTTTATCTTTTCAAAACAATTTTGAAAACTCTATTTAAGGACATTAATCTCTCATTCTTATTCTTTACGCTTTCTCATTAACACTCAAGCTTTTTCTGCATATTTCTGAGTTCATCTCTTACAAACTTTTTTTCTCAATTCATTCTCAAAGCCTTTTTAGTGTGAACAATGGCATCCTCCAGCATTTCTGCAGGCAATCAGAAGAAAGAAACCTCTGAACAATATCAGGTGCCACTCAGAACTCTTCTCACTCCGGTAAAGAACCTTGAAGTGCTTTCTGAGTCAATCATCGACTTCGAAAGCTTAAAGGAAAATGGTTTTGACCTAATTGAAGAAATTAGGGCTCAAAAGTGGGAGAGGTATTTCGATAGGTTGGTTGGACCAACATTCCCAACGCTGGTCAAGGAATTTTGGATTCACGCCATGGTTTCTAAACATCTAGTCATCTCATCTGTCATGGGGAAGAAGATTGTGATTTCTGAAGATCTCATTGCAAGGCTAATCGGTCAAAGTGGTGGTGGAGTCCGTTGTGTGGACATGGCTGAAAGATGCGCTGATGTAGGTGTGGTAGCCAACAGGATTTTCACTCTTGGAATGCCCAGCAGCAAGATTAAGGATCTGAAGGATCACTGCAGAGTATGGGCTAAGATTGTTCTGGGATGCTTCAACCACAGGAAACCAACAAGTTCTCCTGATTATATAAACGTGGATCAGCAGTTTCTGATCTACTTTATTGATCAGAAGATTAAGATCAATTTGGCTCACTTCTTATTCAACCATCTCAAAACCAGTGTGAAAGAAACTAGAGAAGAAGAAAGAACCAAGAGAGACTGGATACCGTTTGGAAGGCTTATATCAGATATTCTGACAGAGAATAGGCTGATTGAACATCTGATTGAAGCTCAGGAGATGAGCACTATTGAACCAACAATTGGGAAACCGCTGAATGCTAAGAACCTGAAAAAGATGAAGCTGATAGAAAATATTCAGAAGGAACCCAGAGCTACTTCAACTGCTGATATCTCCAGCAGAAGAGTGCCTCTGAGTGATTTTCCGGTATTTTCTGAAATGGAATCCAAACCAGAGATGTTTCTCAGGTACCCAGATGCGTACAAGGCAGAAGATACAGGTTCAAAGCTGAAGATCAAAGATCTGAGTCAACCCCAACCAGAAGTGACTTTGAAGAAGACAAAGAAGAGGAAAGCGCCATCAGAAGGATCATCTCATCAGACTCCAAAGAAAAGAGGTATTTCATCTGCTGCCCCTATTTCAAAATCTTTTACTATTCCAGCATCTGCTGCTCCTCAAACCTCCCATAGAATATCAATCCCAATCCCTACCATTGATGAAACCATACCAGAAGACCCTTCTGAGGCCTTACTACTCAGAAGACCCAGAACCAAAATCCCCAAACAACCAACAATTTCAACAACAACAGCACTTGACCAAGTGCTAGCTGATATTGAGCGTGAACATGCCTCTGCTAAACCAACCTCTGAACCACAAAATATTCCTCCTCCACAACCAGAACAACAACAACAACCACTCTCAAAAGAACCTCTGATCCCTGAGCAATCAGAGATTCCACCTCCATCTCCCCAACCAGAAATAAATCCCCCTTCACCACAAACAGCGTTTCACCATTCTGAAACCCCTTCTCCTCATAAATCTGACCCTCACTCACCTCAACCTTCACCGCTGGCAATCCAGTTGCCATGTGGAACCACTATTGTCATGCCCCAGTTACCATCCTCAGAAGAATCAACACCTCCAAAGACTCCCAAAACACCACCTACTCCAATCGAGATATCTGACTCTGATACCCCTCCTCCAAAACAAACAGCCTCTCAGAAAACCGCTGAAAACCCCAGCAGAACTTTCATTGACTTAACAAGTCTTGAACGTCTTGCTGATCTAAGACACAAAATTGCCATCCCAAAACCAAAGCAACCAGATGTTGGCTCTGGTATTTTGAATTTTGAAACAGGTGTGCTGCAATGGATTGCTTCTTTGAAGCAAGTCTGTCCTGGGATGATTGACCCAGCTGCTTCTGATCAGCTCTGGTCACAGTTCAGACTATGGGTACGTGCTGAAGCCCTCAAGTTGCAGGATGTCAACTATGAGCAGGCACAACAGAACTTCAGCAAGCTGCTGAAGGAAGTTGAAAGTCAGCTGCCTCAGGAAGTTGTGCTCCCTCTGGACAGTGAATCTTGGTCTGAGAAACAGCAAGCTGCACAGGTGCAACCATCAGAAGAAGACAAGACCATTCAGGATGAAAGTCAAGCAGCGGATGTCGCTGAAAGTTCTGAGAAGCCTCCTCCTTCTGATGCTTCTCAAGCTGCCTTGGACAGGCAGACTCTGGAAGAACTAAGGCTGAATTACTTGCGTCTACAGCAGCGGATGGACGACAATGATCAGAAAATGAAAGCAAGAATGGACGTGCAGGACAGCAAGATTGACACTGTTGTCAACATGGTTCAGAAGCAGAATGAAACTTCTGAAAAGATTCAAGCAATGCTGGAGAGCCTGTTCTCACGCATGCCCCCTCAACCTTAAATTTTTTTTCTCATGCATAACTTTTCTCATGTTTTCTTGATTTTCTGATGTCCTGTTTTGACTATGTTTTGTAATATTTTCTTGCTCTGATTCTGATCTATCTTAATATGATTAGTTTTTCTGATCAAATTGTTTTAGCACATCACCAACACTTTTTGATTGCTGACAAAAAGGGGGAGAACAAGAATGATATTTAAAATCAATAACGGCTAACTAGACAGAAATTCTCAAACATTCTAACTCTATTACTTGAAATGTTTTTCTGTTTTGTTTAAAGTCTACAGGCACAAGGAAGCTCCTGGACACTCTGAAGACTAGAAGCTCTGATCAAAATGTAGAAGCTCTGATCAATGTTGCTCTGATCAATATGAAGTTCTGATCGACCTAACACTCTGATCCAAAGCAAAGCTCTGACAGGAAAAGCTCTGAAGCTCTGCTCTCTGATAAGTCAAAGACTCTGATAATCTGATGTTCAAAGAAAGAAAAAGATCTGATCCTGAAGAACACGCATAATCAAAGGGAAGTAATAAACTCAGGGGGAGTATTTCCTTACTCCTTATTCTTTTACTTCTTGTTCTGATACATATTCTAGATACCTTTTCACGTTATTTTAATTTAAAATATCTAGTTTTTGTCATCATCAAAAAGGGGGAGATTGTTAGAACAATGTTTGAATCTACTACCCTATATTTAAGTTTTGATGATAACAAAGTGAAAAGATATAGTATTTATATGTTTCATGTTTGAACTATCTGCTGCCTAAAATTATTATGTTCTGACTTGCAGATACTCTGATTGACATAAGCAAGATCACGTTTATTTCAGCATCAGAATTTGATTTCATACACCAGCATCAGAAGTTGCTACATCAGAACGTCAAGATCAGACGATCAACTCACGTACATGCTGAAGCTTGATGAACAAGACTGCGCTCAAACACTCTGATACAGAAACACAATAGTTCATCAGCAGCGAAGCAGAATCAGAATGAGCCAAGCCAGAACGTGCATTGAAGAAGCAACGGTACTGTGCATTGAAAGCTAATTAATTCCAACGGCCTCATTCTAGACAAGATCTGCTCAAAAAGGAAAGCTTGTTATTAGCATTGAATCAAGAATATTGCATTCAACGTTCATCTTCTCAAGTGCTATATAAACAAGGCTTCGAAGATTATAATGGCTAATGCTCTCCAAATCTCTACACGCACAAAGCTGAACCATAATCTTCGTTCTACCAGTTTTGCTAAACAACAAACTCTGATATTCCATTTCTGTTTAGCAATCTAGTTTCTAAGCTTCATTTTGTGTATACATCACAGTTGTGATAAAGTTTTGTAGAAAACATCCACACACATTGTAATATCTCTTTGTAAGAAAGTGTTACCTTGACAAACCGGGTTGTGGTTTGAATCAAGAAGGCTTTAGCAGTTGTTAAAGAAGTCTGTAATATTCAGTTGAATATAGTGAATTAAGACCTCGTTGGAGAGAGGCGAAATCACCTTGACGGGTGGACTGGAGTAGTTTGAGATCAAACGAACCAGGATAAAAATATCTTGTCTATTGCTTTAGATTTCAGTTTCACAATTCAACCCCCCCTTCTTGTGTTTTTCACCCCTTCACCATATCCACTATGAACCTACAAGTTTGGATTGCACAAAAAACCAAGCTCCATTCATACCAGCAAACTCGCACCAACACCGACGCGTAGCTCACAACAATAGTGCTAAAATTTTAGGAGAAAAGGGGAGAAAAGAATCTGCAGAATTTGAAGAACAAGCAACATTTATTCTCTATAGTTTCAGAAGAAATCAATTCTATTACAAGATTTTCCAACAAGATTTTCAGAAGAGCAGAAGGAATTAAAAGAGCATATTACCTCATCTCTGGATTTCTTTATTATTTCATCGTCAAAAATCAAAATCATCAGACTTGCTCTGATCTTGTAAGTCTCCCTACTTTTTTCTCAAAATCTCTTGCTATGCTTGTTATAATGATGTATGCTGTGAACTAGTTGTCGTTGCTGCATTTTTTGTTGATGTTTCAATAAACCAGAACCCATGAGATTGTTATTGTTGTTTCTCTTACCATGAATATTTGTCGCCTTGTTGATTTGATGTTTAACTGCATGAAAAAACCAGAAGCAATGTTGTTGTTTGATTTCGATTTAGAGGAGAAAGATTTCGAAACCAGAAGCAGTGTTGTTGTTCGATTTCGATTTAGAAGAGAGGGAGAAAGAGTTCGAAAAAGGGAGCAGGGTGTTCGATTTCGATTTAGAAGAGTAAGAGTTCGAAAGAGGGAGCAGGGTGTTCGATTTCGATTTAGAAGAGTAAGATTTTGAAAGAGGGAGCAGGGTGTTCGATTTCGATTTAGAAGAGTAAGAGTTCGAAAGAGGGAGCAGGGTGTTCTATTTCGATTTAGAATAGAAAGAGTTCGAAAGAGGGAGCAGGTTGTTCAATTTCGATTTAGAAGAGTAAGAGTTCGAAAGAGAGATCGAAGAGAGAGTTCGAAAGAGAGTTCGAAAGAGAGTTCGAAAGAAGCGTTGTTCAATTTCGATTTCAATCCCATGCTGGACCTTTATTTAATTTTCAGTTTATAACCCAATTAATTAGTTTAGTTTTATAATTTATTTAAATCTTGATATTTCATTTTTAGTTTGGTCAACATTTTAGTTAATTTTGTTAATTTTTTTTAACTAGTCTTTTATTGATAAGTTTGTAGTTATCTCTTTGAATTTATTTCCCCTTAGGATGTTCCTCCCATGATACATGTTGGTTGAGTTTGTGATAATTTCGATTTAATTCCATGGCTTCTCTCTTGGTTTTCTTTTAAAATCTTGGAGTGTTTATACTTTTAGTTTTAATCTTCATGTTGCTTGCAAAATCCAAGGGAATTGTTTAATTTTTGTCGACTTCATGTCATCAAAAAAACATCGTGCGAATACCCTCATTCATCCTCCGTTTATTATTTCGTTAAAAACTTAAGATAATTTTCCCAAATATTCAATTTTTCAAAACTCACACCTTTTAAGTCAAAACTTCGACGTTAGGTCGTCGTATCTTCAAACTCTCGCCCACACCTATTTTTAGCCAAATGAACCATTTTAATCAAACAAACAATTTTAACCAAAAACAGATATTTCAAAAGGTTCCTATAGAATACTATAGATACATTGGGTACTAATACCTTCCCATTGTATAACCAACCCCCGAACTCTAGACCTCTTTTCAAAACGCCTTGTATTTTCATTACTTTTAAAGTATTATTTTACATTGCATATTTTAGGGTTTTATTTCGCTCTTTTCCCTTTTCCCTTGGATATAATAAAGCGCGGTGGCGACTCTTGCTTTTGTGAGACGAATTAATTAATAGTTCGATCTCCGATTTACCCCGCTACATTTTTTATCGCTACAAATAGGACATTTATTTGTTTTATCGCTTTATTTTATTTTCAAAGGGTTGCTTTTGGCGATGTAAATACCCGACGCCTTGTAATTTAATTTCCGCATTTTAATTTCTGCAAATTATAACTGCTAGATGTTTGATAATAGGGTTTGCATGACAAGAATGAATGCTTAAACTAAAATCAAATTAGATCACCCTTAACATGTGCAAAGATAAAAAATAACTGAAAACGACACACTCGCACACGCGCACTCTTAGGGTACACCCCACTTAGTTGCCTACGTAAACGGTCATTGAGTATGGGTCATTTTAGAGGTCGCCCTCTTGTCTAAAAGATCATAGTTTCCTCGAAATGGTTGCCTCGGATATTGTTGCCTCAAACAAATTATCTAAGACATTAAGGTTACCGCTAAGGCGTCCTAACGTTGCTTTAGTGACCGTATGTCCCTCATTTGAATTGACCCTCAAACTCCAACGACGGTGCTACCTACTAATTAATATTGAGATAACATTGTCTAAAGGAAATTAGCATAGAACGATTCCTTTTTCGAGCAGGTAGATAGTTCTTAGATACTTTCTCATTCAAAACAAAACAAAATTTTCACACTTACACTCCTTTTCGAACAAAGTTTTCCAAAACACTTCATTACACTCTTGAGGACAGAAGCAAGAGTTAAATTGAAGTTTCAAACAAAAACTTTTTCAAAACCCACAAGCACAAAGAAAACAATTTTGAAAACAATTGAGCAAGTACCTAAGAGCGCGTGGATAACCACAGATAGAAAGGGTGCTAATACCTTCCCTTTCTATAATCTACCCCCCGAACTCGAGAAATATCTCGAAAAAGGAATTTTTATGTGCTTTTTTCCTTTCCTTGTTGGATAAAATAAAAGTCGGTGGCGACTCTTGCTTACCGCGACATTTTGCGAAAACAAACGCAAACCAGCATTCCAAAAATAGTCAGTTCTTCCCACTGTATCACAGAACTGGCGACTCTGCCGGGGAGTTAATAAGTGGGGTGTACCTTAGTAATAGTTCATATTGTTTTCAATTGTTTGACTTGTATGCTTTATCTTTGTGGGTTTGAATCAGAGTTACTATAGATCCTAAGCCGGATATGGGGGACACCCTTTAGGTAAGTAGCAATAAACTGTGAGGGAACTGTACCGCATAGACCGATACGGTTGAAGCAGTAGCTACATTAGTGTGACACTTTAGTATGTACCGATATTGCTTGTGGCGCAACGAGGAGAATATGGGTCAGCTAAGGGGTCATTAAGCACCGACTGACCTTAGAACCTATAATTGACCAACTTGGCCATAAAATAGTAGCAGTATGCTACACTCATTGAGACCAAACTCTCGCGATGATTCTGGCCGCAAGAAAAGGTTGCTAAACTGGAATTATGACCGATCGAGGGTGGTCAGTGATATTGAGATCCTCTAGAACCCGATTACTATTTCTAGGACAGGTTTGAACCAACTAAACTGAAAGAGGGTAATACCTAAACTCCTTGCCAGCTTGAAATCTAAGGGCTATCTGTGTGACTTGTTTGCCCTTACCATGTTTGCTATCTGTGGATACTTGTGGTGTGTTCTATCATGACATCATGCATCATGACATTGCATGCATATTGCATCAGACTAACCCATTTCAAAGACAGAGGGGATTCATCTTTGTTCTGTTTTGTAGGTCATGGCACCTATTCGTAGAAACACTATTCGGATCAGTTTTGTACAGATTCCTACTCAGCTTAAAGATTTGGTTACAAAGGTTCCTGACACTTCCTCCTTTATCAGAAGACATGGGCACCTCCTTGGTTTGGCCACTTCCAGATTAGATGAACAGATGATGAGTGTCTTATGCCAGTTCTTTGATCCATTATACCACTGCTTCACCTTCCCGGACTATCAGTTGGTCCCTACCTTGGAAGAGTTCTCTGATTTACTTGGTATTTCTATTCTAGAGTAGACGCTGTTTACAAGTTGGGAGAAAGTCCTTAGGCCGGAAGAGATTGCTTCAGCCCTCCATCTGACAAAGTCTGAGGTAATGTCTAACTGGGAGACTCGAAGTGGGACAAAGGGCTTCTTGGCTAAGTTCTTGGTTGATCGGGCTAATCAGTTCTGGGACAGTCTAGACTTTCAGGCATTTGAAGACATTCTGGCTCTTCTTATTTATGGTTTGGTGTTGTTTCCTAATTTAGATTCCTTCATCGACGTGAATGCAGTGAAGATTTTCATATCCCGTAATCCTGTGCCCACTCTCTTAGGGGATATTCTACACTCTCTTTATGCCCGTACTGCTCGGAAATGGGGAACCCTTATGTGTTATGCACCATTGCTGGCGAGGTGGTTTATTCCTCACCTCCCCAAATCTGTTTTGAAGAATAAGGAAGGCATGGGTTGGGCCTACAGAATTATGTCTCTCGCTCACACTGACATTTTCTGGAGTACTAAGGACATGGAAGAAGTAGCCTTTATTGATCGATGTGGTGAATACCCCAATGTTCCACTATTTGGAATTCGAGGAGGGATAACCTATAATCCTTGTCTGGCCTTATGTCAGTTTGGGCGAACCTTCACATTGCTCCCCAGACAACGAATTCGAGGAGGTGTAACCTATAATCCTTGTCTGGCCTCAAAGTCAATTGGGACAACAAAGCTCCCCGGATTATTATCGAAAGGTTGGACGAACCTCCACATTGCTGTGACATTGAGACTGAAGAGGCAACGGATAAACCTTGGTTTCATGAGGTGAAGAGATATCTTGAGGCTCAGGAATACCCCGAGGGTGCATCTGTTAATAACAAGAAGTTTTTGAGGAGGTTCGCGGTGAAGTTCTTCATCAGCAATGGCATTCTTTACAAGCGTAACCATGATTCGACATTATTGCGATGTGTGGATAAGAAAGAGGCAAAAAGGATTATGGTAGAGTTACATGAAGGTGCTTTCGGAACTCATTCCAGTGGACACACCATGGCAAAGAAAATCCTTCGGGCAGGATATTATTGGTCCACAATGGAAGTCCACTGTTATCAGCATTCTAGGACCTGTCACAAGTGCCAAGTCTATGCTGATAAGGTGCACGTACCTCCAGTACCTCTGAACGTTTTGACAGCTCTGTGGCCTTTTGCAATGTGGGGCATCGACATGATCGGTGAGATCAGACCTACGGCATCTAACGGGCATCGTTTCATCTTGGTAGCTATTGATTATTTCACGAAGTGGGTTGAAGCAGCGTCCTTCGCTACCGTAACCAAGAACGTCGTGGCACAGTTTATTCGGCACAATCTGATCTGTCGATATGGTGTACCAGAGAGGATCATTACATACAATGGTACAAATCTCAATAATAAGATGATCACCGAACTCTGCAAGCAGTTCAAGATACAGCATCACAACTCTTCTCCCTACCGGACGAAGATGAATAGGGCTGTAGAAGCAGCTAATAAGAATATTAAGAAGATTGTGCAGAAGATGACAATGACATACAAAGACTGGCACGAGATGTTACCGTTTGCTCTTCATGGGTACGGTACTTCAGCGCGGACGTCAACAGGGGCAACACCCTATTCCTTGGTATATGGCATGGAGGTTGTCTTGCCCATTGAAGTTCAGATACCCTCTCTTCGGATTATGAAGGATGTAGGTTTGAGCGTAGATGACTGGATTCAGACCCGGCTTGATCAGTTGAACCTAATTGACAAAAAGAGACTTACTGCTATTTGTCATGGTCAGACGTATCAAAAGCGGGTGATTAAGGCATTTAACAAGAAAGTTAGACGACAAGAGTATTAAGTTAGGGATCTAGTGATCAAGCGCATTATCTTACCTCAAGGTGATCCCAGGGGCAAATGGACCCCTACCTACGAAGGGCCATTTGTGGTTAAGAACATCTTCTCAGGAGGAGCTGTGATTCTAACCACCATGGATGGTGACAACCTTCCTCACCCCGTCAATGCGGACATAGTGAAGAGATACTATGCATAAACAAAGACCCGCTAGGTTGACTGGCCTAGGAAAAAATAAAGGCTTCCCGGCGAACCAAAAGGGTTCGGGCAAAAATAAGGGATGAAAATGAAAAAAATCTATACACCCGGCAAGTCGAAAACCTGAAAAGGCGGCTTGGGCAAAAAGGGGTATCCCGGTGGACTGAAAACCCGAAAGGGAGGTCCAGGAAAAAATTAGGGATCAAAGCGTAACCCTATGGCTCATTGGATCACCTTGCAGCTAGACTTCAGTATCGACTATCAAGCTCGGACGGCACTAATCAATCTGATTTACCTTTAACCAAGTAACAAAGTGATGAGATGCTCGAGGACATAAAGGCAATAGCAGAGTTGGAACCCAGTGGGATTATTCACATAGCTGTTTTGTTTAGTTTTTCACAAATTGTATAAATTCTATTTGTTCGGCGGCGTTCTCTTACTAGGACGTCAGCCTCTTGTACAAAAATGCCTATTTACAGGCCAAACTTCAAAATCAATACAATTCATTTTCAGAGAAATTTCAAACTATTTTTCCTTTGTCTGTTTTGTTTTGCAAAGAACGTCCAATGTTCATTTTTGATATATGCATTTGACATTAATTGTTGCTCATGAATATTTACATGCGAAACAAAAGACGATTACTGGTAATATCAGAAACAGGGGCAATAAGAATTGTCCAAAATGTACAGTTTCTTTGTCCACCAGGTACAAGGTAATTCTAGCTGAAGAATATGGCTAAGGTACATCCACTCCCCGCAGAGTAAGAGAAGGCAGTAATGTTAAATCTCCCCAGCTAAGACTTGCAGCTGTGAATGAATCGATAATATTCTCCCCAAGCAGAGTTTATCTACCATAGGCACCGAAAAGTCTTATCATCCCCGAAGGAGTATAAAATATCCCCAGTGGAGTTTGGAAATTCTGCCCAGCGTAGTCTGAAGAGGCTTCCCCAGTGGAGTGTGGAGAATCATTCCCAGTAGACTTTGAAAGGTTATCCCCAGTAGAGCCTAAAAGGTTATCCCCAGTGAAGTCGCAACTGAAAAAATCATTCCCAGTGGAGCTTATTCCCTTCACAAATAAGGAATTCAATCCCCAATAGGATTCGGTATCACCAGCAACGGTAATTCATCCCCAGCGGAATTTATCAGCAGAATCCTCTACAGAGCATCTCTTCCCCACAGAGTAATCTCCTCATCAGTTTATTCCCCAGCGGAGTTATACTCTCCTGCAGGTTTATTCTCGCAATCATCTTCATTCATTATTCTCAGCGGAAACGAAGAATTTAGCTTTTTTCTCCAATAGCTATCCGAGATTTATTTACCCCAGCTAAAAACATTACATTGCCATACATCATAACACATGCATATACGCATCATACAATACAATCTCATTTATTTTGAGAACATCATTGCTTGATACGTATCATGCATTACATATAACTAACCTTTATCTTTCAGGAAGGATGCGGTTAAGTTCTCACAAAATTCAAAAGCGATGAAGCTTTTTCCTCCATTGAAGTACGGGAAGGTTCCTAAAACTCAGCAGAGTTTTCTCAGTTGCATTACGGGAGAGTTCTTGAGTCTCGATGAAGATGTTTCCCTCCAGTCGAATTATTGATAAGTTCTTAAATGTCAACAGAGTTTTCTCAGTTGAATTACAGACAAGGTCCTAAATCTCGACGGAGTTCCTCCGTCGAATTACAAACGAGTTCCTAAATCTCAGCAGAGTTTTCTCAGTTGAATTACGGGCGAGTTCTTGAGTCTCGATGAAGATGTTTCCCTCCCGTCGAATTACTGACAAGTTCTTAAATCTCAACAGAGTTTTATCAGTTGAATTACAGACAAGGTCCTAAATCTCGACGAAGTTCCTCCGTCGAATTACAGACGAGTTCCTAAATCTCAACAGAGTTTTCTCAGTGAATTACAGGTGAGTTCTTAAATCTCGATGAAGATGTTTCCCTCCAGTAGAATTACTGACAAGTTCTTAAATCTCAACAGAATTATCCTCATTTGAATTACAGACAAGGTCCTAAATCTCGACAAAATTCCTCTGTCGAATTACAGACGAGTTCCTAAATCTCAGCAGAGTTTTCTTAGTTGAATTACGGGCGAGTTCTTAAATCTCGATGAAGATGTTTCCCCCAGTTGAATTACGGGCAAGTTCTTAAATCTTGACGAAGATGTTTCCCCTCAGTTGAATTACGGGCAAGTTCCTACAAGGATAGACTTCCCCAGTGGAATCTTCCTCAACAACAAATATACAAGCTCTCGCTAAGGAATCTCTTATGCGATCGTCACTCCTTCATATGGAATCTTTAAGCCCATCCCCTCGTCACCAATCTCCAAATGGCATCTGTAAGCCCATTTCCGACATCACAAGGCTGATACCACTTCATGCGAGTGCAAATTTCTGGGCACTCTAGTGTTCAATCATCTTCCACCTTCGGATCACGAAAGGCATGAAAGCCAATCTAAATCCTTAGGTTTAAGAATATTGAACAGGGGCAGCTGTTTTACCCCAAAATTTTCCCTCCCATGTTTCTAAAAACATTGCAAGAAAAATCTCCAAGTGGCTCAAGGTTGCTCAAAGATTGACTAGACAAGCTATCTTCCTAAGGCAGTCTACCCCAAATTAGGGTTTTGTGTTGCATCAAGATCCTTGAGTAAAAATGACCTCAAGTGCTCCCCAATGTCCTAATATGCTCTCAAGATCATCCATGTCAAGTTTCAAGCCTTGCAGAGAAAGTTTGCTCAGTCAATTGCTCAAAGGTCCAAAAATCGACTGTGCTAAGGCAAAAGTCAACTGTGACCTACAAACAGTCAAACTTCAAGATTTTTTGTCAACATTATCATTTTTAAGTATATTTCATCATTTTATCAAGGTTTGATCATGATTCATCAAGGATTGCTCAAAATTCATCAAGATTCAAAAGTTGCTAAATTAGGGTTTTGTAGGAAAAGTTAACTCAACTTTGACCAAGCATAACTTTCTCATACTTTATAATAAATGACCCATCCAAAGCTAATTTTGAAGAGAATTCAATTCCCTAAAATCCATCATCATACCCAAAGATCACAAAATGCACTCACAAGAATTTATTAATTTTGATATTATAGGTCATTTTTGAAAGTCAACAAAAACACCTTTTTTTTCCAAAGCTTATAACTTGAGCATGGAATATAAAAATGCGATGAGACCAAAAGGGTTGATTATAGGACACCTCAAGCTTTCTAAAAAGTCAAATAACACTTCCAAAAGTTCAAAATTGAAGAAGTAATGCATTGTTGAAGTTGGACTTTTTTGCAAAATTGCCAAAAGTCAACTATCGCCAAAACTTCAAATTTTGCCAAATGGGCCCATTCTTTTTCACTTGATTTGAGTTTGTATTATTTCCCACGTGCCCTAGCCATGGCCATGTGTCCATATCTTATTTTTATTATTTAATTGGATTTATATTTGAATTAATTCATTTTAAATCAAATAAAATCACATAAAATCAAAGATATTGATAACCAAAGATTTTTTAATGATTTCAGGTCCCAATGGATAGCTAGTACCTCATCAAATTTGTATCAAGAGCTTGTATGCACAAAAAGATTTAAATTAAGCCAATTTTGAAAGTTTGTAAAGGCAAATCAAATAAAATATCAAAGCCTTAATGGAAAGAGATTTGGACAGCAAATTGAGACCTAATGTATTGCACAATACATAAGCAAGCAAAAGGCACGAGAATCAGGGTTGGAGAGCACTTGTGGAGGCAGAAAAAAAACTTACAAAATCACAAAAAAGTGGGAGATCAAAATCAAAGTTAGAGGCATTTTCAGGACTTGAGACTTGTCTCAATCGATTGCTGGCCATCTCCAGAAGCTAACCCAATCCAGACCAGGCATTCTCGGGCCCTCATAAGAACTGTAAGTCATTCGTAAAATCGCCCTGTTCTTGATTTCGTATTTCTCAATTTAAGCATGGTTGATATGAATTGATAGCATATTCTGAATCTACAAACCATTTGCAAGCATATGGTATCATTGAATTGCGTTTTCGTGACCTGTAACAAGACCCACCATTATTAGGGTTTCGTCTTTTGTTTTTGGGGTTTTCTATTTCATGGAAAATTGGCCATCATATTGGTCATGGTTATGGTCAGTAGGTTGAGACGAGTTCAACCATGTTCTTGGAATGCGTTTACATGGCCTGAGGACGATTTTAGGAGGAAGCTATGCTTTTAGCTGCAAAAATTCGCAGGTAAATTTTACAGGTTTTTGAGGAAGAGGATGATGCGTTGTCACCCTCCTGTTGGTCTGTTTGAAATCCGCGACAAAATTCCATTAACACGCTTGTTTTCTTATATTATTGCTATTATGTATTTTGTTAACAAATTGAACAGCATAGCCCAATGGTGGCCACATAGGCGCTTAAAGACCCAAAGGCTGGAGGTCAGTGGTTCGATCCCGGGTCAGCGTTATTGGGCCAACAAAAATGACTTCCAACACCTCCAAAAAAGGCCCATTTCTTTCTTTCTATTATATTTTCTTTTTATTGATTTAATTGCTTTATTTTATTTTAATTTATTTACTAACCAATAGCAATTTTCCTTTTTATCAAAAAATCACAAAAATACTTTTTTTTAATTTAGAATTTTATTTTTATTAATAAACACTAACTAATTAATTAGGTTTTTAATTCTAGGAAACTTTAATTTATTTTAGTAAATATTTAAAATCAATTATAATTAATTAGGTTTTAACTTTAGTTTAATTATTTTTATTTTTCTTTCTTAAAATAATCAAAAACTCCAAAATATGCCATTTATTATTTTTTATCAAATAATTATTTTTAATAATTAATTTAGTATTTAATTTAGGATTTAATTTCTTTTCTTAAAATAAAACAACAAAAAAAAAACATTTTTCTTTCAAAAGGGTCAAAACACTAAATTTCGCATCCGATTTAATTTCGCGTCGCGCTTTATTTTTGGTTTATCCAATTAATGTACTTGCTTCTGGTTTGTAATAGTTAAATAGGACATTTATTTGTTTTATCGCTTTATTTTATTTTCAAAGGGTTGCTTTTGGCGATGTAAATACCCGACGCCTTGTAATTTAATTTCCGCATTTTAATTTCTGCAAATTATAACTGCTAGATGTTTGATAATAGGGTTTGCATGACAAGAATGAATGCTTAAACTAAAATCAAATTAGATCACTCTTAACATGTGCAAAGATAAAAAATAACTGAAAACGACACACTCGCACATGCGCACTCTTAGGGTACACCCCACTTAGTTGCCTACGTAAACGGTCATTGAGTATAGGTCATTTTAAAGGTCGCCCTCTTATCTAAAAGATCATAGTTACCTCAAAATGGTTACCTCGGATATTGTTGCCTCAAACAAATTATCTAAGACATTAAGGTTACCGCTAAGGCGTCCTAACGTTGCTTTAGTGACCGTATGTCCCTCATTCGAATTGACCCTTAAACTCCAACGGTGGTGCTACCTACTCATTAATATTGGGATAGCATTGTCTAAAGGAAATTAGCATAGAACGATTCCTTTTTCGAGTAGGTAGATAGTTCTTAGATACTTGCTCATTCAAAACAAAACAAAATTTTCACACTTACACTCCTTTTCGAACAAAGTTTTCCAAAACACTTCATTACACTCTTGAGGACAAAAGCAAGAGTTAAATTGAAGTTTCAAATAAAAACTTTTTCAAAACCCACAAGCACAAAGAAAACAATTTTGAAAACAATTGAGCAAGTACCTAAGAGCCCGTGGATAACCACGGATAGAAAGGGTGCTAATACCTTCCCTTTCTATAATCTACCCCCCGAACCCGAGAAATATCTCAAAAAAGGAATTTTTATGTGCTTTTTTCCTTTCCTTGTTGGATAAAATAAAAGTCGGTGGCGACTCTTGCTTACCGCGACATTTTGCAAAAACAAACGCAAAACGCAAACCAGCATTCCAAAAACAGTCAGTTCTTCCCACCGTATCACAATTGGAAAGATGAGGTAATAGATTTTGATTTTGTGTTTGTAGGTTAAAGTAGAGTTGATTTTTGAGTGAGCAAAAATTACAAAGGTTTCTGTCTTGTTTCCTAGCTCCCTTTTCTCTCCTCTCGGTGTCTCCATCCCCCTTGATGTTGTGAAGAAATGTTTATTTATAGAGGAGCTTTGTTGTGGTTTTAGGGGGAAAAACAAATAACCTTTGAATTGTTTGGGTATATTGTCCCCTTGTTTTCTTCGTTGCAGCTCTTATGTACCCTTTTTTGTGCAAGTATGGGACTGATATAGTGCAGGCTTGGACTGGGTCAGCAGCAGTTTTGGAGTGTTGTGGCAGCTTGGTGCAGGACTGTTGCATAGCAGTACAACAGACTGTTTGAAACATGTTTTTGGGGCTTGTGAACTTGCTTTGATCGAAGAGTGGAAAAACAAGTCTCAATAAGCATGGTCTGGAGAGTGAGATTCGAAGGATTGAAGCAAGTGTTTTGTATGGGGTTGAACAGTTTTGAACTTCTGTCGAAGGGTTTAGCTTATGGATCGAAGCAAGCTACTCGAAGGAAGCATATTGCTTCGGTCAAAACTTAGATCGAAGGAAGGTTGTTTCCCAATCGAAGCTTGTGTTCGAAGGAAGCACATTCCCTTAGTCGAAGCTTGGATCGAAGGAAGGCTACTGCCTAATCGAAGCTTGCTTGATCGAAGGAAGGCTACTTCCCAATCGAAGCATGCTAGATCGAAGCAAGCTTTCTCTTCTTCGATTTGTCGAAAGGCACATTATCATATTCAATTTTTTTTCCATTTTTCTTTTCCTTCGACCAGTCGAAGTAACACTTTGCCATCTTCAAAAAAATTCATTTCCTTTATTTCTTTAAACAGGCGTTTGGAGTTACACATGTGAGAGAAATCTTGAGAAAATGAGAAGGAAAATTTTGGGGCACAACATATAGCAATCATAATCACATATACATCCTGCAAAGACTATTAAATATGCCAAGCATAAGAATGGTGCAAGCATGGCCAATTGTGTTCCACAAATAAAGTGGAACACTGCAGCCTCAAGTCAATAATGGAAAACTTTTCTCAGAGTACCTCGCACATTCAACAAACAAATTAGTGTTCTCAAAGATAAATGATTAATCACATAAGGAATAGATGATGACACAATAAAGCAATGGGAAAACATGATAGCAAATATCTTAGCATTAGACATGAGAAACACCAAGTAGGCATAGGCAACAATTTGGTCAAAGCTAAAAGACTGTTGCTCCTTTTTATCACCATGTTGAATTGACAAGTAAGTATCAGTAAAGGATCAAAGGAGCTAGGGAATAATACAATTAAAGACCTTGAAAGTCAGTAGAAAGCACTTCTCAACCACGCATACATATTTCATTATGGTTCATAAGCATAATAGAAGAGGAATTCTACAAAAAAATGTACCACAAAGTTTGGATCACAAGTTAGCTTTGAAATAAAGTTAAACAAAAATAAAGTTAGAGAGCTTAAACCATTCAAAGATTTGAAATCAAGCTTCTAACATATTATGAGGATATGATCAAGAGGTTAGAATGTTGATTATAATACATGTGGCACAAGTGCATTCAATATACCTCAAAGATTCAAAATGAGAAAAGAAAGGAACATCAAATTCATATATGAATGAAATTGGTTCAAGCACTAGAGATAAATTATTCTCAAGTCCTTATGAGACTATCATTGAAGTGTCATTTCTCTACATATTTCCATTGGACACTTGATGACCTCAAACTCAAGTTAAAAGCTCAAGTTCCAAAGTGAAAATAAAAAAGGAAACATCAATTACAAAGCATGCATCAAAAGGCTCAACATTCAATTATGAGGAAATTAAGTGAATTGACTTGAGTTTATGTGAGGAAACAGAAGAAACATGATCATTAGGTGCCCAAATTATAGGCCTCACGTAAGTTCATTGGCCACTAAACAAGTTGCAACAAAGAATGCAAACTCAATTGATCACCTTCACTTCAAAAATACATCAAAAGTAGAAACAAGGATCAATAATTCACACAAAAAAATCTTATCATATTTGAAGTGTGTAGAAGTCAAAAAGCAAGTCTTAAATTCATGAATAGTTGAGGAGGGGATCAAATGAGGCCCAAAGTTCAAAACTAGTTGGCCAAACTACCAAACTAGAGAATTTTTCAAAATAATTTGTGGAAAAATATCAAACCAATTCAAATAATCCAAGAAAAAACAGATTTAAATCCTCAATCCATCTATGAACCATAAACAAGATCCAAATTCCATTGAAAATCCAGGGCATAATGATTTTTGAATTGAAACTTACACAATAAACAAGAAAACCCTAATTGTTTGACTTTTAATCTTAAATATTAATTATATAAGATCAAAATTCAAACAAGTCAAAAACAAATATACATCAATCATGAGAAAACTCAAGAAGTCAGAATACCTATTTTTCCATATTTTTAGAATTAAAGAAAAGTCAAAAATAAAATGAAATTCAAACAATTAATCAATTAAACAATCAATTACATTTCAAAATAAAATTATAATTAAAATTCAAAATAAAACTAAACCCAAAATTAAGATTAAAATATTAGAATTAAAAGTAAACATCTCTGATTGTTTTTAGATTTTTTGGATTAAGGAAAATATTGAAATAAAATCAAATACAAACAAATAGGCCATTAAACCATTATTTAAATCACAAAATGCAAACCCTAACCAAAAATCATAAGAGGACCAAACCAAAATTATACTCAAATACTATGATTAAAAACAAGCTTCTATGATTTTTTATGAATTTTTGGATCAATGAAAATATTAAAACAAACATTGTGAAACAAAAAGGATCAAATAAAACTCCCAAATTAAATTTCTAATAAAAAATAGTAAAAATACCAAACAAATTTTAGACTCAAATTCTAAATAATTTTAAGAGTCCAAAACATTTTTTGTGGAATTTTTAGATCAAAAAAAACATTAAAACAAAAATAAACATCAAACAAACAATTAATTCAACTTACGAATTTTTAAACCAATCAAAACATTTTTTTAAATTTCCAATAAAATTACTTAAGATAGTAGGAATTGTTTTAGACTTGTGATAATTTTTTTAGAATTTTTAAAATTGTTTTGATCAAGAAACAAAAATCAGAAAATCAATTGAAATCAAAATATAAACTAATATTCAAAAATTCAAATCGAACCACTGAGATGATGACACCTCATCATCCCTAACCTCCAGCTAGATCAAAAACGCGAGCGCCATCAGTGTTGCATCTCAACTTCAGATCCTCCAAACAAACTCGTTTCTCAACCATTTTTCATCAAATCAAGTGAAAATTAAAGCCATCATGACAAGGAATTCAATGCAATTCGAATCACATCAAGTAATCAAATATGGATCTAGAAATTTATGCGCAAAAACAGCAAAAAGTCACTGAAACCTAGAGTTGCAGAGATCTCAAACAAACATTGTATACCAAATCAAACCTCAAATTGCTTCAGAAACATTCATATAACATCCACAAACAAATATTCATGCTTAATTTCAAAAATAAACGGCTACATTTCAAAAATCAAAGTTGAATGAACCTACCTCAATTCAAAATCCGAATGCTTGATTCCCTCACTCCAGATGCGATTCAAGGCTTGCTTTAGCTTCCTTAGCACTTGAGGATGAAGAACCAAGAAGAAAAACTCCAAATGCACCACTGAAACTTGAGATTCGAAGAAAAGTGCAGCTATGGAAATTCTGAGTTCAGATATGGAATTTGTAAGTTGTGAGCTCTCTCTCTCTCACTTTCAGTTCTTGCTTCTCATTATATAGAACTTGCTGAGTACGTTTTCCAAGAGAATTGGGCCTCAAAGTGAGTGCATTGCCCAATTGGATTTTTTTGCCATGTTGAAAATGAAATTCTGAGCATTCCCTTGGCTCGTGCGTTTTTCTTCCTTTCAATTGATTTTGAGGCCTTTCCTACTCAGATTTTGATCCGCCAAATCTTGGCCCTTGATTCCTCATGATGAGATCATGCTAGTGTTTTTGCAAATTTGGAAAATTTTGTCAATTTTGAAGCCATGAAGGTACAGCTGCACATGGGGAACAATTTTTCTGCCATTATGGGCTTCCACAAATCACAAATGAGTCATGGGCCGTATTAGAAGTGAAGAGAATGATTGAAAATGAAGTTCTCAAGTTTTGGTATTTTGACACTTTGTGAAAATTCAATAAAAATGGCCAAATTTCAAATGATCACAACTTGCTCATTCTTTTGAATTTTGACACAAATGAGCAATCTTTGGAAAGTCTTGCAATGCTTTTTAACCCTGTGGAAATTGGCCTCACATTTGATTCCATCGAGTCCTTCAAAATATGGTATGAAGATCACAAATTTTGAGAAATAACCCATAATTTTGTGACTTCCAAGCTTCATAACTTACCACCATTTCATTCATTGTTCTCAAACATGGAATCATGTGAAAGAGATCTATCTTAACTTTCCAAGCATACTTCATTTTCATTTTTTTGATCAAAGATGAATAAAATATGAAATTTCAAAGTTTGATACTCATTTTCCAAATTTAGAAACTTTTAGGATTTCTTCATGAACAAGTTTCAATCCAAACCTCAATCTTCTTGATCCAATGATCAAAATGGACTTTAAAAGTGAAAAGTACACCCTTGAATTGATGGTTGACCAAAATTTCACTTGGTCAACTTTGACTGATTTTGGCCAAAATGACCATTTTGCCCCTTTGAATCAATTGATCTACTTCTCTTCAAAATTGATGATCAAAACTTCAAACATATGATCTTCCAAATATACATAGGCCATGTACAAAGTTTCATCTCTAAATACTCAAGAAAGCCTGATGAAATCCCAAACCCTAGTTTTGGTTAACACCTTAGGAGAATGATGAATCATATTCAAAACTTCAAATCCTATGGATATCTTGGCCAATTTCTTGCACAAAGATATCTCTAATGTCAATGGGGTGTTGTGACTTCAAAATTAATACTTGCTCATGCATCAATAGCCTTAATCAACCAAAACCCTAATTTTGACTGATGAATCAAAAGGATGCGGTTCTCCTTATAATCAACACAATCTTTAATCTTATGATGATTCAATGAAGTGGATAAGCTATCTTGGGATATGTGAATCCTTTGGGCTAGAAAGATCTATAGATTTAAATAATAAGGCTCTCCTTGAGCAACTTGTCAACACAATCAACTTCCAAAGCTTAAGGAAGACATGATTACCAGAATAATTTTGATCCCATCACCATGTATGAATCCAATGCAATATGATGTTTATGATGGTACATAAGCCTAAATCAAGAGGTTAAATTTTAGGGTGCAACAGGGGCATCTTTTGTACCCTAATTTTTGACCTAAGATCCTACCATCATTTACATCATCATATGACATCAAGAGATCATACCATTCATGTATGCATCAGTAACCTCATAAAAGTACAAGGGTTTTGTCTTGTTTGTTTTTTTCATGTACCAAATATATGTGTTGGGTCAAAAGGATCTAACAATTGATTGATCAAGGGAATGTGTATTCTTCAGTGATTCAAACTTCTCACTCACTTGTAATTATTATCACCTTCATCGTAATATCATCACATTAGGGTTTCATCATGGATTCATCAAGTGCTTGGAGAGAATTAAGGTTTTGGCACCCTTAGTTGAAAAGTCAAGAATTAGGGTTTCAAATGTTGATATCCTTTAAACATCACTCTAAGAGGTCCTCAATATAATCATCTAACAATCCTCAAGGTGTCTCAATCTGTTTAAGGTTGCATTATGATCACAAAGTTCCATTGAAATTGGAAGATTTGAACTCATTTGGAAAAGTCAAATGCTCAAAGTCAAATGCTCAAAGTCAAACTTTGACTTTTGAAATTATTAGTCAAATATGGACTCCTCAAGTTAAATTCCAGGAAAATGTGATTTATATTTGAATTTGATCAAGTGAAATCACCAAAATTGAAGGTAACTTGCAAAAAGAGTAAAGTTGAAGAGATTGAAAATTTCACCAAGTGTCAAAAATTTGTGTTCAAATGCATGACTTTCCAAGCTTGTAACTTCTTCCTCTAGTCATTTAATTTTCATGCCCAAAGGATGTACTTAAATATTATCCCACATACTTCAACATTATAGAAGGAATGAACTAAAAATATCATGATAATTGAAAGATATAAATTGATCAAGTGGGCATCTCAAAGTTGTCAAAATGACAAAGACAGAGAAAAATTCTCTAAGTGTTTTTCAACTTAAAACTCCATTTTTGTAAAGCATTTTTCTCATTGATATAAGCTGATTCAAGCCAAGTGCACAACATGAAATTTGTAGAGGATGCTCTCATATTTCCAAAAAGTCACAAATCATGAATTTCTTTTACTTGAGCAATAAGTTTCGAAGAGATGAAGTTGTTATGATGAAATTGTTTTACAAGTCAAGAACATGTTCAAAATTCATGATTTTCCAAAGCATAAGCTATGGAATCTTCTTTGCAGGCCATATTACTTCCGAATCTCAACTTAATCAGATATTTACACAGATCCTTAATGCATTTCACAAAGAATTAAGCTCTTAACCATTTCATGATACTATATTTCAATTTTTTTACAAAAAGCTCCACATCCATTTGCATAAAGATGAAATTTTGCCAACAACTCTTGCTTGGAGCTTCCAACTTGTTTCTTCTGAACACACTCCATCCCCACAACTCATTAAGGCATCCATATTACCCTTGAATCAAGCAGTCTTTCATCTTGGAATCATACCTCTCATGAAACTACCATTTGGATTTCAACCAAACCTAAACTCCATAACTTGTATTTCTGATTAGTCCTCAACTTTTTATACTTTCCTATAAATAAGGAGTCATTCTCAAGTCCAAAACACGCCTCAAATCCCCTAAGAATTCAGAAAAACACATAGTGAGATTTTTGAGAACTCCATTAAAGCTCAAAATCCATTTCTTCGAAATTTACAAATCTTGCAAGTTCTGTGCAATCTAATCATCCAAACACCATCTAAACATCACATTTAACCTTATGAATGCATTAGTTTGCATCTGGAACATCTCCATTGCTCCATCCAACCCGTACTCATTCATCATCATAAGTGAACTTGGTCAGAGAGTTTGAGATAATTTCAAAGCAAACTAAGAGTTGCATTGTGTTCCTGAGACATCATACAAGCTAAATATATCATTTTTTTATCACTAAAAGTTATTGAAGAAGGCATTGGAACTTGATCCAATAGGTGAATTTTTCTTGATTTTGAAGTCATTCATACAAGCATTATTTTAAACTTTTCTTGATACTATTATGTGTGTTTAATTACCATGAATGAAAGCCCTATGAAAATAGTCATTGATTGAGTTTATTCATCATTTAATTTAACTTTGCAAGAACTTAGGGTTTCTGGTTTTGTTTGAAATTCGTGAGCTACTGCCAATATTAATTTGTGATGTGTACATTTTTGGAATCCTCGTGAAATTCTGAGCAAGTTTGATTTTTACAATTTTGAATTTGGTTGAGAAATGAGGAAGTCTGAATTTGCATCATTGTTGTTGGTGTTGTTATCACGAGGAAGAATATGAAGTGAGTGGCGCCATTTTTCAATTTTTGAAATAGAGTTTATAATATATTCATTGCAAGTTGTATAATTAATGAATTAGCATTGCGCCCGCCCCAGTGGTCATGCGTTGGTTTGTGTTTGTATGTGAAGCGAAGGGTCTAAGGTTCGAATCCCCCTCGCCCTAGACTTTTTTTGTTATTTTTTTAATTTCCATTTGATAAATTGTTTCATATTTAATTCAATAGGTGTGTTACAATATCACCACACATGAAGTGGCCCAGTGGCTAAGTGTTTTATATTCTAAACACAAGGGCATGGGTTCAAGTTCCTTGGACAACATCCATTTTTTAGCACTTGTTCATTGTACTTATTTTTAATATTTCTTTTCAATTTTACATTTGATTTTCTAAATGCAAATTAATTCCTTTTGGCTTGATTCTTTTGCACACTTTTCCTTTATCCCCTCTAATTTATTAATCCATGAAAAGATACCAAAAATAATATTTATTTTGTCTATTTTTATTAGGTTAAAAACTAGTTCTTTTTATCTCTTTCTTAAGACTTTTATTGATGTTCCTTGATTGATGCTTTGACCTAATTTATCATATGTGTTCATGTGGTTATGGTATACTTAAATTGTATCTTATTTGATGTTTATGACATGATTGAATTGATCTCTACCTAGGGTTTAGTACACTTTAATGAACAAACTTTGTGTTTGATGCTTTGAAACCCTAATTGATTCATGTCTTTCTCCTTTGATCTTGATACAATATCTTGATAATAATTGCTTGTTTCTTCATACCATGATGATGTCTTGATAATTTTTTGCCATGAGTTTAAGCTTCCTTTGATCACATGTTCATGTATGTTCCTAATTTTGATACCATGATTTAATTTGATTCTAAAACTTTGGTGCTTACCATGTTTAAATCCTCTTCATATTTAGAATTGATTGTTGTCATGATGGACTAATAACATGAATGCTTTATTTTCAATGTACCTTGTGTGTTTGTTTATATGCCCATGTGATTCATGATTGAATGTTTTATAAAAGTACGTTTCTATCTTCTATCTTTTGTCACAAATTTTACTTGATAAACATGTTGCCTTTCCATTATCCCTCATGTCAAGATTGATTAGATCATGTGTTCATACATACACCTAAAACACTAACTGCATGGACGTTGATTATATTTTACCTTATACACCATGACAACCACTTTTTCTTTAATGATTCAACTATGTTTATCTTGACATGAGATCTTCATGCTTAATACTTGTTCATCTCCAATTTAACATTTTTCTTAAATTACTCTCTTAAAAGCCATGCTACTTTGTGATCTTGTCCTCTATTTTGTGCCATGTGTGATTGTTATTTATTTTCTTAGTTATATTAGTTATTAGTGTTTATACTTTATTCTGTTAGTACTTATGTTCAAATCCAAGGAAAGGGATTATAATTTTGTCTTGATAGTCATGTGTATTTTCATCTTTATGTGATTATATTTTGTATAATACCTTTGTGAATGATTTCTTTGTGTTTACCCTTCGTGCTTAAAACCCTAATCTTTTTTTTTAACTTTCACCACTTTCAATTAAAAACCTTAATTTTGCCATTGCATTTTCAAACTTTCTTTGCTAATAAATGCTTTAATACATTTAAACATATTAAACAATTTCAAAATACTATAAGTAATTCAACCTCACCCAAATCTTTTTTGCCACTTTGGCTTTTCAATTTAAAGCTTTTCCCAAAGAGATTAGACATGAGTCATCTCCATAGTTAAGAAGTAACCATCATATCCCTATGGTATTGATTGAAACAATGTGATTATTTTCCTCTTAAGGGATTTTAGTGGCATAATTGTTGATCTTATATCCAAGTTGGATCCCTTCCATCTAAGATGATGCAAAGATCCATCTTCTCATACGCATGGGTGTTTCATTGAGTATTTTCCTTAAGATGACAACTTGTCTATTCTCCTAAAATCAACCACAACAAATCATTTTGTTATTTTTACCATGAACTACGAGGTTTTGATTATTCATTGGTACATAGGTATAAGACTTTGTCTTTCCAAAAAAAAATATAATAAAATATATTACTTCCCCCATATCCATACTCTTTTGCAAACAAACCAATTTTAACCAAAAATAGATATTACAAGAGGTTCCTATAGAGTACTATAGATACACCGCGTGCTAATACCTTCCCTTTGTATAACCAACCACCGTACCTTAGATCTCTCTTGGTAATTTTATTTTAAGTTTTTGCTTCTCTCATTGCATGATAAATATAGGGTTTTGATCTTTTCCCTTTTCCTTGGAAACAAAAAGTTCGGAGGTGACTTCTTAATTTTGTGAGTCAAGTTAGTCAATAGCTTGGTCTCCCAATTTTTCACCGTGACAGGCATATAAAACTCCCAAACTGCTCCATATTTATTTGGACAATGACATTCCTCCATAATATTTGTGCAATACATATAACAAAAAGATCACAAAACAAAAGCAAGAGTCTTGTATAATTGAATCAATTACAGCAATGGAAGCTTTTCCATACATACAATCCATATTAGTAGTTGTATCAGATTCCACCAAACCTTGTATAACCTCAAGGCACCATCTCAACTCGATGTCTTTTCTAACATAGGACTCAACTCATCCTCATTCCATTTGTAAGTTGCTAGACTAACAACACCCCACTTAATTCCTTACGACCATCCCTGTATCAATATTCATTTTAACCCAATTTTCTTAAGGATGCACCCAAGTAGCAGCCATAAGTACATGGGAGGATTAATGTAACTCTTTTTTATTAGCTTCATTGAATTCTCAGATGAAACTTGTAGCATTATTGGCAATAGAAGAAGGAATGAAATTATAGTTTACAAAAGCTGAGTTCTTTCATCCCTTCTCGGTTATCATACCCACGTTCCCTTCTCAATTTCTTTAACATACCACTAAATAGAATCACTTCTTTCACTGCTTCTCAGTTATCATAATCACAATATTTACTTGCCAATATTCTGATCCTCAAACTTTGTTTTTCTACATGAAACCTCCAAAGCCACTACCAATCAAAGCTAAGTTGAAAGCCCTCACTTTTTATAAACCCAAGTCTCCTCCCCCCCTTTTATTCTCTCTACATACATTCTTTGAAGAAATAGGGATGTTCAATATTTGGTCAGTGTAACACCCTTCTAAAAACCCAAGGCTAAATAACGAATAAATTAATAAATAAGTCACCACAAAGCACCAACAAGGGTGTCACATCGTTATAAAAACATCTTATACAAATATCATGCTCCACAACACGAGTTTTAAAAAATTATAACAATTATTTCTTCAATAATATCAATATATAAATTTAGACTTTGCAGTGGAATTTTAGTCTCAATCATAACTTCATTTATTTCATCAAAACATCAAGACCTTTTGGTTTTATCCAAAGTTAACATCAAAATAAATTCAAAAAAATAACAAAACTCATGGGATACGTTTTTAAACAAACAAATAACTTCGAAACTCAAGCGTTCCCAAACCCCGATGTTACTTATAAGAGCAGGACCTTTTTTTTCAACAGAAAACACACTAAATAACTCCAAAGTTATCCTCACGCTTCTATGAGCTATTTGCGATTACCTGTGTGTTACCCACGTGGATGAAACATTGAAACAGAAAGGGTGTGTAATCACAAATCATTATAAAAGATATACAAAATAGATATAGTAGTTACAACCACAATCATCAATAAATCCATATATCGATATACATCACATATTATACTCATATTTTTACATCATTAATTCATTCACAACATCATTATATCCTAAATTCAACAATCATCATCAAAGCATCACTTAAGTCACAAAATCATCAAGACATCGTTTAATCAATAATCATATAATGACACAGTATGCAATGCAACAACATTGACTCATGCATGTGGTACCAAACTTCACTGATTAACATTGGGCCATCGTCCTCCAAAGATCCCCACTATAGGATCGATTTCCTCTTGGAACTAGAGCACATCATAATAACACACTCAATCCACACAATGAGATTAATGCCTTCACTGGACAATTGTCCTAACAACATGGGTGGACCAACGTCCTAACATATGCAATGAATGTATGATGTATAACAACATTAATACTTCTACCACAACTAGTAAATTAAATCATCATTCATGTAATCCTCATGTAAACATTCTTCACATAGTATGTATTCACATCAAACATGCTTATTATCAACTTCATTCAACACATCATACATACCTCATTGTATAACACACAACATGCTCATAACAATTGACACATTATACAATCATACACCATGTTTCATCAACACATATCCATATAAATTCATCATAGCATAATCAGGGGAAAATACATCATGTTACTTATTTTATTCCATATAAAACAACAGTAAAACAAAAATTTGCAACAGTCTGCTCGCCCGAGGCTCGCCCGACAAAGCAGTCTGTTCAAATGAGGCTCGCCCGACAATGGGTCATTGCTCTGTGCTCGCCTGGAGAGGCAGAGGTGCTTCGCTTATTTTCCAAGAGCATGCCATTTTTCAAGTTTCCTCTCCATACGCCCGCGCGGCGCTGCTAAGGCAAAATCGCTTCGCCCGACGACACTAGAAGCTCGCTCGACAACGGCTTTGGCACAACAACTTCTTGTTGTGATTCCTTTATCAATTTAGTCCTAATTTCATGAAATTTTCATACGAGTACAGTCCCAAATTCACCAAAATTTATCATATTATCATACCACAACAACAACACATTTCCATTCACGTCATGGGTATCAAATCATGGGAATTAAACATCAAAATCATCACATTCATCATGTAATCATCAATCACCGTAAACCATAAAACACTCCCACACATACCTAAACCCAATATCAATGATAATAATAAGGATCACCCCTTACCTTATTATTCCTAGCAGATGCTTTTTCTATTCGTGTTCTCTATCGAAATCCCCAGGGTTCCTCAATACCCTAGATTTTTCTCCACATCTTATTTACTAAAACTCGATCTTACAAAATGAATGCACAAAACTCAAATCTTCCCTTTTGTCACTCTTACCTCTAGGACCCTTATTATTATATTCCATATTATCCTTAATAATCCTCATAATATTACCACCTTGCCATTAATATCTCTACACCCATTATCCTATTTAATTTAATAGAATATTTCTAAATAATTATTATTGAATCCAATTAATCCTAACTAAATTATTTAAATTCTATACAATTTATAAACTAATTATCAAAACTAATAATTCTCACCATCACCTTAATCCAATACTTCCCTACAACATAGTATCACCAATACACCACAACGCATCATATAAATCACAATAATTCACAAATACTCATAAATAACTACTTAAATAATTAACTATGATTTTTGGGGGGTTATAACTCTCCCCCACTTAAAGAATTTTCGTCCTAGAAAATTACCTGACGGAAACAGAGTCGGATAAGACTCTCTCATCTAATCCTCTCGCTCCCAAGTCAAACTTCCACCAGCTGGTCCATCCTACCGTACCTTCACCAAGGCAACCTCTTTTCCCCACAACTGCTTCACTTACCGACATTCTATCTGCACGGGCGATGCTTCAGTTTCCAGGTTATCTCTCACCTGTACATCATCCATTTGAATCACATGCGAAGGATTCATAACATATCTCCTCAACTAAGATACATGAAACACATCATGAAGATTCACAAGAGATTATGGTAAAGTAATCCGATAGGCCACCTTAATTATCTTCTCTGAAATCTGATATGGACCAACAAAACACAAATTAAGCTTTCGTGACTTCAACACTTTACCAACACCTGTTACCAGAGTAACCCTAAAAAATACACGATCTTCCACTTGGAACTCAAGCGCTTTCCTCCTCTTATCATAATAACTCTTCTAACGGCTCTGATAAGTTTTCATCTTCTCTTGAATCATCTTAATCTTTTCAGTTATTTCCTGCACAATCTCAGGTCCGAGTATTTCACTCTCGCCTGACTCATACTAACACAATAAAGTTCTATACTCCCTACCATACAATGCTTCATATGGGGCCATGAAAATACTAGAATGAAAATTGTTATTATAGGTAATCTCAATCAAATTTGCTGTCTCAAGCACCTCCTTATTCCAACATACAAGCCCTCATCAAGTCTTCCAAAGACTGGATAGTACTCTCCGTCTGACCGTCTGTCTGCGGATGATAAGCCGAACTCAATTTCAACTTAGTACCTAAAGCATTTTGCAAAATTTTCCAAAATCTTGATGTAAACTGTAGATCTCTATCCGACACAATACTCGAAGGTATACCATGTAACCTTAAAATTTCCTCAACATACATCTCAGTAAACTTTTGCATGGAATGATTGATCTTCATAAGCAAGAAATGATACGATTTAGTCAACCTATTTGTGATACGGTGGGAGAACTGACTTGAGGTTTTACGTTTGTGTTCACAAATGTTTCGGTTTAGCAAGAGTCGCCACCGACTTTTTATTTTATCCAAAGGAAAGGTCAAAAAGCATAGGAAAGACCTTTGAGATGTTTTCTTGGGTTCGGGGGGTAGATCATGAAAAGGGAAGGTGCTAGCACCCTTTTCATCCATGGTTTTCCATGGGCTCTTAGTTACTTGTTTAGATCACTTGCTTTTTCTTTTCAATTGTTTGAAATGGTGATTTTGTATGTGGTTTTGAAAATATTTTGAAAAGAGGCCTTGTCTAGGCAACCTTTGTAATTATTCTTGTTTGAATATATACAAAGGTGTTTGTCTTTTGAAAAGATGTTTCAATGTTTGAAAGTTTGTTTTGGGAAATTTTTTTGAAATGTGTTGAGTTTTGAAATTAGCAAGGATGGTTGCAAGTTTGATCAAGTAACTAGGAGTTGTCTACCCTACTCAAAAGATCTTTCCTACACATTTTTAACCCTTTTACATTGTTGTTTTACCATTGTATTTGGTAAACAACCTTGTATTTAGATGTTAAACGGGACAGGTGTGGGTCATCGTATGACCATGATAGCAATTGCGCCAAGTATCTTAGCAATTTTTTTGAGGGACTAGATCATTTTTTGTATAGGCAACCAAGATAGCGTCATCAAGGGACTATGATCTTTTTGTTTTGTTTTTGTTTTGCCAAGATACTCAACATGCATACCATGGCCATTTTAAAGGCAACAAGTGGATGAAACCCTAGGGGTGCTTGTGTGCATTGTGTTGTCAATTTTCATGAATTTTTGTCTTGTATTAGTCAAGCTATTTGTTTGATTTTGGATATTTGCATACAAACCCTAATCTCTATCATGCATATTTGAAAGCTATAAATGCGTAAAAGTAAATCTACAACTATTACAACATGATTATGGGGAGGGGAATACAAATTTGAATAGGGAGATATTTGAAAGAAATTAAAACCCCAAGTCAACTATTACAACCAAATTGAGTTAATTGCAAATAAATAAATAGATAATATTTAAATGGACAATTAAATAAATATGCAATATATTATAAATATGCAAAAAATGTTTTTTGTATTATTTTTATGTATGTAAAAATAAACTATTTAATGTATTAAAAATAAGAAAATAAAGGATTACTTTTATTAAGGGTGGAAGCCCTAATTTGTTTTAAGAAAATATATATATTATGTATTATTTATTTATGTTCAATAAAATAAGATAAAATATATACAAAATGTTGAAAAATAAAAATATGTATGACAAAATATTATTTAAGTGTGTAGATAATAAAAATAAAAATATATAATATTTTTATAATATTTACAAGTTTTTATTTTAAGAAAATAAAAGTATATTATTTAAGAAAACTATTTTTATGCTAGAAAAAATAATAAAAATAATGAAATAAAATATGAAAATTTATGAAAATATTTTTAGTAATTTTTAATATTTAGGAAAATAAATAAAAGTCAGAAACTAAAAAAGAAATAAAAAAAATATGAAAATATAAAACAATGGGCCAAAGGGGTGTAAACAACAATATGGGTGTGTCAATAGCATGGAACAACCAGGCCCGACCCATATGGCCTTCATCTTCAACCTTGTGACAAAAACGCGCGCCTGGTATTCAAAACTGGAAATCCTACATTTGTGCTTAAAAATGAAAACTTGCAACATGAAAGTTATAGAGCATGATCAAACGATTCTAACCATATAAAAAACTTAATCTAACTCTCAAAGACCGGAGAGAATTTCTCTGGCCCTAATTTCTAACCTAACTTTTTCAGAAAGTTCATCATTCAAATTCTCCCAACACAGTTAACTTAAATGAAATTTATGCATATGTACAGCTTAAGGGCAATGAGTACTACATTTTTTATTCACAAACCTAAGCCTAATGATTCCTAAATAGAGAGATAGAAGTTTGAACTTTACCTGTTTCAATTGAACTCGAGTATGGCAATGTAGGGGTTTTCAATGAGGCCTGAGATGTTTGTGAGCTTGCTTGAAGTTCCTTTGACCTTCCCCAATGCTTAGTTTGCTTGGAACTTGCTTGAATAAGCTTGTAGAAGTCAACCTACACAGTCAGAATTCAAAAATGGTGAAGCTTGAAAACAAGGTTACAATTTCTGGCCAATGGTTGGGATAGCTTAGGTGGGTTATTTAGAATGTGTTTGAAGTGTTTGCAAGCAAACCTCACGAGTGGATTTTGCTTTGGATGTCAAAATGCAGAAGCTTCCCTGTTTTGCAAGTTTTTAGTGTTTTGGTATTCAAGGGTGTTTGAGAACTGGCTAGGTCGTGTTTTTGACCTGAGGAAATATGCAAAAGTAGTTTGAAATGGTTACAACACTTGGTTTTATCAGATACCAAAGTTATGTGATTTTGGCAAGTTGACTTGGTTTTGAAGAAAAGTGTGAAGTGACCAAGGGCAGGCCTGTAAAGGCTAGCTTCAAGCATGCACAAAGTTGGTGTACCTTTGCCTAATTTTATGGAGTTTGTTTGCTGCAAAGAGATGGGTTCAAGGCTAAAGGGAAACAAAAATGCATAAAATGGTGCTTTATGAAAATAGTATTGTTGCCTTTTTGCCAAAAATGGATTAAACCCTTGTGTAATCCTCTAAAGCTCGGTACGATGCCTCTAACCAATGTGTTTGCATTTAATTTTTTAGTGTGGAAGAGTTTAAGGACCTATAAGCAAGTACAAGCATGGCTGGACAGAAATTGCAACTTGTGTCAACATGAAAAATGCCATGGATCAAAGTGACATTTTGCCAAATTCAAACCTTCGATTCTCCCTAACCACAAATGATCTTGGAGAGTTCTTGGACATTTCGGAAAGCTTGTAACATGCTCTACAATCCATATTTGAAATTCATTTTGAAATTCCAATGGGAACTAGGTGAAAAATTTCCATGAATATAGGTCAAAATCCTGCCTAAACTAGGGCAAAATTTCACTAAGTTAGAAAGTTTTTGGACCCTTATTCCAAAAATCATAACTTGAGATCCAAGCATATTTTGGGAAAACTTTGTGAATCAAAGTTGTATATTTTGTGTAGGAATACAACTTTCATGTTGGAAGTTTTGTTTGAATCCAATTACATCATGGTGAAAATGTTGAGAAAAGTTGGAAAAAAATGAGAAAATTTCATAACTTAGAAAATGTCCAAGTTATGAAAATTTTCAATCTTAAACCCTAATTTCCAAAATTAGGTTTCTTGGTCAACAAGTTTCATGTTTTGACACATCTTGATGAAAAATGACCCTTGGCACTTGATTTTGACCAAAAAGTCAAAGTTTGACTTTTCAGTATACAGTTGATTTTTGATCAGTTGACTGGAAAATTCATTTGTCAATCCAATGCATTTGAGATCTTTTGAACCTTGTGATTAGGTCAAGATGATGCCATTGAGTCCTTGAATCTATGCTTGAACCCAATTTGCCATTGGCTAGGTTAAAAATCAGAAATTGCCCTTCTATAGTCAAAACCCTAAAAATGACCATTTTACCCTTTTGAAGATCTGATCAAATTTCTTGAGGAGTTGTGGTCCAAACATGATCAAATGGTCCATATGAGTCTATAATGTTGATGTGGATCAAAAATTATGAGGTTTGACTATAAATTGGCCACAATTGACTTTTTCCCCAATACAGTTGATTTTTAGGTCAATTGTCCAATTGACTGGGCAAAAATTTGATTCAAGGCTTGAAACTTGGTATGAGCAATCTTAGTAGTCCAACATGAAGTATTGAAGTCACATTGAGCATTGGAAGTCCAAAAATCCTTGTGAAAACTCAAACCCTAATTTCAGATCAACAGTGCAAGGAGATGTCTTGAGCTGAGCAAACCCTAGCTTGGTCTTGAGTTCAAAGAGTCTTGGGAGGGGAAATATTGATAAAATGAGAGGGAGAATTTTGGGGTACAACAGCTGCCCCTGTTCAATCTTCTTGAACCTGAAGAGTTAGATTGGCGAGTTTGCCTTTCGTGACTCGAAGGTAATAGAGGATTGGACATTAGAGTGCCCGTAAATTTGCACTCGTCAAAATGTAGTTGAGAGAATGGGCTTAAAAGATGCAATTTGGAAGTGTGAATATTGTTGGAGATGGGCTTAAAGATGCCATCCAAGAATGTTGATCGCATGAGAGATTCCTTTGCGAGAGCCTGTGTACCTGTTGTTGAGGAGAACTACGCAGGGGAATGCTGGTCTCTGTCGTGGAAGAAATAGAATTTTAGGAGCTTTAGTCGTCCGTTATTCTACTAGGGAATCTTCTCTTGGTTGAAGAGGTGAAAATGAACTTCTATCTGGTCGTGCTCCAGGCTTCATAGTGATAAGATTGGCTACTATCTGGTCGTGCTCCATGCTTTACAGTGACTTAACGGGGAGATGAGATTAAACTTGCTATCTGGCCAAAATCCAGGCTTCACAATTTCTCAATTCTTATCTGGTCGTACTCCAGGCTTTAGAAGGAATTAAGTTGTTATCCGGTCCCCTCCGGTCTTCAACTTGAATTTAAGGCATACTAATATCTGGTCGATTCCGGGCTCATTAGTAATTAGCCAAGTAAACTGCTATTTAGTCAAAATCCAAGCTTCACAATGTACCTCACTGTTATATGGTCAAAATCCAGGCTTCACAATCTTGTATTGCTATTTGGTCAAAATCCAAGCTTCACAGTGTACCTCACTGCTATATGGTCAAAATCCAGGCTTCACAATCTTGTATTGCTATTTGGTCAAAATCCAGGCTTCACGATACCTTACTTCCTATCTGGTCAAAATCCAGGCTTCAGAAGAAAATCAAATGGTTATCTGGTCGCCTCCGGGCTTCCCTTTAATTTTGGGGCCTACTAATATCCGGTTGAATTTGGGCTTTAAAGTAATTGGCCGAGTAAACTGTTATTTGCTCAAAATCTAAGCTTCACAGTGTACCTTACTGTTATCTGGTCAAATTCCAGACTTCACAGTCTTGTATTTTCCGGTCGATCTCCGGGCTTCAGTATAATCAAGATATTATCCGGTCAAATCCGGGCTTCATAACTTGAACTGGAACAGGAATTTGAGCATTGATTTGAATAAGCAAATAGAATAGCATCTGTGTCTGGAGTATCTCTAAGCTATTTTCTGAGCTTTGAATGTTTGTTAAAGATAGCTGTTAATTTTATCCTGAAAAGGGTAAAATGTTAGCTGAAACACAAAGTTATGTTGCATGAAATGTATGATGCAATAAATGTGCTTTATCAATGTTTATGATATATGAATGTAAGGTATGCGTATGTAAGCTGATTCGATGTCTTGCTGAGGAAAATAAATCCTTGACTGCTGGAGATAATAAAATCTTTGACTGCTGTCGGGGAAAATAAACCCTTGACCACCGCTGGAGTTCAAAACCTTTAATTACTGAGGAAGAGAAATCCTTGGACCACTGCTGGGGATAGAAAATCCTTGGCAACTTGCGGGGATTATCAAAAACTTTGACAAATTCTATGGGGATGTGAGAATCCTTCACGACTTTCCTAGGGACATGGGGATCCTTCAAGTCTTCGGAGCTGTAGTATTGACAAAAATCCTGCTTGGGGAATCCCGAGAACTTTGATGACCATGGCTGGGGATTACACAAAAAGGGAATCCTTACTTGGCTGGGGAGTAAGGAAAATCTAGTGATCTCTATCGGGGGTCGAATAAAGGAAAACCTTGATGTGTTAGAGAATAAGGAAGACTCTGATGGCTTCTGCGGGGAACCGAGAATGAGAATCTTCAATCTGCTAGGAGAATTTGAATCCTTGGGGACTTCATGCTGAGGAGTCGAGGATGAGAATCTTCGATCTGCAGGGGATTAAAAATTCTGACAAATTCATGTTGGGGAATAGGGAAGACTTCGGCAACTTCACTGGGGAATCAAGAATGAGAATCTTCATTCTGTTGGGGGAGTAAATACTCTGTGGGGAATAACTATACTGCTGGAGAGTAAACTATTTTGCTGGAGGGAAAGTTCAGGACTCTGGGGAAAAGCTTATTCCTGTTTGGAAAAAGTTCAGGGGCTTGGGTTGTATACCAATCTATTGGGGAATCACCCTAGGTTGGGGATAAAAGTTAATTGTTATCTGGTTGATTCTCATACTTTAAGACAACTTGCTGGGGAATCTGGAGAAACTGGATGGTTTCTGCTGTAGATTTATAGTTGGAAATTTGACTCTGTTGGGGAAGAAAGTTTCATCTCCGTTGAGGGTCTGTAATTTAAAGTTTTTCTCCGCTGGGGATTGGGAGTTTGAAAACTTAACTCTGATGGGGATTTTGAAATTTAACTCCGCTGGGGATATGCATTTCAATGTTTTAGCTCCGCTGGGGATCTAGATGATGTACTGCAGGGGATTTCTCTTGGAATAGCCTAAAGACGTCTTCCTATCCTTTCAACCTATCAGTAATTATTCTTTCCATTTCGTTTATTTGTAAACATATGATTATATTCAAATGCATATGCTCATTAAATAAATCATTGGATGTTTTCAAATAAAACACAAGTGTAAAAAAGAAAGAAAAGGCAAATAGTTTTCTGCACTTTGAAATATCTTTGTATTAACTTTGTGTAAGTATTTTATACAAAGGAGACAGACATCCTAGTAAGATAATGTTGTCATAAAAATGAGAAAGATTTATACAAAGAAAGATGGCTATGTGTAAAAATTCCAGGGGGTTCCCATTCTATTATAGCCTTCGTAACTCTGAATATCTTGTCCATTCGTTGCTTCGTCCGAAGATGATTGAGTTGATCAGAAGCATGGAGCTTCTCTATGATTATCCTTAAAGTGATCCGACGAGACATAGTCATACGCTTTAATTCCCTAACTTTTGCCTGGACCGCCCTTTCGGGTTTTCGATCCACCGGGAAACCCTTTTTTTCCCAAGTCGCCCTTTCGGGTTTTCAACTAGCCAGGTGTACAGATTTTTTTTATTTATCCCTAATTTTTGCCTGAACCTCCCTTTCGGGTTTTTGATTCAACGGAATGCCCTTTTTTGCCCAAGTTGCCCTTTCGGGTTTTCAACTTGCCGGGTCGTTTATGCATAGTATCTTTTGACTATTTCTGCGTTCGTAGGGTGCGGCAGGTCATCGTCGTCCATGGTGGTTAAGATCATAGCCCCACCAGAAAAGATGTTTTTGATCACAAATGGTCCTTCGTAGGTAGGAGTCCATTTGCCCCTGGGATCACTTTGCGGCAAGATGATCCGCTTGATTACAAGATCTCCGACTTGATATACCTGGCGTCTGACTTTCTTGTTGAAAGCCTTGATCATCCGTTTTTGATACGTCTGACCATGGAAAACAGCAGTAAGTCGCTTTTCATCAATCAAGTTAAGTTGATCAAGTCAGGTCTGTATCCAATTGTCTTCACTCAAACCAACATCTTTCATGATTCTCAAGGAGGTAATCTGAACCTCGATAGGTAAAACAGCTTCCATGCCGTATACCAAAGAATAGGGTGTTGCCCCAGTTGATGTACGTGTCGTGGTATGGTACCCGTGTAATGCAAACGGTAACATCTCATGCCAGTCCTTGTAGGTGACTGTCATTTTTTGAATGATCTTCTTGATATTTTTGTTCGCAGCTTCGACAACACCGTTCATCTTTGGCCGATAGGGAGATGAATTGTGATGTTGAATATGGAACTGCTCGCACAAGGCAATGATCATAGTGTTATTCAGGTTTGTACCGTTGTCCGTGATGATCCTGTCGGGGATACCATATCGACAAATGATATTCTTCTTGATGAAGCGGGAAACCACATTCTTTGTAACGGAGGCGAAGGAAGCTGCTTCGACCCACTTGGTAAAGTAATCAATGGCCACCAGGATGAAGCGGTGTCCATTGGATGTTGTAGGCTTAATCTCTCCAATCATGTCGATTCCCCATATTGCGAATGGCCAAGGAGCTGTTAGGACATTGAGAGGAACTGGAGGATTATGTATCTTGTCAGCATAGATTTGGCATTTGTGACAAGTACGGGAATGTTGATGACAATCAGCTTCCATGGTAGACCAGTAGTAGCCTGCCCGTAGGATCTTCTTAGCCATCGTATGCCCGCTAGAGTGAGTTCCAAAGGTACCATTGTGCAGTTCAGCCATGAACTGTTCAGCTTCAACCTTGTCCACACAACAAAGCAGGATGAAATCATGATTGTGCTTGTATAGGATACCATTACTCAGGAAGAACTTGGCAGAGAATCTCCTTAAGAACTTTTTGTCGTTGACCGAAGCTCCTTCAGGGTATTCTTGCGCCTCGAGATACCTTTTGAATTCGTGAAACCAAGGTCGGTCCACTACTTCTTCGGTATTAATCTCGTGACAATGTGCAGGTTCGTCCATCCGTTCAATGGTTATTTGGGGAGCCTCATTATCCCAGTTAAGTTTAAACATGGAAGACATTGTAGCTAGAGCATCTGCTAGCTGATTCTCTTCTCGCAGGAAGTGCTCGAAGGTAATCTGCTCGAAATAAGGTAACAATGTCAGGACATGTTCTTTGTAAGGGATGAAGTTAGGATGTTTAGTATCCCACTCTCCTTTGATTTGACTTATAACCAAAGCTGAGTCCCAAAACACAATCAGAGATTTGATTCCCAAGTCAATTGCGGCCTTGAGACCAAAGATACAAGCTTCATACTCGGCCATGTTGTTGGTGCAGCTGAAGCAGAGTCTGGCAGTGAAAGGTGTATGGCAACCTTCTGGAGAGATAAGTAACGCGCTGATACCGTTGCCAAGTGAATTAGAAGCACCATCAAAGTACAGGGTCCATCGGGATCCTTGTTCAGGTCCATCATACGGTCTGTTACCTTCAATGTTGTCCAATGTCATAATGTCTTCGTCGCGGAAGTCGAACTTTATGGATTGGTAATCTTCGATAGCTTGATGAGCTAGATGGTCAGCTAGTAAACTTCCCTTTATGGCTTTTTGGGTCGTGTACTGTATATCATATTCGGTGAGGATCATCTGCCATCTAGCGATTCTTCCGGATAGAGCAGGCTTCTCGAAGATGTACTAGATCGATCCATCTTAGAGATCAACAAAGTGGTATGTGTCAACATATACTGCCTTAGCCGGCGAGCAGCCCATACCAAAGCGCAGCAAGTTTTCTCGAGCAGTGAGTAGCGAGTCTCACAGTCGGTAAACTTTTTGCTAAGGTAATAAATGGCAGGCTCTTTTTGGCCAGACTCGTCATGTTGGCCTAGTACGCACCCCATTGAATTCTCTAGGACAGTCAGATACATGATTAGCGGCCTTCCTTCGACGGGTGGCATCAAGATAGGAGGTTCTAGCAAATACTCCTTGATTTTATCGAAAGCAACTTGGCAGTCATCATTCCATTTAACCACCTGATCTTTCTTCAACAACTTGAAGATTGGTTCATAGGTAGATGTTAGGTGAGAGATGAACCTTGCGATGTAGTTTAGGCATCCGAAGAAACCTATGACCCCCTTCTCAGTGCGAGGGGCAGGCATTTCTTGTATAGCTTTGACTTTGGCAGGATCAACCTCGATGCCTTTGTTGCTGACAATGAAACCCAAAATTTTACCAGACCTGACTCCGAAAGTGAACTTGTTAGGGTTCAGTCTGAGCTTGTACTCTTTCAACCTGACAAACAACTTTTGCAGATGGTCGAGGTGTTCTTCTTTTGTCTGTAAACGGGCTATCATGTCATCTACATAGACTTCAATCTCATGATGTATCATGTCATGAAACAAAGCTACCATGGCGCGTTGATAGGTTGCCCCGACATTCTTCAGTCCGAATGGCATCACTTTATAGTAGAAGGTACCCCACTGTGTAACAAAAGTAGTTTTCTCCATGTCTTCAGGGGCCATTTTGATCTGGTTGTACCCTGAAAATCCATCCATGAAAGAAAATACCTTGTGCTGAGCTGTATTGTCAACCAAGATATCGATGTGCGGAAGTGGAAAGTCATCTTTAGGGCTGGCCCTGTTTAAGTCTCTGTAATCCACGCACATTCTGACTTTGCCGTCCTTCTTGGGCACGGGCATAATGTTAGCAACCCATTGTGGATAGGAAGTAACAGCAAGAAACCCAGCATTGAACTGCTTCATCACTCCAGCTTTGATCTTTTCAGACATATCGGGCCTCATTCGGCGGACTTTCTGTTTAATTGGTGGACAGTCTTCTCTTGTAGGTAGACGGTGTACCACAATATCTGTATCGAGTCACGGCATGTCTTCATAAGACCAAGCGAAGATCTCAACATATTCATTCAATAGCTGAACTAAGCGCTCTTTGACACTTGACTCAAGGTTGGCACCCACTCTGACTTCTTTTCTGTCTTCAGCAGTACCCAAGTTGATTGTCTCTAACAATTCCTCGTGAGGTAGAATAACCCTTTCTTCCTATTGTAGCAGTCTAGCCAACTCTCCCGGTACTTCACAGTCTTCATCACCTTCGTATTCGGCATGATTGACCTGATATTCAGAGTCACTGAAGACCATAGCAGAATTGTTACCCATGGAATCTGGAATGGAAGGGTACCTGCATTTTGTGAGTGTGGGTGTGTGTAAGGGATAGCCACCTTTAAACAAATGAAATGTAAAAAGAAAGAAAATGAACACAAAAGTTTATATGTGAAAACGTCCATGATTCATTAAAAATGGCATATGAAGATGAAAAATCAAACCCTTACAAATGGACCTATGTACCTCAGGTAAGGCACAAGGTAAAAAGTGTACGAATTGTTTAAGAATTACTACATACCAACAGAAATGTTTGAAAGATACATTACTGGTTGATGAAAGTAATGTGAATAAAGTCCTTCTCCTCCCAGTTGTTTAGTCCTCCTTCAACCGTTGGAAAGATCCAGTCTTCAAAGTTGCTCTCCTCTTCACCGTCCTCCAAAGCATGAACTCCATGATGGGTGATCTTCAACCGCGGCCCTCCAGCCCGGGAGTAGCGTACAACCTTTTGAGCAGAAACAGTGAAATCCAAGCTGAATTTATCTATCTTGTAAGGAAAATCTGGTAGCTGACCCCACATTGTGCTTCCTCCTTCTTCAATCACAGCCTTCGCATCTTTAAGGGATGACATCCGGGACACAGGTTTGGTAATGACGGGTACAGAAGACACCGTCTTAGTTGCCGCAACTTCAGGATAAACCTATTCAAAGTGTAGGAAAGGGGTTTATATGAATTCGCCATCTAACTCCACATAGCGGAAAGAATTAAGATGGCTTATCATATATTCCTCTTCACCGTGAACTGTTATAATTTTCCCCTGGACTGGGTACTTGAGCATTTGGTGCAAAGAAGAAGTGACTTCCCCAACGTTGTGGATCCAGGGTCTTCCCAACAAGCAAGAATAGGAGGGACGGATGTCCATCACATAAAACGTGGAGTTGAAGGTTTCCATTCCCACTTTAATCGGGATGTCCACCTCCCCGTGGACCATCCGTTTAGAACCATCAAAGGCTCTGACAATGATGTTGCTGGGATTCAAAGTTAAACCTTCACAATCTAATTTGTCCAATGCTTTCTTTGGTAAGACGTTCAGCGATGAACCAGTGTCTACCAGAACGTGAGCAAGAGTAGTCCCTCTGCATTCCACCGAGACGTGCAGTGCGTCATTATGCTTTCTCCCCTTAGATGTTAAATCGGCATCGGAGAATACTAAACCATTGTTTACTGTTAGGCTAGCTACACACTCCTGGAACTGATCCGTGGAGGTTTCCTGAGGCACGTGGGCTGTCTTCAAGAATCTGATCAAGGCTTTGGCATGAGCTTCGGAACAGAGCAACAGGGCCAGCATAGAGATTTTTGAGGGGGTTTGCCCCAGTTTCTCCACAACATTATAATCGCTTTTCTTAATTATTTTCAAAATCTCTTCCATTTCCTTTTGAGTGGTCTCAGGGATGACCAAAGGCTGAGCCCTCGTCCTAACGGGCTCTTCTTGGATCCCCTTCCCTCTATCATTAACAACAGCAGAGGGTACAACCACAGGAGTCACAATTTCTTCAATAACTGGAGTTCTCGCAGATATGTTAACCGGCACAGGAGTAACCTTAGTAGCAATTGAGGGTCCGAAGATTTCCCTTGGAGGAGAAATCTGCGGAGAAAAAATTCTTCCACTGCGGGTGATTTTACTCGGTCCAGCAATATTTCCAATGTCAGAAGTCTCTTCATCAGAACTTTTTTCATTTGATTCAATCTGCTTAATACCGTGGTAGAAGATCTCTCCTCCATAGTTCCACCGTATTGATTTGTTGGACTTGTATGGGATAGGCCCCGGCATAGTTATCTTCAGAGGTACAATCTTTGGATCAGATGTAATCTTAACAGGTCTTTTGGAGACCTTGGAAAGATTGGTGGAAATGGTAATTATAGCAACATCATTGACAGGAGTCAGTGTAACAGGAGTCTTTTCAAAAAGGATTTCTTGATTATCCATTAGGCGTTAGATGCCTAATTTTAACAACAGAAAGTCAGAAGGTAAGGATGAACAAAGGCAGCAATCTTTTTCACAACCTGGGAAAATCCTAGCCTTCAACAAATTCAGTTTGATTATCGGTAACGGAGTCATCAAATCATCAACAGTAGCAACATACAGATCCTCTTCAATAGCATGAGCATTGTGGCCATGCTTTGGCATTGGAGCAGATATCACATTCGGCTTTTTGGGGGCGTCAAATTCCACTTCCTTAGCGTCTATTAAATCCTGGATCTTATTCTTGAGGGCCCAACAATTGTTGGTATCGTGCCCCAGGCTATCTGAATGATAAGAACACTTAGCGTTGGCATGGTAAAAAGGAGAAGTTGTATTCAGATTTTACGGTGCCTCTCTCAAGGTTGTAAGGTTTAACTTCAAGAGATGAGGGAGAACCTGAGCAGGCGTCATGTTTATTTTGGTGAATTGCCTAGCAGGCCTTTCTGCTCTTTGTTGGTTGGTTCTGGGTTGATTGTTTTTGGGCTGATCAGCCGCAGACTTCTGAATCATTACGGTCCCCACCGCTGGCCGGCACTCAACTCTTCCTCGACCTCTTTGAGAGTAGACAACTGATACTTATTTCTTTGCTGGAAAAGGCTTCTTGATGGCAGCGGAAGCAGATGCATCTTTTTGAATTTTTCCGCTTTTGATTTCGGCTTCAACTCTTTCACCAGTTAGAATCAACTCGGTGAACACCGCAGACGAACTTCCGATCAAGTGATTAAAGAATGGACCTGACAGGGTCCCCAAAAACATATCCACAAGCTCCCTCTCAGATATAGGTGTTTGTACTCGTCCCGCCAAATATCTCCATTTCTGGGCATACTCCTTAAAGCCTTCATTAGAGATCATGCCCATACTCTGTAATTGAGTACGGGTTGGTGCTAAGTTCGTATTATATTGATATTGTCTGTAGAAGGCAATAGCCAAATCCTCCAAATTGTGCACATCAGATCTCTCTAGCTGGTAGAACCAATCTAATTGCGTCCCCAAAAGGCTATCCTGGAAGAAATGAACCCACAGGTCCTTATCAGAAGAATGTGGTTGGATCTTTCTGACGTAAGACCGCAGGTGCATCTTTGGACAAGACAAACCGTCGTATTTAGCAAAAAGAGGCACCTTGAACTTAGGGGGAATGACAATCCTAGCAACCAACCCTAACTCTTCGAAATCCAGCCCAGGCACCCTCTGCACCTCCATGGCAGCCATACGCTCTTCCAGATTCTTGTACTTGTAATCTGCAGGAGGGTACTACTGTTCAGAGTAGTCTTCATCCTCCTCCTCTTCTTCTTCAGCCTCAGACTCGGATGGTACTGCATCTCCCTTTCCTTTTCCTACCCCTTCATCAGATGTTGAGGGGAAGTCCAGGACCCTTCTAGTTTGACCTTCAAATCTTCTACCCAAAGTAGCCACACCAACTCTTTTCTTTTTCTTTTTCTCCTTTTCCTTCTCTAATAGTGCTTTAAGATCCTCCTGACCCTTTGCCAAGGTCATGATTAGTTGTTGGAACTATGAATTATGCGCTTGCAAATCTTTGACCGTCTGCTCTATATCAATCTTGCTGAAATAAACAACAGAGAGATAAGGAAACCTGGTGTGAAGACCTGTTTATGCATATGATGAATGATATGTATTCATGTAATGCATTCAAGGATTCAGAAATTCAAATTTGTTGTAAACAAAAAGGAACACACGTCATATTAATAAGATAGAATTTGTTAGTACATAAATGCCCCATGGGCCAAATAATACAAAATTCTAATGTAAAAAGACGTTGCGCATCCTCTTTGGTGCGATGTAGGTGTTGAGAGTCTGCTCTTCGTGAAGTTGACGAGTAAGTTCCAAAACCTTCTTCTCACTGGCGTAGAATTGGGCTTCAAAAGTATCGCGTTCTCCCTTGAGATGTATCCAACTCCTTTGCAAATCTTCGAGTGATGTTGGGATGTCAGGATGTAGGAGGGTGTATAGAACCTCTCCTTCCATAACAAGCTCTTTGATCACCAGGAGAATGTAGGGGTAAGGCATCATAAGACTCTGGGCGCGGGTTTGTACCCACTTGAGGTAAGGCTCAAGTGGTATGGAATTCTTGTGTCCCAAAGTTTTACTGTCTACCATGTTGGGCATCCTCCAGGCTCGGATAAACCTTTGTCGAAGTCCTTGAGCATCGTTGTCGAAGTCAAAAACCAAGTCTGGAATCAGCATGTCATGCGGGCCATCCCTTCGGGCATACCCAAATTGTCTCAGAGCCAAGCAGGGGTTGTAGGTAATGCCTCCCCTAATGCCAAGTAGCGGGACATTAGGGAATTCCCCATAACGATCAATGATGATGACATTTTCTCTGGACCAAGAACACCAATGAACATCTGAATGTGTAAGGGTCATCAACTGTTGTGACCACCTTAAACCCTGCTCATTCTTCAAAACTGATTGGGGAAGGTGAGAAATAAACCACCTTGCTAGAAGAGGAGTACAACACATGAGAACACCTCTTTTCCTCATTGTTTGTGTGTGAAATGAGTGTAGAATATCCCCAAGCAATGTAGGCATAGGATTTCGAGATATGAAAATCTTGACAGCATTCACATCTATAAGTTGATCAGGGTTTGGGAACAAGACCAACCCATAGATGAGAAGAGCCACGATCTCCTCAAAATCTTGCAGGCCTAGAGAATTCCAGCAGTCTTGTGCCTTCTCAAACAGAAACTTTGCCAAGAAACCCTTGACTCCACTTGTGGTTTCCCAATGACCTTTGACATCAGATGGTTGCAATTGTAGAGCTTGAGTAACATCTTCAGGCTTTGGATATCTTTCTGTACCGTTGTAGGGTAGTTGATGGAGAATAGGAATCCTCAGAAGTTGAGAAAATTCCTCCAAAGTAGGAACCAACTGGTAATCAGGAAATGTGAAGCACTGGTGTAGGGGGTCAAAGAACTGGAAGAGAACTTTCACCATGTATTCCTCTATGTTGGAGTTGACCAAGTTGAGAAGTCTACCATGTCTTTCAGTGAAGGGAGAATTCTCTGGAATCTTGGAAGCAAGCTCCTTGAGTTGAGGAGGGATTCTCACAAGGTTGACCTGAATAGTTTTTTTGCGGAGTGATTCCATAACCTATAAAACAGGAACAAAGATGAAGATCCAAACCCTTGAAATAGTTAGTGGATGTAAATGATGCTACATGATGTTTATGATGTATGCACAAGTATATGTACAAACAAATCACACAAGATCCTAGTTTCAGGCTTGCATGGGGTTTCATAGGTAAGTACCCTCTTGAAGTTTAGTTGGCTCAACCTGTCCTATAAATAGTAACCGGGTTCTAAGGAGCTCAATATCACTGGATTATTTTCTGTGTTCATTGTTTCAGTTTAGCCACTTTACTGGAGACCGAAATATTCCAAGAAAATAACCCTCAATGAGTGTAGTATCGAGTATCTACCAACTTCGGACTGCACCAAAGCCAGTCATCTCACTACCCCTAAAAAGGCCAAGATGGTCAAGTAAAGGTTCTAAAAGTCCATTAGTGCTTCATGACATCACTCAGCGGCCCCGTATTCTCTTTGATTGACTCAAAGGCTACCGGTACCCACAAATATGTCGCACTAATATAGCTATTGCTTCAACCATGTCGGTATACCCCGCACAGTTTCCACAATGTATTGCTATTTACCTATGAATGTTTCCCAAATCTGGGTAGAGGATTTCAAACCCAAACAATAGAACCAAATGTAAAGCAATCAAAGCAAACTAAGTAAGCATGTAAAGGTGATCTAAACCCTAAGGTAACCCCACTTTTAGATCTCTCCCCAGCAGAGTCGCAAGTTCTGTGATACGGTGGGAGAACTGACTTGAGGTTTTGCGTTTGTGTTCGCAAATGTTTCGGTTTAGCAAGAGTCGCCACCGACTTTTTATTTTATCCAAAGGAAAGGTCAAAAAGCATAGGAAAGACCTTTGAGATGTTTTCTTGGGTTTGGGGGGTAGATTATGAAAAGGGAAGGTGCTAGCACCCTTTTCATCCATGGTTTTCCATGGGCTCTTAGTTACTTGTTTAGATCACTTGCTTTTTCTTTTCAATTGTTTGAAATGGTGCTTTTGTGTGTGGTTTTGAAAGTATTTTGAAAAGAGGCCTTGTCTAGGCAACCTTTGTAATGATTCTTGTTTGAATATATACAAAGTTTTTTGTCTTTTGAAAAGATGTTTCAATGTTTGAAAGTTTGTTTTGGGAAAATGTTTTGAAATGTGTTGAGTTTTAAAATTAGCAAGGATGGTTGCAAGTTTGATCAAGTAACTAGGAGTTGTCTACCCTACTCAAAATATATTTCCTACACAGTTTAAACCCTTTTACATTGTTGTTTTACCATTGTATTTGGTAAACAACCTTGTATTTGGATGTTAAACGGGACAGACGTGGGTCATCGTATGACCATGGTAGCAATTGTACCAAGTATCTTAGCAAGTTTTTTGAGGGACTAAATCATTTTTTGTATAGGCAACCAAGATAGTGTCATCGAGGGACTATGATCTTTTTGTTTTGTTTTTATTTTTCCAAGATACTCAACATGCATACCATGGCCTTTTTAAAGGCAACAAGTGGATGAAACCCTAGGTGTGCTTGTGTGCATTGTGTTGTCAATTTTCATGCATTTTTGTCTTGTATTAGTCAAGTTATTTGTTTGATTTTGGATATTTGCATACAAACCCTAATCTCTATCATGCATATTTGAAAGCTATAAATGCGTAAAAGTAAATCTACAACTATTACAACATGATTATGGGGAGGGGAATACAAATTTGAATAGGGAGATATTTGCAAGAAATTAAAACCCTAAGTCAACTATTACAACCAAATTTAATTAATTGCAAATAAATAAATAGACAATATTTAAATGGACAATTAAATAAATATGCAAAAAAAAATTTGTATTATTTTTATGTATGTAAAAATAAACTATTTAATGTATTAAAAATAAGAAAATAAAGGATTATTTTTATTAAGGGTGGAAACCCTAATTTGTTTTAAGAAAATATATATATTATGTATTATTTATTTATGTTCAATAAAATAAGATAAAATATATACAAAATGTTGAAAAATAAAAATATGTATGAAAAAATATTATTTAAGTGTGTAGATAATAAAAATAAAAATATATAATATTTTTATAATATTTACAAGTTTTTATTTTAAGAAAATAAAATTATATTATTTAAGAAAACTATTTTTATGCTAGAAAAAATAATAAAAATAATGAAATAAAATATGAAAATTTATGAAAATATTTTTAGTAATTTTTAATATTTAGGAAAATAAATAAAAGTCAGAAACTAACAAAGAAATGAAAAAAATATTAAAATATAAAACAATGGGCCAAAGGGGTGTAAACAACAATAGTGGCATGGAACAACCAGGCCCGGCCCAGATGGCCTTCATCTTCAACCTTGTGACAAAAATGTGCGCCTGGTATTCAAAACTGGAAATCCTGCATTTGTGCTTAAAAACGAAAACTTGCAACATGAAAGTTATAGAGCATGATCAAACAATTCTAACCATATAAAAAACTTAATCTAACTCTCAAAGACCAGAGAGAATTTCTCTGGCCCTAATTTCTAACCTAACTTTTTGAGAAAGTTCATCATTCAAATTCTCCCAACACAGTTAACTTAAATGAAATTTATGCATATGTACAACTTAAGGGCAATGAGTACTACATTTTTTATTCACAAACCTAAGTCTAATGATTCCTAAATAGAGAGATAGAAGTTTGAACTTTACATGTTTCAGTTGAACTCGAGTATGGCAATGTAGGGATTTTCAGTGAGGCCTGAGATGTTTGTGAGCTTGCTTGAAGTTCCTTTGACCTTCCCCAATGCTTAGTTTGCTTGGAACTTGCTTGAATAAGCTTGTAGAAGTTAACCTGCACAGTCAAAATTCAAAATTGGTGAAGCTTGAAAACAAGGTTACAGTTGCTGGCCAATGGTTGGGATAGCTTAGGTGGGTTGTTTAGAAGGTGTTTGAAGTGTTTGCAAGCAAAACGCACGAGTGGATTTTGCTTTAGATGTCAAAATGCAGAAGCTGCCCTATTTTGCAAGTTTTTGGTGTTTTGGTGTTCAAGGGTGTTTGAGGAATGGATAGCTCGTGTTTTTGACCTTAGGCAATATGTGAAAGTTGTTTGAAATGGTTACAACACTTGGTTTTATCAGATACCAAAGTTATGTGATTTTGGCAAGTTGACTTGGTTTTGAAGAAAAGTGTGAAGTGACCAAGGGAAAGCCTGTACAGGCTAGCTTCAAGCATGCACAAAGTTTGTGTACCTTTGCCTAAGTTTATGGAGTTTGGTTGCTGAAAAGAGATGGGTCCAAGGCTCAAGGGAAACAAAAATGCATAAAGTTGTGCTTTATGAAAATAGCATTGTTGCCTTTTTACCAAAAATGGATTAAACCCTTGTGTAATCCTCTAAAGCTCAGTATAATGCCTCTAACCAATGTGTTTATATTCAATTTTTGAGTGTGGAAGGGTTTAAGGACCTGTAAGCAAGTACAAGCACGGCTGGACAGAAATTGCAACTTGTGTCAACATGAAAAATGCCATGGATCAAAGTGACATTTTGCCAAATTCAAACGTTCGATTCTCCCTAACCACAAATGATCTTGGAGAGTTCTTGGACATTTTGGAAACCTTGTAACATGCTCTACAATCCATATTTGAAATGAATTATGAAATTCCAATGGGAACTAGGTGAAAATTTGCAATGAAGATAGGTCAAAATCCTGCCTAAACTAGGGCAAAATTTCACTAAGTTAGAAAGTTTTTGGACCCTTATTCCAAAAATCATAACTTGATATCCAAGCATATTTTGGGAAAACTTTGTGAATCAAAGTTGTAGATTTTGTGGAGGACTACAACTTTCATGTTGGAAGTTTTGTTTGAACCCAATTACATCATGGTGAAAATGTTGGGCAAAGTTGGGAAGAAATGAGAAAATTTCCAAGTTATGAAAATTTTCAATCTTAAACCCTAATTTCCAAAATTAGGTTGCTTGGTCAACAAGTTTCATGTTTTGACACATCTTGATGAAAAATGACCCTTGGCACTTGATTTTGACCAAAAAGTCAAAGTTTGACTTTTCAGTATACAGTTGATTTTTGATCAGTTGACTGGAAAATTCATCTGTCAATCCAATGCATTTGAGATCTTTTGAACCTTGTGATTAGGTAAAGATGATGCCATTGAGTCCTTGAATCCATTCTTGAACCCAATTTGCCATTGGCTAGGTTAAAAATCAGAAATTGCCCTTCTGCAGTCAAAATGCTAAAAATGATCATTTTACCCTTTTGAAGATCTGATCAAATTTCTTAAGGAGTTGTGGTACAAACTTGATCAAATGGTACATATGAGTCTATAATGTTGATGTGGATAAAAAATTATGAGATTTGACTGTAAATTGGCCACAATTGACTTTTTCCCCAATACAATTGATTTCTAGGTCAACTGTCCAATTGACTGGGCATAAATTTGATTCAAGGCTTGAAACTTGGTATGAGCAATCTTAATAGTCCAACATGAAGTGTGGAAGTCACATTGAGCATTGGAAGTCCAAAAATCCTTGTGCAAACTCAAACCCTAATTTCAGATCAACAGTGCAAGGAGATGTCTTGAGCTGAGCAAACCCTAGCTTGGTCTTGAGTTCAAAGAGTCTTGTGAGGGGAAATATTGATAAAATGAGAGGGAAAATTTTGGGGTACAACACTATTCATTATCACCCAAATAGAGTCATTTCCTTTTGGAGTCTTCGGTAAACCTGACACAAAATCCATAGAGATGATATCCCATTTTCATTCTAGAATATTCAGTGGTTGCATCAAAATCGAAGGCTTCTGATATTCAATCTTCGACTTCTGAAAAGTCAAACAAGCATAAACAAATTCAACAATTTCCTTATTCGTACCAGACCACCAGAACAATTTCTTCAAGTCCTGATACATTTTTGTAGCACCTGGATGAATACTTAAGCCACTCTGATGTCATTCCTCAAGAATACTCTTCTTAAGTTCTGGCACATCTGAACACACACTCTATTTCCAAGCCTCATTACACCATTCTCATCAATTTGGAAATCACCTCTGTTACCTTGGTTTATTAGTAGCATCCGGTCAACCAAGCTCGGATCAGATTTCTGACCAACTCTGATTTCGTCAAGAATACCAGTAGTCAGCTTCAACATTCCTAACTTCACAGTATCATGAGTTTCCTCACACACCAAGCTCATATCTCTAAATTGTTTAATCAATTCTAACTCACATACCATAAGCATCGACATGTGAAAAGACTTCTTACTCAAAGCATCAACCACAACATTTGCTTTACCAGGATGGTAACTCAAATCAAAATCATAATCCTTCAATAACTCAAGCCATCTTCTCTGCCTCATATTCAATTCCTTCTGATCAAACAAGTACTCCAAACTCTTGTGATCACTGCACACCTCAAATTTGGAACCAAATAGATAATGCCTCCAAATCGTTAACACAGACTACAGCTGGAAATCTAAGTCATTCATAGGGTAATTCCTTTCATGAACTTTCAGTTGTCTAGAAGCATAAGCAATAACTTGCCCATTCTGCATCAGCACACCATAAAGACCCATCTTAGACGCATCATAATATACTACAAAAGATTCACTTGGATTAGGAAAAATCAACACTGGAGCATTCACCAACTTCTTCTTTAGTTCCACAAAAATTTCTTCACACGCAATATCCCACACGTATGCTTGACCCTTTCGAGTCAACTGTGTCAAAGGTAAGGCCAACTTAGAAAAACCTTCAACAAACTTACAATAATAACCAACCAACCCAAGGAAACTTTTTATCTCCGTAGCAAACATCAGAGACTCCCACTGTAACACATCATAAATTTTTGAAGGATCTACAACAATCCCATCACCTAAAGTCACATGGCCTAGGAAACTCACCTCCTTCAACTAGAACTCACACTTTGACAATTTTTTATACAACTTCTTATCTATTAACACTTGCAATACAATTCGTAAATGCTCATCATGTTCTTCTTCCAATTTAGAATAGATCAAGATATAATCGATGAAGACCACTACAAATTTATCTAGATACGAATGGAAATTTTGATTCATATACTTCATGAAAATACCTGGAACATTAGATATGCCAAACGAAATCACCGTATACTCATAACGACCATACCTTATTGTGAAAGGTGTCTTCGGAATATCATCTAGTTTAACATGAATCTGATGATCACCCGACCTCAAATCAATCTTTCTAAGCACACGAGCTCCTACCAATTGATCCATCAAATCATTGATTCTCAAAAGTGAGTATTTATTCTTGATAGACACCTTATTCAACTGTTTGTAATCCACATATAACCTCATACTACCATCTTTCTTCTTAACCAATAACACAGGAGTACCCCGCAGAGAAAACACTCGGTTGAACAAACCTCTTCTCAAGCAACTCTTCCGATTGTTTATTCAATTCACCCAACTCTGAAGCTGACATCATATAAGGAGTCATTTACACTATACTTTTACCTGGTACTAGGTCGATGGTAAACTCTACTTCACGCTCTAGAGGTACATCACTGATGTCGTCTGGAAACACATCTGGGAAGCCACACACAACTGGTAACTCAACACTGATAGCTTCATGCTCAACATGTGGTGCTGCAAACAATGAAAACATATGAGCTTCATCTCCAAAAAGTTCTCTAACTTTCTTAGCAGATAAAAACACCAGTTCTCCACTTTCACCAAACTCTGGGAAGCTCACAGTCTTGTTGTAATAATTGATATGAACATAGTTGAACTCCAACCAGTTCATTCCAAGAATAACATTGATTTGGTGCAACCGTAAGCACACCAAATCCATCACGAAACTCTTACCATAAATGGTCAAAGGACAACTCAAACAGACAAAAGTAGTAGTAACAGAACCATTAGCAGGAGTATTTATCACCATAGTACCATTCATAGAAGACAATTTCAATCCCAACATAGTAGTACATTTAAGTTAAATAAACAAATGAGTAGTATCAGTATCAATAATAGCAACAAACTTAACATCATTAATAAAACAAGTACCTCGAATCAAGTTGTCCTTCTTGAAGTCTTCTGAAACACTCAAAGCAAACACTATACCATAGTTTGGTCAGCATTAATAGCATTCTTCTTTGGCTTCTGACACTAGGTAGTGATATGACCCTATTCACCAAAATTGAAACAAGTTGGACCATTGTTCTTGCACTCAGGAGCACGATGACCCATCTTACCACATTTGTAACATATCATGACCTTATTTTTACAATCATTAAAATGGTGACCTGGTTCACCATACCTAAAATATTTACCAGAAGCGAGATCTCCTCCCTCACTTGTCTTCTTCCCATCAAAAACCTTATGCTTCCCTTTATCATCTGGGACAACATAAGGTTTTCCCTGATCCTGATTCTTTCCTTTCTTATCATTAAGACTCTTATAATAAGAAGGTTTGTCTCTACCATCTTAATTAAAGATCCTGCATTTGTTCACTAGCATAGGAAACTGGTGAATCTCAAGATACCCAATACCATGCTTGATCTTTGGGCGCAGTCCATTCTCAAACTTGATGTACTTAGACACCTCAGCTGATGGGTTGTTGTAATATGGACAAAACTTCACTAGTTCCTAAAATCTAGTAGCATACTCAGCAACCGTCAAACTTCCTTGCTTTAGCTCAAGGAGTTCGATCTCCTTCTTACCATGCACATCTTCAGGAAAATACTTATTCATAGACGTAGTTCTAAATACAGACCAAGTAATCTTGGTACCCAGAATCTCCATCCTCTAGCATGCATTATTCCACCAGTCCTCAGCTTCTCCTTCCACCGTGTGAGTACTAAATTGTACCTTCTGATCCCCCATGCAGACCACTACTCAAAATATTTTCAATCCCCTTAAGCTATAATTTGCACCATATGCATCATTCTCGTCCTTGTGTATCATCAGATTGTTTCACTGAAACATTCCCCATGCACGAGCCTCATCATTATTCCCACCAGCATTAGGCTGATTCTGCACAGCCTGAGCAACAGTCTACAAAGAAGCATCAATCACAACATCGTTCCTTCCAGACATTTGTCTAGTTCACATTAATAATAGAAACAAAGGTTAGAAACTATCTTGACAGTATTCAACTGTTAGACAATACAGACTCAACAACCTGGACGGACACACTTACCTGCTCTGATACCACTAATGTAACACCCTTCTAAAATCCCTAGGCTAAATAACAAATAAATTAATAAGTAAGTCAACACAAAGCACCAACGAGGGTATCACATCGTCATAAAAACATCTTATACAAACATCCTGCTCCGTAACACAAGTTTTAAAAAATAATAACAATTATTTCTTCAATAATATCAACATATAAATTTAGACTTCGCAGCGGAATTTTGTTTTCAATCATAACTTCATTTATTTTATAAAAACATCAAGACCTTTTGCTAGTATCTAAGATTAACATCAAAATAAATTCAACAAAATAACAAAACTCATGGGATACGTTTTTAAACAAACAACAAACTTCAAAACTCAAGCGTTCCCAAACCCCGATGTTACATATCAAAGAAATGCCCTTTTTATTCAACGGAAAACACACTAAATAACTCCAAAGCTATCCTCCCACTTCTATGAGCTATTCACGATCACCTGTGCGTTTCGCACGTGGAGGCAACATTCAAACATAAAGGGTGAGTTTTCACAAACCATTACAAAAGATATATAGAATACATATAGTAGTTACAACCAAAATCATCAAGAAATCCATATATCAACATACTTCACATATTATACTCACATTTTCACATCATTAATTCATGCACAACATTATTATATCCTCAATTTAACAATCATCATCAAAGCATCACTTAAGTCACAACATCATCAAGAAAATATTTAATTAATAATCATATAATGATACAGAGTATGCAATGCCACAACATTGACTCACGCATGTGGTACCAAACTTCACTGATAAACATTGGGTCATCGCCCTCCAAATATCCCCACCATAGGATCAATTCTCTCTTGGAACTGGAGCACATCATAATAACACTCTCAATCCACACAATGGGATTAATGCCTTCACTGGAAAAATGTTCTAACACGGATGAACCAACATCCTAACGTATGCCATGAATGGATGATGCACAACAATATTAATACTTCGACCACATCTAGTCAATTGCATTATCATTCATGTAATCATCATGTAAACACTCTTCACTTAGCATGTATTCACATCAAGCATGCTTATCATCAACTTCATTCAACATATCATACATACCTCATAGTACAACATACAACATGTTCATAACAATCGACATATCATACAATCAATCACCATGTTTCATCAACACATATTCATATAAATTCATCATATCATAATCAGGAAAAAAATACATCATGTTACTCATTTTATTCCACACAAAACAACAGCAAAACAAAAATTTGCAACAGTTTGCTCACCTAAGGCTCTCCCGGCGAAGCAGTGTGTTCAAATGAGGCTCATCCGGCGAAGAAAAGGCTCGCCCAATGACGGGTCATCACTCCATTCTCGCCCGATGAGGCATATGCACTTCGCTTATTTTCCAGGAGCATGCAGTTTTTCAATTTTCCTCTCCAGACGCTCGCCTGGCGCTGCTAAGGTGTGAAGCTACCGGCAGAAAACACAGAGCCGCCACCAAACTTTATTTATCCCGAAGGAAGGGAAAATATCAATAAAACCACAAGGGAATGGATAAGATGGTCTTGCGACCAAGAGAAAGGGTAAGGGAGTCGGTTATGCAAGGGGAAGGTATTAGCACCCCTCGCACGCGTTGTACTCAGCGGGATCCGTTTTGTTTGTTTGTCTTAAAGGGTGTGTTTATCTACAACTATGCTTGCTTAAGGGGAAATGAATGGTTTTTATTATTGTGTTCGTAAGGGTTTCGCGACCCTTTGCCTACGTATCCAATGAAGGAATCAGAACACTGTAGTTCCTCTAAAAAAGGGGGTTGGTTTATTTGCGTTTTTTAGTGGGCGACGTTAACGCACGCATTCTAGCAATAGGCACGGCCAGTATCACGGTAGAACAGAGATAACATGCCCTTCGGGGGATTTTTTGATTGGTTGAGTGCTTTACGGGTTTTAAACGAATTCAAGTAATGATTAAATATTTTGAATTTGATTTGTGAGTGACGAGTTTTAATTACAAAAGAAGAAGAGGGTAAGAGGGAAACTAGAAAAATCCTAATGGTTGTTATATACAAATGAGCTAAAAGTCTACTTAACATAAGGCAATCGAAATGGGATTTAATCGCCTCATGGAGCTATATAAAGAAGAATGGTATCAAGATTTGAACAAACAAACGAATAAAGAAAATTTAAATTCTAAATATTTTTTATGGTTTTAAATAAAAGGAAACAGGACTACAATATTTTTATGATTTTATGAGAAAATGAATATTAAAACCTAACTCTAAGTTATTTTAGGTATTTTATTAAGTTTAACAAAACAAATTGAATTAAAAGATATTAAATAAAAGATTAAGTGAATTACAAAATGAAGGATTAATTTTAAAAAAAACATTTTTTTGTATTCTTCTTATGAAATAAGTATATAAAGAAAAAAAAACTAAGTAAATATTTGTTTAAGGAGTATATAGTAAAATATAGAGAGATAAAGCCTAAAGAACTAAAAGAAATGAAGAAAAAAAAGGGCCCCAGCAGGGGTTGAACTCGGGTCCTTGAGGCTTATGGTGAGATACTCTGCCAACTATTCCAAGCTTTTATTTGTTATATCCATAATTATAAATTTAATAAAACAAAAGGAAAAATTGCTAAACACAATGGCCCACCAGGCCCAATGGGCCGACCCGTTCGGAAGAGGGAGAGAATAAAAAAGATGCAACCCTAAAGTGAAAGAGGGGCGCCGTTTGAAGTTTCTTGGGGCAGGGGAAAAAAGATTAAATTACAATTATTGTTTCATATGGAAGGAAAAACGCAGTTATTAGAATCATTGTTTCCTGTAAATCCATTCCTAGGCCTTATCGTGAAAAGGACAACATTGAAATACTCCATCTCTGAATCACCTTCATCTTCTCTCTACATCCTTCCGAACCACTCTCACTCAGATGTTTCTTTAAGTCATCTGAGCACTTTTCCGTGAAAAATTTATCATCCTTAGAAAGCCTGTTCCAAAGTTCATCGGTCTTTTGGATGTGGAACATATACGTTTCAATCTTCAAGATACGGATACGAAGATACGACCTCAATAGAAAGAGGGTTCCATCCAAATCCATCTGATACAGTGACACCGAAAGAGGATAATTCCCAAGAGTAGGTTTCTCCTCCACAGTTTCTTCCTTCAATTCAATTTGTTCTCTGACACGGGCAATCGAATCGGATCGAAAAGGGAAGGATCTTCGGGGCTGCCTTCTTGTTACGCCAAGCGCATTTGAGAAGCTCAACATTGGCGGTTGGATGCATGGCATTATAATCGTCTTTAGTTTGAGTTGATGGTTCAATTTCCACAGATCTTGAAGCCATTGATTAGAATTTAGAATGGAAATGAAATCGCAACATAGATGTGAAACAAGACTGAGAAAACGGGAAGCAGAAACGGTCTGGTGTCGCTCAATGTGAAACGAGGAGGAGAAAGGCGGAACAACGGATTTTTAGTAGAGGTAAATTTTATGGTATAAGTTTTTTTTTCTGTGAAAATTATGGATTCTTAATAATTTTGTTTCTTTCTTTTTTTTACAGTGTTTCAACGGAAAATGATGGTTCATGAGTCCCTTTGGTCTGGCTGCAACAAGAACGATTAGTTATTCTGTTTTTGGGTTGGGCCATTATTTCAGTCCTAATTACATGATTATTTCATTGCAAGCTTAGAGAAAACAGATACTACATAAGTGGTAGAGACCTTACCTACAACTGCCCTGAAGATGCCAAATAGAAAACCAGAGATGAGGTTCCAATCAGGTACGATAGTAATCCCGTGCTTGATTCTGATCTTCCTTCTTTGCATTTTATTATGCTCTTCTTCTGCTTTCTGCTTCTTGTTCCTCTAACTAATACATGAAAACCTCCTTTTTCTGTGTTGCAGCAGAATTTTTAGCGAATGGTTGGTCGAATTTTTTTTTCTAATTGTTAACAATTGTCAGGTTATGGAATGAAATGAGTTTTGAGGGATGAATTGTGTATGAAGGTCATGGTTAATGGGAAGGTTTTTGGCTTCTTGACGCTATATTCACAGTGTGTTTTTATGTTGTAGCTTTTCTTCTGGTTTTTTGGCTTCTGTGGTTGGTATCCTGTGATATTTCTTGTTGGCTGTTTTTCTTTCTTCACAACCGTCAGTCTCCAATGAAACAATGGCTCTCTTTTATAGTGAACAGGGGTGGAAATCAGGGGGAAAATTAGGGGAATTTGAACATTATTGGTATGCTGGTTTTGTGTTTTAGGATGCAGGTTTTTATTCCACCTTATATGATGTTATTTTCAGACTGTTTTGAGCAGGTGTTTGGACTGTTTTGGTTCTTGCATAATACAGGTTTTATCTTTTTCTCTCTCATCTTTCTATGACATAAAGCTTATCTGCTTTTATCCTTTAATAAATCTGAAGGGTTTGCCTTTGGGATATGATGACAGAGTCTTGAGCTGGCTTGCTATTTTATTATGAATTGTTGCTATTGTTATTTGTTGCTATGCTGTTTTGGTTTGTTGTTATTGTTTTTCTGCCCGTTTAACTATTGTGGGCTGTTTTGCTTTATATTTTTGCTGCTATTTGCTTTGTTACAGGAATGTCTTGCCTTGCAGCTTTGATTTTGCTGCTGCATTTTGTTGCAGACCTGTTTTGCCTTGCAGCTTGGCAGTCTACTTCGGCAACAAGAAAATGTTTGCAATTTTTTCCTTTTCTCCCTTTTTGTGAACCAAAGAAAACAAATTTTTGTGATTTGCAATTTGGGAGGAAATAAAAAAAATAACTCCCTAACTGATTACATATGCAAACCCTTATGATGAGATATTAATTCCTTTTATCCATTAATTCTTGCTTGGAATTTTCCATATGTTAATTGCTAACTTTTCTTTTTTCTTGTTTCATGAGCACGAGTATCAAATGGCAAGCAGGGTTGTAAGATGAAAAGGTTGAAGCTAGTAAAGAACATGGGCGATTCCCTTGAAGAGGAAGCAATAACAATTGAAGAAGAAACACTTCATTCCCCTTTTTTTGTTTTTGTAAATAGCAATTGTAACTTGTAATTCCATATTTGTGACATGTCTTGTAACTTGTTTCAAAAGTGTAATGAACACAAAAACCTTAATGAAATATTTTGAATGAATTGGTTGTATGAAAACTAAACAAACTCTTGAATTTTGAATGAAAGAAGCAATTTCCAATTGAATGATTTGAGTACACATCTTGCTTTTATAACTTGAATTTCAAGAAATCATGAACAAATGTTGTAACTTGTATTTCAAGCAATCAATGCGCCTTATCTTTCAAAATCCAATCAAACTCTCAAACAAAATAAATGCTTGAGAATTTAATTCCACTTGGTTAATTTGAACCCAAAACAAATGGTCACTTAAACCTTATCTTCTCATCACACTTGAACCAGAATTGCACTTCTCGACCAGAACCCTAATTTTGATATTCAAACCACAACAACTTGTAACTTAAGAAACAAAACATGCCTTGATCATTATGACCCCCCCCCCCCCCCCCCCGCCCCCCAGCCTCATTTCTTGTCCCTAAACTCCACATTTGTTAACTCAAACTCCAAACTCCCGACTCAATGGCCTAGAGACTTTTAAGAAGAAAAATTGAAATACGAGGAGATGAAATTCTTGACCTAATGCACTGATCTTTGAGCCACCTTTGAGGCAGGTGAGAGAAACACCTTCACAGAAACAAAGGGCCCAAAACCCTAGCCTCTTGACCAACCAAAAAATAGGGAAATAAACCCTAATCCAAGCTCATATGAATTCGAGCGAGAAACAACTTTGTAATGTGATGACAAAATTCATTCCATGATCCACTAATCGAGAACCAGATGTGTTTCCCTTTTACCTGATAAGAGAACTTGATGGGATTTTACTGTATAGTCTAAATTATAACTGCAAGTGCACAGCCTATCGAAGTAATATATAAGATTATCGAACCACAGAGACCAATTGTCAATCTATCGAATCTATTGTTAAGGTGTTTATCTAAGGCAGATCAATAAGGGATTGAGTTCAGTACAGGGAAATAAAATCGAATAAAATTAAAAAGATAAAACAAACGGGATCAAATGTAAATCACGAGATCAGACAATGTCCTAGCATGCATGTATAGTATTTACTTGTGGGCAATATTTTCCATTTATAGCAAAGAACTGTTTAACAGGAACTTGTAGCTTTCGCATACTAAGAACCGAGTTTACTCTTTAAATTAAATTCCTTTATTGTCACTTATAAAGGGTGCCTAACGCGTTAAAGGAGTAAACCTATTTTTAAGAAACAAGTTATTTTGACTTAGTGAAAAAGTGTTTTAATTTGGAAAACTTAACTTAAAGAGATCCTTGGCTTTTGACCAAGAATTAGATTTTAATCCCACAAACGCGTCCGCAAATAGTTTCAAAATCGTTTTCTAAAATTATATCAAGTAATCCTACCTAACCAAACGAACTGCTTTCGCTCTTTTCGTTTGGTCAAGAACTAATCTGGCTTAATCTCGAGTATGGACGGCTTTCGATCTTACCCATAAACTTTTAAACACATTTAAACCAGTATTGAAAAGCTAAAACATCCCAAAGGTATTTCTATTAGCATGGCATACAGAACATAGTTATGATTCGATCCTTACATTCTAACCCTAATAAATATATCTAGACATGGTAAGTATTTAAAGTCTATAAAACATGTAGACTATGATAAGAGAGTTTAAAGTCTATAAAACGTGTAGACTATGGTAAGAGCATTTAAAGTCTATAAAACGTGTAGACTATGGTAAGAGCATTTAAAGTCTATAAAACGTGTAGACTATGGTAAGAGCATTTAAAGTCTATAAAACGTGTAGACTATGGTAAGAGCATTTAGAGTCTATAAAACGTGTAGACTATGGTAAGAGCATTTAGAGTCTATAAAACGTGTAGACTATGGTAAGAGCATTTAAAGTCTATAAAATGTGTAGACTATGGTAAGAGCATTTAGAGTCTATAAAACGTGTAGACTATGGTAAGAGCATAAAATAAATGAAAGCAATTAAATTAGAACCTTGCTCCAATCGTAGGCTTGAATCTGATACAAGTCGTGGAAATGTAAAAGATATTATGATAAACTTCAACCAAAGTGCTCCAAACTTGAATACAATCTCGCACACTCAAGTGTGACAACTTCCCGATGTGAGAAGATTATCACTTTACAAAGTAGTAATATATGCCTAAGCAGTAACTTGTCTGGATCTAAGTTTGCACCTAAGTTTGGATGAAAACAAAAAATGAAATGAACTTGCTATTTATAGAAGATTCTGGAATTATGCAAAGACGAGCATGCCCCTCAACTCCTTCTGAGCGGGAAATGGTTTGTGAAGGCCGCGGGCGTGGCCATCCTCCCCGCGGGCGCGGTGAGTGAAAATGGAGAGATCATGGGAACATGGCCGTTGGCCCCTGGGTGAAAGTGCGCCATGTCAGCGCATTCCATGTAGCGGGCGCAAAGCTGGACGCCGTGTATGTATTTTCTTGGAAAAACCCTATTTTTCTGGCGTTTTTGCTCGTTTCTTCTCTGAAGGCTCTGAAAGGACATGTGACCTAAAAACAAAGGAAACAAGGGCATAATACTAGAAAAACAATAATAAAACTAAGGAAAACATGTGATATTCGAGTCAGAAACATAGTGCGATTCAGTGTTATCAAATTCTCCCACACTTAAACCTTTGCTTGTCCTCAAGAAAAACTCTCAGAAGTAGTCAAAGGGATACAAGTGTTTTTTTTCTAGTTATCGAGCTAAAGCAGTAAGGTTCAAGTGAGAGTGTGTTCGACAGGTACCAACTATTTGAACTAAGAACATCGAAGTGACACTTTACCGCAGAATGCGGACATAAACCTTATTCCTACACAAGTTAACTCCTATTACTCCCACTTATGCTAAGACTTCTCTTTTAGGCAAGGTCCTTTTTTTTTCATTCAGGTGTAATCACATTAAGCCCGTTATCCGTACATACTCATAGTGTAATGACCGGTTAGTGATTCTGATCTTTGCAATGGGATTCTGGTATAAGAATTGGTGTAATCCCGTTATTACCCAATTATAGTTGTGGGGGATCATATCGTAATCTTCCCTACCGAGTTCAGCACCAGATACCTCTGAACCATCCATAATGGGTAATGCCTTTTATTATTATTTTTCACTTATTATATTTTTTGTGGATGTTCGCGACCAGTGGAATTAAATGATCGTGTGAGGATCACCCAATTCATGGTCGTAACCATACATTTTTGCTTATATATATATATATATATATATATATATATATATATATATATATATATATATATATATATATATATATATATATATATATATATATATATATATATATATATATATATATATATATATATATATATATATATATATATATATATATATATATATATATATATATTTCAAGGCAAAAAAATCATTCACTTATTTTCATCGATCCTACACGTAGCGCATGCTTAGGCCAGAGCCGACTACGAAAATAAACTACTTAGGACCCGTTTTGTAAAATTAAAATCATAGCATGGGGAGAAGAAAAAATTAACTCTAATATTTACAAGGTCTATGGTGTAAAAGACGATTTTGATTTTTTTCAAAAAAGGGTACCTAAGACTAATCACACTCTATCCTAAACCTAAAAAACTTTACTTATGGCTCAAAAAAACTAACTAAAAACATGTTGTATTCATTTTTAGCAAAATAATTTTCTCAAGGCTAGGAAGTGGTGGAGAACTTAAGGATACACTACGAAAAATGACTCGTCAATCACATGTATTTTATTTAACGGCTAAACTACTAAAAGGGAAATAACTAAAAGATATTGAAAAGAAAATAAAGTACTGAAAAGAGAAATAACGGAAAAAGAAATAACGGAAAGGAACTAATAAGATAAAATGCTCCTCCCACACTTGAATTGGACATTATCCCCAATTTTCCAAAACAAGTCTAGGTAGGAGGTACCTGGTAAAACTAGTGAGGCCCACTAGTACCCTCGCCATCCTGAGGTGAACGTCCGGAACGACGGCTACGACTACGGCGGCGACGATCTCTATCGAGGCTAAACTGTGCCATGCGCTCAGTGAGAGCAGCATTTGCAGCTTGTAGCTCCCTAGTCCGACCAATTAATATGCTTTGTGTGGCCTCCATTAATTGGAAGTGAGTAGCGAAGCTAGTCTGCTGACGGTGTTGCTCGTTCTGGAAAGCCAATTGACTTTCCATGATGGTAGTCAGAGAGCGGGCATTTTGAATTTGAGACGCCTGCATGAAAGCCATGTTGTCGGCAACCTGTTGCTGGATCGTAGAGAGGAGGGCATCATGCTTCTCCTCTCTGGACATATGCTCTCTCCACATGTCCTCAGTGACATGGAAGCTCGGGGCGGTACCTGCAGGAGGGTTAGAAGAAGATGGTGCAGTGTGTGATGGTGTAAATCGAGGAGGTGACTCTGTTTAAAAGTCATACTCGTCATCAGTGTTGTTCCCCTCCTCTAAAGGAACATTTGGGGGTAACGGACCAGTGAAAGCGGGAGCTCCTAAATCATAGGTCCAGTTACGCTCCAATCTAACGTCAGTGCGACGGGTAAAGGGAAGGACAACACTTGGTACAACAATATTAACAATCATAAGGTAATAGCCACCTTCCCTTATCGCTTTGCAGAGGCGCATATCTTTCAAACATTTCAGGCCTGCAGTACGAGGAGGAAGTGGCTCCAAAGTAGCAAGCTCGGTGGCCAAGCCAAGGGCACGAGCGATAGTAGTAACCAGGCCACCAAAAGAAATCGGTGCCCCCTTTTTTCGGACATAGCTCATGTGAGCAATCATAAAGGGCACCGGGTTAATTTTGGTGTCGGTGAGGCATGCTTGCATAATAATTAACTCTTTAGCATTCACCTTGTTCGGGTTTTCCCGAGAAAAGATGGTGGATGCTAAAAGGTATCGGAAGACACAGATGGCCGGATTATGGACACTCAAGGCTAGCAGACCATCAAAAGAATTTGCTTCTTGGTTTGTAAGTTTTTGCCAAAAAGCATAGCCAGTGGTTGTCCATTATGTATCCAAGGGTGCTTCACAAATAGCACTTTCCCCAAAAGGCATCCCTAACAACTCAGCTAAACCGTCGGTGGAGTAACTATATTCACGGTTAAACATTCTAAATTGTACCCCACCTACGGTACTAGCAGTGTTAGGTGTGACATTATAAATAAGTGAACTTAAAAACTCATATGTCAACCTTGGGTAGGTAGGTTCTTTTGCAGAGAAAATATTATGCATGCCTATTTTATCTAATAAATGAAAAACACTATGATAAATACCTAAAGTGTAGAGACAGTCTTCGTCAATATACCTGGTTGAGTAAATTGTCGTAGACTGTAGCTTTTCGAGCAGCTTCCTTTGTGTGGATCCCGGTTTGCCGTTTCTAAGAACATACCCATTGAAGTCCATTTTGATTGTTTTGAACGATTAGGAGAAAGGAAAATAGTATGGTGGAGGAAGAAAATAGTGATTTTTATAGATTTTGAAGGATTGTAGTGGGAAAAGAAATATAATAGAGAATTAGTTGAGGTGGAGAAATAATGGAAGGTAAGGTATGAAAATGTGGGTAAAATGAGGAAGAAAATGGGGTTTAAATAGGAAAAATTGAGTAAATGGTGAGTTTTCCAAAAAGTAGCCGTTTTTTTACCGTTGGAGGTCCGCGGGCGCGGTCCCTCCCTCCGCGGGCGCGGCCTGTTGATTTTCTAGCTAGGCCGGATTTTGTTCTTTGGGCAATTGGGCTTCCAAAAATGGCGGCTTGCTTTTGTCACTTGGGGTGTATCTAGCGTTTTAAGGTGAAAATATATTTTTTGTAAAATATATGTGTATTTCATACACATACATTTTATTTTTTATTTTGGCGCAAAATAAAATAAAACAAGTTAAGAGAAAATAAAAATAAAATAGACACACAATATATAAATGTAAGTGAGTACGAAGTGCAACTGAACTGAAAAACAGAAAAAGTAAGTCTGCAAAAAATAAAAATAGCATAATAATAATAACAATGGTGGATGTCTCATGATCAGATATCAGTAAAATCACGTCCTCACAGCTCAGCCACCTGGCGTCTGAGCTCAGCAATCTCGTGTGTTAAATCGTCGATCTCACCAGCATATGTAGAACCATCTAGCGCTACATGTAGGATGAGATCAGCCACCTCCTGGCGAAGTGTAGCCATCTCAGCTCTCATGGCTTCCATCTGCGCTTTCATGTCGGGCTCCTGTAAGGTCAAGTTATTAGTATAAACAACGGTATGCTCAACCTTAGGTGCAGGAGTGTACTATGGGGTAGGATTCTCTGTAACCGGATCCTTAGTGATCGGGTCGTCTGACTCTGGATCTGACTCCGGTGAATACTCTGGTTCTGGCTCTGACTCTGGTGAATAGTCTGGCTCTGGCTGGTCAGTGATGTCTACAACTGCCTCGCCCCAACCCTCTAAAGTGTAGTTCCAGTTTGCCCGGTTGGAGACGCATGTCATCTGTGGGTCAGACAGAGTGAAATAGTAGACATTCTGGTCATCAATAAGGAGCATGTACTGATATGGATGAAAAGAAGCTCGCGCATAAGGCCATGGTCTAAGAAGAAGTCAATGTCGATGCGTGTGCTACCACAGTATGGTGTCAGGCAGAGTAACTGGCTATCCAAGCCCATAGCAGATGCAATCAGTGTCACATTCCCACCAGCGTGCAAGTATCCCTCAGAGGATAACGCAGCCATATCTAGACTTTCTATCAAGAAAGCTCCACTTGCAATGGGACATGACTGACTAGCGCAGTATAAAAATAGTATCTCCTCTGCAGTCACTAAATGATCGCAATAGCTCCTCCCGAAGAAGGTATGACAAAGAATCATCTCAAAGTACCTGAGATCTGGGTTATGAATCCTCTTAGACAGTTGCTTAGATGGGTCGAGGTTTCCCCCGTCGATAATAGCTCTCCAGAATCTGTCTATATCACTGCTTATGAAATACCCTAGAGGAAGCTCGGGGATGGCAGTAAGTGCAGTCTCGAATCCAAGCAGATCTCCAAACTGTCTCAAAGTAAAAGCATACTGTGCTCCGAACATGCGAAAACTAATCCTCCCACGGTCCTCTCTGGTCCCAACATAGGGCTCATACTCCAGTGAGCTGAGGAACTCCAAGGTGAGGTTCTTGTAGGTCACGTGGATCTCGTCAGCATATGCATCCCAACTGACCTGATGGCACAGATGACGGACGCTGGCCTCAATGCCAAGTGCATCCATGCAAGCAGAATCAGGGTATCTAGTCGGAAGCATCGGTCGAGTAGACAGTGTAGTAAATCGCTCCCGCTGAGCGTCGTCTCTAAAGATTACATCGAGTCCATCAGTGAAATCCATCTGAAAAAGGTGATATAAGAGCACTTGGTCCTGAAAAAAAGGTAGATGAGTCAGTTCAAAATTACAATTTTAATTACGTAAAAGAAAATTTAAAATTAAAAGAAATAAAGAAAGAAAAAAAATTGTGGGTTTCCTCCCACGCAGCGCTTGTTTAACGTTGTTAGCTTGACGATAAGATCTCACTTTTCAAGTTGGGATAGGTGGGTCTATCAGAGTCTGATTAGAGTAGTCAATAGGAAGGTCACCTCCTCTATACAACTTCATTCGTTGTCCATTTACCACAAAAGGAGCGCTTGAGTTATTCTTGATTTCTACAGCTCCTGATACTAACACTTTTGATACCACGAATGGACCTGTCCATCTTGAACGTAGTTTGCCAGGAAAAAGTCGTAATCTGGAATTAAAAAGAAGAACAGGATCGCCTACATTGAATTCTTTCTTAGTAATTTTTTTACCGTGCCATATCTTTGTTCTTTCTTTATAGATGATGGCATTCTCATAAGCATTTAGGCGGAGTTCTTCTAACTTATGAATGTCCAGAATCTGTTTCTCTCCAGCTTTTAGGTAGTCTAAATTCAAGGATTTTATAGCCCAATAGGCTTTGTGTTCTAACTCGAAAGGTAAGTGGCGGGATTTTCCATAGACCAATTGATATGGGGTAGTTCCAATAGGGGTTTTGTAAGCTGTTCTATAGGCCCAAAGTGCATCTTTTAGCTTTCCGGACCAATCCTTTCTGGATATTGACACGGTTTTTTCTAGGATTTGCTTGATTTCCCTATTTGATACCTCCACTTGGCCACTGGTTTGAGGGTGATATGGTGTTACTACTCTATGTTTGACTCCGTATTTGTTTAAAAGTTTGTTGAATATCTTGGATATAAAGTGCGATCCTCCATCACTTATGACTAGACGGGGTGTTCCAAATCTAGGGAATATGATGTTCTTGAACAATTTGATCACTACTCTCGTGTCGTTTGTGGGGGCCGCTATTGCTTCTATCCACTTGGACACATAGTCAACTGCCACAAGAATATATTTATTTCCCATTGATGATGGAAAAGGGCCCATGAAATCTATACCCCATACGTCAAAGAGTTCTACCTCTTGAATATTTCTTAATGGCATTTCGTCATGCCTTGAAATGTTCCCAGTGCATTGACACCGGTCACACTTGGTGATGTAAGTGTGGATATCTCGCCATAAAGTTTGCCAGTAAAGGCCTGCTTGAAAGATTTTGGCACATGTCTTTGATGTACTTGCGTGTCAACCATAAGGTGCGGCATGACAATGTTTGATGACGCTTTCCACTTCCTCCTCTGGAACACATCGTCTAAAGATGTTGTCTATTCCTCTTTTGAACAAGAGTGGTTCGTCCCAATAAAAGCTTTTGATGTCATTGAAGAACTTTTTCTTTTGTTGAAAACTTAAGTCTGGGGGTATGATGTCAACAGCTAGATAGTTCACAATGTCTGCGTACCAAGGCATGTTTCTTATCATTGATACTTTTTCCAGTTTAAATTCTTTATAAGTTTTAGAGTCATCCTCGCTCATTGTGTTTATCTTAGCTATCCGTTCGTCGTAAGTGAAGTGATCGTCTATTGGTATTAGATCTGTTTTCAAATGTTCTAGCCTAGATAGATGATCGACAACTAAATTCTCAGTACCTCTCTTATCCTTAATGTCTAAGTCAAATTCTTGGAGTAAGAGAATCCACCTGAGCAATCTCGGCTTAGCGTCTTTTTTGTTTAACAGATATCGGATTGCTGCGTGATTAGTATAAACTACAATCTTAGCTCCTACTAAATAAGATCGGAACTTATCAATTGCGAATACTACAACTAGCAATTCCTTCTCTGTAGTTGTGTAGTTAAGTTGGGCGGTATCTAGGGTTCTACTGGAATAGTAAATGACATGTAATTTCTTGTCTTTTCTTTGCCCTAAGACAACCCCAACTGCATAGTCACTAGCATCGCACATGATTTCAAATGGTTGCTCCCAGTCAGGGGGTTGAATGACAGGAGCTGAAATCAGTGCTTGTTTTAGAATGTTGAAGGCTTTAAGACACTTCTCATTAAAGTCAAATTCAGCATCTTTCATAAGAAGGTTAGTTAAGGGTTTTGTTATTTTGGAGAAGTCTTTTATAAAGCATCGGTAGAATCCAGCATGCCCTAGAAAACTGCGTACTTCCCTAACGGTTTTAGGTGGGTTGAGGTTCTCTATAACTTCTATTTTGGCTTTTTCAACTTCTATCCCTCTCTCGGAGATGATATGCCCTAAAACTATTCCTTCGTTGACCATAAAGTGACACTTCTCCCAATTCAACACAAGGTTCACTTCCACACATCTTTCTAAGATTTTCTCAAGGTTCGAGAGACAATTTTTGAAATCGAATCCACATACAGAAAAATCATCCATGAATACTTCCATAATTTCGTCGAGATAGTCCGTGAAAGTGGACATCATACAACGTTGGAAGGTGGCAGGTGCATTACAGAGTCCAAAGGGCATTCGCCTATAGGAAAACGTGAAGAAGTGAAAAACACAAGAAGGGGGGTTGAATTGTAAAAACTGGAAATCAATTGCAGTCAACACGGTATTTTTATCCTGGTTCGTTTGATCTCAAACTACTCCAGTCCACCCGTCAAGGTGATTTCGCCTCTCTCCAACGAGGTCTTAGCCCACTATATTCAACTGAATATTACAACTGCTTTAACAACTGCTAAAGCCTTCTTGAGTCTAACCACAAACCGGTTTCTCAAGGAAATACTTTCTTACAGATAATTGAAATCTAAGTGTGTTGAATGTTTTCTACAAAAACTGTTTATCACAACTGTGATACTACACAATTTAAGCTTATGAGAACTAGAGTGCTAAAATAATTGAGTACAGAATTTGAGAGCTTTAGCAAACTGAGAGTGAGGAAGATGATGAATAGCTTTAGGCGTGTAGAGTGTTGTAGAGCATTAGCCAATTCAATCTTCACTGTCTTATTTAAATAGCATTGGAAAATGGTACGTTGGAGTCAGTTAATTCCGTTTCAATGCCAATAACATTCTTTCCAAAATGAGAAGATCTTTGTCTGGAATAATGCCGTTGGTAATAAAGCATCTTGAATGCACAGTACCGTTGCCACTTAAGCGTGTTCTGGCTTTGGCTTATTCTGACGCTGCTAGGTGTTGATGAGTTGTTGTTTTCTTGATCAGAGTTAGATTGTCACGCGCAGATCTGTTCATCAAGCTTCAGCGTAAGCACATGTTGATCTTCTGATTCTGGCATCTGATATAACATCCTCTGATGCTGATGTTGATATTTCATCTTCTGATGCTGATGATGATATTTTCTTGCTGATACCCATCAGAGTTTCTGTAAAACAGAATGTAATTTTTTAGGTGGCATATGTCTTACATGAATCATACAATTAATATATCTTTGCATTTTGTTATCATCAAAACTTAAACTTAGGGTAGTAGAAAACTTTGTTCTAACAATCTCCCCCTTTTTGATGATGACAAAAACTAGATTTTTTCAATTGAAAATTAACGTAAAAAGTATCAAAGATAACCAAATAGTAAAGAGTATCAGAATTAAATAGGAAGTTATCAAAGATAAGAGGATAAGGGATAAAGAGATATCAGAGTTTAGATCGGAGATACTCCCCCTGAATTTATTACTTCCCTTTTTAATTCCATGAGTCCTTCAGGATCAGATCTTTATTGACTTTCTTTGAACATCAGAACATCAGAGCTTCAGTGTATCAGAGATGATTAACTTCTTGTACCTGTAAGCTTATGCAAAACAAAAACATTTAAGTATATCAGAGTGTTAGAATGTTTGAGACTTTTTGTCTCAGTAGTCCGTTATTGAAAAATATCATTCTTGTTCTCCCCCTTTTTGTCAGCAATCAAAAAGTGCAAATAATATAAGCTAAAACGATCAGAGCAGAAAAATTGTTATATTTAATTCAAAGCTTAGAAGATAGTACAGAAAACATGGACAGAAAACAGTGAAAACATCATGAATGAAAATCTAAGGTTGGGGTGGAAAGCGTGTGAACAGAGCTTCTAGCATGTTCTTGATCTGATCAGCAGTTTCCTTCTGCTGATGCACCATGCTGACAACTATATCAATCTTGCCATCTTGCACATCCATCCTTTCCTTCATCTTCTGATCATTCTCATCCATTATTTGCTACAGACGAATATCATTCTGCTTCAGCTCTTCAAGAGTCTGCCTATCCAAAGCAGCTTGAGAGACATCAGAAACAGGATGCTTCTGAGAGCTTTCTGCAACATCTTCAGCTTGACTAACATCTTCAGCTTGAATTGTCTGATCTTCTGCTTGCTGAACTTTTGAAGCTGGACTCTTTTCAGACCATGGCTCACTATCCAGAAGTAGCACTTCCTCCTTCGGCAGCTGACTTTCAACTTCCTTCAGTAGCTTGCTGAAGTTCTGTTGGGCCTGTTCATAGTTGATGTCTTGCAGCTTGAGGGCTTCAGCGTGTACCCATATTCTGAAGTGTGTCCAGAGTTGGTCTGAGGCAGCAGGATCAATCATTCCAGGACAAACCTGCTTTAGAGAAGCAATCCAATTCTGCAAGCCTGTTTCAAAATTCAAAATGCCAGCACCAACATCTAGTTGTTTGGGTTTGGGGATGGCTATTTTATTTTTGAGGTCAGCAAGACGGTCAAGGATTGTTAAATCAATGAAGGTCCTGCTGTGGTCTTCTATATTTTGTTTGGGAGATGGAGTGGGAGAGTCAGAAATGATAATTGGACTGTTTGGAGTATTTTGAGGGGTAGTTTCTGGTGAGGATGGCAGTTGGGGAATGTTTACAGTTTTACCACATGGCATTTGAATTGCCAAGGGTTGAGGTTCAGAGGATTGAGGAGAATGAGGTTCAGGTGATGGAGTTTCAGAGTGTTGAAACTCAGGTTGTGGAGGTGATGGTTGAGGTGAAAGAGGATGAATTTCTGGTTGTGGAGAGGGAGGTGGAGTTTCTGGTTATGGAATTTCTGGTATAGGAGATAGTGTAGTGCTGGTTGTGGTGAGTGGGCAGTTTGTGGTTGAGTGTTTGGATTTTCTGAGAGGGGAGCGGAAGAACGTTGATCAATTTCAGAAAGAACTTTATCAAGTTCTGATTCTGTTGATGTTGTGGGTTTTGGATTTTGGGATTTGGTGCGGGATCTCCTGAGAGTTAGTGACTCAGAAGGGTCAGCCTCTGGTTCAGTGTCATCAATGGTTGGTATGGGGATTGGGAGTTCATGTGAAGATGGGGTTGGGATTGATGTTGGAATAGCAGAAGAATTTAAAACATTAACAGCAGATAGATTACCTCTCTTCTTAGGGGTCTACTGGGATGGTCCTTCTGAAGTAGCCTTTCTCTTCTTCGTCTTCTTCACAGTAACTTCTGGATTTTGCTGGTGCAGATCTTTAATGTTCAGAGTGGGATATGTGCCATCAGCCTTGCAAGCATCCAAGTATCTGAGAACAATGACTGGTTTAGAGTCAATCTCAGAGAATATTGGAAAATCATCCAGAGGGACTCTTCTGCTGGTGATGTCAGCAAGAGGAGTGACGCTGGGCTCCTTTATGATATTCTCTATCAGTTTCATTTTCTTTAGATTCTTGGCATTCAGAGGCTTGCCAACAGTAGGTTCAATAGAGCTTAACTCCTGTGCTTTTGTAAGGTGTTCAATCAGCCTATTCTCAGTTAGAATATCTGATATTAACCTACCAAAAGGTATCCAATCCCTTTTTGTCCTTTCTTCTTTTCTTGTCTCCTTGACGCTGGTCCTGAGGTGATTAAACAGAAGATGAGCCAAGTTAATCTTTACCTTCTGATTAATAAAATAGATCAGAAACTGCTGATCTATGTTTATATAATCAGGAGAGCTTGTGGGCTTCCTGTGATTGAAGCACCCCAGAATAATCTTTGCCCATATTTTGTGATGATCCTTCAAGTCTCTGATTTTGCTGCTGGGAACCCCATGGGTGAAAATCTCTCTTGCAATGACAGCAGCATCTGAGCATCTTTCTGCCATGTAGATACAGCGAATACCACCACCAGTGTATCCAATCAATCTTGCAATTTGATCCTCAGTGATCACAATCTTCTTTCCCATTATATAGGAAGTAACTTGATGTGTTGATGAAGACGCATGAATCCATAATTCTTTGACCAATACTGGGAACGTTGGCCCCACCAACCTATCAAAATATTTCTCCCATCCTTGTGCCCTAACTTCTTCTGTCAAGTCAAATCCATTTTCTTTCAGACTGGTGAAATCAACAATCAGTTCAGACAGAACTTCGAAGTTCTTCACTGGTGTAAGGAGTGTTCTGAAGGGAATTTGATATTGTTCAGATGAAGCCTCCTTCTGAGAACCTGCAGAAACATTGCTAGAGGTTGCCATGTTCACACTTAGGGTTTCTTTTAGAAAAGCTTGAAAAAGGGTTTCTTTTGAGAAATATGAACACACAAGTAAGAATGCAGAGAAAATATTTGGATGATTGTAAGAAACGGTAAAAGTTTAATGAATGATGTTAATGTGCTTAAATAGATTTCAAAATGAGTTTTGAAAACGTAAACGGTTTTAAGAAAGAGAATTAATTCATGATTACAGTTTAACTCATGATTATATGCATTTAATGCTTGCTGATTTTGGGGGATTTGAGAAAGATACTTGGAACGGTTACCAGACATGTGTCTCAATGCATCCAATCAGCGTTTTGCCTTCTCAGAAGCGTGCACGCGTGTTCTGCTTCAGAGATTTGCTGATGATTGGATGACACTTGTTTGATATAGTGAGCAGCACGTCTATCCTTGAGCTGAAACGCTCAGATCTTTAAGAATAGAATCTGATACAATCTGCATGTCTATCTTTCTGAAAGGAGATTGATCAGAAGTTCACAGTAAAAAGAAAACACATTCTGAAGGTTAATATATAAAATTAAAACATTTTCACTCTGGGCAGAGCTTCATGCTGAGATGTTTCAGAATGAAGTTGAACCTATCTTCAGAAAGTGGTTTAGTGAAGATATCAGCCCATTGATGGTCTGTATCAATAAATTTTAAGTTCAAAATTCCTTTCTGAATATAGTCCCTAATGAAGTGATGTTTTATTTCTATATGCTTAGCCCTAGAATGCAAAATAGGATTTTTACTTAAGCAAATGGCAGAAGTATTGTCACAGAGTATAGGGATGTTACTCTCAAAAATCTTGAAGTCTTCAAGCTGACTTTTCATCCAGAGCATTTGTGTGCTGCATCTAGCTGCTGCTATGTACTCAGCTTCTGCTGTTGATAGCGCAATTGTGGATTGCCTTTTGCTAGACCAAGAGATCATATTTTCTCCCAGAAACTGGCAGCTTCCAGAAGTACTTTTACGCTCTACTCTGTCTCCAGCAAAGTCAGCATCGCAGTAGCCTACAAAGCTGTAATCACTAGATTTTCTATAAAATAGACCCAGATTAGTAGTACCTTTCAGATACTTGAAAATTCGCTTAACAGCTGTTAAGTGATATTCTCTAGGATTTGATTGGAATCTAGCACAAATACATACGCTGAATAAGATATCAGGCCTTGAAGCCGTCAGATAAAGGAGAGAACCAATCATACCTCTGTAGACCTTCTATTCTACCTTTTTGCTTACCTCTTCTCTTTCCAGAATGCACGTGGGATGCATTGGAATCTTTGATGGCTTACATTCTGAGAGGTCAAATTTCTTCAGAAGTTCTCTGACATATTTTCTCTGATGAATGTAAGTTCCTTCTGGATTTTGATTGATCTGAATTCCCAGAAAGAATTTCAGTTCTCCCATGAGGCTCATCTCAAATTCTTCCTGCATACACTTAGCAAATTTTCTTCCAAGAGAAGGATTAGTAGATCCAAAAATAATATCATCAACATAAATTTGACAGACTAAGATGTCATTCTTAACTGACTTACAGAATAAGGTAGTGTCCACCTTCCCTCTGGTGAATTCATTTTCTAACAGAAAGTTACTTAGTCTTTCATACCAAGCTCTGGGAGCTTGTTTCAGACCATATAGTGACTTCTTTAGTTTGAAAACATATTCTGGATTTTTTGTACTTTCAAAACCAGGGGGTTGGTGCACATAAACCTCTTCTTCTATATAACCATTTAAGAATGCACTCTTGACATCCATCTGATACAGAGTGATGCCTTTATTAACAGCAAATGAAATTAAAAGTCTGATGGATTCTAACCTGGCGACTGGGGAAAAGGTTTCTGTATAGTCTATCCCCTCTTACTGACTATAACCTTGTGCTACCAGTCGTGCCTTGTTTCTGATGACTTCACCTTGTTTGTTCAGTTTGTTTCTGAACACCCATCTTGTTCCAATGACGTTGAATCCTTTTGGTCTGGGAACAAGAACCCATACGTCATTTCTGGTGAATTGATTCAGCTCTTCTTGCATTGCTAGAATCCAATTGTTGTCCAAAAGTGCTTCATCAATAGAAGAAGGTTCAATCAGAGACACAAGTCCCATGAGGGATTCTTCAGAGTTTCTGAAACTGGCTCTTGTTCTGATGGGATCTTCCTTTCTTCCTAAGATAGTTTCTTCTGGGTGATCCAAGCTGCTTCTGGGTAGTCTTTTATGAGGTTGGTCAACAGGTGTTGCTGGATTGCTCGCAGTGCCTCTTTCTGATGTTGAAGGAGTGTTGTTGTTGAGAGCTTCTGATGACTTGTCTTCAGAACCTGTGAATTCAATTTCCATACCTGTAAAGACATCATTCTGCTTTGAGTTTTCAGAGTCAAGCTTATCATCAAAACGAACACTGATTGATTCTTCCACAATCTGTGTTTCTGTATTGTATACTCTGTACCCTCTTGAGCGTTCAGAGTATCCTAACATAATACACTTCTGTGCTTTAGAGTCAAACTTGTTCAAATAATTTTTTGTATTTAACATAAAACAAGTACATCCAAATGGATGAAAATATGAAATGTTGGGCTTTCTGTTCTTCCACAATTCATATAGAGTCTTTTCCAGAATAGGTCTTATGGAGATTCTATTCTGAATGTAGCACGCTGTGTTTATTGCCTCTGCCCAGAAGATCTTAGCAACGTTTGTCTCATTGATCATGGTTCTGGCCATTTCTTGCAATGTTCTGTTCTTTCGTTCTACAACTCCATTTTGTTGGGGAGTTCTAGGACAAGAGAAATCATGCAGAATGCCTCTGTCATTAAAGAATGACTCAAAATCTTTGTTTTCAAACTCTCCACCATGATCACTTCTGACTTTAACGATTCTAAGATCCTTTTCATTCTGAACTTGGTTATAGAAGGTAACAAACACAGAGTGTGACTCGTCCTTGTGTCTTAAGAACTTTACCCATGTCCATCTGCTATAGTCATCTACGATTACTAACCCATACTTCTTGCCACTGACTGAAGCAGTTTTAACTAGTCCAAATAAGTCAATGTGCAGAAGTTCTAATGGCTTAGAGGTAGAAACAACATTTTTAGATTTGAAAGAAGGTTTTGCAAACTTGCCTTTCCGACATGCTTCACACAGAGCATCTGAATTGAACTTCAGATTAGGAAGTCCTCTGACCAGATTGAGTTTGTTAATCTGAGATATTCTTCTCATACTAACATGCCCCAATCTTCTGTGCCATATCCATTGCTCGTTGTTAACAGACAGAAGACACTTTACATTCTGACTTTTCAGTTCAGAAAGTTTGATTTTATAAATGTTATTTTTCCTCTTTCCATTAAATAGGATAGTCCCATCTTTCTGACTAACAGCTTTACATGATTTTTGATTAAAGATTATATCATAACCGTTATCACTTAATTGACTTATGGATAACAAATTATGCATTAATCCATCTACTAACAGAACATTATTTATAGAGGGAAGATTTCCATTACCTACAGTTCCAGAGCCAATGATCTTTCCCCTCTGATTGCCTCCAAAGCCAACGTGGCCTCCAGGCTTAAGTTCCAGGCTTTGGAACATATGCCTTATTCCCGTCATGTGTCGCGAGCAGCCAGAGTCCAGGTACCATGACTGGTGTTTCTGATTTGGTGCTAAAGATATCTGCAACATGTATTATTTTATCCTTAGGTACCCAGATTTTCTTGGGTCCTGATTTGTTAGATTTACCAAAACTCTGGTTGAATTTTGGTTTCACAGAATACTTACTACTTGTATATTTAATATCATGTGTGTGACCATACACAAAATGTGAGTTCAGAGGAGTGTGTTTAATAGTTAAATCCATGGCATTCTTTGGTGTAGGAACCTTACCTTGGTATCCTATTCCCTTTCTGCCGTTTCTGCTAACTCCATAGATCATTGAAGCCATTTTGCTTCTATCTATGCTTTTAGCAAGAAACTTATTAAAGTTATGATCATACTCCTTGATGATCTCATCAGCGCTGCTGGGAGTTTCAGAAATTGTTTCCTTCTGAGAGTTTTGTAAAACATTTTCTAACTTTGAAATTTTATTTTTCAGCTCAGAATTTTCCAATTTAAGACTCTCAGTCTTATCAGAGTCAGATTCAAGATTCCTTTTCGGGTTTCTGAATTTAACTCTAATCTGCTGGTACCTTTCCAGAATTTCGTTAAGGCTTTAAGCAAGTTCAGCCTTAGTAAAATTAATTGCAAAGTCAGGAAATACCTCTTCAGTGTCTGATTCTGAGTCTGATTCAGAAGCTTCACTATCTTCTGAAATGTTGGCCATGAGAGCTATGTTTGCTCTCTCATCATCTGATTATGAGTCAGCTTCAGACGAGTCAGAGTCATCCCATGTAGCCATGAGACTTTTCTTCTTTTCTCTTCCAAACTTCTTTTTGGGTTTTTCCCTCTGAAGCTTTGGGCAGTCACTCTTGTAGTGTCCTTGCTCATTGCATTCATAGCAGATGATGTCCTTGGTGTTTGGTTTTCTGCTTCCTGAGGAGCCTTCAGATCTTCTGTATCCAGAGGAAGAATCTGACCTTCTGTATCTGGAAGAGGACTCATTCTGATCAGATCTTCTGGGATTCCTGAACTTCCTTTGCCTCTGCTTCCATAGTTGGTTCACTCTTCTGGAGAGGAGGGAAAGTTCGTCTTCTTCTGATGAGGATCAATCAGATGTTTCTTCAACTGCCTGCAAAACTTTAGACTCAGATTTTTTGTTAGATTTTAATGCTAAGGGCTTACCTTGCTTCTAAGGTTCATCAGATTCCAGCTCTATCTCGTGACTTCTGAGGGAGCTGATAAGTTCCTCCAGAGAAATTTTGTTGAGATCTTTAGCTAGCTTCAGCGCTGTAACCGTTGGCCTCCACTGCTTTGGCAAGCTTCTGATGATCTTCTTGACATGATCAGCAGTAGAGTATCCTTTGTCCAGAACCTTGAGACCAGCCACCAGAATTTGGAATCTTGAGAACATTGTTTCAATGGATTCACTTTCTTCCATTTTGAATGCCTCATACTTCTGAATGAGCGCAAGAGCTTTAGTTTCTTTGACCTGAATGTTTCCTTCATGCGTCATTCTGAGTGAGTCAAACATGTTCTTTGATGTGTCTCTGTTAGAGATCTTTTCATATTCAGCGTAAGATATGGCGCTGAAAAGGATGGTTCTGGCCTTGTGGTGATTTTTGAAGTCACGCTTTTGTTGATCAGACATTGCTTTCCTGTCAATCTTCTGACCGCTTGCATTCATTGGGTGCGTGTATCCATCTGTCACCATGTCCCACAGATCAGCATCATGTGCCAGAAAGAAGCTTTCAATTCTGTCTTTCCAGTAATCAAAATTTTCTCCATCAAAGACTGGAGGTTTGCCGCTGAATCTGTCTCTGTCTTCATTGTTGTCATTGCTGGTGTGTTGATAAGTTCCTGCCATTGTGTTTTTCTGACGCTGGATCTTGTACTGACACGGCTAAGTGTTTTAGCTCAGAACCAAGCGCTCTGATGCCAATTGAAGAAGTGAAAAACACAAGAAGGGGGGTTGAATTGTAAAAACTAGAAATCAATTGCAGTCAACACGATATTTTTATCCTGGTTCGTTTGATCTCAAACTACTCCAGTCCACCCGTCAAGGTGATTTCGCCTCTCTCCAACGAGGTCTTAATCCACTATATTCAACTGAATATTACAACTGCTTTAACAACTGCTAAAGCCTTCTTGAGTCTAACCACAAACCAGTTTCTCAAGGAAATACTTTCTTACAGATAATTGAAATCTAAGTGTGTTGAATGTTTTCTACAAAAACTGTTTATCACAACTGTGATACTACACAATTTAAACTTATGAGAACTAGAGTGCTAAAATAATTGAGTACAGAATTTGAGAGCTTTAGCAAACTGAGAGTGAGGAAGATGATGAATAGCTTTAGGCATGTAGAGTGTTGTAGAGCATTAGCCAATTCAATCTTCACTGTCTTGTTTAAATAGCATTGGAAAATGGTACGTTGGAGTCAGTTAATTCTGTTTCAATGCCAATAACATTCTTTCCAAAATGAGAAGATCTTTGTCTGGAATAATGTCGTTGGTAATAAAGCATCTTGAATGCACAGTACCGTTGCCACTTAAGCGTGTTCTGGCTTTGGCTTATTCTGACGCTGCTAGGTGCTGATGAGTTGTTGTTTTCTTGATCAGAGTTAGATTGTTACGCGCAGATCTGTTCATCAAGCTTCAGCGTAAGCACATGTTGATCTTCTGATTCTGGCATCTGATATAACATCCTCTGATGCTGATGTTGATATTTCATCTTCTGATGCTGATGATGATATTTTCTTGCTGATACCCATCAGAGTTTCTGTAAAACTGAATGTAATTTTTTAGGTAGCATATGTCTTACATGAATCATACAATTAATATATCTTTGCATTTTGTTATCATCAAAACTTAAACTTAGGGTAGTAGAAAACTTTGTTCTAACAAAACGTTCCATAAGGACAGGTGAATGTAGTTTTTTCTTGGTCCTCTGGATGAATAGGGATTTGGAAAAATCTGGAATATCCATCTAGATAACAGAAATACAAATGCCTCGCTAGACGTTCGAGCATCTGATCTAGAAATGGAAGTGGGAAATTATCTTTCCTAGTCTCCTTATTCAGCTTTCTGTAATCGATGCACATACGCCATCCTCCTTCTGTTCGTTTTGCTACTTTGTCTCCCTTATCATTTTCAACAACCGTGATGCCTCCTTTCTTCGGCACCACATGTACAGGACTTACCCACTCACTATCTGATATTTGATATATTATACCAGCTTCCAGTAACTTAAGAACTTCTTTCTTAACTAAATCACTCATAATAGGATTTATTCTTCTCTGATGCTCTCTAGAGGGTTTCGAATTTTCTTCTAGCATGATCCGATGCATGCATACGGAAGGGCTTATCCCTTTCAAGTCAGAGATTTTATATCCTAATGCTGAAGGGTATCTTCGCAAGGTATCTAAGAGTTGATTTGTTTCGTTTTGGCCTAGAGTGGCGTTAATTATAACTGGCTGATTCATCTCTTCGTCCAAAAACTCATATCTTAGATTCTTGGGTAGTTCTTTGAGTTCTAGAGATGGCTCTTTAAGACATGGCATAGGATCGGGTGTAAGAGCTAAACATTCAAAGAGGTTGTCATCAATGTAAGGTTCTTTATATCCATCATCCTCTAGAATGGGTGTTGGTGGTAGTTTAATTAAGGGTTCATCTTGCTCAAGTTCGTTTACGCATTCATCAATGATGTCGATTGCATAACATGCATCTCCTATCACAGGTGCCATAAGGAATTTAGAGAGGATAAATTCTATCTTTTCATCTCCTACTTCGAAGGTAAGTTTTCCTTTCTTAACGTCGATTATAGCTCCGACAGTTGACAAGAATGGTCTTCCAAAGAGAATCGGGATTTCGTCATCTTCTTTAATATCCATTACCACGAAATCAGTTGGGATATACAACTGACCTATTCTAACTGGTATATCCTCTAATATCCCTGTGGGGTACTTGACAGATCTATCAGCTAGTTGTAAAGACATTTTGGTTGGTTGTAGTTCTCCTAAGTTTAACCTCTTGCAGACTGCCAAAGGCATTAACCTTACGCTTGCTCCTAGGTCTAAGAAAGCTTTGTCGATCATATGATTTCCTAGGATACAAGGAATAGAAAAACTTCCAAGATCTTTGTCCTTTTTTGCAAGTTTATTTTCAGAGATGGAATGACACTATAGGGGTTTAGGATCGTCGAGTCTGCGTTTGTTTGACAGGATGTCTTTTAAGAATTTAGCATATGATGGTATTTGGGTAATCGCTTCAGTAAAGGGAATCTCTACATGGAGTTTCTCTATTACTTTGATGAATTTTTGGTATTGGCTTTCTATCTTGGTTTGTTTAAGTCTTTGTGAGTATGGTATTGGAGGTTTATAGGGTGGAGGTGGTGTATAAGTTTTATCGTTCGATTCTTCCACCTGGTTTTGTTGGGTTCTTGGTTCCTCTGGTTTCTCTACTTGGTTCTCAGGTATGCTATCTTTTATTGGTTTTTCGGGTACACTCATCGTTGGAAGTTTCGGTCCATCGTTAGCGGTTCCACTTCTTAGAGTGATAGCATTTGCTTGTCCTTTAGGATTAGGTTGAGTTTGTCCAGGGAATTGTCCTCCAGGTGTGGTTTGTATGGCTTGCGATTGAGCCACTTACGAGATCTGAGTCTCGAGCATCTTATGATGGGTCATCATTTGGTCAAACTTAGTTGCTAGTTGTGTTACTAGTTCGTTTGTATGGGCGCTCTGGTTCATAAATTCTTTGTTTTGCTGAGTCTGGGTTGTGATAAAAGTATTTAGGGTTTCCCTAAGATTTGGTCTTGGTGGCACAGCTTGCATAGGTTGGTTTGATTTTTGAAGTTGAAAACCTTGCGGTCTGGGTGTTCCAGGATGTTGGATTGGATTGTTGTTGTTATAGGAAAAATTAGGGTGATTCCTCCATCCAGGGTTATAGGTGTTCGAGAACGGGTTTCCTTGGGTGTAATTGGCTTGTTCTGAGCTAGACTTATTTAACAGGTAACAATCTGAAGTTGGATGCCCTTGGGTTCCACAGAGTTCGCATTCCGAATGGAGTGTAGCTACTGTGGCAGGGTTTTGGGATATGTTATCTACTTTTAAGGCTAGGGCGTCCATTTTAGCTTGCATCATGTCCATGCTACTTATCTCATGCACCCCTCCTTGGGTCTCCTTCTTCTCCACTGTCGCTCGTTCTGCCCCCCATTGGTAATGGTTTTGGGCCATATCTTCGATCAGGGCACAAGCTTTAGGGTAAGGTTTGTTCATCAGCGCACCACCTGCGGCGACGTCGATAGACATTTTGGTATTATAATGGAGTCCATTATAGAAGGTGTGAATGATCAACCATTGCTCTAGGCCATGGTGTGGACAAGCTCTTAAAAGGTCTTTATATCTTTCTGAAGCTTCAAATAGAGATTCTCCCTGGTTTTGGGTGAATCTAGTGATCAGGTTTCTAAGAATAGCGGTTTTGCTAGGGGGGAAATACCTGGCAAGGAACACTCTTCTAAGGTCCTCCCAAGTTGTTATCGAATTGGAAGGGAGGGAATCTAACCAATCGTGAGCTTTCCCTCTTAGAGAGAATGGAAACAATCTTAGGCGTATTGCTTCAGATGTGGCACCATTTGCTTTGAGGGTGTCGGCTAATTGGATAAATGCCTTCAAGTGTTGATTCGGGTTCTCGGTAGCGAGACCAGCGAATTGGTTTTGTTGAACTAATTGTAATAGCGAGGGTTTTAGTTCGAAGTTGTTAGTTGTTATAGCTGGATTTACTATACTAGAACTAGGTTCCTCGTTAGATGGTTGGGCAAATTCCTTAAGCGGTCTTTGATTATGGTCCTCGGCCATAGCTTTCTTTAACTTTCATATAAAGATACGGGCTCGAGTGAAACGTTCAGGTTCTACTAAAGGATCTATTAGGTTACCAGTGCTACGATTTCTACGCATCAACCGGCTAAATAAGTGGCCTTATTCTAAACGGGATAACAAAAAGGGTACGAAATTTGGCAAAGTTGGTCCCCGGCAACGGCGCCAAAAACTTGATGGGCTTTTACTGTGTAGTCTAAATTATAACTACAAGTGCACAGCCTATCGAAGTAATATATAAGATTATCGAACCACAGAGACCAATTGTCAATCTATCGACTCTATTGTTAAGGTGTTTATCTAAGGCAGATCAATAAGGGATTGAGTTCAGTACAGGGAAATAAAAGAGAATAAAATTAAAAATATAAAACAAATGGGATCGAATGTAAATCACGAGATCAGACAATGTCCTAGCATGCATGTATAGTATTTACTTTTGGGAAATATTTTCCATTTATAGCAAAGAACTGTTTAACAGGAACTTGTAGCTTTCGCATACTAAGAACCGAGTTTACTCTTTAAATTAAATTCCTTTATTGTCACTTATAAAGGGTGCCTAACGCGTTAAAGGAGTAAACCTATTTTTAAGAAACAAGTTATTTTTACTTAGTGAAAAAGTGTTTTAATTTGGAAAACTTAACTTAAAGAGATCCTTGGCTTTTGACCAAGAATCAGATTTTAATCCCACAAACGCGTCCGCAAATAGTTTCAAAATCGTTTTCTAAAATTATATCAAGTAATCCTACCTAACCAAACGAACTGATTTCGCTCTTTTCGTTTGGTCAAGAACTAATCTGGCTTAATCTCGAGTATGTACGGCTTTCGATCTTACCCATAAACTTTTAAACACATTTAAACCAGTATTAAAAAGCTAAAACATCCCAAAGGTATTTCTATTAGCATGGCATATAGAACATAGTTATGATTCGATCTTTACATTCTAACCCTAATAAATTTAGCTAGACATGGTAAGTATTTAAAGTCTATAAAACATGTAGACTATGATAAGAGAGTTTAAAGTCTATAAAACGTGTAGACTATGGTAAGAGCATTTAAAGTCTATAAAACGTGTAGACTATGGTAAGAGCATTTAAAGTCTATAAAACGTGTAGACTATGGTAAGAGCATTTAGTGTCTGTAAAACGTGTAGACTATGGTAAGAGCATTTAGAGTCTATAAAACGTGTAGACTATGGTAAGAGCATTTAAAGTCTATAAAACGTGTAGACTATGGTAAGAGCATTTAGAGTCTATAAAATGTGTAGACTATGGTAAGAGCATAAAATAAATGAAAGCAATTAAATTAGAACCTTGCTCCAATCGGAGGCTTGAATCTGATACAAGTCGTGGAAATGTAAAAGATAGTATGATAAACTTCAACCAAAGTGCTCCAAACTTGAATACAATCTCGCACACTCAAGTGTGACAACTTCCCGATGTGAGAAGATTATCACTTTACAAAGTAGTAATATATGCCTAAGCAGTAACTTGTCTGGATCTAAGTTTGCACCTAAGTTTGGATGAAAACAAAAAATGAAATGAACTTGCTATTTATAGAAGATTCTGGAATTATGCAAAGACGAGCATGCCCCTCAACTCCTTCTGAGCGGGAAATGGTTTGTGAAGGCCGCGGGCGCGGCCATCCTCCCCTCTGGCGCGGTGAGTGAAAATGGAGAGATCATGGGAACATGGCAGTTGTCCCCTGGGTGAAAGTGCACCATGTCAGCGCATTCCCTGTAGCCGGCGCGGAGCTGGACGCCATGTATGTATTTTCTTGGAAAAACCCTATTTTTCTGGCGTTTTTGCTCGTTTCTTCTCTGAAGGCTCTGAAAGGACATGTGACCTGAAAACAAAGGAAACAAGGGCATAATACTAGAAAAACAATAATAAAACTAAGGAAAATATGTGATATTCGAGTCAGAAACATAGTGCGATTCAGTTTTATCAGAACTTCAAAACAAAGTTAGACATAAAGAGGGCGCATCCCTAATACCTCGAACCAAAGTGCCTGATTCCATGAGATATGCAAATGATTGAGTAACAAAATGGTGCAAATGGGATGCAAAGTTCAAAGCCAGACAAAAGAGGTAGGGAAAATTTGGGGTGCGAAAGTTTCCCCTATTTAATCGTCTTAAACCTGAATGTGAAATTGGCATCAGCCTTTCGAGAGTTCAAGGTGGAAGATGATTAAATACCAGGACCCGAAATTTTCCCTGAGAGATGGTGTGAGTGTCATTTATTAGTGTGAACATCTGCTGGGGAAAGACGAACTGGTCTTTTGGTGGACTGGTCATGATGGATAAACATGGTTGAAAAAGGGTAGCTCGTACTGGGGTAATGGTGCCAATACAAGGTTCTTGAGGGAGTGGGTGGTGGAGTGACTGAAAGAATGTGGTTGACAATGTCGCGGTGACTGGAGGTAGGATTCATAAGAAACTTAAAGATTAACACGAGAGTAAAGTCTGCGGAAGGCTTACGACCCTAAGAATATAGCATGAGGGTGAGACCTACGAACGACCCACAACCCTAAAAGAGATAAAACGAAGGTAGGACCTACGGATGATCTTCGATCTTAAAAACAAGACGAGGAGAGGGTAAAGTTAAGTTGAGATCTACGGGTGATCTACGACCCCGAAAACAAGATGAGGAGAGGGTAAAGTCTACGGACGACCTACGAGCCCAAAAAATATAATGCGATGGTAAGATCTATGGACGAACTACGACCCTAAAATGCGAAGGTAAGCTCTACGAACGATCTACGACCTTAAAAATAAGAGGATGAGAGGGTAAAGTCTACGGACGACCTACGACCTTAGGAAATGATATGGGGAGAGGGTAAAGTCCACGGACGACCTACGACCCTAAGAGAGATAAAGTGAAGGTAAGATCTATGGGCGACCTACGACCTTAGAAAGATGACGCGATGGTAAGATCTACGGACGATCTACGACCTTAAAAAACGATGAGGAGAGGGTAAAGTCTACGGACGACCTACGGCCCTAAGAGAGATAAAGTGAAGGTAAGATCTATGGAAGATCTACGACCCTAAAAATATAATGCGATGGTAAGATCTACGGATGATCTACGACCCTAAAATGTGAAGGTAAGATCTACGGACGATCTACGACCTTGAGAACATAACACGATGGTAAGACCTACGGACGATCTACGACCTTAAGAGAGATAAAATGAGTATTGAGAGTTGGGGAGCATGACTTACTAACACCCTGGTTTATTTTAGTTGGTAGTGTAATAACAGATGTCAACTGGAAATTATGAGGACGATATTCTTTGTGAGGATGTTTTGTTCATTTGGGATCAATTTTGGATTGTTCTGGCTCATGCTTCATATGCATTTGAAGTGTGGCGTGATGATCCATGGATATGCTATGCGTTTGAGGATGCAATGAAATATGTCGTGATGATTATTATATGCAAAGTTCCAAAAGCTCATTGGGATCTGCTACTCGTCATCTCGAGGTACTAATATGGAATGGTGCTTGAAATTTTGAGAGAACAGAGTTAGCCTTGTCGAGTTCACTAGGAAATTAAATCTTGCTGAGGAGAAATAACTTGATCTGACTTCCTTCATGTGTTGGACCTTTTGTGAATAACTGAAAAGAGATGTGGATCTCAACCAATGCCCCAAGTCTCTCTGTGTGGGAGAATCAGACGCTCGGTCGGTCGTAAGGAGGCGATGAGGATAAAAGCTTGGTCAAGGCGACCGTTATGACTTGCTACCTCCACAGAAGAACGAACACTTGAATTCCACATCATTCCCTTGGGATTCCTTCATATCCATGTAATGTAGTGTTTCACATTTTAGCTCGTGATTATTATTGACTTATTGTGTTCAATGCAATGCTTAAAAAAGAATTTAAATCACGATTCGCATACGAAAAATAAAGTAAAAGAGCATAACAAAGATTTTCTAATAGAAGGGAAAATCTTTATTAATGAGTTTGGCCCGTGAATGGGCATTCATACATAGAAACAACTCCTAACTGAGGAAGTCGCGGAAAAGAAAAACAATACAACAGGTAAAATGGCAATAAGAAAATCTTGAATTTCCGTTAAAACTGATATTGCTATAGTTCTCGCATCCTGGGTCATCCTAGTGCCGTGCTTCCAAAGGATAATAGCTAGATTGATCCATCACGCATTAGGAGGGTGTACGTGAAGAGTCTTCAGAATGCAGTCTCTCGCTTTTTGTCCCTAATTTTTTCCTGGATCGCCCTTTCGGGTTTTCAATCCACCGGGACACCCATTTTTGCCTAAGCCGCCCTTTCGGGTTTTCGACTTAGCGGGTTATTCTTTTTTTTTTCTTTTTTATCCCTAACTTTTGCCTAAGCCTCCCTTTCGGGTTTTCGACTTAGCAGGTCCTTTCATGCGTAGTATTTTTTTACTGAGTCTGAATTGACTGGAAGCGGAACGTCTTCCCCATCCATGTTTGTCAGGATTAGAGCACCTCCTAAGAAAGCTTTCTTCACGATGTACGGTCCCTCATAGTTGGGAGTCCACTTGCCTCTTGTATTAGTGTGGATTGGGAGAATATTTCTTAAGACCAGGTCACCTGCGTGGAACTCTCGAGGCCGAATCTTCTTGTCAAATTCCCTCTTGAGACGTTGTTGGTATAACTGACCGTGACAAATGGCTGCCAAGCGCTTTTCTTCGATGAGATTGAGTTGGTCGAGTCTCGTTTGAATCCATTAAATTTCATCAAGCTTAGTATCCATCAGGACCCTTAAGGAAGGAATCTTCACTTCGACTGGGAGTACCGCATCCATACCATAGACTAGTGAAAACAGAGTTTCCCCAGTGGAAGTACGCACCGAAGTTCGATAGCCATGCAGGGCAAAAGGCAACATCTCATGCCAATCTTTGTATATTCTCACCATTTTCTGGACGATCTTCTTTATGTTCTTGTTAGCGGCTTCAACTGCCCCATTCATCTTCGATCGATAAGGTGATGAATTATGGTGCTCGATCTTGAACTCTTCACACATTTCCTTCATCATCTTATTGTTGAGATTTGACCCATTATCAGTGATGATCTTGTTAGGAGTTCCATAACGACATATGATTTCTCTTTTAATGAAGCGGGTAACAACTTGCTTGGTCACATTCTTGTATGAAGCCGCTTCCACCCACTTGGTGAAGTAATCAATAGCAACGAGGATAAACTTGTGTCCATTTGAAGCGCTCGGCTCAATGCGTCCAATCATATCGATTCCCCACATTGCAAAGGGCCATGGTGAAGTCATCACATTCAAAGGAGTGGGAGGAACATGTATCCTGTCTGCATAAACCTGACATTTGTGGCACATTTTGGCATATACACAACAGTCACTTTCCATCGTCATCCAAAAATAACCTGCTCGTAGGATTTTCTTGGCCATGGAATACCCATTGGCATGAGTCCCAAAAGAGGCCTCGTGTATTTCTTGCATAATGGATTCTGCTTCATGTCTATCCATGCATCTGAGCAGAACCGAATCATAGTTTCTCTTGTACAAAACATCTCCTGACAATAAAAACTTAGACGCCAACCTTCTAAGAGTCTGCTTATCACAAATTGCAGCACCTTCGGGGTACTCTTGCTTCTCAATATAACTTTTGATGTCGAAGTACCACGGCCTTTCATCTGATACATCTTCCGTTGTGAGTCAACGAGTAGGGAAAATGTGTGCTGGCTCCTTGTAACGACAGATCCTTATACTGAGTGCATGATTCAGGTAACTGACTTTGAACATTGCTGCTAAAGTGTCCAGTGCGTCTGCCAGTTGATTTTCTTCTCTAGGAATGTGCTCAAAGGTGACCTCATCGAAAGCGGGCAACAACTCTAATATGTAATCCCGGTGTGGAACTAAATTAGGGTTCCGTGTATCCCAATCACCCCGTACTTGATGTATCACTAAGGCAAAGTCCCCATAAACTTCAAGAATCTTAATTTTGAAATTAATGGCTGCTTCAAGGCCCATCACACAAGCTTCATATTCAGCGACATTATTCGTGAAATCAAAACATAATCTGGCAGTGAAAGGTATATGAGTGTTGCGTGGAGAGGTCAGAACTTCCCCAATGCCGTGACCCATAGCATTTGACTCACCATCGAACGTGAGAGTTCGTTGCTCCCCTGGTTCAGGTCCTTCATTATCATCAAGTTTCATAATATCCTCGTTTGGAAAATAGAACTTCATGGGCTGATATTCTTCCAATGGTTGGTGAGCGAGATGATCAGTAAGAATGCTTCCTTTGATAGCCTTTTGTGTGACGTACTGGATGTCATACTCATACAAAAGCATTTTCCACCGAGCCAATCTTCCTGTAAGTGCTGGTTTCTCGAAGATGTACTGGATGTCATATCAGAAGTGTAGAATGTGTCAACATATACTGCCTCAAACGTCGAGCTGCCCACGTAAGAGCACAACAAGTCTTCTCAAGTAAGGAATACCTTGATTCACAATCAATAAACTTCTTGCTCAGGTAGTAAATGACGTGTTCTTTTCGTCTAGTATCATCATGTTGTCCAAGTACACAACCCATAGATCCTTCAAGCACAGTCAAATACATAATGAGAGGTCTCCTCGGAACCGGTGGTATGAGTATTGGTGGTTCTTGAAGATACTGCTTAATTCTCTCGAAAGCTTCTTGACAACTCTCATCCCAGTGGACATCCTAATTCTTGCGTAACAATTTAAAGATGGGTTCACAGGTAGCAGTAAGATGGGAAATGAACCTGGCTATGTAATTCAACCTTCCAAGGAAACCTCGTACTTCCTTCTCATTTTTCGGTGCCGGCATATCTTGTATTTATTTTACTTTGTCTGGATCTACTTCAATTCCTTGTTGACTCACGATAAAACCAAGTAACTTGCCCGATCGGACCCCAAAGGTTCATTGTTGGGGTTAAGCCTTAACCTGAACTTTCGTAAACGATCAAACAACTTCTGCAAATGGACCAAATGTTCTTCCTCAGTCTGTGACTTTGCGATCATGTCGTCCACATACACCTCAACCTCTTTATGGATCATGTTGTGAAAGAGAGTCACCATAGCTCGCTGATATGTCGCACCAGCGTTTTTAAGACCAAAAGGCACGACTCTATAGCAAAAGGTACCCCAAGGAGTTGTGAAAGATGTTTTATCCATGTCTTCCGGAGCCATCTTTATCTGATTATAGCCAGAGAACCCATCCATAAAGGAAAACATCGAAGACTGAGCAGTGTTATCAACCAATACATCAATATGAGGCAACAAGAAATCATCCTTCGGGCTTGCTCTATTCAAGTCTTGGTAGTCAACACACATACGTACCTTACCATCCTTCTTGGGTATGGGCACAATATTAGCAATCCAAGGAGGGTAATTTATCATAGATAGGAAACCTACTTCGAGTTGTTTCTGAACCTCTTCTTTGATCTTCAAAGCCATGTTGGGTCTGGTCCTTCTTGGTTTTTGCTTTACAAGAGGACATTCTGGCTTGAGTGGCAATCTATGCATTACTATGTCAGTGTCTAAGTCGGGCATGTCTTCGTATGACCAGGCGAAGATGTCAGCATACTCTTGAAGCAATTCAATCAACCCCTTCTTTTCTTCACATTGCAAGGCGACCCCTATCTTGACTTCTCTCTTTACCTCTTCAGTACCAATATTGATGACTTCTGTTTCTTCTTGATACGGCTGGATGACCTTCTCTTCCTGTCTCAAGAGTCTGGCTAGTTCTTCAGGGACTTCACAATCTTCCTTATCATCTTCGTTAGCATGATCAACTAAATTCTCAAGGATATAAGGAGCCATAGCATTATCATTTCCAACGGAGTTCGAGACGGATCTGCATGATCGATGATTTTATGTTTTATTTTTAGAAAGTGCAAAAGAATATTTAGAATATGAAAAGAAAAGTATTGCCATTTTTATTTTGAAAAAGTAAAAGTAAAAGAAAAGACAGGGAAAAAAATTGTATGCGAAAGTGCGACTTTTCATTCAATGTTAAACAAAGATTGAAACATAAGGGGGCCCTTCTACAAGCTGTCAGTATGCCTTGGGCAGGACATATGACTCAAAATGGAAACAGAAAATTACACATCAAGGAAAACAACTTCAGGGATGTCCACGACAGTCCAATTGCTGAGCTCCTGGTCCGGCGCAACTTGATATATAAATCTTGAAACATCTTCGTCATCACCTTCAACATATGTGGAGAGCACTTGTCCTTCTTTGCCTACACCAGCACTGACAAACACTTCAAAAATCGGGGAAACCTGCTGTCCTTTGAGAGGAACCCAACCAGCTTGCAAGGAGGATGACGGCTGATACCCAAGACCGAAACGATCTTTCTTCTCTGGCACTTCAATCAATTTGCTCCAACTGTCATGGGGAGGTCTGGCTTGTATGAGGGCTTTGGCATCCTTCAAAGAGGCCAGGGGTATCTCATACTTCTTACATTCCACGACGGGGAATTTGTCAACAGTAACAATCTCCAGAGCTTGAAAGGGAAACTCTTGTACCTCGCCTTCCACTTCCACATATCGGTAGGTAGTCAGATTATTAATCACTATGTCTTCTTCCCTGCAAACGATGATAACTTGGTCATTCGCAATGAACTTCAGGTGTTAATGAAGAGTAGATGTCACAGCTCCTGCTACATGAATCCATGGACGGCCCAAAAGGCAAGTATAGGATGGACGGATGTCCATGACATAGAATGACAAATAGAAAGTGTGGGGACCAATCTTTACAAGAAAATCCACTTCTCCATCCACCAATCTTCTCGAACCATCAAACGCTAAAACATTTAGAGTGGAGGGCCTCATCATTACTCCGTCCATATTCAGCTTAAACAAGGTAGCCTTAGGCATCACATTGAGTGAAGATCCTGTATCCACCAAAACTCGAGATAAAACAGTGTCTAAACACTTCATAGAAACATGCAGCGCTTTATTGTAGGCTTTGCCTTCAATTGGGAGTTCATCATCACAGAAACCCAAACAATTTCCCACAGTAATATTGGTGACTATTCCTTCAAACTGGGCCACTGAGATGTCTTGGGTAACATGAGCAGAACATAAGGTCTTCAATAAGGCATTGCGGTGGGCCTCTGAACACAAAAGGAGAGATAAGATAGAGATCTTAGATGGTGTTTGGTTGAGTTGATCCACTACTTTGTAATCACTCCGTTTGAGAATTCTCAAAAGTTTCTCTGCTTCTTGTCCTACAGAAAGTTCGGGTTGATTATCCATCACTTGCTTTCCCCTGGCCTTAGCTAGAGCTTCACTATTAGTTTCCCTAGGAGGTGGTGGTGGAGGAGAAAAGATCTGACCACTACGAGTCATGTTACTGGTTCCCGCAATGTTGGTAACATTCTTGTCACCAACCGGAGGGCACTCATACCTCCTTCCATGAATATAGACCACATTATACTCCCATGGAACTGCCTTCGAGTCGTTTCTTGTAGGAGGAATAAGAGCTTGAATCATTGTGGGGGTAATAGGAACCTGAATTGTTAACGAAATACTAGGGGTTGCTGAAAAGCTTCTCGGATAGTAGGGGATTTCCAGGACATCAATCTCTTCTTCTCAGAATACTTTCTCTATCTGTAGGACACCTTCATCGATCAACTGTTGGATGACCGTCTTCAACTCAGCACACTCTTCGGGTTTGGAGGAACATGTTAAGCAGAAGTTATGGAGTTCCTGTAGCACCTCATGCTTCAGCAAATGTTCTCTGACAGCTTCTAAAGATATCTTAATTTCGTCAACCTTTGATACCAAAACCCGTTCATTAACTTCTTCAATGGCGTTGACCGTTCCCCCTTGATGAGGAGGCATGGGGTTATTTTGAATATTCGGACCAACAGGGTTGAAGTTGATGTCTTTTGTATTGATGAGATCTTAAATTTTTCATTTGACTGCTCTATAATTTTCAATTGTATGGCCTGGGGCACCAAAATGAAATTCGCAATGAGCATTAATATCATACCCCTTAGGGAGAGGATTTAGCGACGGACTGAGTTCGTGCAATTGAACCAATTGACTAGCAAGTAGCTGTGGGAGAAGCTGAGCGTAGGACATGGGAATGAGATCAAATCTTCTTTCAGGGGCTCTTTGTCTTGGAGGAGCTCTCGGGCCTTGAAGCTATTGATTCGGTTGTTGATAAGTTGTAGGAGGTGTAAATTATTGTTGTGGAGAAAAATGTGGTTGCGGAGCGAAAGGCCGTTGGTGGGCCATCCAGGGTGCTGGAGTTGTAGCAGCATATACTTGAGGAACAAATTGGTTGGGAACAGCAGCAGGTGTAGGAAAATAAGGGAATCGGACTAGGGGAAATGCGGGAGCTCTTCTTGGTTGACGGTGATGGCACTAGTCTCGCCCTCTTTCTTCTTGACAAAAACAGAAAAAGGCTTTCTACTAATGCTTGCATTGTTGTTAACATTGTTAGGAACACCTTGAATCTTTCCAGCCTTAATGCACGTCTCAACGCGTTCACCAATAATGACCATATTAGAGAAAGAAGTAGAAGTGCTACTGAGCATATGCTGGAGATAAGGGCCTCGTAAAGTACCCATAAACAGATGAATCAATTCATGATCCAAGAGAGGAGTTTGGACCCTAGCAGCCAGTTCACGACACCTCTGAGCGTATTCTTTGAAAGACTCTTCAGTTTTTTGTACCATCCCTTGGAGCTGAGTACGGCTAGGAGCCATGGCAGTATTGTAATGGTAATGTTTCAAAAAAGCGTCAGCAAGCTCTCCCCAAGTACTGACATGAGATCTTTCCAATTCCATATACCAATCCAACGATGCCCTGGTCAAGCTGTCTTGAAAGAAATGCATGAGTAATGGTTCATTTTCAGCATAGGCCGCCATTTTGCGACAATAGGAACGGAGATGAGTCTCTGGGCAAGAAGTGCCTTTGTATTTGTCAAACTCTGGGACTTTGAATTTGGGAGGAATAACTACCCCTGGCACGAGGCACATTGCAACAGTATTGAATCTGGAAGCCTTGATACCCTCCATGGCTCTAAGTCGCTCTTCGAGAGCATGATATATTTTCGCAGTTTCGGCAACCCCGGCAGCAAGGTTCACTTGGGGTTCATCAAGATCAATAACATCATGATGATCTTCGACATAATTCCTAGGAACCCCGATAGGAGTCTCAACATTTGCATTGTCATTCCTCCCATTAGCAGAAGTGGAGGATGCAGAAGTAGTAAGCTTGGAAACACTTTGATGTAGTTCTTCTTGACCCTTGATCACGACATGAAGGGTTTCCATAAGTTGATCCATGCGAGTACCCATGGTGTCCATATCCCGGCGGAGTGCATTCTAGTTCTCCTCAAAAAGATCAATTAGACTTTGCTGGTTGCCTTTGGTACGGTAAGGATGTGGAGGAGTCGTCTTTACTGTTTACTGTAGTCTGAGAAAAGGGACCCCAATGAGTTTTTGTTGTGCAAAATGAATGCATGGTAATATGGATGAATGCTTTATCTTCATTTCTGAGGAGACCCGAAGACTCGTCTATCTTTTAAAATTTCCCTTTTTGAAAAGCTATATCAATGAGACTTGTCTTTGAATTTCCATAGATATGAGATATATATACATGATGATATGATACCATGGTATGTTATGGCATGAAGTCTCAGCTCCACATATTCTGGATAACCATTGCGTAGTCCGTTGCACAGGCTGAAAGTAACAAGATAAAAAGTCTGACTTCACTGGCATGGAGTCAAAGTAACCACCCATGAGGTATGTACTAGGAGTTTATCACCTGCCGAACAAGGTTCTAAAGAGTTCTCGAAGTCTACAATCTTCCTTTGGATATTACCGACGTCCCAATTACTTGGTAATCAGCAATATTCGCAGGAAAAACTCGTCTGAGTGAAATATCGCGTGACAACTACTTCCGGATTACCCCGTTATAGTCTCTGCACTGCACCTAAAAGGCCAGGATGGGTTAATGGTTCTACGGCCCTCAGCTTCTCGAGTTCCTAGGTCGAAAGCAACGACTTCTTCCCGATTACTCGGTAAACATCACTACTTTCAAAGGGACCTCCACTGAGTGGGGGATTTTCATGCCTCCTTCTTCAGGATTACTCCCTCAAAGTTAACATGACTATACCGCCCGTCCTAATCCTATGTGTAACCCAAGTCCGGGTATAGGACTTATCAAAAGCAATCACCAAACCCAACATCATAATGTATCCATAATATGTGGGTAGCAACAATATATGCAATATATACAAAAGAATAAGGCAATAATAAAACAATAAAGCAAAACAAAGCAAATAAATAAACATCCAAAAAGACAAATAAACAAAACTAGGAGAGACTCGCAAAAAATCTCCAGCAGAGTCGCCAGCTGAAGCTACCGGCAGAAAACACAGAGCCGCCACCGAACTTTATTTATCCCGAAGGAAGGGAAAATATCGATAAAACCACAAGGGAATGGATAAGATGGTCTTGCGACCAAGAGAAATGGTAAGGCAATCGGTTATGCGAGGGGAAGGTATTAGCACCCCTCGCACCCGTTGTACTCAACGGGATCCGTTTTGTTTGTTTGTCTTAAAGGGTGTGTTTATCTACAACTATGCTTGCTTAAGAGGAAATGAATGGTTTTTATTATTGCGTTCGTGAGGGTTTCACGACCCTTTTCCTACGTATCTAATGAAGGAATCAGAACACTGTAGTTCCTCTAAAAAAGGGGGTTGGTTTGTTTGCATTTTTTAGTGGGCGACGTTAACGCATGCATTCTAGCAATAGGCACAACCGGTATCGCGGTAGAACGGAGATAACATGCCCTTCGGGGGATGTTTTGATTGGTTGAGTGCTTTATGAGTTTTAAACGAATTTAAGTAATGATTAAATGTTTTGAATTTGATTTGTGAGTGACGAGTTTTAATTACAAAAGAAGAAGAGGGTAAGAGGGAAACTAGAAAAATCCTAATGGTTGTTATATACAAATGAGCTAAAAGTCTACTTAACATAAGGCAATCGAAATGGGATTTAATCGCCTCATGGAGCTATCTAAAGAAGAATGGTATCAAGATTTGAACAAACAAACGAATAAAGAAAATTTAAATTCTAAATATTTTTTATGGTTTTAAATAAAAGGAAATAGGAGTACAATATTTTTATGATTTTCTGAGAAAATGAATATTAAAACCTAACTCTAAGTTATTTTGGGTATTTTATTAAGTTTAACAAAACAAATTGAATTAAAAGATATTAAATAAAAGATTAAGTGAATAACAAAATGAAGGATTAATTTTAAAAAAAACATTTTTTTGTATTCTTCTTATGAAATAAGTATATAAAGAAAAAAAACTAAGTAAATATTTGTTTAAGGAGTATATAATATATAGTAAAAAACCAAGAGTAGGTTTCTCCTCCACAGTTTCTTTCGTCAATTCAATTTGTTCTCTGACACGGGCAATCGAATCGGATCGAAAAGGAAGGATCTCTGGGGATGCCTTCTTGTTACGCCAAGCGCGTTTGAGAAGCTCAACATCGGCGGTTGGATGAATGACATTGTAATCGTCTTCAGCTTGAGTTGATGGTTCAATTTCCACAGATCTTGAAGCAGTTGATTAGAATTTAGAATGGAAATGAAATCGCAACATAGATGTGAAACAAGACTGAGAAAACGGGAAGCAGAAACGGTCTGGTGGCGCTCAATGTGAAACGAGGAGGAGAAAGGCGGAACAACAGATTTTTAGTAGAGGTAAATTTTATGGTATATGAGTCCCTTTGGTCTGGCTGCAACAACAACGATTAGTTATTCTATTTTTGGGTTGGGCCATTATTTCAGTCCTAATGTTGTACCCCAAAATTTGCCCTCTCATTTATCAAGATTTTTCTCACAAGACTTCTTGGACTCAAGACAAGATTAGGGTTTGGTCAGCTCAAGACATCTCATCTTGCACTGATAACCCAAAATTAGGGTTTGAGTTGACACAAGGATTTTTGGACCACCAATGCTTCATGTGACTTTCATACACCATCTTGGACCCCTAAGATTTCTCATGTTAAGTTTCAAGCCTTGAACCACATTTTTGATCAGTCAATTGGACAATTGACCTAAAAATCAGCTGTATTGGGGGAAAAGTCAACTACGACCAATTTACAGTAAAACTTCATAATTTTTGATCCACATCAATATTTTAGACTCATATGTATCATTTGATCAAGTTTGGATCACAACTCCTCAAGAAATTTGATCAAATCATCAAAAGGGCAAAATGTTCAAAATTAGGGTTTTGACTGAGAAAGGGCAATTTCTGATTTTTAACCTAGCCAATGTCCAATTGAGTTCAAACATGATTTCAAGGATCCAATGGCATCATCTTGACATAATTACATGGTTCAAAATATCTCAAGTTCATTGGATTGACAGATGAATTTTTGCAATCAACTGATCAAAAGTCAACTGTACACTGAAAAGTCAAATTTTGACTTTTTGGTCAAAATCAAGTACCAAGGGTCATAATTCATCAATATATGTCAAAATGTGAAACTTGTTGACCAAGAAACTCAAAATTGAAAATTAGGGTTTTAATTTGAAAATTTTCATAACTTAGAATTTTTTTAAGTATAAAAATTTTCTTATTTTTTCCCAACGTTTCACCACTTTTTCACCATGATGCATTTTGATTCAAAGAAAACTTCCAACATGAAAGTTGTAGTCCTCCATGAAATCTACAACTTTTCCTCACAAACTTTTCCCAAAATATGCTTGGATCTCAAGTTATGAATTTGTGAATATAGGTCCATGAACTTCTTAACTTAGTGAAATTTTGCCCTAATTTAGGCAGGTTTTTGACCCAACTTCATGGACATTTTTCACCTAGTTCCAAGATGTATCTAAAAATTCATTTCAAATATGGATTATAGAGCACATTTCAAGCTTTCTAAAATGTCCAAGAACTCTCCAAGATCATTTTTGGTTAGGGAGAATCGAAGAGAGGAATTTGGCATTTTCTCACTTTTTGTTCAAGCCATTTTCACATAGCATCAAGTTGCAAATCCAATCCATGATGTTTGTATCTTGCTTTACAGATCCTAAGCTCACTTTACACTCCATAATAAAATGCAAACTCAGTTTACAAAGGCATTATCTTTGCTTTTGAAGCTTTGTACAAGAGATAATTCCATTTTAGGTAAAAAGTTCACAATGCCATTTTCATAAAGAGAAGCTTTTGCAACTTTGTCAATCTTGAGCCTTGAACCTGTCCCTCTGGTACATACCAACTACACAGCTCTCAAGAAATTTGTACAAGCTCTTTGCAGCCCTCAAGCAAGCAAGTACAAGCATGTAGCATTGGTCTTGTCACTTTACTTAAAATGCAAGAAAAGTTGCAAAAGGTGCCAGAGCTTGCACAGCTAGTAAGGGATGACTTTATATCCCTTCTCTACATATTTGCAATCTTTGTACAAGGTATGGAATGGTTTTCTTGCACCTAAAACACTCTCAAACTAGAAAACTCCAAAATTCTGCCCAAACACTCAGTTTCTGCAAAACCATAGCCAACACTCATTTGGCTAGTGCGTTTTGTGTTTAAACACTTAAAGCATCTCATAAACATCATACAAAAGCAAGCCAAGCCCTTACCCTGGTTCTGTAACCCCTGTTTCAGCATCCACCATTTTCACTTTGGAAGCTTGCAGCTTGACTTGTCGAGAGAGTTCCAGCCATCCTCAGAGCAAGATAAGCATTGGATTAGCTTCAGGGAAGTTCAAGGAAGCTTAAACAATCACCAGGCCTCCATTAAAGTCCCTACATTGCTCTACTCGAATCCAACTGAAGGAGGTATTTTCTTGAACTCTATCTCTCTGAATAGGCATCCTCAAGCCACTATTTGTGAAGAAAAAATGTAGCCCTTATCATGACAAAGTTGTACATATGCATACTTTTCATTTATATCAACTGTGCTGAGAGAATTTGAAGATTGAAAATCCTGAAAAAGTTAGGTCACGAATTAGGGGTTCAAAAATTTTCCTTGATCTTTTAGAGTTAGGTCACATAATTTATATGGCTGGAATCGTGAGATCAAAGGCCACATGTTTCATGTTATGAGTTTTTGTTTTTATGCAAGCATGAGCAAGATGCAGGTTGAACTGGAAAACGCACGGGCAAGGCTGGCCAGAGGACAGGGACGAAGTGTATTGGGCTTTTTGTTGCCTTGGCCTTTTTGGTTTCACTAATCACACCCCCCTGACTTACTATTTGCACCCCCTGGCTAATTTGTTATATTTTTGCATTTTTCTTCATATTTTTATATTTAACACTTTCATTTATTTTTTCTGAATAATAAAAAATCCTAAAAATAATTTCTTTAATTTTTGCAATTTTATTTTATTTTTTTATTATTTTTTTGCATAAAAAATAGTTTATTATGATAAATAGATTTTATTTTCTTAAATAGTTTGTAAATAATTTAAAAATACTTAATATTTTTATTATACTATTTATACTCATAAATACTTATTTTTATACATATTTAATTTTTAATGTTTACATATAATATTATTTATTATTTTCTTGTACAAAAAATGGACAAAATAACAACATAAAGCATTATTTTCTTTTAATTAAAAAATTAGGGTTTCACCCCTCCAAAAATAATATTATTTTTTCCTTATTTTTTAGGGTTTAAATTAAATTATTTTCTCATACAAAAAAACAAATACCAAAACATTTTTTACATAAATACATTGCATTGCATTTTAAATATTTGTACATTTATTTAATTCGCGCAATATTCGATTTGGTTGTAATAATATATTTAGGATTATATTTGTGCAAAATCCCCATTCAAAACTTGTATCTCCCCTCCCATAATAATTGTTGTAATAGCTTAGTTTATTTTACGCAATTTATCGCTTCATATACTATGTTTAGTAATTAGGGTTTGCATGACAAGAACAAAAAACAAAAAAAAATAGAAAAACCCTAAATGCAAGACAAAAGCATGAAAATGACACACTTTGCACACAAACACCCTTAGGGTTTCTCCTACTTGGTTGCCTAAAATAAAATGGCCATGTTACGTATGCGAAGTATTTTGGCAAAACAAAACAAAAATAAGATCATAGTCCCTCTATGATGCTATTCAAAAGTTGCCTAAACAAAATGATCTTGGTCCCTAAAAAATTCTAAGATACTTGGCAACATTGTTATCATGGTCATACGATGACCCACGCCCGTCCCGTTTACATCCAAAGATAGGGTTGTTTACCAAATCAGTGGTAAGTCAACAATGTCAAAGGAATAAAAATGCACAGGAAAGACATTTGAGTAGGTGGATAGCTTCTAAGTTACTTGCTCCCTTTCAAACAATCCTTGCTATTTTCAAAAACAAACACACATACACACACACACACATTTCAAAACATCTTACAAAACATTGAAAACATTTTCAAAAGACAAACATCTTTGTATACATTCTTACGAACGAGAATCATTACAAAGATTGCCTAAACGATGGCCTCTTTTCAAAATACTTTCAAAACCACATCAAACACCATTTCAAACAAAGAAAAGCAAGTGATCTAAGAAAGTAACTAAGAGCCCATGGAATACCATGGATGAAAAGGGTGCTAGCACCTTCCATTTTCATAATCTACCCCTCGAACTCAAGAAAACATCTCAAAGGTCTTTCCTGTGCTTTTTTAACTTTCCTTTTGGATAAAAGAAAAGTCGGTGGCGGCTCTTGCTAACCGCGAAATTTGCGACAAAATGAAAAACCTCAAGTCAGTTCTCCCACCGTATCACAGAACTGGTGACTCTGCTGGGGATTATTTTAAAAGTGGGGTTACCTTAGGGTTTAGATCATATTTATTTGCTTACCTTGTTTGACTTGCTTGCTTTACATTTTGGTTCTATTGTTTGGGTTTGAAATCCTCCACCCGGATTTGGGAAACATTATAGGTAAATAACAATACGTTGTGGAAACTGTGCAGGGTATACCAACACGGTCTAAGCAATAGCTATGTTAGTGCGACATATTTGTGGGTACCGGTAGCCTTTGAGTCAATCAAAGAGAATACGGGACCGCTGAGTGATGTCATGAAGCACTAATGAACTTTTAGAACCTTTACTTGACCAACTTGGCCTTTTAGGATGTAGTGAGATGACCAGCTTTGGTGAAGTCCGAAGTTGGTAGATACTCGATACTACACTCATTGAGGGTTGGTTTCTTGGAATATTTTGGTCGCCAGTAAAGAGGCTTGAACTGAAACAATGAACAAGGAAACAATCCAGTGATATTGAGCTCCTTAGAACCCGGTTACTATTACTAGGACAGGTTGAGCCAACTAAACTTCAAGAGGGTACTTACCTATGAAACCCCATGCAAGCCTAAACTAGGAACTTGTTTGATTTGCTTGTACATATATACTTGTGCATAACATCATCGACATCATGAGCATCATATACATCCACTAACCATTTCAAGGATTTTGGAAATTCATCTTTGTTCTTGTTTAATAGGATATGGATTCACTTCGCAGGAAAACTATCCAAGTCAACCTTGTAAGAATTCCTCCACAACTCAAAGAGCTAGCTTCAAGGATTCTTGAGAATTCTCCATTCACCGAGAGACATGGTCGTCTACTCAACTTAGTCACTTCCAACACAGAGGAAGACTTGATGAAGGTTCTCTTCCAGTTCTTTGACCCTTTGCACCATTGCTTCACATTTCCTGACTATCAACTTATGCCTACTTTGGAAGAATTCTCTCAACTCTTGAGGATTCCCATTCTCAATCAACTACCCTTCAACGGTACGGAAAGATATCCAAAGCCAGAAGAGATTGCTCAAGCCCTGCACTTGCACTCATCTGATGTCACAACTCATTGGGAAACTAGAAGTGGTGTCAAAGGCTTCTTGGCAAAGTTTCTGTTTGAGAAAGCCCAAAGTTGTTGGAACTCCTTGGACTTGCAAGCTTTTGAGGAGATTGTAGCTCTTCTCATCTATGGGATGGTCTTGTTCCCTAATCCTGACCAACTCATAGATGTGAGTGCTGTCAAAATCTTCATGTCTCGCAATCCGGTGCCTACATTACTTGGGGATATCTTACACTCTTTTCACACTCGTACAATAAGGAAAAGAGGTGTTCTTATGTGTTGTACTCCTCTCCTAGAAAGACGGTTTATTTCTCATCTTCCCCAACTGGTCTTGAAGAATGAGCAAGATTTGAGGTGGTCACAAAGGTTGATGACACTTAAACATTCAGATATTCATTGGTGTTCTCAATCCAAAGAGAATGTTATCATTGTCGACCATTGTGGAAAATTCCCTAATGTCCCTCTACTTGGCATTAGGGGAGGCATCACCTACAACCCGTGCTTGGCTCTAAGACAGTTTGGTTATGCCCAAAGAGATGGCCCACATGATATGCTGATTCAAGGCTTGTTTTTCGACTACGACAACGACGATCAAGGACTTCGCCAAAGATTCATCCAAGCTTGGAGGATGCCAAACAAGGTAGATAGCAAGACTTTGGGACACAAGAATTCCATCCCTCTTGAGCCTTACCTCAAGTGGGTATGAAACCGTGCTCAAAATCTTATGATGCCTTATCCCTCCGTTCTCCCAGTGATTATAGAGCCTGTTAAGGAAGGAGAAGTTCCATACACTATCCTACATCCTGACATGCCGACATCACTCGAAGACCTACAAAGGGATTGGATACAGCTCAAAGGAGAGTGTGATACTTTTGAAGCCCAATTCTACGCAAGCGAGAAGAAGGTTTTGGAACTCACTCGGCTACTTCATGAAGAGCAAACTCTCAATACCTACATTGCACCAAAGAGGATGCGCAATGTCTTTTTACCTTATAATTCTGTATTATTTTTCCCAAGGGGAATTGATGTACTCAAAATTCTATCTTATTAATATGACGTGTGTTTCTTTTTTGTTTGAAACAAATTTGAATTTTTAAATCCTTGAAAACATTGCATGAATACATATCATTCATCATAAGCATAAATAGGTCTTTGCAACAAGTTTCCTCATCTCTCTACTGTTTATTTCAGTACGATGGATCTCGAACAAACGGTCAAAGACTTACAAGCTTATAATACACAATTTCAACAGTTACTCATCACCTTAGCCAAGGGGCAAGAGGAGCTGAAGACTCTGCTAGAAAAAGAGAAAAAGAAGAAAGAGAAGAAGCCAGCTGGTGTGGTAATCATGGGCAGAAGGTTTCAGGGACAAGCCAAAAGAACCTTAGAATTCCCAACAACATCTGAAGAAGGGGAAAGAAAAGGAAAAGAAACGGCATTACCATCAGATTCTGAAGAAGAAGAGGAAGAAGAGGACTACTCTGAACAACAATACCCTCCGGCTGATGACAAGTACAAACACCTAGAAGAGCGTCTAACCGCTATGGAAATACAGAGAGTACCGGGCCTAGATTTTGAGGAGTTAGGGCTGGTGTCAGGAATTGTAATCCCGCCAAAGTTTAAAGTGCCATTGTTTGCCAAGTATGATGGGGTGTCTTGCCCTAAAATGCATCTCAGATCATATGTCAGGAAGATTCAACCACACTCTGCCGACAAAGACTTGTGGGTCCACTTTTTCCAAGACAGTTTGTCAGGTACGCAACTTGATTGGTTCTACCAGTTGGAAAGGGCCGATGTCCATAATTGGGAAGACCTCGTAGCAGCATTCTATAAACAATATCAGTACAACGCCGATTTGGCACCCACCCGTACTCAACTTCAGAGTATGGTTATGGTATCAAATGAAGGCTTCAAAGACTACGCACAAAAGTGGAGGGATCTAGCCAGAAGGGTGCAACCCCCTTTATCTGAAAGGGAGTTAGTGAACATGTTCTTGGGAACTCTATTAGGCCCTTTCTTTAATCATCTGATTGGGAGCTCCTCTGAAGGGTTTACTGAATTGATTTTAACTGGCGAGAGGGTGAAAGCCGGTATAAGAAATGGGAAGATTCAGAAAGACGCATCTGCCTCTATAGCTGTAAAAAAGCCGTTCACTGGGAAGAAGGAAGTGTCTGCTGTCTATTCATAGAGGAATCAGGGAAGAACTGAGCGCCGACCAACGGTGGGGGCCGTTATGATTCAAAAGCCTGCATCAGACCAACCAAGAAAAACACAGCCGAGAAATAATCAGCCAAGGGTGGAAAGGCCAGTATGGAAATTCACCAAGATTAACATGACTCCAGCCCAAGTTCTACCACATCTTTTGAAGTTGAATCTGGCCACTCTAAAGGAGGCCCCAAAGAATCCTAATACTGCGTCTCCACATTACCATCCCAACGCCAGATGTGCGTACCATTCTGAAAGTCCAGGGCACGACACCAACAACTGTTGGGCTCTGAAGAACAAAATTCAAGACCTGATAGATGCGAAGGAAGTTGAGTTTGAAGCGCCTGAGAAACCGAATGTTATTTCCGCTCTGATGCCGAGGCATGGTCACAATGCCAACGCTATTGAAGAATATCTATTTGTTGCTACCATGGATGAGTTGTTAACTCTGCTCCCGATCATCAAGTTGAATTTGTTGAAAGCTGGTATATTCTCAGGTTGTGACAAAGACTGCCATGTTTTCCTATCCTCATCATTTGACTGTCCTCTGTTGAAAAAGGGTATCCAACAACTGATTGATAACCAAGAAATTTTGTTTGAGAAAGCTCATGTTTCACCCGTTCCAGTTAAAGAAGTTTCTATCATAACCATCTACGCCAATCCTTCCAGGGCCCCTAAAAGACCCGTTAGGATTACATCTGCTCCAATGACTACTCCACTTTAGATTACAATGCCCGGGCCGGCCCCATACAAATCAGATAATGCAGTACCATGGAATTATGGTGGAGAAATCTACTACCACGGTATCAAACAGTATGAATCGATTGCCGAAGGAGAGAGCTCCGAAGAGGACAATTCCGACATCAGTAACATTGTCGGAACAAGCAAGATTACCCGTAGTGGTAGAATCTTCTCCCCATAGATTGCCCCTCCAAAGGCAGTCTTTGGACCCGTGGTCGTTCCGAAGATTACCTCTGCACCAGTGATTGTACCTGCAAGCGTACCTACCAGCAAAGAAGACAATAAAATTCCTATCCCTACTTCCACTATTGAGAATAAAGGAAAGAACGTTCAAGAGGAGCCTGTCCTGACGAAGGCTCAATCACTAGCTATTCCTGAAACATCCAAGAAGGAGATGGAAGAAATCCCGAGGATCATAAAGAAGAGTGATTATGATATGGTCAAACAATTGGGGCAAACCCCTTCCAAGATATCTATGCTAGCCCTGCTGCTATGCTCTGAAGCATATGCCAAAGCTCTGGTAAAATTTCTGAAGACAGCTCATGTGCCACAAGAGACGTCTGCGGACCAATTCCAAAAGTGTGTGGCCAGTTTGACAGCTGATAATGGCCTGGGTTTCTCTGATGCTGACTTGACACCCAGAGGGAGAAAACACAACGAGGCATTACATGTCTCAGTGGAGTGTAGAGGAACAACCCTAGCCCATGTATTGGTCGATACTAGATCATCTTTGAACGTCTTGCTGGAAAAAAAAAACTTGATAGGTTGGATTGCGAGGGGATGACTTTAAAACCCAGTAATATAATTGTGAGAGCATTTGACGGCTCTAAGAGGATGGTCCATGGGGAGGTGTACATCCCGATAAAGGTGGGAACCCAGACCTTCAATTCAACCTTCTATGTGATGGACATCCGTCCTTCTTACTCTTGTCTGTTGGGACGCCCCTGGATTCACAATGCAGGTGCTGTCACCTCCACTTTGCATCAGATGCTAAAATACCTGGTCCAAGGGAAGATCATAATAGTCCATGGGGAGGAGGAGTACATGATTAGTCATCTGAATTCTTTCCGATGTGTAGAGTTGGATGGCGAGTTCATTGAGACCCCTTTCCAACATTTTGAAGAAGTCTCTCCAGAAGTAGCGGCGACCAAGGCGGTGTCCTCGATTCCTAAGATCACGAGACCTCCGCTTCAGATGTCATCTCTAAAGGATGCTAAGGCAGTAGTGGAAGAGGGTGGATGCACCATCTGGGGGCAGCTTCCAGATATTCCGTACAAATCAGACAAGTTTGGCTTGGGGTTTACTTCAAGTGGTCAGAAGGCTGTGCGTCGTGCCCGTGCTGGGGGGGCACATGTAAAGATTAGAAACCAAAGCGTCAATGCAGCGGAAGACGTTGAAGAAGATGGCAGCTTGGAAGATTGGATATTTCCTACTGTCAGCGGAGGACTTCGCAACTGGGAAGCCAAATACTTTATCCCGATAACTTTCATATCTCAGTAATTTATCTTTTACATTTCTGTCAGACTTGTAATATTCACGAACAATTCACACTTTAAAAACCTTGTGTCTTACCCGAGGCACATTGGTCCATTTGCAAGGGTTTTTATTTCATCTTCATATGCCATTCAATGAATCATGGACGCTTTTTCATATATAAACCTTTTGTGCTCATTGTCTTTCTTTTACATTTTTTTGTTTAAAGATGGCTATACCCTTACACACACCTACACTCACAAATGCAGGTACCCTTCCATTCCGGATCCCATGGGTAACGATACTGCTATAGCCTTTAGTGACTCTGAAGATCTAATCTACCAAGCTGAATACGAAGGTGAGGAAGATTGTGAGGTGCCAGGGGAATTGGCCAGACTATTACAACAAGAGGAAAGAACAATTCATCCTCATGAGGAGCTGTTGGATACAATCAACTTGGGTACCGAGGAAGATAAAAAGGAAATCAGAGTGGGTGCCAATCTAGAGCCGAGTGTCAAGGAGCGCCTAATTCAGTTGTTGCGTGATTATGTTGAGATCTTTTCCTGGTCATACGAAGACATGTCGGGACTCGATATAGACATTGTGGTACATCGTCTACCTACAAGAGAAGATTGTCCACCTGTGAAGCAAAAATTCCGCCGCATGAGACCTGACATGTCAGAGAAGATCAAAGCAGAAGTTATGAAGCATTTCAATGTTGCATTTCTGGCTGTTACTTCCTATCCTCAATGGGTTGCCAACATTGTTCTCGTGCCTAAAAAGGACGGAGAAGTGAGAATGTGCAGGGATTATAGAGATTTAAACTGGGCCAGCCCTAAAGATGATTTTCCACTTCCACACATTGACATCCTGGGATACAATACAGCCCAGCACAAAGTATTTTCTTTCATGGACGGATTCTCAGGCTATAACCAGATCAAAAGGGCACCTAAGGACATGGAGAAAACTACATTTGTCACACAATGGGGTACGTTCTGCTACAAAGTGATGCCATTCGGGCTGAAGAATGCCGAGGCAACTTATCAACGCGCCATGGTAGCTTTGTTTCATGATATGATACATCATGAGATAGAGGTCTACATAGATGACATGATAGCCCGGTCACAAACTGAAGAAGAACACCTTGATCACTTGCAAAAGCTGTTTGTCATGTTGAAGGAGTACAAGTTAATTTTTGAACCCAAACAAGTGCACATTCGGAGTCCGGTCCGGTAAACTCTTAGGATTCATTGTCAGCAACAAAGGCATCGAGGTTGATCCTGCCAAGGTCAAAGTAATACAAGAAATGCCTGCTCCTCGCACTGAGAAGGAAGTCAGAGGTTTTTTGGGACGCCTAAACTATATTGCTAGGTTCATTTCTAACCTAACATCTACTTGTGAACCAATCTTCAAACTGTTGAAGAAATATCAGGTAGTTAGATGGAATGATGACTATAAGATTGCTTTCGATAAAATCAAGGAGTATTTATTAGAGCCTCCTATCTTGATGCCACCAGTCGAGGGAAGACCGCTAATCATGTATCTGACCGTCTTAGAGAACTCAATGGGGTGTGTATTGGGGAAGCATGACGAGTCTGGCCAAAAAGAGCATGCTATTTATTACCTGAGCAAAAAGTTTACCGACTGTGAAACCAGATATTCACTGCTCGAGAAAACTTGTTGCGCTCTGGTATGGGCTTCTCGCCGGCTAAGACAGTATATGTTAACTCATACCACTTTGCTGATATCTAAGATGGATCTGATAAAGTACGTCTTCGAGAAGCCTGCTTTGTCTGGAAGGATAGCTAGATGGCAGATGATCCTGACAGAATATGACATACAGTACACGACCCAAAAAGCTATAAAGGGCAGCGTACTAGCTGATCATCTGGCCCATCAAGCTGTAGAAGATTATCAACCCATGAAGTTTGACTTGCCTGACGAAGACATCATGACATTGGACAACGGTGAAGAAATCAGGCCACATGACGGACCTGAACAAGGATCCCGATGGACCCTGTACTTTGATGGGGCATCCAATGCACTTGGTAACGGTATCGGTGTTGTACTCATATCTCCGGAAGGATGCCATACTCCTTTTACTGCCAGACTTTGCTTCAACTGTATGAACAACATGGCAAAGTATGAAGCATGCATCTTTGATCTCAAGGCTGCCATAGACTTGGGAATCAAATCTTTAGTTGTGTTTGGGGATTCAGCTTTAGTCATCAGTCAGATCAAAGGAGAATGGGACACTAAGCACCCAAACCTTATCCCTTACAAAGAACATGTTTTGACATTGTTACCACATTTCGAGAAGATTACCTTCGAGCACTTCCCGCGAGAAGAAAAATAGCTAGCAGATGCTCTAGCTACAATGTCATATATGTTTAAACTTAATTGGGATAATGAGGCTCCTCGGATCACCATTGAACGAATGGACGAACCAGCACACTGTCACGAGATTAATACCGAAGAAGTAGTGGACCAGCCGTGGTTTCATGAAGTCAAAAGGTATCTCGAGGCTCAAGAATATCCAGAAGGAGCTTCAGTCAATGACAAAAAGTTCTTAAGGAGATTCTCTGCTAAGTTCTTCCTAAGTAATGGCATCCTGTACAAACGCAATCATGATTCTATTCTGCTCCGTTGTGTGGACAAGATTGAAGCTGAAAAGATCATGGTTGAATTGCATGAAGGTACCTTTGGCACTCACTCTAGCGGGCATATGATGGCAAAGAAAATTCTACGAGAAGGCTATTATTGGTCTACCATGGAAGCTGACTGCTATCAACACTCCCAGACCTGCCACAAGTGTCAAATCTATGCAGACAAGGTGCACGTGCCTCCGGTTCCTCTAAATGTCTTAACAGCTCCTTGGCCCTTTGCTGTGTGGGGAATTGACATGATTGGGGAGATCAAGCCTACAGCCTCCAATAGACACCGCTTCATTCTAGTGGCCATTGATTATTTCACAAAGTGGGTCGAAGCAGCTTCCTTCGCATCCGTTACTAAGAATGTTGTTGCCCGCTTCATCAAGCAGAATCTCATTTGCCGGTACAGTATCCCAGAAAGGATCATCACTAATAACGGTACAAACCTTAACAATACTATGATCATCGCCTTGTGCAAGCAGTTCAAGATTCAACATCACAATTCATCCCCCTATCGGCCAAAGATGAATGGTGCGGTCGAAGCTGCTAATAAAAACATTAAAAAGATCATACAAAAGATGACAGTCATCTACAAGGACTGGCATGAGATGCTACCGTTTTCTCTCCATAGGTACCGTACCACGGCTTGCACAACAACTAGGGCAACACCATATTCTTTGGTTTATGGCATGGAGGCTGTCTTACCTATTGAGGTTCAGATTCCCTCTTTGAGAATCATGAAGGATGAAGGTTTGAGTGAAGACGATTGGATCCAGACCCGGCTTGATCAACTGAACTTAATTAAAGAAAAGAGACTTACGGCTGTTTGCCACGGTCAAACGTATCAAAAGCGGATGATCAAAGCTTTCAATAAGAAAGTCAGACGCCAAGTGTATCAAGTTGGAGATCTAGTGATCAAGCGCATCATCTTTCCACAAAGTGATCCCATGGGAAAATGGATTCCTACCTATGAAGGACCATTTGTAATCAAGAACATCTTTTCTGGTGGGGTGATGATCTTGACCACCATGGACGGTGATGACCTGCCACACCCTGCGAACGCAGACATAGTCAAAAGATACTACGCATAAGAGACCCGCTAGGTTGACACATCTAGTCAAAACAAGGGCATCCCAACGAACCAAAAGGGTTCGGGAAAAAATTAGGGATAAAATAAAAAAAATATGTACACCCGGCAAGTTGAAAACCCGAAAGGGCGACTTGGGCAAAAAAGGGTTTCCCGGTGAATCGAAAACCCGAAAGGGCCGTTCAGGCAAAAGTTAGGGAATTAAAGCATATGACTATGTCTCGTCGGATCACTTTAAGGACAATCTCTTCACTCACAAAATCTGAGCTTCTGATCAACTCAATCATCTTCGAACGAAGCAACAAATGGACAAGATATTCGGAGATACGAAGGCTATAGAAAAATGGGAACCCCATGGGATTATCACACATAACTATCTTTGTACAAATTTTTCTTACTTTTATGACACCATCTTCTTACTAGGATGTCTGTCTCCTTTGTACAAAATACTTATTCAAAGTAAATACAAAGATATCTCTTTCAACGTCCAATGATTCATTAATGAGCATATGCATTTGAACATAATTACTGTTTACAAATAAATAGAATGGAAAAGAACAATTACTGACAGGTTGAAATAATAGGAAAACTTCTTTAGGCAATTCCATGAGCAATCCCTACAGTACATCATTAAGATCCCCAGCGGAGCTGAAACTTCCAACTACCAATCCCCAGCAGAAACCGTTCAGTTCTCCAAATTCCCCAGCAGGTCATCTTGAAGCCTGAAAAGCAACCGGATAACAGTTGACTTTTGTCTCTCCCCAACCTAGGATAATTCCCCAGTAGAGTGGCAAACGACTGAAACTCCTGAACTTTTTCCAAACAGGAAGAAGTTTTTCTTCCCCACAGAGTTTCCTTTATTCCCCAGCAGAACAAGGATTCTCATTGTTAATTCCCAGCAGAAGTCATCAAATTTCTCTGGATTCCCCAAGCGGATTACTCAAGCAGTATATGGCATTGCTTGCAACAAAATTTTTGTCAATACTCCAACTTCAAGACATGAAGAATCCACATATCAGCAGCAGTCAAGGATGTATTTTCCTCAGCAGTCAAGGATTTATTTTCCTCGGCAATACATCAAATCAGCTTACATGCGCATACATTGCATCTACATATCATAAACATTGATAAAACATATATATTGCATCACACATTTCATGCATCATAACTTTGTGCTTCAGCTAACATTTTACCCTTTTCAGGATAAGATTAACAGCTACCATTAACAATGATTCAAAGATTTTAAGATACAGTTTAGATACGCTCCAGGCACGGAAGTCATTCTGTTACTCATTCAGATTCAGCTTTCAGATACAGTTTAGATACGCTCCAGACACAGAAGCCATTCTATTGCTTATTCAGACTTCAACATTCAGATACAGTACATATATGCTCCATACAAGGATGCCATTCTGTTACTTATTCAGATCCAACTACTTGATACAATTCAGATACGCTCCAGACACGAAAGTCATTCTGTTACTCATTCAGATTCAGCTTTCAGATACAGTTTAGATACGCTCCAGACACGGAAGCCATTATATTGCTCATTCAGACCTCAATTTCAAGATACAGTCCAGATACGCTCCAGACACGGAAGCCATTCTGTTACTTATTCAGATTCAAGTTCAGATACAGTTCAGATACGCCCAAGACACAGATGCCATTCTGATACTCATTCAGATTTCAAGTTCATGATACAGTCAAGATACGCTCCAGACACGGAAGCCATTTTGTTACTTATTCAGATTCAAGTTCAGATACAGTTTAGATACGCCCAAGACACAGATGCTATTCTGTTTCTCATTCAGATTTTCAAGTCTCCAGATACAGCTCATATACGTTCCTGACGCGGACACCATTCTGATACTCATTCTTTCGACTTATAACTTACAATTCAACAAACATTCTTGGATGGCATCTACAAGCCCATCTCCAACAAGATTCTATCACTTCTCCAAATGGCATATTTAAGCCCATTTTCTCAACTACACTTTGTCAAGTGCAAATTTATGGGCACTCTAGTGTCCAATCATCTTTTACCTTCGAGTCACGAACGGCAAAACTCGCCAATCTAACTCTTCAGGTTCAAGAAGATTGAACAGGGGCAGCTGTTGTACCCCAAAATTTTCCCTCTCATTTATCAAGATTTTTATCACAAGACTTCTTGGAATCAAGACAAGATTAGGGTTTGGTCAGCTCAAGACATCTCATCTTGCACTATTAACCCAAAATTAGGGTTTGAGTTTGCACAAGGATTTTTAGACCACCAATGCTTCATGTGACTTTCATACACCATCTTGGACTCCTAAGATTGCTCATGTTAAGTTTCAAGCCTTGAACTACATTTTGGATCAGTCAATTGGACAGTTGACCTAAAAATCAATTGTATTGGGGGAAAAGTCAACTATGGCCAATTTACAGTCAAACTTCATAATTTTTTATCCACATCAACATTTTAGACTCATATGTATCATTTGATCAAGTTTGGATCACAACTCCTCAAGAAATTTGATCAAATCATCAAAAGGGCAAAATGGTCAAAATTAGGGTTTTGACTGAGAAAGGGAAATTTCTGATTTTTAACCTAGCCAATGACCAATTGAATTCAAACATGATTTCAAGGATCCAATGGCATCATCTTGACCTAATTACATGGTTCAAAAGATCTCAAGTTCATTGGATTGACAGATGAATTTTTGCAATCAACTGATCAAAAGTCAATTGTACACTGAAAAGTCAAACTTTGACTTTTTGGTCAAAATCAAGTACCAAGGATCATAATTCATCAAGATATGTCAAAATGTGAAACTTGTTGACCAAGAAACTCAAAATTGAAAATTAGGGTTTTAATTTGAAAATTTTCATAACTTCAAATTTTTCTAAGTATAAAAATTTTCTTATTTTTTCCCAACTTTTCACCACTTTTTCACCATGATGCATTTTGATTCAAAGAAAACATCCAACATGAAAGTTGTAGTGCTCCATGAAATCTACAATTTTTCTTCACAAACTTTTCCCAAAAGATGCTTGGATCTCAAGTTATGAATTTGTGAATATAGGTCCATGAACTTCTTAACTTAGTGAAATTTTACCCTAATTTAGGCAGGTTTTTGACCCAACTTCATGGACATTTTTCACCTAGTTCCAAGAGGTATCTTGTTGTACCCCAAAATTTGTCCTCCCATATTTCTCAAAACATTTCAAGAAAGATTCACAAGTCCAACCCGGCGCGTCATATTCAGGTGTTCTTTCTCCAAGATATCTCTGATAACGTATTCTCAAGTTCAGGTTCGGCTCAAGAGTCAATTCTTTAAAGAAGGTATCCAAATGTGTGAGTTTTCTCGAAGAAATATGGTGAAAAAGTGTACTGAAAGTGCAGTTTTTACGCGCTAAAAAATTCATAACTTGAAGATCGTGGCTCGTTTTGAACCCGTTCCAATGGCGAAAATTCTGTCTTGACGTCATCTATGTTTTCATCTCTCACGGCTGGAAGCCAATTTCGATCAGAATGTCTTCAAAAATGTGGATTTATCAAGTATTTTCGTACAGAAAATTTGTGATAGAAGTTTATTTGCGTCATGTTCAGAAAATCATAACTTGGTCGATTTTCATCGTATCGAGCTGGTTCTGGCGCCAAAATTTCACAACTTGAGTTGGCTAAGTTTTCACAGAAGGTATTAAGTTCGAACGGTATCCAAAAGGTCTTCGTTTTTTGCTCAGAGCACGCGTGACGCGCCGAAAATCCTGAATGCTAAATATTATTTCATCTGGGCCGAAACTTCGAAAATTCATAACTCGGTCAATTTTTATCGGATTAGGCTCATATTTTTACACAAGGTCACAGACTCATAGATATACAACTTTTCTTCAAAAGTCGAGACCGGATTATGCTCCAATCAATACCAGTTTATTATTGAAGAACGTGTCAGAGTCGACACTGGAGCCCAAAATAAGTTTGTCTGAGCTAAAACTTCAAAAATTCATAACTAATTCACCGTTTATCCGATTGAGCCAATTTTCGTACAGCAGTTAGTTCTCGATGTCAGCTACATTTTTTTTCACATTTCAACTCCAAAAATTGCACTTTATCCCCTGCGATTTAGCCTGCAACGTGACGAATTCAAGTGAATATTGGAGGTCCAATTGCACATTCAAAGCCCATTTTCTTTGCTCTAATTTCCATTATATAATCTCATTCTTTTCACACAAACAGAGAAGAGAGAAAAAAACCCTTGCCACAACGCTGTCAGAATATCAAATTCTTTCAAGAATCCTAAAACCTTGAAATCCTTATTACAAATCCCTCTCTCACTACAAACAAGTCATCCCGGTTACAAACCAACATCTCACTACAAACAAGTCATCCCGGTTACAAACCAATATCTCACTACTTCTCCTGTAAGGGTAAGGTTGGCTTGATCTCCATGATCAAAAGGCATAAAAGCATTCATATCACTACTTCTCCAAGGGTAAGGCTGATTTGATCTCCATGATCAAAAGGGTATAATCATTCATACATGTCATATTGGGCCTAAACATTAAATTTCTTTATATATTGGCTTTATTTGTATTTTATGATATATAGTAATTTATTTAATGTGTTCATGAGATTCAACACTGCAGATTTAGACAGGATCTCATGCAGGTTCATTAAGGAACGTTGAGGCCAAAACACAAATGGCCAAAACAGAACAGTTTACACATGACACCAATACATGGCAAGACAGACATCCTGAGAAGGTTAAGGAACGTTGAGGCCAGAACACAAATGGCCAAAAGCCAAAACACAAATAGCCAAAACAAAACAGTTTACACATGACGCCAACAGTTGTTTCACCCCTCCAATCAGACCCGTATACTCCTAAACTCTCTCTCTCTCTATTTTTATTATTTTCCTTTAATTAATTAATTGTTATTCTTTTTATTAATCACTAACCAATTAATCTTTTTTTCTTAATAAAATCAAAAATAAAAATATATATTTTATTTATTAAAATTAAATTCAGCACTTTATTTTTGTAAATAAATATTAATTCAATTAATTTAGTTTAATTAGGAAATAACTTTAATATTTTTGCAATAATTAAAATTAATTTAGATAATTAGGTTTTTATTAGCTTTGATTAATTTATTTTATTTCTTTAAATACTCAAAAATCCAAAAATATTTTAATTAATTAATTAGTTTATTAATTTAATTATTAACTTAGGTCTAACTTCTTTTTAATCCAAAAATAAACAAAAAAATGCTTTCTTTCAAAAAAAAAGGGTCAAAACCCTAAAAAAATGCGCTCGATTTAATTTTCCGCATGCGATCTATTTTACCATATTGATGTAACTGTTTCCCAAAATGTAATAGTTAAATTAGGACTTTGATTTATTTATCGCTTTATTTTACTTTCCGCAATTTAAATTAAAGGGTTTTTTTGGCGATGTAAATACCCGACGCCTTGTAATAGTTTAGATTTAATTTCCGCAATTTAATTTCCGCAACTTATAAATTGTTAGATGTTTGATAATAGGGAATGCATGACAAGATCAAATGTTAAACCTAAAATCAACATAGATAACCATTAGCATGTAAAAAGACAAATTAACTGAAAATAACACACTCGGACATGCGCACTCTTAGGGTACACCTCACTTGGTTGCCTTTGAACGTGGTCATTGAGTATAGGAATTTTTAGAGGTCGCCCTCTTGTCCAAAGATCATAGTTGCCTCGAAACGGTTGCCTCGGATAAAATGATTTAAGACATTAGGGTTACCACTAAGGCGTCCTAACGTTGCTTTAGTGACCACATGTCCCTTAATCGAATTGACCCTAAAACTCCAACAATGATGCTACCTACTCCTCAATAGTGGGATAGCATTGTCTAAAGGAAATTTGCATAAATTAATTTCTTTTTCGAGTAGGTAGATGGTTCTTAAGTACTTGCTCCTTTTAAAACAAAACAAAATTTTCACACATACACTCCTTTCAAACAAAAAACTTTTTTCAAACCCACAAACACAAAGAAAAGCAATTTTTGAAAACACTATGAGCAAGTACCTGAGAGCCCGTGGATAACCATGGATAGAAAGGGTGCTAACACCTTCCCTTTCTATAATCTACCTCCCGGACCCGAGAAACATCTCGAAAAAGGAATTTTTCTGTGCTTTTTTCCTTTCCTTGTTGGATAAAATAAAAGCTGGTACGACTCTTGCTTACCGCGACATTTTGCAAAAACAAACGCAAAACGCAAACCAGCATTCCAAAAACAGTTAGTTCTTTCCCACCGTATCGCAGAACTGGCGACTCTGCTGGGGAGTTTATAAGTGGGGTGTACCTTAGGATTAGATCATTGTGTTTTCATTTGTATGCTTTGTATGCTTTAATTTTGTGGGCTTGTATCGGAATTTCTATAGATCCTAACCCGGATCTGGGGGCACCCTTTAGGTAAGTAGCAATAAACTGTGAGGGAACTGTCCGGCATAGACCGACACAAATGAAGCAGTAGCTACGTTGGGGTGGCACTTTAGTCTGTACCGATATCCCTTGTATTAGAACGAGGAGAATATGGGTCTTCTAAGGGGTCATTAAGCACCAACTGACCTTAGAACCTTTAAATTGACCAACTTGACCATAGAACAGTAGCAGTATGCTACACTCATTGAGACTAAACTCTCGCGATGATTCTGGCCGCAAGAAAAGGTTGCTAAACTGGAATTATGACCGATTGAGGGTAGTTAGTGATATTGAGATCCTCTAGAACCCGGTTACTATTTCTAGGACAGGTTTGAGCCAACTAAACTGAAAGAGGGTAATACTAAACTCCATGCCAGCCTGAAATTTAAGGGCTATTGTGTGACTTGTGTGCCTTCAAAACTTGAAATACTTGCACATTCTTGTTATCTGACAACATGAGTTCCTTGCAGGTTTTGTTTACAGTCCTTATCCAATAATTTGGATTTATTGCAGGGTTTACTTACAGCACCTCACACTTTTACTTAAATGCATATCATACACATCATAACATTATGCCTTAACCTTTCCTTAACCATTTCAAGGATCTCAAGGGCTTGTGATGCAGGTTATGGTAAATCAAATGTCCAGCAAGGGGCAAAGGGGATTTATTTTCCTCTAGCCAATGTCGTCTAGAGATCAAAACACAATAACTTGAGTCAGGGGCTATGACCCACTCGATATGGTGAGCTTGACTCTTGAAGAAGGACTCTTAACGACACGAAGTTTCTTCTAACAAATTCTAAAAAGTTTCTTGTTTACCCCGCGAGATCCTTGAAAACATTGCATACATATATCATACATATCATTGCATAACAGGTCTCCCAGTACAGGTCTCTCATGTTCTCGCTGTTTATTTCAGCAATGGCTTTCTAACCAGAAAACCAAGATCTTCAAATTCGAGAGACTTAGTTCAGGTAAATCTTCCTAAACCTATCCAAGGGGGCAGGAAGAGTTGAAAACACTCCTCGTTGGGGACTTGGTCAAGAAAAGTCCTGAAGACAATAAGGACGAATGGCTGGAACAACTACAAGCTGAGTTTAGTGCCATGAAAACCCAGATGCTGGGGAAGATGGCTCTTATCCAAGGCTTAGCTCGGGAACAAGAAGCACTGAGAACCATTATCAACCAGCTTCATCAAGACAGATACAACAGTATGAAGCAAACAGTCAAGGCCGGGGACCGAATCATTAATTAGCCTCCAAGAAGACAAGGGTTTGGTTTGGTGAAGAATGGACCTCTCCAAGTTGCTACTACCTCACAGGTCCAACAACAACCTTGCCATAAACAACGGGTTAATCAGAGTAAGCCGGATACACCCAAGAGGAAGTTTACCAAGCTCGACATGCCGCTGTCTCAAGCTTTACAACACCTGTTGAGATTGAATCTGGTGACGTTAAGGGACCCTCCTAAAAATCCCAACATAGCCTCCCCAAGGTACAATCCTGATGCTAGGTTTGCATATCACTCCAACAACCCGGGGCACGATACTGACGACTGTTGGAAGTTGAAGTACAAAATTCAAAACCTGATTGATGAAGGAGCATTGGAATTCACACAAGATGGTCAGGCTAAGTTCTTCTACCATCCCTCCAAGGCTCACCATTTGAAGTGACAAGTTCTGACAAGAGAGGGCTTTTTGTTAATTATAATTTTCAAGTTGTAATTTTCTTTTGATTGTTCGAACATTTATTCATGTCAAACTTTATTACTTTATCAATGCATTGCATATGTCTGTTTTGAATCAGTCCATTCGTATTCACTATATTCAAATTGCTTTCATTTTTTGTGATGTTCAACTCTCGATTAAAAAATTTTAAGCCTTTTGAGGGAGGATGACGAAAATGATATCAAAATCTCTACAGTATGCTTTTGAACAGACCCCGCTGACGAGGTACAGGCATTGTTTCAAATCCTAAACAGTGGAGTTATAAGGAAGATAATCCCTAGTCAACCCCTTTGAGCCAAAGAAGTTAGAGTTTTTCTTTTCACAAATTAAAACCCTTAATTATAACCTTGGGCAGGGTAGTTTTCTCAGTTGATCCAGGTGCACAATGAATGGCATCAAAGAAGTCCTTCTGAAACAAAAGACGGTGTTGGTTCTGTATAATCGTAAGGATAGGCAGTCATTATCTCTAAAAATAAAAGCCCAATAAGTCAAAACATGTGAAGGAGACTTAAGAAAAACTGGGGTATCCCGCTGACTGTAATCACAAAAAAGAAACAGTTCAAGCAAAAGACAGGGATAATAAAAACCAAAAAGGAAGAGATCCTGCAAACTCTCAACAAAATGACTGCCTGTTCAAAATAAATTATCAGTATCTGAACCATCACTGGTATATCAGAGCAAATACTCAAACAACATCTAATGCACGATTACCTGAGTTTAGGATCGAAGAACATCACGAAGAACGGGTGGGTACAAATAAAATTTGAGCCTTTATCCTTTGTTTCTTAAACCATGAACCAGACCACGTTATAACCCTTAAAAGTCCTAGCTGAAGCATGGGTTAGTCCGAAAGCATACTGTTACAAAAGGTATCCTGACTCATGTAGGGCTTGATGTACATCCTGAGTTGACATCACATTTTACAAAATTTTCCTGTTTTACTGAAAAATGCATTTTCAAAAACTTCAAGACAGACATAAGCTTTGCATTCTTAAAATAACATTGTTTGCATATGACTATTTGTTCAACAGAAGAGAAATTCGCACGACGAATATCTAGTGAACAAAAACCTTCTCAATAAAAAGGATCACCTCAAGTGGAAAAACACTTCCAATCAAGGGGCACGGCATGATCATTGTCCATCATCTGGGGCAGTCAAGTCAAGATTCAAGGAATCTCTCAAAATGCCAAATAGCCAGGGGCAAATCTCCATCTGAATCAATTGGGGCATTGGACATGAATTCCAGCAACGAATCTTGCATGATCAAACATCTTTTGGTAGTATGGCAACACGACACTACAGACAGTGACAACTCCCTACACCCTAAGAGCGTGGACATAATCAAAAAGTACTACACATAATCAAAGACCCGCTAGGTTGACTGTCCTAGGAAAAAATAAGGGCTTCCCGGCGAACCAAAAGGGTTCAGGCAAAAATAAGGGATGAAAATGAAAAATTTGTACACCCGGCAAGTCGAAAACCTGAAAAGGCAGCTTGGGCAAAAAAGGGTATCCCGATGGACTGAAAACCCGAAAGGGCGGTCCAGCCAAAAATTAGGGATCAAAGCGTACGACTATGTCCCGTCATCTCGTCACTTGCCTACCAGAAGAAGACTTGTCATTTCAATCGAAAAATGCCAAGCACCTCATAGGTTAGGATAATACTCGATCCACAAGGCCTCTGCAGGCATCTTCTCCCGCAGATACAGGGGCAGAAAAGTCTTGATGCAAAGCCATCGTCATATCCTTAGCACGCGTCCCAGTAACATTCACTCCCCGCAGAGTAAGACAGTAATGATAGCTCTCCCCCAGCTGAGACTTGCAACTATGAACGAATCAACAATACTCTCCCCAAGCAGAGTTGATCTACCATCAGCACTAGAAAGGCTTAATATCCCCGACAGTCTTAATATTCCCCAACGGAAGTATAAGAATGTTCCCCGGCAGAATACAAGATACCCCCCAGTGGAGTCAATATTTCCCCAGCATGGTCGGAAAAAGCTTCCCCAACAAAGTTGAAGCATCATCCCCAGTAGACTCTGGAAGTTTACCCCCAGCGGAGCACAAAAATAAATCTCCCCAGCCAAGTTCAAAGGATCATTCCCAGCAGAACTCAAGAGGTTATCCCCCACAAGAGTCTAAAGGGTTATCCCCAGCAAGTCGCAACTGAAAGATCATCCCCAGCGAAGTTCTTTCCTTTCACAAACAGGAATTCAATCCTCAACAGATTCAATATCACCAGCAACGGTAATACATCCCCAGCGGAGTTTATCATTGAAATCCCCAGCGGAGCTTATCCACGGAATCCCCAACGAAGTTTATCGTTAAAATCCTCAGCAGAGCATCCTTCCCCCACAGAGTATTTCCCCTCGGAGTAATCTCTTCATCATGTTTATTTCCCAACGGAGTTCTTTTCTCCTACATGTTTATTCTCAAAATCATCTTTGTTCATCATCCCCAGTGGAAACGAAGAACTCAACTCTATTCTCCAGCAGTTCCGGGATTTATTTTCCCCAGCTAAAACATTATAACCCCATACATCATGATACATGCATATACGCATCATACGAATACAATCTCATTTATTTTGAGAACATCATTGCCTGATCCATATCATGCATTGCATATGACTGACCTTTACCTTTCAGAACGAATACAGTTAAGGTTCTCAGTGACGTCGAAGACCTGACCGGTTCTTAAATCTCAATTGAATTATCCTCGGTTGAATTTCAGATAAGGTTCTCAATCACGACAGTTCCCCTACGTCATAGTGTGGACGAGTGCTATAACCTCAATGGTATACTATGTTGAGCACTAGTCAGTTCCTAGATCTTGATGTTTTCCTCCGTCATAGTGTGGATGAGTTCTCTAATTTCAATGGTATACTACGTTGAAGACCAGACAGTTCCTAGATCTTGATGAAGATGTTTCCCTACGTCATAGTGTGGACGAGTGCTATAACCTCAAACGGTATACTACGTTGAGCACTAGTCAGTTCCTAGATCTTGATGTTTTCCTCCATCATAGTGTGGACGAGTTCTCTAATTTCAACGGTATACTACGTTGAAGACCAGACAGTTCCTAGATCTTGATGAAGATCTTTCCCTACATCATAGTGTGGACGAGTGCTATAACCTCAACGGTATACTACGTTGAGCACTAGTCAGTTCCTAGATCTTGATATTTTCCTCCGTCATAGTGTGGACGAGTTCTCTAATTTCAACGGTATACTACGTTGAAGACGAGACAGTTCCTAGATCTTAATGAAGATGTTTCCCTACGGCATAGTATGGACGAGTGCTATAACCTCAACGGTATACTACGTTGAGCACTAGTCAGTTCCTAGATCTTGATGTTTTCCTCCGTCATAGTGTGGACGAGTTCTCTAATTTCAACGGTATATTACGTTGAAGACCAGACAGTTCCTAGATCTTGATGAAGATGTTTCCCTATGTCATAGTGTGGACGAGTCCTATAACCTCAACGATATACTACGTTGAGCACTAGTCAGTTCCTAGATCTTGATGTTTTCCTCCTTCATAGTGTGGACGAGTTCTCTAATTTCAACGGTATACTACGTTGAAGACCAGACAGTTCCTAGATCTTGATGAAGATGTTTCCCTACGTCATAGTGTGGACGAGTGATATAACCTCAATGGTATACTACGTTGAGCACTAGTCAGTTCCTAGATCTTGATGTTTTCCTCCTTCATAGTGTGGACGAGTTCTCTAATTTCAACGGTATACTACGTTGAAGACCAGACAGTTCCTAGATCTTGATGAAGATGTTTCCCTATGTCATAGTGTGGACGAGTGCTATAACCTCAAACGGTATACTACATTGAGCACTAGTCAGTTCCTAGATCTTGATGTTTTCCTCCGTCATAGTGTGGATGAGTTCTCTAATTTCAACGGTATACTACGTTGAAGACAAGACAGTTCCTAGATCTTGATGAAGATGTTTCCCTACGTCATAGTGTGGACGAGTGCTATAACCTCAACGGTATAATACGTTGAGCACTAGTCAGTTCCTAGATCTTGATGTTTTCCTCCGTCATAGTGTGGATGAGTTCTCTAATTTCAACGGTATACTACGTTGAAGACTAGACAGTTCCTAGATAATGATGAAGATGTTTCCCTACGTCATAGGTGAACGAGTTCTATAACCTCAACGGTATACTACGTTGAGCACTAGTCAGTTCCTAGATCTTGATGAAGATGTTTCCCTACGTCATAGTGTGGACGAGTGCTATAACCTCAATGGTATACTACGTTGAGCACTAGTCAGGTCCTAGATCTTGATGTTTTCCTCCGTCATAGTGTGGACGAGTTCTCTAATTTCAACGGTATACTATGTTGAAGACCAGACAGTTCCTAGATCTTGATGATGATGTTTCCCTATGTCATAGTGTGGACGAGTGCTATAAACTCAACAGTATACTACGTTGAGAACTAGTCAGTTCCTAGATCTTGATGAAGATGTTTCCCTACGTCATGGTGTGGACGAGTTCTATAACCTAAACCGTATACTACGTTGAGCCCTAGTCAGTTCCTAGATCTTGATGTTTTCCTCCGTCATAGTGTGGACGAGTTCTCTAATTTCAACGGTATACTACGTTGAAGACCAGACAGTTCCTAGATCTTGATGAAGATGTTTCCCTACGTCATAGTATGGACGAGTGCTATAACCTCAACGGTATACTACGTTGAGCACTAGTCAGTTCCTAGATCTTGATGAAGATGTTTCCCTACGTCATAGTGTGGACGAGTGCTATAACCTCAACGGTATACTACGTTGAGCACTAGTCAGTTCCTAGATCTTGATGTTTTCCTCCGTCATTGTGTGGACGAGTTCTCTAATTTCAACGGTATACTACGTTGAAGACCATACAGTTCCTAGATCTTGATGAAGATGTTTCCCTACGTCATAGTGTGGACGAGTGCTATAACCTCAACGGTATACTACGTTGAGCACTAGTCAGTTCCTAGATCTTAATGTTTTCGTCCATCATAGTGTGGACGAGTTCTCTAATTTCAACGGTATACTACGTTGAAAACCAAATAGTTCCTAGATCTTGATGAAGATGTTCCCCCCCAATTGAATTAGGGACAGGTTCTTAAGACTCAGCCGAGGCATTCTCTCAGCTGAAGTACAGGCAAGTTCCTAAATCTCAACAAAAGTTAGACTTTCCCAGCGGAATCTTCTACAAACCACAAGTATGCAAGTTCTCGCTAAGAAATCTCTTATGCGATCGACACTCCTGCAAATGGCATCTGTAATCCCATCCTCCTACCAACAATCTCCAAATGGCATCTGTAAGCCCATTCCCGACATCACCGGGCTGATACCAATTCATGCGAGTGCAGTTTTCTGGGCACTCTAGTGTTCAATCATCTTCCACCTTCAGATCACGAAAGGCCCGAAAGTTAATCTATATCCTCAGGTTTAAGAAGATTGAACAGGGGCAGCTGTTGTACCCCAAAATTTGCCCTCCCATATTTCTCAAAACATTTCAAGAAAGATTCACAAGTCCAACCCGACGCGTCATATTCAGGTGTTCTTTCGCCAAGATATCTCTGATAACGTATTCTCAAATTCAGGTTCGGCTCAAGAGTCAATTCTTTAAAGAAGGTATCCGAATGTGTGAGTTTTCTCGAAGAAATATGGTGAAAAAGTGTGTTGAAAGTGCAGTTTTTACGCGCTAAAAAATTCATAACTTGAAGATCGTGGCTCGTTTTGAACCTGTTCCGGTGGCCAAAATTCCGTCTTGACGTCATCTTTGTTTTCATCTCTCACAGCTGGAAGCCAATTTCGATCAGAAGGTCTTCAAAAATGTGGATTTATCAAGTATTTTCGTACACAAAATTTGTGACAGAAGTTTATTTGCGTCATGTTCAGAAAATCATAACTTGGTCGATTTTCATTGTATCGAGCTGGTTCCGGCGCCAAAATTTCACAAATCGAGTTAGATAAGTTTTCACAGAAGGTATTGAGTTCGAACCGTATCCAAAAGGTCTTCTTTTTTTGCTCAGAGCACGTGTGACGCGCCGAAAATCCTGAATGCTGGATATTATTTCATCTGGGCCGAAACTTCGAAAATTCATAACTCGGTCAATTTTTATCGTATTAGGCTCATATTTTTACACAAGGTCACTGACTCAACTTTGCTTCAAAAGTAGAGACCGGATTATGCTCCGATCAATACCAGTTTTTTATTGAAGAATGTGTCAGAGTCGACACTGGAGCCCAAAATAAGTTTGTCTGAGCTAAAACTTCAAAAATTCATAACTAATTTACCGTTTATCCGATTGGGCCGATTTTCGGACAGGAGTTAGTTCTTGATGTCGGCTATATTTTGTTTTCACATTTCAACTCCAAAAATTGCACTTAAGCCCCTGCGATTTAGCCTGCAACGTGACGAATTTAAGTGAACATTGGAGGCCCAATTGCACAATCAAAGCCCATTTTCTTTGCTCTAATTTCCATTATATAATCTCATTCTTTTCACACAGACAAAGAAGAGAGAAAAAAACCCTTGCCACAACGATGTCAGAATATCAAATTCTTCCGGTTACACACCAACATCTTACTACTTCTCCAGTAAGGATAAGGTTGGCTTGATCTCCATGATCAAAAGGCATAAAAGCATTCATATCACTACTTCTCCAAGGGTAAGGCTGATTTGATCTTCATGATTAAAAGGGTATAATCATTCATACATGTCATATTGGGCCTAAACATTAAATTTCTTCATATATTGGCTTTATTTGTATTTTATGATATATAATAATTTATTTAATGTGTTCATGAGATTCAACACTGCAGATTTAGACAGGATCCCATGCAGGTTCATTAAGGAACGTTGAGGCCAAAACACAAATGGCCAAAAGCCAAAACACAAATGGACAAAATAGAACCGTTTACACATGACACCAATACATGGCGAGACAGACATCCTGAGAAGGTTAAGGAACGTTGAGGCCAGAACACAAATGGCCAAAAGCCAAAACACAAATGGCCAAAACAAAATAGTTTACACATGACGCCAACAGCTGTTTCACCCCTCCAATCAGGCCCGTATACTCCTAAACTCTCTCTCTATTTTTATTATTTTCCTTTAATTAATTAATTGTTATTCTTTTTATTAATCACTAACCAATTAATCTTTTTTTCTTAATAAAATCAAAAACAAAAAAATATATTTTATTTATTAAAATTAAATTCAGCACTTTATTTTTGTAAATAAATATTAATTCAATTAATTTAGTTTAATTAGGAAATAACTTTAATATTTTTGCAATAATTAAAATTAATTTAGATAATTAGGTTTTTATTAGCTTTGATTAATTTATTTTATTTCTTTAAATACTCATAAGTCCAAAAATATTTTAATTAATTAATTAGTTTATTAATTTAATTATTAACTTAGATCTAACTTCTTTTTAATCCAAAAATAAACAAAAAAAATGCTTTCTTTAAAAAAAAAGGTCAAAACCCTAAAAAATGCGCTCGATTTAATTTTCCGCACGCGATCTATTTTACCATATTGATGTAACTGTTTCCCGGAATGTAATAGTTAAATTAGGACTTTGATTTATTTATCGCTTTATTTTGCTTTCCGCAATTTAAATTAAAGGGTTGTTTTTGGCGTTGTAAATACCCGACACCTTGTAATAGTTTAGATTTAATTTCCGCAATTTAATTTCCGCAACTTATAAACTGTTAGATGTTTGATAATAGGGAATGCATGACAAGATCAAATGTTAAACCTAAAATCAACATAGATAACCATTAACATGTACAAAGACAAATTAACTGAAAATAACACACTCGTACATGCACACTCTTAGGGTACACCTAACTTGGTTGCCTTCGAACATGGTCATTGAGTATAGGAAGTTTTAGAGGTCGCCCTCTTGTCCAAAGATCATAGTTGCCTCGAAACAGTTGCCTCGGATAAAATGATCTAAGACATTAGGGTTACCACTAAGGCGTCCTAACGTTGCTTTAGTGACCACATGTCCCTTAATCGAATTGACCCGAAAACTCCAATGATGATTCTACCTACTCCTCAATAGTGGGATAGCATTGTCTAAAGGACATTTACACAGATTAATTTCTTTTTCGAGTAGGTAGATGGTTCTTAAGTACTTGCTCCTTTTAAAACAAAACAAATTTTTCGCACTTACACTCCTTTCAAACAAAAAACTTTTTTCAAACCCACAAACACAAAGAAAAGCAATTTTTGAAAACACTATGAGCAAGTACCTGAGAGCCCGTGGATAACCACGGATAGTAAGGGTGCTAACACCTTCCCTTTCTATAATCTACCTCCCAGACCCGAGAAACATCTCGAAAAAGGAATTTTTCTGTGCTTTTTTCCTTTCCTTGTTGGATAAAATAAAAGACGGTGGCGACTCTTGCTTACCGCGACATTTTGCAAAAACAAACGCAAAACGCAAACCAACATTCCAAAAACAGTCAGTTCTTTCCCACCGTATCACATATATCATAATGAATTTCAAATATGGATTATAGAGCACATTGCAAGCTTTCCAAAATGTCCAAGAACTCTCCAAGATCATTTTTGGTTAAGGAGAATCGAAGAGAGGAAGTTGGCATTTTCTCACTTTTTGTTCAAGCCATTTTCACATAGCATCAAGTTGCAAATCCAATCCATGCTGTTTGTATCTTGCTTTACAGGTCCTAAGCTCACTTTACACTCCATAATTAAATGCAAACTCAATTGACAAAGGCATTATCTTTGCTTTTGAAGCTTTGTACAAGAGATAATTCCATTTTAGGCAAAAAGTTCACAATGCCATTTTCATAAAGAGAAGCTTTTGCAACTTTGTCAATCTTGAGCCTTGAACCTGTCCCTCTGGTACATACCAACTACACAGCTCTCAAGAAATTTGTACAAGCTCTTTGCAGCCCTCAAGCAAGCAAGTACAAGCATGTAGCATTGGTCTTGTCACTTTACTTAAAATGCAAGAAAAGTTGAAAAAGGTGCTAGAGCTTGCACAACCAGTAAGGGCTGACTTTGTATCCCTTCTCTATATATTTGCAATCTTTGTACAAGGCATGGCACAATTTTCTTGCACCTAAAACACTCTCAAACTGAAAAACTCCAAAATTCTGCCCAAACACTCAGTTTCTGCAAAACCATAGCCAACACTCATTTGGCTCGTGCGTTTTGTGTTTAAACACTTCAAGCATCTCATAAACATCATACAAAAGCAAGCCAAGCCCTTACCCTGGTTCTGTAACCCCTGGTTCAACATCCACCATTTTCACTTTGGAAGCTTGCAGCTTGACTTATCCTGAGAGTTCCAGCCATCCTCAGAGCAAGATAAGCATTGGATTAGCTTCAGGGAAGTTCAAGGAAGCTTAAACAATCACCAGGCCTCCATTAAAGTCCCTACATTGCTCTACTCAAATCTAACTGAAGGAGGTATTTTCTTAAACTCTATCTCTCTGAATAGGTATCCTCAAGCCACGATTTGTGAAGAAAAAATGTAGCCCTTATCATGGCAAAGTTGTACATATGCATACTTTTCATTTATATCAATTGCGCTGAGAGAATTTGAAGATTGAAAATCTTGAAAAAGTTAGGTCACGAATTAGGGGTTCAAAAATTCTCCTTGATCTTTTAGAGTTAGGTCACATAATTTATATGGCTGGAATCGTGAGATCAAATGCCACATGTTTCATGTTATGAGTTTTTGTTTTTATGCAAGCATGAGCAAGATGCAGGTTGAATTGGAAAACGCGTGCGCAAGGCTGGCCAGAGGACAGGGACGAAGTGTCTTGGGCTTTTTGTTGCCTTGGCCTTTTTGGTTTCACTAATCACACCCCCCTAACTTACTATTTGCACCCCCTAGCTAATTTGTTATATTTTTGCATTTATCTTCATATTTTTACATTTAACACTTTCATTTTTTTCTTCTGAATAATAAAAAATCCTAAAAATAATTTCTTTATTTTTTGCATAAAAAATAGTTTATTATGATAAATAGATTTTATTTTCCTAAATAGTTTGTAAATGATTTAAAAATACTTAATATTTTTATTATACTATTTATACTCATAAATACTTATTTTTATACATATTTAATTTTTAATATTTACATATAATATTATTTATTATTTTCTTGTACAAAAAATGGACAAAATAATAACATAAAGCATTATTTTCTTTTAATTAAAAAATTAGGGTTTCACCCCTCCAAAAATAATATTATTTTTTCCTTATTTTTTGGGGTTTAAGTTAAATTATTTTCTCATACAAAAAAACAAATACCAAAACATTTTTTACAAAAATACGTTGCATTGCACTTTAAATATTTGTACATTTATTTAATTCACGCAATATTCGATTTGGTTGTAATAATATATTTAGGATTATATTTGTGCAAAATCCACATTCAAAACTTGTATCCCCCTCCCATAATAATTGTTGTAATAGCTTAGTTTATTTTCCGCAATTTATCGCTTCATATACTATGTTTAGTAATTAGGGTTTGCATGACAAGAACAAAAAACAAAACAAATAGAAAAACCCTAAATGCAAGACAAAAGCATGAAAATGACACACTTTGCACACAAACACCCTTAGGGTTTCTCCCACTTGGTTGCCTAAAATAAAATGGTCATATTACGCATGCGAAGTATCTTGGCAAAACAAAACAAAAATAAGATCATAGTCCCTCGATGACGCTATTCAAAAGTTGCCTAAACAAAATGATCTTGGTCCCTTAAAAATGCTAAGATACTTGGCAACATTGCTATCATGGTCATACGATGACCCACGCCCGTCCCGTTTACATCCAAAGATAGGGTTGTTTACCAAATCAATGGTAAGTCAACAATATCAAAGGAATAAAAATGCACAAGAAAGACATTTGAGTAGGTAGATAGCTTCTAAGTTACTTGCTCCCTTTTAAACAATCCTTGCTATTTTAAAAAACAAACACACACACACACATTTCAAAAATCCTACAAAACATTGAAAACATTTTCAAAAGACAAACATATTTGTATATATTCTTACAAACGAGAATCATTACAAGGATTGCCTAAACGATGGCTTCTTTTCAAAATACTTTCAAAACCACACCAAACACCATTTCAAACAAAGCAAAGCAAGTGATCTAAGAAAGTAACTAAGAGCCCATGGAAAACCATGGATGAAAAGGGTGCTAGCACCTTCCCTTTTCATAATCTACCCCCCGAACTCAAGAAAACATCTCAAAGGTATTTCCTGTGCTTTTTTACCTTTCCTTTTGGATAAAAGAAAAGTCGGTGGCGACTCTTGCTAACCGCGACATTTGCGACAAAACGCAAAACCTCAAGTCAGTTCTCCCACCGTATCACACCTAATTACATGATTATTTCATTGCAAGCTTAGAGAAAACAGATACTACATAAGTGGTAGAGACCTTACCTACAACTTCCCTGAAGATGCCAAATAGAAAACCAGAGATGAGGTTCCAATCAGGTACGATAGTAATCCCGTGCTTGATTCTGATCTTCCTTCTTTGTATTTTATTCTGCTCTTCTTCTGCTTTCTAATTGTTGTTCCTCTAACTAATACATGAAAACCTCCTTTTTTCTGTGTTGCAGCAGAATTTTTAGCGAATGGTTGGTCGAACTTTTTTTTCTAATTGTTAACAATTGTCAGGTTATGGAATGAAATGAGTTTTGAGGGATGAATTATGTATGAAGTTCATGGTTAATGGGAGGGCTGTTGGCTTCTTGACGCTATATTCACAGTGTGTTTTTATGCTATAACTTTTCTTCTGGTTTTTTGGCTTCTGTGGTTGGTATCGTGTGATATTTCTTGTTGGTTGTTTTTCTTTCTTCACAACTGTCCATCTTCAATGAAACAATGGCTCTCTTTTATAGTGAACAGGGGTGGAAATCAGGGGGGGAATTAGGGGAATTTAAACGTTGTTGGTATGTTGGTTTTGTGCTTTAGGATGGAGGTTTTTATGCTACCTTATATGATGTTATTTTAGACTGTTTTGAGCAGGTGTTTGGACTGTTTTGGTTCTTGCATAATACAGGTTTTATCTTTTTCTCTCTCATCTTTCTATGACATAAAGCTTATATGGTTTTATCCTTTAATAAATCTGAAGGGTTTGCCTTTGGGATATGATGATAGGGTCTTGAGCTGGCTTTCTGTTTTATTATGAATTGTTGCTATTGTTATTTGTTGCTATGCTGTTTTGGTTTGTTGTTATTGTTTTTCTGCCCGTTTGACTATTGTGGGTTGTTTTGCTTTATATTTTTGCTGCTATTTGCTTTGTTACAGGTATGTCTTGCCTTGCAGATTTGGTTTTGCAGCTGCATTTTGTTGCAGGCCTATTTTTCCTTGCAGCTTGGCAGTCTACTTTGGCAACAAGAAAATGTTTGCAATTTTTTCCTTTTCTCCCTTTTTGTGAACCAAAGAAAACAAATTTTTGTGATTTGCAATTTGGGAGGAAATAAAAAAAATAACTCCCTAACTGATTCCATATGCAAACCCTTATGATGAGATATTAATTCCTTTTATCCATTAATTCTTGCTTGGAATTTCTCATATGTTAATTGCTAACTTTTTCTTTTTTCTTGTTTCATGAGCACGAGTATCAGATGGCAAGCGGGGTTGTAAGATGAAAAGGTCGAAGCTAGTAAAGAACGTGGGTGATTCTCTTGAAGAGGAAGAAATAACAATTGAAGAAGAAACACTTAATTCCCCTTTTTTTGTTTTTGTAAATAGCAATTGTAACTTGTAATTCCATATTTGTGACATGTCTTGTAACTTGTTTCAAAAGTGTAACGAACACAAAAACCTGAATGAAATATTTTGAATGAATTGGTTGTATGAAAACTAAACAAACTCTTGAATTTTGAATGAAAGAAGCAATTTCCAATTGAATGATTTCAGTACACATCTTGCTTTTATAACTTGAATTTCAAGAAATCATGAACAAATGTTGTAACTTGTATTTCAAGCAATCAATGCGCCTTATCTTTCAAAATCCAAAGAAACTCTCAAACAAAATAAATGCTTGAGAATTTATTTCCACTTGGTTAATTTGAACCCAAAACAAATGGTCACTTAAACCTTATCTTCTCATCACACTTGAACCAAAATTGCACTTCTCGACCAGAACCCTAATTTTGATATTCAAACCACAACAACTTGTAACTTAAGAAACAAAACATGCCTTGATCGTTATGACCCCCCCAGCCTCATTTCTTGTGCCCAAACTCCACATTTGTCAACTCAAACTCCAAACTCCCGACTCAATGGCCTAGAGACTTTTAAGAAGAAAACTTGAAATGCAAGGAGATGAAATTCTAGACCTAATGCACTGAGCTTTGAGCCACCTTTGAGGCAGGTGAAAGAAACACCTTCACAGAAACAAAGGGCCCAAAATCCTAGCCTCTTGACCAACCAAAAAATAGGGAAATAAACCCTAATCCAAGCTTAGATGAATTCGAGCGAGAAACAACTTTGTAATGTGATGACAAAATTCATTCCATGATCCACTAATCGAGAACCAAATTCATTTCCCTTTTACCTGATAAGAGAACTTCAAAACAAAGTTAGACATAAAAAGGGCGCAGCCCTAATACCCCGAACCAAAGTGCCTGATTCCATGAGATATGCAAATGATTGAGTAACAAAATGGTACAAATGGGATGCAAAGTTCAAAGCCAGACAAAAGAGGTAGGGCAAATTTATGGTACGACAAGGTGAAATCGCTTCGCCTGGTGACGACTTCTGGACAATAACTTCTCGTTGCAATTCCTGCATCAATTCAGTCCCAATTTCATGCGATTTCCATACCAGTACAGTTCCAAATTCACCAAAATTTATCATATTATCATACCACAACAACAACACATTTCCATTCACGCCATGGGTATCAAATCATGAGAATTACACATCAAAATCATCACATTCATCATGTTATCATCAATCAACATAAACCAAAAAACATACTCCTATTCATACCTAAACCTCATATCAATGATAATAATAAGGATCACCCCCCCTTACTTGGTAATTCGTAGCGGATGATTTTTCTCTTCGTGTTCTCTACATAAATCCTTTGGGTTCCTCAATGCCCTAGATCTTTCTCCACGGCTTATTTCCAAAAACTGGATCGTACAAAATAAAAATGCACAAAAACTTAATCTTCCCTTTTTCCACTCTTACCCCTAGGACCCTTATTATGATATTCATATCTTATCCTCACTAATTCGCATAATATTATCACCTTGCCCTTAATATCTACACACATTATCCTATTTAATTTAATAGAATAATTCTAAATAATTATTATTGAATCCAATTAATCCCAACTAAATTATTTAAATTTTAGATAATTATAAACTAATTATTAAAACTAATAATTCTCACAATCACCTTAATCCAACACTTCCCCATAACATAGTATCACCAATACACCACAATGCATCATATAAATCACAATAATTAACAAATACTCACAAATAACTACTTATATAATTAACTGTGATTTTTGGGGTGTTATAGTCAGTTTACTAGGCATTATAACAGATGAAGAACAACTCACATTTTGAATTATTTGCTTCAGCATCAAGTAGTTGATTCACTAGGGGCACCAGAATTTATATTTGAGCCATGACTTCACACTTCAAACTCAGCCTGACCTGGGAACGATTATAATAAAAGAACATATTACCTTAGATATCCTCCTACAGATCATGACAAGTTCACAATTGCATCAAATAATTAATAATGGAAAAAGATTATTCGTAAAACCATGACAAGGGTTATATTAAATCAACCATAACAATGCTATAACGAGTAAAGCTTAACGTATTTTAGAATGTAGTTTAAAGCTCTAAAAGTAAAGACAAAACTAAACCATATCATCATATAGAGAGAAATAAGGTTGGCTTGAATGTTGGAAGTTTGAGGTCATATTCCCACCTACAACATAAGGCTAACATACTAACATTTTTCATTAGAAAAAACAACGCACAATCAACCACATGATACATGATGTTAAAACATTGTTATAACTAACAAGAAGGGACAACTACCATCTGATGATAATTTTCATCAATCATATGTGGATAGTACATCCCAAAACTAGTTGAGTTTACAAAAGGCCTTAGAAACTACTGGAGGTTTGAAACCAATTTAAAAAAATGCTACATTTCAAGTTAATGTACATAAATATTTATTAAAGACACAATTACTACATATGGATAATAATGAATAGGATAAGGCGTTGAAAATTCATATTATGGATTTTGAATTTTTCTGCACTAATTAAAACAATTAACCTATATAATATGGACACAAGACACAAAAGTGACACGTACACACCATAATAATTTGAAAGAAAGAATAAATTAACCGTACATATGTGTCGGTGTAAGGTACTAACACATATCGGACCCTGGACACGACTTTGATCGGAGGAGTAAGTGCTACAGAGAAATTAACAAATTGATAACACTTTTCATCTACTAAAATCACAAATGTATGTGATTTCATTTAATGAAGTGCATGGAACCCAATACAAAAAATAGTAGGGATGCAGACCAGATTATGCTTCCAAATCAAAAGTGTCCAACATCACTTTAAAAATCTCATCGAACCGATTACAAATTATCATAAACTCAACAAAAATGAACTGAACAAGGGAATGCGTCCAAATTTAATATGGAAGAAATGTTGAAATTAGACAAAGAACAAGTTCATTTAATCATTACATTAAAGAAAACTAAGGGTAAGTCGAAAAAACCTATCCCTGCAAAATGGTGCACCATGGGAAGCCTTAAATTACTATCAATACACTACAATAAATAACGTATTTCATGACGGATCTTTCACTTTATCCAGAAAAACAATGAGGCATTAAGCCTAGGCGCGTCATGTATTATATTTTTTTAATGGAAAAAGTATCAACCTATCTCGGTTTCTAATGAATCTGACGGGTAAAATTATTATGGATGCACTTCGAATCCCAAATGTTGTAGTTTATATTTTATTTTGATAATAATTGTACATTAAACTAACAAACCCTTCGATGTTTTGATGCAACCGAGGGGTATACTAATCATATTACACTATAAAAAGCAAACAAATTTTACCCTAATCCTTACTTATTTGTAGCCGCCCCAAATTCGAAATTGCATCATTCTTTGGGATGGATTGCAAGATAGGAAAAACCTTCAATGTTCTTATAGAACAAAACATTTTTTCTGCCCTTACAATCTATCTCACATAATGGTGTTGATTTTTTTGTTGGTGTTGATGTTGTTTTTTGTGTTATTGTTGTATTTTCACTCATTTGATAGATTGCAAGTGTAGAAAACTCATTCTCCCTTCAAGTATACAATGGAGGAAGTTAAGCTTCTTTCTCTTTTCAAAAGTTACGCAAAGAAGGGATTTTAACTAATCAGATGATGGATATCATCAAAGATATTCATTCAAATGAGCAAAGATTTGTTTTTAAACTATTTATTTTAATATTTTGTGTAAACAATGTAAGTTAAAAAAATATATTTCACTTCGGTTTTTTAAAAAGATTGAGGAGATAGATAAAATCAGAAGATAATATACCTCAGTTTTAAGGTAAATCTTAAGGTTAAACTAATTAGCTTTTATTATAAATACCTTAATTTATCAAATTTTACTCTAATTCTAACTTATATATAGCCGCAGAAGATACATGAAATATTACATATTATCCATTGTCATGAAATTTTTTGATCTAGAAACGCTTAAGAACATATCTCTGAGATGGATTGCAAGTGCATAAATTAAAATAAGTTATCCGAAGATGGATAAGTTATGGAGTGTTTTTTGGATATGCAACATAAAGGTATGCAAAAAAATTTAGATTCCAACAAAGGTATGTTGGTGAAAACACTTTCTCCTATGATTTTGTCTATTTTCTGATAGATTTCAGGTACGCTGCCAAATTCCTTCTCTAGAAAATTCAATGTTCATACGTCAAAAATAATGATGATTGTCGATGTTGTATGGTTTACTATTAATTTGCAGAACTGAGATGAATAAAGGCTATGCTTTTGTTAAATTCAGTAAGCCTAAAGCAGTAGTGGGAATTTGTTGTAATATTATTTTTCTGATATTATTTATAAACAATGTAACTAAAAAAAAATTATTTCCACCTCGGTTTTTCTCAAAGCCTAGGGGATATTTTAGCATTAAAGTTGATGATATTTATATCACCCTTAATTAAATTATTTTCGTCCATTTTCACGACTATCAATGCTATCATTAGTGATCCGCATGAAACCTAGGTTAAATTTCATTATAAAAGCATTTTGAATATCAAAAACGTCATGAAGCACTTTGAACTATCCCTCACTTTAAGATATACAAGAGTCTTTGTTATGAGGTATTCTCTATGATGGATTGCAAGAGCAGAAAATTATTTACGTTTAAGATTTGTGTTCTTAAACATTTATATACCTAACCATTTTTCATCTAACTCTTTATTTATCTAACCCTTTTTTCATCTAACTCTTTATTTATCTAACCTTTTTTATGTTAGTATCATAAACAAATGCAAGGAAAAGCAATTGAGAATATATTATTTTCCAGTATTTGATCTTCCCAGGATATCAATGATTTGAATATCCAATGTATGATCTTTATGGACAACTTAAATTTTGTATTGATATTTTGTGTTAACAATGTAACCAGTGTAATATTTTGGGTAAACATTAATTTTGTGAATATATTGTTTTATAATTTTTTGTGCAAACAATGTAACTAGTTTAAATTTAAAAAATACTAATAATTTACCCCTTGGTTTTATTGATAAACCGAGATACACGAGCCGCTATTATTGTAAGTAAAAAAAATGCAGACATGGATCAAACCTAGGGATATTAAAATACCCATCGGTGTTTTAAACACCAAGGTGATAAGTCACTATTTTTCATGACGAACTTATTTACCTCGCTTCAGATGCCGAGGTAAAAAGCATTTTGCGCTCGATGTTAGACGCGTTATTTATAGTGATAGTTGGATCAACACAATCCAATACAATGAAAATGTCAGATACACATTATCCCTTGGCTGGGCCTGATTCTATTTGTATGTACTCCTGGAAAATACAAACAAATATAGTTGATTACTCCCTCCATTCCTTTTTAAGTGTCATTTTAGAAGAATTTTTTTGTTTCCAATTAAGTGTCATTTTATAGATTAATATTATAATTTATCAATTATACCCTTACTTTTTCAATAACTTCACTTCATATTTTTCATAAAATTAATTATTTTTTCAATTAGTCTTAGAAAAAGAGAGAGTGTGTGTGATTGAGTTTATTTAGAAAGAGAAAATAAATGAGGGTATAATAGGAAAAATAACTTTAACAATCCATTATCTTGATTGAAGAGCTTTATGTTGAAATGAAACTTAAAAAGGAACAGAGGAGTACTTTATATTAAGGACATGAACTGAGCTTAGGAGATTGAACTAAATCATATTGTTACAACATAATTTAGATTCACATAATTAATTGATTAATATGACAATTTCCAACTATTAAAATACAAACCCTATTCAAATCAAACAATGTAAGAAATAATATAAATCATGCTCAAACAAAATCAAACGATCATTCATGAAGCAAACAAATTGAAATAGAAATAATATCATAACATCAACATTAACATGTATGCATTATATAAGACATAAAAAGAAACATGATTAATTACCATATGAAAGATATGTGCAAGATTGTAACACCCCAATTTTATTTACTAGTTATTTTATTTATTATTTATTTTATTAGGTGTGAGAATAACATTGCTAACTATTTGGACCTATGTGTCACATTAGTGAGAGTGAGTGAGATAAACCCATTAGTGTAAAACAATAGTTATTAACTGTTTTGAAAAACAAAAACAAAATAGAGTTAGAAAGAGAAAGTTGTCAAAACAAGAGAAGAGAAAAAGAGGAGAAAAGGGAGAAAAGAGAAAGGAAGAGAGAAGAAACCTATAAGAACCTACATCTAAGGTAAGAGTGGATTTTCATTTGATTATAGGAGTATGTGATGTATGTAATAAATAGAATACATAATTTAGGGATTTTGTTCTTTAATTTCTAGGTTTTGACATGCTTAGGTTTTGAATGAGGAATCATGAAATTGATGTTTTAATCATGTTTTGATATTTTTAATTGATGTTACATGTTAGATATAGGTTACAATAAATTAATTAACTAAAAATGTCTGATTGGAGTAGGTTTTAGTGACCCAATTCGTAGGAGGCAGAAGCTGTCTTCGTATAATTTTTCTGGTTTTTTGTGAGGCCGCTCAGTGTCGTGGAGGCCGCTTAGCACGCCCTGGGATGAAATTTTTTTTATATTTTTTTTAATTTATTGGGTATCTTGTATGCTTATTATTTGTCATGGATTATTATGAATTTTTGGTAATTTTAGGAATGAGTTTGAATGGTGTTTGAGGTGATTCTTTGTATGAATATGACACTTGAATTTTGTGTATATGCATATTGTAAATTGATGTTGGATGTGAATAACATGGTTTGACTTTGTTGATATATGTTATTATGGTGTGTTGATTTGATTAATAGTATGAGAATGCATTGTATGTGAAAGATGACATGAAATATGTATGTTTATGCAATGGTGAGATAATTTAAATGTAATGAATTATGTGATATATATACTTGTATAATTAAGATTGAAAGATGGTCTTAGTTGCATATGATTGTTGAGATTGCATATTCATCATTTGTTGTCAAGAGTCAATGTTTGCTAGTTTCATGGAGGCTAATGACTTGTCCAAAACCTAGAGGACTGGTTTGAAACTTAGAGGACGGGCTTTTTGGTGGTTATCTGTCTAAGAGATGGATGCGGTTTAAATGTAAAAACCGTAAAGGATAATAATTGGTACCACGTGCATATTGCATTCAGTTATAATGAGTCCCATGTGTTGATGTGAAATGTGAATTGGTGTGAAATATGTGATGTTGATGTGAATGTTACATTTGTGATATTTTTGATTGATTATCTTTGAATCATGAATTGTTGAGCAATGTTATATATGTAAACATGTGAATTGAATTGGATAATATTTAATACATGATTATGTGAAGTATGGTGAATTCAATTGATGTATGTATGTTATGCATTACTTATTATTATATATTTCTATAATGATATGAATTCTTACCCTTCTGTTGGAATTCAATTGATGTATATATGTTATGCCTTACTTATTATTATATATTTCTATATTTCTATGTGAAGTAGTGGTGCTTCTTGTAAGGATTAGTCAGAGGATCTAGTTCTTATTTTATCTGCATATTAGGTAGTGTGTCATGCTCTAGTCATGTAACACGAGAAAACGTTTGAGCTCATGTTGTTTTAAGAGATGTTTGATATACTCTCTTTTATTTTATATTGTATTTGAGATTATATAATGAGTGGTCTTTAGTGCCTAATGTTCAACGCATTACTTCTATTATGAGATTCAATTATTGGTATTTTTTTAAAAGAGAATTATTTTGTTGTGATATGCATATGTGTTAGTATATGGAACATGATTTTAAATGTGTGTTATGAGCTTGACCAGTTTCTTTGTGTTGGTTTTGAAATACATGTGACGCCCTCTTTTGATATCCATGATAATTTTACTCTGATTGTACTATATTATTGCGCGGGGATTTAGAGGGTATTACATTAGTGGTATCAGAGTCCGGTCGGTCAGGTTGTTAATGTGTTTATTTCCTTTTGTATTTGATATGTGTATATGACAGAATCAATACTATTTGTCTGATGAGAATTGTTGGTTGATTGGAAATCTCAGAACGATGGTTGTAGGAAGGAATGACGATGCTATTGCCGAGGCATTGGCAATGTTGGCTGGTGCGATTGGGCAGGTTCCGAATATGAATATTGGTAGCAGAGATGGTGATGAATTTCGTGCTTTGGGGAAGTTTCAGAGGAATAATCCGCCAAACTTTAAGGGAGCTCATGAACCTGACAAAGAACAAGTATGGATGAAAGCGATTAAGAAGATCTTTCAGGTCATGAATTGTTCAGATGCACAGAAGGTGCAGTTTGGTACCCATATGCTTGAGAAGGAAGCTGAGGATTGGTGGAGTAACATGGTTCATATGTTTGATGAAGATGGGATTGAGGTTACTTTGGCACATTTTAGAGATACATTTATGGAGAAGTATTTTCCCTAGGATGTGCATGGGAAGAAGAATGTTGGATTTCTAGAGCTGAAGCACGGTAATGGAACTGTGGCTGAGTATGCTGCAAAGTTTGAGGATTTGCTTAAGTTTTATCCTCATTACAACACTACTGATGATGAGAGATCTAATTCTTAATTTTGTGAATGGTTTGAGACTTGAGATCAAGAAAGCTATGGGTTATCAGCAAATTAGGCAATTTTTTGAGTTGGTTAACAAAAGTAGGATCTATGATGAGGATAGTAGAGATAGTGCTGCTCACTATAAGGCTTTGAATGATAAGAATGGAAAGGCCAATTCAAAGGAAAGCCATATGTGACTCCTGATGATAAGGGGAAACAAAAATATGGTTATGACAGGAAGCCGAGTGGGAGAGGAGCTCCTACTCCGGTTAGGTGCTACAAGTGTGGTGTTGAAGGACATCATGCTCCTGAGTAAACAAGTGCTGATATAAAGTGTTTCAAGTGTGGCAAGCTAGGTCATAAATCTTATGATTGTATAGGAGGTGCGAGTGTGACTTGCTACAACTGTGGTGAGCAAGGTCATATTAGTACCAAGTGTGATAAGCCGAAGAAGGAACAAGCTAGAGGGAAAGTGTTTTCTTTATCTGGTTCTGAGACTACTATTAAGGATAGACTAATTTGAGGTACGTGTTTTATTAAAGGTACACATTTGATTGCTATTATTGATATTGGTGCAATACATTCTTTCATTTCTTTGGATTGTGTTAAGAGATTGAATCTTGAGTTATCTGATATGAATGGAAGTATGGTTATTGACACTCCTGCTATGGGTTTAGTGACTACTTCATATGTGTGTTTGAATTGTCCGTTGAGTCTTTTTGGTAAAGACTTTGGAGTTGATTTAGTGTGTCTTCTGTTAGATCAACTTGATGTTATTCTTGGGATGAATTAGTTAATACAAACATGTTTATATCAACTATTTTGACAAGACGGTTATCTTTCTTGATTCTAGTTTTGAGAGAGATTTGTTTTTGTCGACCAAGCAAGTGAATGAGTTTGTGTAAGATGGTGCTGTGTTGTTGGCTTTGATGGCAACATTGGATATTTGTGAGAAGAGAGCGATGGATGATTGACCAATTGTTCGTGATTTTCCTGAGGTATTTCTTAATGATGTAATGAATTTTCCGCCAGAACACGAAGTGGAGTTTACGAACGACTTAGTTCCTGAAACTAGTTCGATATTGATTGCTCCATATCGAATGTCAGCATCCGAATTGAAAGAGTTGAAGAGTTAACTTGAGGATTTTCTTGAGAAGAGATTCATTTGTCATAATGTGTCAGTGTGGGGTGCACCAGTTATGTAGGTTAAGAAGAAAGAAGGTACTATGAGGTTATGTGAGGATTATAGACAACTGAATAAGGTGACGATCAAGAATAAGTATCCACTTCCAAGGATTGATGATTTGATGGATCAAATGGTTGGTGCAAGTGTGTTCATTAAGATAGATTTTAGTTCTGGGTATCATCAGATTCGTGTGAAGGTTGAAGATATTCAGAATACTGCTTTTAGGATAAGGTATGGTTATTATAAGTATTATGTTATGCCGTTCGGTGTGACCAATGCACCAGGTGTATTTATGGAATACATGAACAGGATTTTCCATTAGTATTTGGATAAATTTGTTGTTGTTTTCATCGATGATATTTTGATCTATTCAAAGAGTGAAGAGGGTCATGCTGAGCATATGAATATTGTGCTATCTGTGTTAAAAGAGAAGTAGTTGTATGATAAGCTCTCTAAGTGTGAGTTTTGGTTGAAGGAAGTGAGTTTCTTTGGTCATGTGATATCGAGTGGTTGTATTTCTGTTGATCCGTCGAAGATTCATCAGGACTTTATGAGTCTATCGGGATACTAACTGCAAGTATACAGTTTAGTCGTTCTAGTTTTAAATGATTATCGAACCCACATAGACTGAGGATCAATCGCATACGATCTAATGTTACAATTGTTTAACTAAGCGATGAATATTTGGTTTTGGGGGAAAAGGATTTTAATTAAAAACAATAGTAATAGTTATACCGGTATGTGATAGTCTGACTTCGGGAACTCGGTGAATCACTTGGGATATAAAATATTTCAGTAAAAACGAATTGTTTAAAAACCTGAGACATACACTCTCGTGTTCATGAAATAAGTTATGCTACTAAACCTAGTGGATGCACTTTAAATTTAATAACTCTTTTTGAAAAAAACTTGAGTTTAATTAATTTGTTAAAACACTCTCGTGTATTTAAAAATTAATGTTTCGTTACCAATATCTGGGTCGAACCCCAGCTCTCGCATGCATGTTCTTGCCTTAATTAATTTCCCACTCTCGTGAAAAAATCGTGTTAAATATCCTTTCACTCTCGTGACAAGGGTAGTTAAATTAAATATGGAAATTGGAAACCAGAAATTGTTTATAAAAGTTTTTAGCCAAGTTATCATCAAATTCCTTCGGTGCTTAAGAGTCACATACTGGTACAAAAGAAATTAGCCATACATAATGTATTTAGTAACCATGCAACGTAAAATACAATTCATAAAAATAATTAACATAGCATAAGAATAATAAAAACCAATTGCATAAAAAACCTGTAATTATGTTGTTGTGGTAATCTTGAGTGCGTACAGTATCCTTGCGATTAATTGAAATATATGACTACCCGTGTTAATCCTTAGATGAAGAATTAACACTTTTGGAAACTAATTTTGGAAACTGAACGTTACAGTGGGTATAATGATTCAAAAGCAAATAATACAAAATAATGCAAAAAGGAAAAAGTTTGGCTCTGTAGTAAAATCTCTGACCCTTTCAAAGTGAATTCTTCAAGATATATATAGGCCTTTGGTTGTAACTGCCTTCTTCCATTAATTTCGTACGTGCCTATATTCTTGGCTGGTGGAACGAGGTGCCAAAAACTTCGCGTGGACTTCGTGTGGCCGCTTTGTGTGTTACTGCGTAGACTGAGTATTAAAGATGTTACGTTCGTAATGATATTCATTTCGTTTGTAACAGCATGGGATCTTTGTTACGTCCGTAACACGTTGTGTTACGTTCGTAACGGCGTTGGCTGGGTGTTGCGCTCGTAACGCTAGGCGTTGCGCTCGTAATGCTAGGTGTTGCGCTCGTAACACCCTTTTGGAGTGAGCTTCTTATCAGACTTCCCTTTTTCTTCTTTCTTCTTGCCATTTCCTAGCTTGTATTGCTCTTTTTAACTAATTCACCATTTTATGCCTTGGGAAATATAGTTTATCTGAAACAAATAAAAATACCTTCGTGATGCATATTATTCGATAAAAACATACAATTAACTCGTGAAAGTTAGACCTAAAAAGCGATACATTTTCGTGTTATCAAACTCCCCTACACTTGAACCTTTGCTTGTCCTCAAGCAAAAAGATAAGGCGGTTTATAAAAACGACGAATTAAACACACGTGACAATGTTCGCAAACTAGCTAGTTTGTAAATTTTTTAGGCCAAGAGATTCAGACGCAAAAGAGGTACGGTGACGACATTAGAGTACTCCAATTGTGCATACCGTTCCGAGTCATGATGTTATAGCACCAATCAACCCTTTAAACTAGATTTCACCCGTGTTCATCCAGGCGCAATCACATTAAGCCCTTTATCTCCACACGCACATAGCAAAGTAACCGATTAGAGACTATGATCCATCAATTCTTGGGGTTCTGGCACTTATAAGTGGTAACCCCTTTTTATAACTTAATTGTAAATTGCGGGGGATCGGTCTGTAGTCCGCCCTACCAAGTTCAGTACCAGATACTTTCGAACCAATTTGCAATAAGTTTTCTTTTATCTTGCGAGAATTACATCCTTTGGGCTAAATGACCGGGTGAGGGTCACCTAACTTACTTTGGGAATTTCACGACAAAGATTTCTATTCTATCTTCACTTCTTTTAGATCATTCACTTATATTCATTGGTTCCTTGCGTAGTTTGTGTTTTGACGGTGCCGACTGCTAGATAAACTACTAGGGGCTAATTTAAAGTAAAATTCGCGGTTGGCAGTATAATAAGTACCCAAAATGGCATCGCATAAGGTGGAGTTCTAAAATGTTAGAACCGTAACAATTTTGTCAAACTTCCTCAAGTGGCCTAAGCTGAATTGAGTATTTGGTTTTAGCTAGCCATTTGGAAACATCGTGTTGTATGATAATCGAAAAAAATTTCGTTATGGCTCAAGAATTGTAAATTTTGGGGAATTCCAATAATGCACGAAAAAGAACTTAAGAAATTAAGGATTTAATTATACATGAAATTGTTTTGTTGAAGGGAAAGTACAAGAAAGGAAAAACGATGCGAAATAAAATCTAATCTAGAAAGCGAAATAAAATGATAGAGTATCCTCCCCCACACTTAAATCTAACATTGTCCTCAATGTTTCGAAATAAGGTGAAGGAGGTAAAGATGGGAGAAGATGTCTTCATTCGGGTCCTCTTCCTCTGGCTCTTCCACGACCTCTTCTTTGTCCATCAAAACTAGGAAATCCAAGATGGCGTAGGATCTCTTGAAAATCGTCCATGCGGACATTCAAATCCCCCATTTCTGTTGTTAAAATATCCATACGGGCCTCATGCCTAGCTCCTTGTTCAATTTGTTGTTGTTGCATGAGTTGCATCATTACAGTTTGCTGAGCCTGGATATCCGTGACCTATTGGGATTGGCGGGTAAGCTGGGCATTCATGTCTGTCATCCTTTGGGTTTGGTATATCATTGCCTCGTAAAGATCTTCAGTAGTCGGGTTACGAGGCCTTCTTCTGCGCCTAGTAGAAGTGCTTGGCACATCCTGTTGAGGTGCGGTTTGGTGTTGTGCATCCATTTCTTCTTCTACCTCATCAACAGGTCGAGAAGCTTGGTCGGGTTCAGGGGCGTTTAGATCATAAATCCACTTATCCATGTTTGCCACATTTGTAAGCAACATGTTTGGCATAATCACACTTGGAACAATTTTGTTCCTCACCATCAAACTGTACCTGCCATCATCTCGGTTCCTAATAAGACGCATGTATTTGCAGTTATCTAAATCCATGAGAAGAGGCGGTAAAGCATCAAGAGTCTCTAGTTGGCTTTGCAAATTAAGCCCATGAGCTAATGTGGTTATCAGCCCTTTGATCAAAAATGGTTGATGTCCCCTTGCACAAAGGGATTCAAAATGACAAAGAAGAAATGGAGTAGCATTTACCTTGGTATTCCCAGCCAAGCAGCAATGAAGGAAAAATACATCCTTTGAGTTGACTTTATTGCTATTAGCTCGTCCGAAGATGGTGTTGGAGAGAATCTTGAAGAAGTATCTGGTGGTGGGGTTGTGAACGTGAGATGCCAAACACTCATCCTAATTTCCTGTCTAGACATTTATGAGTTTCTCCCACAATTCGAACAAAACAATGGCCCAATATTCGGTAACAGGGACCTTGTGGTGCACCGTCTCGGAGTCATCTTCCTTGGTTGAAAATCTGAGCAGCTCTGTGATTTTTTCTTGGTTTAACGTATATTCGGTATTGAACATACAAAAAGATGTAGTGCCCGTGAGGAACATGCCGTTATCACTCGGTGTAGAATATGAGAACGAGCTAAGGAACTCGAGCGTCAGTTTAGGGCACGTCGGGTGATGCTGCGCGCATACGAATGTGAGGCCAGAGAGACGGAGCAGCCAATCCACTCCATCAAAAATTCCTAATTTGTGGAGACAATCGTTGTCGAGGTATCTCGTGGCCAAGACTCCCCTATTATGAAACTTTAAATACTGCTCCCGTTGGTGTCCGCCGTCTTGATTCCTGAAAATGATTCCATCCATGTCGGCTTCCCTGTTCTCCATTGACAGCTTGTTGATTTAAGCAAGGTTTTGCTGTTAAAGTGGTGAGGAAGAGATTTTGTAGAGAGTGTTTGAATGGGATGGATTTGGGACTATGTGAAGCTTTTGTAGGATGCAAATATAGTTGCTCTTAAATGGAGTGGATGCAAGTTTGGGAAATGGGTATGGTGATGAAATCTGGAAAATGGGTGAGAGGAGGCGGTTGCGTTTGAAATTGAGAGAGGAAGACAGAATGCAGCATTAGCGCTTCTGTTTTGTTTCTGTTCATAACAGCTAGCCCTGTTACGTTCATAACACAAGGGTGTTACGTTCGTAACGCGAATGGGGGGCTGTTACGTTCGTAACATCTGTGTTACGTTCGTAACACGAGGTTTGTGGGGAAAAAAATAACTTTCATACACCACTATATATTTCTGGATTTTTGGGGAAATTAGGCAACAAAATAGTAGTGTATTAATATAGCTTAAAGGAGTAATACTAACACTGAAATATAATGACAGTAATAACAGAAAAAATAATAACAGTAAAGACAGTAAAATTAAAACTTGATGAATAATTGAAATTTCATTAACTAATAAAATTGTTTGGAATTTGAAACAAATAATAACTAAATGCATAGAATAATAATAAAAGACTAAAACTAAGTTCCTCCCCCACACTTAAACTAAACAGTGACCTCACTGTGTACATAAATGCAAGAACAGAACAAACTAGCATAACAACGGTAACTCTTAGCCACGATGAGTAGAGAACAGATGTTGGTGAATGAAATCCAATTGTTCAGTTACCAAATACATAAAAGCAATGAAATCCACATGTAAAGATGTAAGCTCGCCCCGCATTCCGGTTATTTCTGCATTCAAAGAGTCGATTGTGACAATAGGTGGAGGTGGTGGTGGTGGTATCTCGGGAGCTGGGAAGGTGGACTCAGTGGAAACTACAGGCTGATCCCATGGGTCAGGAAACTGGTGGTATCCAGGTAGTGTTGCAGGATCGGATTCTTCAGCAGCTGGAGAGGTATTTGGGACTTCATAAGTGTCAATAATGGAAGGAGACGAAGGCGGTGTAGGAGGATGGTGGAGATTAAAAAGCCAATTTGCTTTGTTGTGGACACTAGTAATAGGATTTGGGAGTACAAACTGGTGAACAGTTTCATGGTTAATCAACAGCTCAAATTCATTCGGCCCAAGGTTTCCTATGAAACTAGTGTTGAAGCAAAATTCAATATTCATCGGCTTAATCCCATAGTGCGGATTTGATCCTAACATAGGTCTTCGGAGTCCAATAGCATTAGAGATCATAGTAACTAACCCACCTATGAGGATTGGGGCATTTGGTGTTTAGATAATATGTTCCGTATTAGCAAGCATATAGGTGGCACCATTTACTGGACGGTTCTGCAAAGCACAATACATGATGAAAAGCTCATCACGTGACACAAATGTAACATTCTTCTCTTTTCCGAAGAGGGTGTGGGCAATGATTTTATGGAAGTACCTGATAGCAGGGTTATGGATGGACTCCGAGTAAAGGTCATTTGGCTCAGGATGGTTGTTTCCAGCAATACTACCCCAGAAGTAATCAAGGTCAGTATCTAGCAATAGGTCTTCTTGGGTCATGGTGATAACATCAGGGCCATTAGGGAATCCTAACAGATTGGCAAACTCCCTATGATTGTAGTGGTAGTCCATATTAAACAGTCTGAAGGTGATCAGCCCACGGTTGAAACCTAACCCATGGTTTGGCGGATAGCTCAGTGTGCTCAAGAACTCAAGGGTCAACTTACGGTAGGTACAATAGCATCTCCGAATTGGAGCAACGTCCCAACCTATTTGGTTAAGCAGATACATAACACTCTCACGAATGCCTAAGGCATTCATAGCATGGTCACCAGCATAAATGGTTGGACACATCTCTCGCTCAACTAGATCCTCAAAGCGCCTTCTCTGATGCCTACCTCTCACGGTTATGTTCATATAGTTCATACGTGCCATGGAGCTAAAAATTAAAGCTAATGAATTACCCTGAAAATATTTAATAAATTGTATGAAAAACTAAGTTAATATTTTCAGGTTAAAATGTCGAAGTTAATCAAAAGAAAAAAAGAAGTTTAAATAAAAATAAAAAGGAGTAAGGGATGCAACATGAAAATTTTAAAGATTAAAATAAAGTTTAAAAAAATCAAAACAACAAAAATAATTAAAAGTAAACATGGGTTGCCTCCCATGAAGCGCTTTTGTTTTATGTCGATGGCTCGATAGACAGTACCTATTCAATTAGGTATCGAGATAGGTGGCTCACTTAACTGTAGATAAGCCGAATAGTTTAGATTTTCGACGTTAAAATAATGCTTTAGGCGCTGGCCATTAACTATAAATGGTTCGATGGAATTTCCTTTAATTTCTACCGCACCACTGGGGAAAACTTTATTAATTTCGAATGGTCCTGACCACCTGGAACGTAATTTACCCGAAAAGAGTTTTAGTCTAGAGTTGAATAGGAGTACAATGTCTCCTTCCTTAAATTCTTTCCGCGAGATACGCTTATCATGCCATTTTTTTGTTCTCTCCTTATAGATTCTAGTATTTTCATAAGCGTCTAAACGCAATTCTTCTAATTCATGGATATCTAATATTCGTTTCTCGCCAGCAGTCTTGTAATTTAAGTTAAGAGTTTTAATGGCCCAATAAGGTTTATGTTTTAATTCTACTGGCAAATGACAAGATTTTCCATAAACTAATTTAAACGGAGTTGTTCCGATAGGGGTTTTAAAAGTTGTCCTATATGCCCAAAGAGCATCATTTAGCTTGGAGGACCAATCCTTTCTGGATGTGGCTACGGTTTTTTCAAGGACTTTTTTAATTTCCCTATTTGACACTTCTACTTGTCCACTTGTTTGAGGATGATATGGTGTGGCTATGTAATGTTTAACGCCATATTTTGAAAGTAGTTTTTCGAAAATTCTAGAGATAAAATGGGAACCGCCATCACTAATTACTAGTCTTGGTATACCAAATCATGGGAAGATAACATTTTTGAATAATTTAAGTACCACTCGTGTATCATTTGTGGGTGCAGCGACAACTCTAATCCATTTTGATACGTAGTCAACAGCTATCAATATATACTTATTTCTAAAGGATGCGGGGAACGGTCCCATGATATCAATTCCCCATACATCGAAAATTTCAACTTCGAGAATCCCTTTTTGCGGCATTTCGTCACGTCTAGATATATTTCATGTGCGCTGACATCTATCGCAGTTCATAATTGCTACGTGGACGTCTTTCCATAAAGTAGGCCAAAAGAAACCAGCTTGAAGTATTTTTGCACACGTTTTCGAAGTACTAGCATGTCCACCATAAGGGGCGGAATAGCAATGAGCAATGACGTCGTCCACTTCGTCGTTAGGAACACAGCGACGGTAGATACCATCGGCGCCTCTTTTAAAGAGTAGTGGTTCATCCCAAAAGTAGTGTATAAGATCATGGAAGAATTTCTTATGCTGTTGGTACGTTAAATCGGGTGGTAGAACACCAGCAACTAAGTAGTTAACAAAATCAGCGTGCCATGGTAATGTGGTGTTGGTACAAATGGCTTCTACTACCGCAGTTGTTAAATGTTCATTACATTGATCTGAATTGTCGGTAGGAGCTATCTCTAGTTTAGTAATAAGGCGTTCATATGGGAAATCTTTGTTTATGGGAACACTCTCAGTTTGGATACCATCCAATCTTGATAAATGGTCTGCTACCACGTTTTCAGTTCCCCTTTTGTCTTTTATTTCCAAGTCAAACTCTTGTAGGAGTAAGATCCATCTGAGTAGTCGTGGTTTGGCGTCTTTCTTACTTAGCAAGTATCGGGTCGCAGCATGATCCGTGTAAATAACGATTTTGGCGCCTACTAAGTAGGAACGAAATTTGTCCAACGCGAATACAATAGCTAAGAGTTCCTTCTCCGTAGTGGCGTAATTCATTTGTGCGGGATCAAGCGTTTTGTTTGCGTAGTAAATAGCATGAAGCTTTTTATCCTTGCGTTGTCCTTGGACTGCGCCTACAGCATAATCGCTCGCATCGCACATTATTTCAAATGGTTGGTTCCAATCAGGAGGTTGCATTATAGGTGTTGAAATTAAGGCTTCTTTAAGCGTCTCAAATGCGTTTAAGCATTTATCGTCGAAAATAAACTAGGCTTCTTTCATCAATAGTTCAGTTAGTGGCTTAGTGATTTTAGAGAAATCTTTTATAAAACGTCGGTAAAAACCAGCGTGTCCTAGAAAACTTCTTATTTCTCTAACTGTTTTGGGTGGTTGAAGGTTTTTGATAATTTGGATTTTTTCTTTATCGACTTCAATCCCTCTGTTTGATACAATGTGACCCAACACAATTCCTTGTCTCACCATGAAGTGACATTTTTCCCAGTTGAGCACTAGGTTGATATTGACACAACGTTTCAGTACTAGCTCAAGATTTGATAAACATCTGTCAAAACTTTCTTCGCATACAGAAAAATCATCCATGAATACTTCCATAATTCTATCCAAAAAGTCTACGAAAATTTCCATCATGCATCGTTGAAAAGTTGCAGGTGCATTACATAGTCCAAATGGAATTCTTCAGTATGCAAAGGTACCATAGGGGCATGTGAACGTAGTTTTCTCTTGATCATCAAGATGAATGGGAATTTGGAAGAATCCTGAGTATCCGTCAAGATAGCAAAAATGGGAATGTTTGGCTAAGCGCTCGAGCATTTGATCTATGAATGGTAATGGGAAATGGTCTTTGCGCGTATCTTTGTTTAGTTTTCTGTAATCAATACACATTCTCCGTCCTGTTTGGGTACGTTGTGCCACCGATTCGCCTTTTGTGTTTGTTATAACCGTAACACCTCCTTTCTTAGGTACTACGTGAACTGGACTGACCCAGTTGCTATCTGATATTGGGTATATGATGCCTGCCTCTAGTAGTTTCTTCACTTCTTTCTCTATGACTTCACTTAGGATAGGATTTATTCGTCTTTGATGTTCTCTAGAAGTCTTGCAGTCCTCTTCTAGCATAATGCGGTGCATACAGAGAGAAAGGCTTATTCCTTTTAGATCTGATATATTATATCCTAACGCGGTTGGACACTTACTTAACACATTAAGAAGTTTTTTGGTTTCGATCTTCCCTAAATTGGCATTGACTATAACTGGCGGTTCGAGTTCTTTATCTAAAAATTCATACCTTAGATCTTTAGGTAACATTTTAAGTTCTATACCAGTTTTCTTATCAGTTAGGGTAGGATCGGGTGTTAAGGCGAAACATTCTCTTAGGTTGGCACCGTGATATTCCCGTCTCCAATCATCATCCTCGAAGATAGTTGGTGTCGGAATTTTCAATATCCCAGAATAGGTGCCTTCTTGGCTTTCTAGTTCTTTGACACATTCATCAATAATATCTAGGAAACAACATGAGTCATCTATAGCAGGGGCTTTGAAGAATTGGGAAAGAATAAATTCTACTTTTTCTTCTCCTACCTCGAAGGTAAGCTTTCCTTTCTTAACGTCAATAATGGCTCCTGTAGTGGCTAAAAATGGCTTTCCTAATATGATGGGAATATTTGAATCTTCCTTTATGTCCATTATTATAAAGTCAGTAGGTATGTAAAATTGTCCTATTCAGACAGGAATGTTTTCTAGCATACCAACGGGGAATTTGACTGATCTGTCGGCTAGTTATAGGGACATCTTGGTAGGTCTCATGTCACCTAGTTTGAGCTTCTCGCAAATAGATAAGGGCATTAGACTAACACTTTCTCCTAAATCGCATAGAGCTTTGTCTATGACAGATTTTCCAATTACACATGGTATGGAGAAACTACCAGAATCCTTTAGCTTTGGAGGCATGTTATTTTGAATTATGGCGCTACATTCGGCAGTTAGCATAACGATTTCGTTTTCAACAATTTTTTTCTTATTAGACAATATTTCTTTTAGGAATTTAGCATATGACGACATTTGAGTTATAGCTTCTGTAAACGGAATAGTGACGTTTAATTGTTTCAGAAGTTCTACAAATTTCTTGAATTGCCCCTCGTTTTTGGATTTTGCAAGTCTTTGAGGGTATGGAATTGGTGGTTTATATGGTGGTGGAGGTGCGTAAGGTTTTTCTGAAACCTCTCTGTTCTCGTTCGCGTCTTCCTCTATATTCTCAGATTGTTCTTTCGATTTGTCTGCTTCCTTTTCAGGTTTTTGATACATGGTCGGGTTTTGGAGTCTAGGATCTACCGGTCCATCAAGTGTTGTCCCACTTCGTGATGTGATAGCATTAGCATGTCCTTTAGGATTGGGTTGTGGTTGTCCAGGAAACGTACCAGCAGGTGCGGCAGAACTAGCTTGGTGTTGTGCTACTTGGGAGATTTGGGTTTCTAACATTTTATTGTGATTTGCTAGGGCACCTACCTTATTTGCTAATAGCTTCAATTGTTCACCGGTGTGAATGTTTTGATTGAGTAATTCTTTGTTTTGTTGAGCTTGATTAGCGATAAAATTTTCCATTAGGATTTCAAGGTTAGACTTCCTAGGAATGTTAGGAACATTAGCAGCGGGTTTTTGATACCCTGGAGGTACAGCGGGTGCTTGGCCAGGTGCATATAAAGCGTTATTGTTCTTGTACGAGAAGTTAGAATGGTTCTTCCAACCAGGGTTATAGGTATTAGCATAAGGATTACCTTGAGCGTAATTCACCTGATCAATTGATATTCCTGCTAGGATTTGACATTCAGTTCCAACATGACCAGGAACTCCACAAACTTCGCAGTTTGGGGTTACTGCAGCCACGGTGGCTGCAGAAGGTAAGGTCAAGCTTTCTATCTTTTGGGTAAGAGCATCTACCTTAGCATTAACTTTATCTAGGCTACTAATCTCGTACATCCCACTTTTGGTTTGAGTTTTCTCCACGGGTGTTCTTTCTCCTCCCCACTGATAGTGGTTTTGAGCCATATTTTCAATGAGTTGGTTAGCTTCGTCGTAAGGCTTGTCCATCAGTGTACCACCTGCGGCGGCATCTATAGAGAGTCTTGTGTTGTACAAGAGTCCATTATAAAACGTGTGGATAATCATCCAGTTTTCTAATCCGTGATGTGGGCACATTCGCATCATATCTTTGTAGCATTCCCATGCATCGAATAGCGATTCAGTATCCTTCTACCTAAATCCGTTGATTTGAGCTCTTAATGCAGCAGTCTTCCTTGGGGGAAAGTATCGTGCTAAAAATACAGTCTTAAGTCCTTCCCACGTAGTGACAGAATTTGACGGCAAGGATTGCAACCAAGCCCAAGCTCTATCTCTTAGAGAAAAAGGAAAAATACGTAATCTTATTGCATCTTTACTAACACCATTTGCTATAAATGTGTCGGCAAATTGAACAAATTTCGTAAGATGTTCATTTGGATCCTCGGTAGGATTTCCAGAGAATTGGCGTTGTTGGATAGCTGATATCAATGACGGTTTCAACTCAAAATCGTTTCAATTAATTGTTGGAGCAGCAATGCTATTGTGGGGTTCTTGTTGTGATGGAGCTGCGTACTCCTTCAGTGGACGGGTCCTTCGTTCTTCGGCCATGTCTACTTCTAGATTGATTTCGGTTTCAGAGGAAGAATTAGAATTTGTTTCGGAATCAATCTTGATTTTGAGTTTTGGTAAAGGAATAGCGTGATTTAAATAGTAATCCCTGACTGTTCGTCTTATGGAAAGGATGCGTTCAGGTTCGTCCGTCGATTTGTCAAGTGGTTCGCCTTGTGAACGAGTCCTTGGCATACAAATCGAAAAAAGGGTTTTTGTTGCCTAGTCTAAATGCGCAACAGAAGAATCGTACTTAATTGACTAATCAGTCCCCGGCAACGGCGCCAAAAACTTGATCGGGACTTTATGAGTCTATCGGGATACTAACTGCAAGTATACAGTCTAGTCGTTCTAGTTTTAAATGATTATCGAACCCACAGAGACTGAGGATCAATCGCATACGATCTAATGTTACAATTGTTTAACTAAACGATGAATATTTGGTTTTGGGGGAAAATGATTTTAATTAAAAGCAATAGTAATAGTTATATTGGTATGTGATAGTCGGACTTCGGGAACTCGGTGAATCACTTGGCATATAAAATATTTCGGTAAAAATGAATTGTTTAAAAACCTGAGACATAAACTCTCGTGTTCATGAAATAAGTTATGCTACTAAACCTAGTGGATGCACTTTAAATTTAATAACACTTTTTGAAAACAACTTGAGTTTAATTAATTTGTTAAAACACTCTCGTGTATTTTAAAATTAATGTTCCGTTACCACTATCTGGGTCGAACCCCAACTCTCGCATGCAGGTTCTTTCCTTAATTAATTTCCCACTCTCGTGGAAAAATCGTGTTAAATATCCTTTCAATCTCGTGACAAGGGTAGTTAAATTAAATATGGAAATTGGAAACCAGAAATTGTTTATAAAAGTTTTTAGCCAAGTTATCACCAAATTCCTTCGGTGCTTAAGAGTCACATACCGGTACAAACGAAATTAGCCAGACATAATGTATTTAGTAACCATGCAACGTAAAATACAATTCATAAAAATAATTAACATAGGATAAGAATAATAGAAACCAATTGCATAAAAAACCTGTAATTATGTTGCTGTGGTAATCTGGAGTGTGTACAGTATCCTTGCGATTAATTGAAATATATGACTACCCGTGTTAATCCTTAGATGAAGAATTAACACTTTTGGAAACTAATTTTGGAAATTGCCTTTGGAAACTGAACGTTATAGTGGGTATAATGATTCAAAAGCAAATAATACAAAATAATGCAGAAAGGCAAAAGTTTGGCTCTGTAATAAAATCTCCGACCCTTTCAAAGTGAATTCTTCAAGATATATATAGGCCTTTCGTTGTAACTGCCTTCTTCCATTAATTTCGTACGTGCCTATATTCTTGGCTGGTGGAACGAGGTGCCAAAAACTTCGCGTGGACTTCGTGTGGCCGCTTCGTGTGTTACTGCGTAGACTAAGTATTAAAGACGTTATGTTCGTAATGATATTCATTTTGTTCGTAACAGCATGGGATCTTTGTTACGTCCGTAACACGTTGTGTTACGTTCGTAACAACGTTGGCTGGGTGTTGCGCTCATAACGCTAGGCGTTGCGCTCGTAACACCCTTTTGGAGTGAGCTTCTTATCAGACTGCCCTTTTTCTTCTTTCTTCTTTCTATTTCCTAACTTGTATTGCTCTTTTTAACTAATTCGCCATTTTATGCCTTGGGAAATATAGTTTACCTGAAACAAATAAAAATACCTTCGTGATGCATATTATTCGATAAAAACGTACAATTAACTCGTGTAAATTAGACCTAAAAAGCGATACATTTTCGTGTTATCAAAGATTGAGGTTATTTCTTAATGAGAAGCTCAGAAATATGTTTATGAGATTATAAGATTTCTTGGTTTAGTAGGTTATTATCGTAAGTTTATTGAAGGATTTTCCAAGTTAGCTTTGTCATTGACACAATTGACTAGGAAGGGTCAAGATTTTATCTGGACTGCACAATGTGAAGCTAGTTTTCAAGAGCTTAAGAGAAGGTTAACAACCACTCCTATTTTGATTTTACCTAATCTAGCTGAATCATTTGTTGTGTATTGTGGCACTTCATTGATGGGTTTAGGAGGTGTGTTGATGCAGAATTGACAAGTTGTAGCTTATGCTTCATGGAAACTTAAAGTGCATGAAAGGAATTATCTGACTCATGATTTAGAGTTAGTTGTTGTTGTGTTTGTATTAAAACTTTGGAGGCATTATTTGTTTAGATCAAGATTTGATATGTTTAGTAATCACAAGAGTTTGAAATATTTGTTTGATCAGAAAGAGTTGAATATGAGGCAAAGAAGATGGTTGGAATTCTTCAAGGATTATGATTTTGGTTTGAATTACTATCCAGCTAAAGCGAATGTTGTGGCAGATGCATTAAGTAGGAAGTCTTTTCATATGTCAATGTTGATGATGCGAGAGTTGGAATTACTTGAGCAATTTCGAGATATGAGTTTGGTTTGTGGAGAGACTTCTTATGGAGTTAAGCTTTGTATGTTGAAGCTTACTAGTGGCATTCTTGATGAGATTCAGAAAGGTCAGAAATCTAATTTGAATTTGGTGGATCGGTTAACGTTGGTCAATCAAGGTCGAGGTGGCGATTTTCAGATTGATGAGAATGGTATCATGAGATGTCGTGATAAAGTTTGTGTTCCGAATATAGCCAATTTGAAGAAGAAGATTCTTGGGGAAGGGCGTCATAGTGGATTGAGTATTCATCATGGAGCTACTGAGATGTATCAGAATTTGAGGAAATTATTTTGGTGGCCAGGTATGAAGAAAGATATTGTGGAATTTGTGTATTCTTGTTTGATTTGTTAGAAGTCAAAGATTGAACATCATAAATTATTTGGTTTGATGTAACCACTATCTATTCCTGAAAGGAAATGAGATAGTATCTCTATGGATTTTGTTTCTGGTTTACCCAGAACACTGAGTAATTTTGAGTCTATTTGGGTTATTATGGATACGTTGATGAAATATGCCCACTTTATTTCGATGAGAATGGATTATCCAATGAAGAAGCTAGAAAAGTTGTACATTGAGAAGATTGTCAATTTGCATGGTATTTTGTCTAGTATTATGTCAAATAGGGATATGAGATTTACTTTGAGATTTTGGGAAGGATTGTAAAATGCTTTGGGTACGAAGTTGCGTTTGAGTTCTGATTGTCATCTGCAAATAAATGGTCAGACTGAGAGGACGATTCAGTCACTTGAGAATCTTTTGAGAGCTTGTGTATTGGAACAAGGAGGTGCTTGGGATAGATACTTGCATTTGATTGAGTTTACTTATAATAACAGTTTCCATTTTAGTATTGGGATGACACTATTTGAGGCTTTGTATGGTAGAAGGTGTAAGACGCCTTTGCGTTGGTATGAATCAGGAGAGAGTTTTATGGTTGGACCTAAGATAGTCCAGCAGATTACTGATAAGATTAAGATGATTTAGGAGAAGATGAAGGCTTCTCAGAGTCGTCAGAAGAGTATCATGATAAGAGGAGGAAAGCACTTGATTTTGAGAAGGGAGATCATGTGTTTCTTCGAGTTACTCCAATAATAGGTGTTGGTCGAGCGTTGAAGTCGCGTAAGTTAACACCGCATTTTATTGGTCTTTATCAAATTTCAGAGAAGGTAGGTGAACTGGCTTATCAGATTGCATTGCCACCGTCACTTGCTAATCTCTATGATGTGTTTCATGTGTCTCAGTTGAGGAGATACATTGCAAATCCGTCTCATGTGGTCCAATTAGATGATGTACATGTAAGAGATAATCAGACTATGGAGATTGAGAGATGGTCTTAATTTCATATGATTGTTGAGATTGCACATGCATGATTTATTGTCAAGAGGAAATGTTTGCTAGTTTCGTGGAGGCTGGTGACTTGTCCCAAACCTAGAGGACTGGTTTGAAGCTTAGAGGATGGGCTTTTTGGTGGTTATCTGTATGAGAGATGGATGCAATTTAAATGTAAAAACCCTAAAGGATAACAATTAGTACCACATGCATATTGCATTGAGTTGCATTGAGTCTCATGTATCGATGTGAAATGTGAATTGGTGTGTAATATGTGATGTTGATGTCAATGTTACATTTGTGATATTTGTGATTGATTATCTTTGAATCATGAATTGTTGAGCAATGTTGTATATGTAAACATGTGAACTGAATTGGATAATGTAGAATACATGATTATGTGAAGTGTGATGAATTCAATTGATGTATGTATGTATGTTATGTATTACTTATTATTATATATTTCTATAGTGATATGAACTCTCACCCTTCTGTTGGAATGATGTTTTATACGATATCGCTCAGGTACCGAAGGTAGTGGTGCTTCTTGCAAGGATTAATCGGAGGATCTAGTTCTTGTTTTATCTACATATTAGGTAGTGTGTCATGCTCTGGTCTTGTAACACGAGGAAACGTTTGAACTCATATTGTTTTATGAGATGTTTGATATACTTTCTTTTATTTTATATTGTATTTGAGATTATATGATGAGTGGCCTTTAGTGCCTAACATTTCAATGCATTATTTCTATTATGAGATTCAGTTATTGGTATTGTTTTTGAAAAGAGAATTATTCCGCTGTGATTTGCATATGTGTTAGTATATGGAACACAATTTTAAACGCGTGTTATGAGCATGACCAGTTTCTTTGTGTTGGTTTTAAAATACATGTGACGCCCTCTTTAGATATACATGGCAATTTTGCTCTGATTATACTATATTATTGCACGGGGGCTTAGAGGATGTTACAAAGACAAACAATTTAATACTTACTATATCACAGTAAGTACAATGACATAATAGATATTAACTCTTATTTTGATATTCACCGAACTCTTCCAAGTTACCCTCCTACAAAATCCACAAAACATTAACAGTGTAAGCATTAAAGAGTAAATAAGTTCACTACAAGAAGACGAACAAAAAGTTCCTAAGACAAGTGAAAAATTGTTCAAATCAAGAAAAGGCTTCCTATTTTTATAAAAATTGTACATATTAATTAGAAAAATGAAATCAAGAATGAACCTAAATAATATGTCGAGTTCAAGCAAATTAAAAGAGGAAAACAAAAGAGCATTATCAGAAAGTAATGACTAATTTTGATATATTCATGACATGATCATAGCAAGGGTGTGGTACCTACCAAGTCTTCCACAATCAAGTTAGTTAGAAACTCAAAATAATGTTGGGAAAGAAAAAGACGTAACTAACAATGCACAATCAAGTGATATAATTGAGAAAGATTAACCATAAAATAAAAATTGTTGAGAAAGATTTACCATAAAATAAATTTTTTATAGAGTATATTAATTCAATCATGTATAATTCAGTATGAAGCACGAACCCCAACACGGACACTGAAACACAACACGACATGAACACTCTGACAATGGTAATATTAAAAACTTAGGACACAACACCGCTACATATATGAGCTTATTTGAACTTTATTGATCTATTTATTATTAAAAGAGTTAAAAATATCCTAATATAAAATATTATCTTTAATTTTCATTAATAACATTGCCTCAATACATGTTGAATTATTTTAAATGTGTGTGCCATTTGTCTTAAAATCATATAAGGTGTGTTTAAGTAAAGGAAAAAAAAATCTTTCTTAATCACTTTTCTAAATTGTACGACACATATTGTATGAGTGTTATACGGGTGTTGGACATTGATTTTAAGAGCTTTGTAGCAAAGAAAATAAATCATTTATTTGGAGACACTTGTCTGACGTTTTTGACACTTGTATGTCTTTTCCAACATGTGTCGTACGAGTGTCATACAAGTGTCAAACATCGATGTGTATCGAACACCGCGACACACCAATTCCTAGGGGTTTTTGTGCTTCATTTAATTAATTAAGGTAAAATACTCATTTTGGTCCCTTAATTATCCTTGGGTTCAAATTGATCCGTTAATTTGTGTGTGTCACCTTAGTCCCTTAACTATCAAAACGTTTCATTTTAGTCTTTTTGTCTAATTAGCGACGAATTTAGCGATCAATTTCAAAGTTATTTTATTTAATTTATTTCGATTTGATTATAGTTTCTATTTAATTATTAGGAGAGATAATTGAAATAATTTGGATGGTAGGAATGTGTGACCTTGAGAGGGGGTGTAGAGAGTAATTAGAAGTTGGTATATTTTATTTAAAATGATTTAATAATTAAAATAATAATATTTTATTTTGAGTTATTTAATAAAAATAAGGAAAATAGATAATTGGATTAAAAGGTGAATAATAGATAATTAGGGGGTTAGTAGAGGTGAACTCATGTTTAGTTGGGTCAAGATTATAATTATAAAGAGATTTACCCTAAATATAAAATTTAGGAGATAAACCTAGAGTTGAGAGGAATTGTTGTCAGGAAGTAGAAAGACTTTAGAGAAAGAGGCTAGAGGCAAAAGGGAGAATTTGAAGCTTTGAAAGAAAATAACCCATTTATTCCAATTCAGAATTCTTTTTAGGAATTAAGGTAAGGGAGAAAACAACTTTAATAAACGATATATGCATGAGTGGTAGGGTAGAGGAGTTTTTAACCGCCATGGATTAAATGAGTTTTTGTGTTATTATGATGTTGCTGGTTGAATTGATGGTGAATTTTCATGTATGCTTATGTATGTTTTACTGTTTTAAAATTGTTAATATTTTCCACAATTGTAGAAGGTTTGAAGGTTTAAGTTCAAAATTTTTTCGATAAAATTGAGAATTATATATGTTAAATTATTTTTTAATCATTAGATAATTGTAATACGTGGAATTTTGAGATTTGAGTTTTCTTACGAAATCAAAATCTGAGATTCAGAAGGCCTTCAACAGTGAAAATTGCATTCTGGTTTTCTGCAGGTCTATGCATCCTCGCTTAGCGAGGGAGGGCCTCGTGGAGCGAGACACTCTAGTGGCGAAACTATTCTGATTTTGTTTTTGTCATTACTTTTGAACCGTAAGTCCAAATGAGTTGTCTTTCAAAGTATTGGAAAGCTAACACGACTTACTATCAAATAAAATTGTTTTTAAGGGCAGAATATGTTAGAACAAGATTTGGTTCTGCATCTAATCTGTAGTTTTGATGATAACAATGCATATATTTTATATGTAACAATTTTGTTATCTAATAGTTTCTTTAAGTGCGTAGAAATAATATTCAATTTGATTCAGGATAAGATCATTAAAATCATTGTTGGCACCATCAGAAGAACTATTGTATTCACTTCTAAAGAAACATCAACAGTTCTGATGAATATTGAATGTACGCTAGAAAAGGACCTCCAAGTGCCTATCAGAAATCAAGCTTATGATTCAAAGATCATAAATCAAGCTTATGCTTCAAAGATAATTAATCTAGATTATGCGTCAAAACTCAAAAATCAAGATGTGCTTCCCAGATAAGCTTTTGCTTCTAGCTTAGAAATCAAGAATATGTTTGTTAGATAAGTTGTTGCTCCAAGTCTGAAGACAAGGTTTTAATTCTGATGACTCTGATAATTTTGGAAACATTACAATGAAACTTGTTATGGATTATTTATCTTTTCTTATCAGATATACTCCATCAGAAGATTAAGAATAAGAACATGATCTCTTCTGCACTCTCTTTATTACTTCAGATAAAAAAGTATCTCATCAGAAGATAAGATCAAAAACTTGTACAAGAAGAAAATATTATAACAATACTATACTTATTCCACAATGGTGAAGACTACGTTGTACAACCAAAGGAATTTGTCTCCCACGATTTCATGCTGCCGTTGTAGCAGTTGTCAAATGAATGTAACATTTTTTACTATTTAACGGTCTACATTCTCAGCCCATATAAAAGGATGACTATTTCATTGAAGAATAACAATCAAGGATCAATAAATTGAAAAGAAAAGTTACCGTGCAAAGAAGAAAAAGAGATAAAATATTCAAGAGAAATTCAAAACATAAAAAGTTGTTGCTCATATTTGTGTTAACTTTTATTCTCTAAAACACAAGAGTTGTTGCTCATTGTTGTGTTATTATCATTATTGTAAACACAAAGAGTTGTTGCTCATATTTGTGTATTTACATTTGTTCTTCATTGTGGTGTTAAATCTGCTTTTCTATAAGCACTATTGTAATCACTGTTTGATTGCAAATCTTTCAAGATTTGTTTTCCTCAAGTGACTAGGTGATAATTTGTATACTTGAGAGGGTTAAGGTGTTTTTCTAAACTCTTAGAAGTTTTTTGTAATCTTTCAAGATTATTGGATTAAGTTCTTTTTAAGGCGAAATCACCTTGGTGGGTGGACTAGAGTAACCTTGTTTAAGGAGAACTTGTATAAACAAATTGTGTCACTTTTCTTTCATAGCTTGTATTATCTTTGATTGTTTGAGTGAAGCATTTCTAAAGGAAAAGTTTTTGAAAACCAAATTCAAACCCCTCTTTCTCATGTTTTTCTCGACCTTCAAATGGTATCAGAGCTCTGGCTTTGTTATTGATTGTTCAATCAAACACTTAACCATGTAGAGAGATTCAGTGTGAGAAAAACTTTTACCGTTGGTGCTCATACAAACGAAAGAGATAGTTACGATGCTAAACCTCCTATTTTTTATGGAGAGAAATTTGACTACTGGATTGTTAGACTAGAAAGTTTCTTTCTACGCTATGATATAGATCTCTAGTATATTGTTACAAATGGATATGAGGCACCTGGTAGTGCAATTGGTATTTCCATTCCCAGAAACAGAATGAATGATGCACAAAAGTGTGATCTCAAGAATAAACACAAAGCCAGAACTATTATTCTCAATTCTATTTCTTATAATGCATATGAAAATATTAGTAATAGAGAAATAACAAAGGATATTCTAGATTTTCTAAGAATGACAAATGAAGGCAATGCTCAAGTTAAGGAAACTATGAGGCTTAATCTGGAAATATGAGGCTTTCAAGATAGAAGAAGAAGAAGAAGAAACTGTTAAGAATATATTCTCAAGGTTTCAACCCTTTGTATAATGACTTAAAGTTTTGGACAAAGTTACTCCTTAGCTGATCATGTAAAAAAGATCGTCAGAAGTCTTCCCAAAAAATGGAGACCAATGGTTACTGCGTTGAAGCTGGCTAAGGATCTGAACAACATAACTCTTGAAGAGTTAATTAGTTCTCTTAAGAGTCATTAAATAGAGTTAGAAGAAGATGAGCCCCAGAAAAGAGGAAAATATGTTGCTCTAAAGTCAAGATCAGAAAGAACCAAGTCGGAAAAGTACAAAGCCTCCCAAGATGAAGAAATAAAAGATTCTAGAAGTTTCTGATCACGAAGATGAATTGTCCCCTTTGTCCAGAAGAGTCAAGAAACTCTAGAAGAAAAGAAAAAACAACTTCATAGGATCCAGAAATAAATAAGATCATCCAGAAATATCTGTAAGAGGAAGAGCAAGAAAAGAAGTAACATGCTACGAGTGTAAGGAGCCTTGACACTACAGAAATGAATGTCCAATGCTCAAGAAAGAAAGTACCAGAAAAGATATCTTCAAGGAAGGTAGTCTCAATGGCAAGAAGAAATGTCTCATGGTAACATGGGATGAATATGAACCCGAAGGATCAGAATCTGAAGAAGAGCATGTCAACATAGCTTTCATGGCTACTACATCAGAAGGAAATACATCAGAAACTGAGTCTGACTCAGAAGAGGTATTTTCTGAACTTTCTAGTGCTGATTTAGAATTATGTTTATCAAAATCTCTAAGTAAGTATCAGAAACTTCAATAAAAATTCAAGAACCTTCTGAAAGTTCATGAATATGAAATTGAAGAATATGGTAAGCTAGAGAAAGAAGTTTCTGAATAAAAAAGAGAATTTTATTTTAGAAAGAGAAAATGATTTTGTGAAAAAAAAGTTTAAAGCTTGAAGAAACTTTTTCTAAAGCTCCTCCATCTTCTGAAACCGTCTTATACAAATATGATAAGGCATTTCAGAAATTCTTGAACAACGACATAGATAGAAGAAAAATGGCTTCCATGATCTATGGTGTTAGTCATAATGGGAAAAAAAGGAATTGGATATGTTCATGATGAAGATGATCAAGAGAACAATCCTATATCTCCATTCTCTTATCCATAATGTCCCGCGCAAACACAAAAAATTAATGTTGCACACCAACCCAAGTTTATCAGAAACTCTGGGAAAACTAATTCTAAAGGACCCAACAGATTATAGGTACCAAAAGATAAAACAATATATAATGTAGATGTCTTATGCAGCATAGTTGACATGCCAGTCATGGTACATGGCCTCGGGATGCTTATGTCACATGACGGGAAGAAAGCATATGTTCCAAAACCTGGAACTTAAAGATGTTGGGTACGTTGGTTTTTAAGGAAACTAGAAAAGAAAAACAAAAGGATCCAGACAGTTGGTTCTGGAAGAAAAGAATGTATCTTATGATGACAATAGTTTCAAATAAAAAGGATGATACACCAGAAGAACCTGAACGTTTATCAGTCCAAAAAAGACAATTCTTATTTGAAGATATTGATTCTGGGAGATAAAGTTGAACCTGACAGAACAAGATCCACATTTAAAGCAATCTGAGGAAACACTTCTGAGATTAGTGTCTGGGATAAAATCAACTTTTCATAAAGAAGTACTTCTAGAAAATGAATGGATTCTGAAACATAATAAGTAAGAAAGGTGACTTCTTGAGAAATAAAACATGCTAGGTTAGAATCTCTTATCTTCTAATCTCAATTGTTTCTATTAATGCAATCTACTTTGATACTTCTACAAATTTGAATATATCTTGATAAGAAACCTTTTAAGTCGGAAGACCTTTGGTATTCATGGGTCTGGTAGCTATATCAACTCATGTCTTTTCAAATGTATGGTTGTGATTCACTTTAGAAACTTGTCATTTTTGAATCATAAATGCGCCATTTGAGTGGCACCTCAAGCTATGGTACTATCTGGACATTAGGTTTAAAATCATCATCACTTCTCCTTTCTGTACGCCTTTTTGTTAAGTAATAATTTAAAATTGTTTTTTAAATAATCACCATTATCACCATCACACACTACGCTACCTCACTCCTTACACCTTAAATTATTTTGAACTAAAAACCCCAAAACCCTCTTCATCTTCATCCTTCATCCATGGATGCCCAACAACAACAAGTTTTCAACTACACTCAAGAAGTGCTTCATCAAGAAAAATCTTATCAACAATTTCAACAAGGTGATTCATCTCAACAAATGGCTTCAAGATATACACCTCAAGAATCATCAACATTGCAGCAATCCTTGGCTACATTTCAACAACATCAAGAAATCCATATTCTTGATCGCATTGAGCATGTTCTTCTATCAACACCTACTGCTCAATTAGATTTTCATCATGAACTTCATGTGGACTTTGAGAACCTAAAATAAAAGGGTTAGATTTGACTAAGGATCTCAACTTCCAAGGTTGGGGTATTTACTTCAATCGTCTTTACAGCCCCATCTACATAAAATTGATAAAAGAATTCTGGATATTTGCTGAGGCTAATGACAAATACATTGTATCTCATGTTCTGGGTGTTAAAGTTGTCATCACTGAGAGGTCTATAGCTACCTTACTTTGAATGAAAGAAGCAAGAGGAAAACTAATTTATCATACTAACCCTAAATCAAAATATCTACAAAATGTGATTACTCCAGCAATCTATACAGAAAGCAAGCAGGTGGTATCTGAGGGAAAAACTTCTAAGAATTTGGAACTTCCAAAGAAACTTAATATTTGGTTTAGGATCATTTTGGGATGTACACATCCAAGACCACCAAACTGTTCATCTGATTACGTCAACGCAGATAAAAAATATACATTATACTATCTGAAGAAGGGAATTAAGATACACCTTCCATCCCTTCTCTTTAATCATCTGAGAGATACTATTATAGAAACTAGAAGCAATGAAACCAAAAATTCTAAGAAAATCTACATCCCTCTAGGGAGACTCATTTTAGACATTCTGATTGAAAGTGGTCTTATAGACCATCTAACCAAACTGAACCTCATGGAAGATGTAGTTACAGTGAATGGAAAACCTTTCAATGGTAACAATCTCAAGAGTATTAACGTTGTTGATAAATCATTGTCTGTGGTCAAACCAAGGGTTCCAATTGACTTGAAAAGTGTAAATAATCAAAGGATACCTATTGAAAGATATCCTCTCTTCACCAAGTGTGATCCTCTAGAGGTTCTAGAAACTTATCTCAAAAGTCTTGAAACTGAAGGTGTTGAAACTTATGCAATAACTTATGATTATATTTTGGATAAACCTCCATCCCCATATAAAAGGAAGTTTGATTCTACTCTGAAGAAAAATAAGAAGACTCGTGTGAAAAAGCTAAGGACTCTGGAACCGGGAGAATCTGCAAAATCTCTTCAGGAAATTGCTATTGTAGCTTCATCTAGTAAGTCTTCTAATCATGTTATTTATGGCTCTGATTTTAGAAAAATTACTTCATCAATTCATGTACCACCTCCACAAACTATGACCATAGTTACGACTACCTCCATCCCACCTTCATTAACCTTTACTTCAGCTCCTGCTGAAGAACCCAAAATGATAATCTTATCTTCTCCACAAAACATCCCTAAAACAACAACAACCACCTGAGAAACTCTCACTCCCACAATCACTTTCCAACTTCTAACCTTTATACATCAAACCTTCACACCTCCCTTAAATGAATCAATTAGATCCTTTGCCTTCTCATTTGTTGCTAACATCACTCCTACTATCAATCCAGAAACATCCATTTCTACATCTCAACCAATCACCACCAGCTTTATAGAAACTCTTAAATCATCATCACATCCCTACCAACTTCTGACTCTGTCACTATAAAAACCATTCCTACTTCTGACAATCAACCCTCAAAAGTTGTTGTTTCAGAACCCCTTACCACTCCAAATAATCCATCTTCACCCGAACCTTCTATTTCCACAACAAACACCACTCCAGTACTTCAGAACCTCACCAACACTTCTGAACCATCTGATCCTGATTCTTCTCACCCGAACAATGACATCACTGTCACCTACAATTCCTAAGATTTTGGTGAAACTATTTCTGATGAAAATGGTTCTCATAAAGAAACCAATTTTGTTCATTATACCTCTTTCGCTCAACCTCCTAGCCTTAGCCTTGATAAAGTAATATCTAAATTTAAGGATAATGCAGTAAGGAGAGTGAAGAAGCTCTATGATGAGTCTAGCTCCAGCAATGATTCTTCTATTCTGAATGCCAGCTGGAATAGGTTTAACAAATGGATGGCTCTTGAAGTTCTCATAATAAGAAATATTCCAATACAAAGTAAAGATAAGTATATGAAGGAAGTTGAAGAAAGGTATTTGGCTGAAGATGCTCAGAAGGCCGCTGAAAGAGAAGCTGCTGAGAAAGAGGTCGCTGAAAAGGTTACTGCTGAGAAAGAAGTTGAGGAGGATGTCAGAATCGCAACTTGAAAAGATATTGAAGGGACTTCTAAGGGTTCTGAGAAAGATAAAAATTTTCCTCTTCTGCTAAGAACTCTTGAATACATGCAGAAAGAACAACAAATGGTTAAAACAAGACTCGACAAGCAAAATTCCTTCAACGAGAACATTTCAAACTTGCTTTCTCAATTTGTCTAGAGGAAGCCTTCTTCTTCTAACCCTTATGCACTCTAGGCTGCATGTTTCAAAGTTTTTTTGTATTAAGTTTTTATCTTTTGTTCTATTTTTGATCTATCTATGAAAGTCTTTTTGTTTCTAAACTAGTTCTTTATTTTATTTCTCTTTTATGAAATTAGAAAGCATGATATAAAACTTTTCTTACAACTTATGTTTCCAACTTAATTTTGAACAGTCTTTTTGATAATAACAAAAAAGGGGGATAAAAATAGTGATGATTTTGATACATATCTAATTCTCTAAATCCCATTGCTTACATTCTAAAATATATATGCAAGATTGTTTTGAGAATGTTGTTTCAGGAACACGTTGATAAGAAAATGGATCACATTCAGATTGTTTAAAAGGTTATGATAAAGAACTTCTAATGTTTCATTGGTTCTGATAAATCAAGCTTAGATATAGAACTTCTAAATTTTGGAAGGTTATGAAAAATTAAGCTTTGATAAAGATCACTTTTTGATCAAGTCAGGCTCTAACAAGTTAACAGTGCTCAGATATCCCTTAACATATAAATTTTTACAAGTCTTTGACTCAAGGGAGCTTATTTACCATAGGAGGGATTTTCTAAACCATCTCTGATATATTTTTATGATATAAACTTGTAAATTTGTTCCATCAAAATACACGGTTTTGTCATCATTAAAAGGGGAAGATTGTTAGAACAAGATTTGGTTATGCATCTAATCTGTAGTTTTTATGATAACAATGCATATATTTTATATATAACAATTTTGTTATCTAATAGTTTCTTTAAGTGTGCACAAATACTATTCAATTTGATTCAGGATAAGATCATTAGAAAAATCATTGTTGGCACCATCAGAAGAACTAGTGTATTCACTTCTAAAGAAACATCAGCAGTTCTGATGAATGTTGAATGTTCACTAGAAAAGGATCTCCAAGTGCATATCAGAGACCAAGATTATGATTCAAAGATAAAAAATCAAGCTTATGCTTCAAAGATCAGAAATCTAGCTTATGTGTCAAAGTTCAAAAATTAAGATATCTTCTCAGATAAGCTTTTGCTTCTAGCTCAGAAATCAAGAATATGTTTGTCACATAAGTTGTTGCTCCAAGTCTGAAGACAAGGTTCTGATTCAAAAGACTCTGATAATTTTTGAAACATTACAATGAAACTTCTTTTGGATTATTTATCATTTTTGATCAGATATACTCCATCAGAAGATTAAGAACAAGAACATGATCTCTTCTACACTCTCTTCATTACTTCAGATAAAGAAGTATCTCGTCAGAAGATAAGATTATAAACTTGCACAAGAAGAAAATAATACAACTGTATTGTACATATTTCATAATGGTGAAGACTATGTTGTACGACCAAAGTAATTTGTCTCCCCCGATTTCATGTTATCGTTGTAGCAGCTGGCAAATGAAAGTGACATTTTATACTATCTAAAGATCTACTTTCTCAGACTTTATAAAAGGATGACTGCTTTACCGAAGAATGACAATTAAGTATCAATAAATTGAAAAGAAAATTTATAGTGCAAAGAAAATAAAGAGAGAAAATATTCAAAAGAAATTCAAAACACAAAGAGTTGTTGCTCATAATTGTGTTAACTTTTATTCTCTATAACACAAGAGTTGTTTCTCATTATTATGTTATTATCATTATTGTAAACACAAAGAGTTGTTGCTCATATTTGTGTATTTGCATTTGTTCTTCATTGTATTGTTAAATCTGCTTTTCTAGAAGCACTATTCTAAACACTGTTTGATTGTAAAACTTTCAATATTTGTTTTCCTCAAGTGACTAGGTGATAGTATGTATACTTGAGATGGCTAAGGTATTTTTCTAAATTATTAGACGTTGTTTGTAATCTTTCATGATCGGTGGATTAAGTCCTTTTTGAAGGCAAACACACCTTGAAGGGTGGACAAGAGTAGCCTTATTTAAGATGAACTTGTATAAACTGATTGTGTCAATTTTCTTTCTTAGCTTGTGTTATATTTGATTGTTTGAGTGAAGCATGTCTAAAGGAAAACTTTTTTAAAACCCAATTCAACCCCCTCCCCCCCATTTCTTGTGTTTTTCTCGACCTTCAGAATATGTTGTGATAACCTGAGTAATTGATGTGGATTACTTGGGTTATTGATGTTATATTGGAGATGATGAAAATTAATAACTCTAAAATGATTTAATAATTGTGTTCTACTGATTTTAGTTATGTTGTGCATTTGTGATTGTGATGGTGTGGTAATTCATAGATTGGATTACAAGGGTTGTCAGTGCTTTATGTTAGAATCAGAAAAGGTTCTTAACGCATTGACATTGATATGTATGATTCATGCATCATTTGAGTTATTTCAAGAGGCATGTTCGCTAGTTTTGAGAGGGAACTACGCCATAGAAGTGAATAAACATCGCTTTTTTTACCATAGACAACGCTTTAAAGCGCTACCTATTCGTGCGCTACTATAAGTAAAGACAACGCTTGTTGTCAATGTAAAAGTGATGCTTAATGTCTCCTTTAGGCACTGCTTTATTCCATAAGCGCTCTCTAAAGGCCCCTATAGGAAATACTTTTTACTTCAGAAGCGCTTTTTAATGCACCCCTTTAGACAGCGCTTTCACTTTAAACAACGCTTTTAAAAGCGTTGTGTAATGTATATTTTAGTTCACTTTTTTCTGTTTTAGGCAACACTTTCTTTAAAAGCGCTCTCTAAAGTCCCTTTTAGGCAGTACTTTTCACTTTAGAAGCGCTTTCTAATGCACCCCTTTAAGCAGCGCTTTCTTTAAAAGCGCTTTCTATTCCCCACTATAGGCAGCACTTATTTGTTTAAAGTGTTATCTAATGTTCACAAATTTTTTAATATATACAACTAATATTTTAAGCGTTCTCTACAAATAATCACTTAAAATAAGCGTTGTCTTTCCAATTTACACCATATTTCATAAATTTGCAACTTCAATCCAATAAATATGCACCAAATTTACATATTTATATAAACAACTTTAATTCAATAATTTATATATACATAAATTTGATACAACTTAAAAACACACACACACACACACACACACACACACACACACACACACACACACACATATATATATATATATATATATATATATATATATATATATATATATATATATATATATATATATATATATATATATATATATATATATATATATATATATATATATATATATATATATATATATATATATATATATATATATATATATGCAAATGTACATATTATTATCTTCTAGAGCTGCTAAAAAACAACAATAATGAACTTGTTATCTCTATATCTTCTACATATGCACCTACCTAAAACAAAACCAATAAAGGCATATCAGAACCAAGCTATATAACACTTAAATCTTATAACTATTATAATTTAACACAAACTAATGTAACAAAAACAAATCAAGAATCCGTTATAATCCACCATTAAAAATTCTCAAATTCATACCATGATACAAACAAAACTTTATTTGAATTTAACTATAATACAATCATAACTAACCTTCCACATAACAACAACAATATTACAACACAATTTACCATACTAATGACGGTATAGTATCTCATAAAAACTCAAACTTATATATACTCAAAATTCTCATCAATGAAAGTGTGACAATACCTTATAAAATTTTCATCTCAATAATGTATTGACACCAATCATCCTTAATTTCGTCCAATTGATCTTTCGAGTAAGTAGAAGACTTGAATTCATCAAATTACTACATAATATAACATAATATGATTTAGTTAAAACTAATTAATTAGATGAAATGTGTTAAATATTAAAATAAATCATAAGTTAGAAACCCATATCATGGTTGGAATCTCTATTTGATTCAAAAGAATAATTTTTTTCATAAACCTCAACATGAAATAACTGCAATCTATACCATTACGCTGACGAGGACACTACACATGGAAAAAAATACGAATATATATCAGCATATATAGTTTAACTTATTTTATCAAGTAGCATCACTAATATAATCAAAATTGTGAAAATATACCTGCACTTTGATCGATGTAATGTTATTTGATTTACTCTTTAGTACTTGAGTATCTCTTTGTGATCGAAAAATTTGTATAACTCTTACAAAATATAAACAAATATTTAGAACAATCTCACATAAATAAATAAATAAATATACAAATGAATATTTAGAACAATCTCACTTACGTATCAACAATATTCTTCATATCTAGGTATTTTGTCCATTCACCTTCTAACGAATCCAAATAATATACAATTTCTCTTATAGGATTAATCACAACCAACAACCAGTGTCCAGTGTAAGATTAATAAAGGTTAGATGGAAACTTTCTACACAACATCAAAAAATGAAAAATTATAATAGATGAAGTTAGAATGAAAATATAACCCATTACCAGTATTAAATGGTAAAAAACAACTTTTATGTATCTTTGTTGTCCATAAATGCACGGACAAAGTACTCTTTGACTTCATCTGGTCTTTGATCGATTAATCGTGTGTTGATATTGTTGGGAGATAAGAAAAAAAATATTTGTTCCAATTGATGCGGGCGCATCAAGTTGTCATACATGAACTTTAAATAAAAACATCATTAACATTAAGACTATTCATTGAAATGAGTAAGTAAATTTTTCAATTAATTAAATAAAGTTGATCGGAGTATACCTGATGTATATATCGTAACACCGAGGCCTAATTTCAAATGTCCAAAAACTTGATCCATATCCTCTTTACCAATTATTTCGTAATAGGAAAAACCAAAAATACCTTCCTCCATAGGTATATTACGAGTACCTCCGTCAGCCAAATCTGATATTCCTAATAATGTCTGAAGGCACGACCTATACCGAGAAGTAGGCTTTTCTTTATCCGCGGTATTTGCAATATTCTTTTTTTGTATGTACATGTCGCATCTCTTTAGCATGAATCTAAAGATCAGATGCATATAAGTTAGGTGAAGTATAAGATCATGAATTAACATTTTCTATGTATATATATCAATGTACCTCTTTTTTTATGCAACTGACTCAGTTTGCCGCATAATCCCCTTATCTTTTGATTTAGATTTTGCAGGAGTCGAACATTACCATGAAAAAAATGTACGTTTAAATGGTCGTAAAAATTTGAATACTCAAAGTTTCATGATTGTTTTTGTAATACGGTGGGAGAAATGATTTTTTTTTTTGGTTTCATCCAAATATGCAGATAACAAGAGTCGCCACCAACTTTTCTTTTATCCAATATTTAGGAAAGGTGAAAAGAACAGGAAAGACCTTTGATAGATTTTGAGTTCGGGGGGTAAGTTAAGAAAAGGGAAAGTGTTAGCACCATTTTCATCTGTAGTTATCTACGGGCTCTTAATTGCTAGATCGCTTTTGAAAATCTTGCTTTGTGTGTGTGATTTGTTTGAAAATATTTCGAAAAGCCGATGTAAGGGTGACTTTATAATGATTCTTGTATCATTCCTCAAGAATGCATACAAAGTGTTTTGAAAATATTTGTTTGAAAGTGATGTGTGAAAAATGTTTTGAGAAAAGTTGTGAGAAAGCAATTAGGAGTTTCTTACCACTAAAGTCTTTCTTACTCTTTTCCTTCTCCTTTAGAGATATCACTATTCATATCATTAGTTGGTAGGTAGCCCTATCTATTGGATGTGAAGGGACAGGCGTAGGGTCATCGAATGGTCATTGAAGGCAACATATAGAGATACTTTATCAATTTATCAGATGGACTAGATCATTTTTCATAGGCAATGTCGAAGGGTCATCGAGGGACAATGATCTTTATTCGAAGGGACTTTGCTAAAGTATCCTTATTTTCGAGGGACGTGACCATGTTCCAAAGGCCACAAAGAGAGGTTACCCTAGGGGTATGAGTGTGAATAATGATTCAAATCAGTTATTTTATCTTGTATTTAGGGTTATGCTATAGGTTGATTGTTATCTTGCCATACAAACCCCAATTACTAGAAGTGTAAAATATAGCAGGAAAAGTAAAGGTGCAGAGAGTAAACTTCCTACGCTATTACATGGCTTCGGGGCAGTTACATAATGAGTGCGATAATTTAAACCTATAACTATTACATCCTCGAAGAAGATACATAATTAGGTAAAAAAAACGTGAGAAAACCTAAGTTATTACAATCGAATAATGCGACCTATACATTTTTATCAAAGAATTTTTATCCAAGCGCGAACAGGCTTGCTTCTTGGCTTGGTAATGATCCTGGGAACTTCAGGAAGGCGTTTGGATGCTTGGTTTTGAAAGATGGAGGATGCAAATAGGGTTTTGTGTTTGCCCTAGTTTGAGAAATTCTTTGAGATTTTTTTAGAGTTCTTGGAGGCAGTTTTTTCGTGTCCTGAGTGTATGAATATTTTGTGTATTTATAGAACAAGGTATTAGGTCAACAAACATGACCTAAATCTTTGTACTTTATGGAAAAATATTTGATTGGGAATTCTTCATGTAATTTTCCCTTTTTGAGCCAATCGTGTGCCAATCAATCCCATGTGTTTTTGCTAATTGATTATCTGATTTTAGCTTTGTAATTTTATTCAAAACAAAAAACATGCCCCTCATATCTTTGATTTTGTATTTTATTTGATTTATTTTGCTTTTAATTAAATAAAATCAAAATAAAAGAAATAAAAAACCACAAAAGTAAATAGATGGACTTAGAGGTTCATGATGAGTTATGGAACACGTTTGGACCTTAAAAGATAAGCCCATTAGCCCAAAATTCAAATTTGCTCAATTTGAGTTTCATGCATTTTCTCAAAATTTCCTAAATTGCACCAATCACAACTCTCTCAATTTTCATCATCTTGGACTTTTTAGAAACCTCAAGATGTCCCCTACAATCTCTATTTTGGTCATTTTTCCATTTGAAGATTTTATCGTTATGTAATTTGCTTTGACAAAAAGTGTCTTTTTGTTGACTTTTAAAATGACCTATAATATTTTAGCCCATATCTCTCAAATGAAGCATTTTTTTCTTGAGATCGGAGAGAAAAAGTTGTAGAGAATTGAATTTCCATCAAAATGAGCTTTGGTTGAGAATTTTATGATGAGGTGTGTGAAAGTTATGCTTGGTCAAAGTTTAGTTGACTTCTCCTAAAGAAAACCCTAATTTAGCAACTTTTGACTTTTGATGAATCTTGAGTCTTCTTGATAAGTTATGATCAACCCTGGGTCAAATGATGAATATGACTTCAAAATGTTGATCTTGACCAAAAATCTTGAAGTTTGACTGTATGTTGACCACAATTGACTTTTTGTCAAATACAATTGATTTTCAATCATCTGAGCAATTGACTGAGCAAATTTGTGATGTAAGGCTTGAAACTTGACATGAGGATTCTTTGAAGCATTTGGGGAACCATGAAACTCACTTGAGGAATTAGAAGTCCAATTTCCTTTGAGAAAAGTAAAACCCTAGTTGTTGGTCAATGCTTAGGAGGGGGTTTGTCTGATTAATCTTTGAGTAGTCTTGAGCAATTGAGAATCCTAGGAGCATGAGGAGATATCTTGAATTAATTTGTCTGGAAAATGAGAGGGTAAATTTTGGGGTACAACAGTTTTCAACATACCTCATTATCTATGCAAATGAGGTTTGAGGGCCATGCAACATACGATCCTATTGCCTCTCCCACCAATGTTGCATCTGAAATATCGTCAGATAAAGGTAATGGTCCATCCCTCTCTAAAGAAATATCAATTTATACTTTCAAAAATGTATCAGGGAGCGGTTTATGGTGAAGTACTTCTCCCAAAGTGTTATGCACTTTTCCCTTGCCAACCATGCGATAAGTCGGTGACGATAAATAGAGTTGACAAGGTGAAATTCTCTAAACCAATAATAAATATGAAATCGTTAATGCATATATATGTCAATTAAAAAAATTATGCTAATTTATGATAACATATATTACCGCAGGAATTTTCTGTTGGAAATCATAATTGATACTATCTTTGTCACTAGTATCCTTAAACCCTGAACCTTGCCTTTCTGATTGATGTCTTTCTTTATCCTTTCCCAACTCACAAACTTTAGCTTTTAATTTTTCTAACTCTTCCATCACTTATTTATTGCTATGACCTTTCCTCTTTTGATGGTTACCTAAAGATGTTTGAGTCACCCCAAATCCCTTACCCCTCACACGACTGGTATACTCAGGAAAATTTAATACTCGACTAAGTATGCTCCTGCAATCATGGTCTTCAGCTTGAGTTAAATATTGATATAGATTCTCCTAAAATTCATATGCATATCCAAATAAATTAGTGGTGATTAAAACTCATAAATTCGTTATGTTAATAAACTTTTGATTTACTTAAAGGAATACTGATATACTTATACATTATTCATAAATTTGTTGAACATCTTCCTTAACAACTTCACCCTTACCCACACGAGCAGCCTTCCACAAAACATGTTTCAGAAGAGATGTTTCTTGACTTTTCTCCTCTTCTAACTACACATTAAGAGAAATAATAAGATCAATTGTAACACATTATGAACAAGTATATCATAGCATTTATATATACTTACCATTCTTTGTTGTAAACATGCATATCCCATACGCCATTTTTTATATGGATATGGGGGACTTGATGCTTGTTGGAGATTTATGGCACTCACATTTTGAAAATCTGAGGTTCTTCATTTGCCTTTAAAGGTTTCCTATTCTTCAGGTGAAATCAAGCCTACATACGTCTTTGGAAGTTCTGCATCAATAAAATTATTATCGGCATCTCTAAGAAACTTGTTTGTTAAAAAAGATCGAAACCCTGTGAGTCTTTTTCTGGCCAATTGAAGACAATATGTTTTCCGATCATCATCAATGTTAAAAGACCTATACGAAAAAACATACATAGAGTGCGTTAGTAATTTAAAGACATAATCATCAACAAAAACAAATGACATCACATATGGTACTTGTATATCACTCCATACTTTTTCTTTGGCGGGTTTCAACTCTCGATTTCTCCAATCATCACAAGTGATTGAGACTTCTCTCCTCACAAGGGAACCAATATAACTTGTCAACATTGAACCTTTAGGCTCAATTAGTTGTTTGTTTTTATTCCAATGTATGTTAAATTTGAAACCTTTATTTCTTGCAAAAATGATTGACTTCATAATAGTTATTCCTCGTATAATATCATTCTCCATATCATGAACTGATTCATTTCCATCATTATTAGAAGCATCATGTGATTTTTACTCGTTACTAGCCATTTGACCTATAATCAAGAAAAACATAAACACCATATAAAATTCAAGTAGCATTGAATAAATAAACACAATATAAAAACATAAACACAATATAACAATTTAATTGTGTGACAGAACATATAACATTTTACTAGTACCTTTTTCACTAACATCTCTTTCTTTTCTTGATTGGAATATGAATTACTTGGCTCTTAACAACGCGGATGGATGGATTGGTCCAAATTCTCTCATTATGATCATTTCTAATATATGATTCATTTGCTACAATATTCTCATCTTGATCATTTCATATATACGACTCATTTCCTCTAACATATGACTCATTCTCAACATCAATATCACTTGACTTACACTCTTATCATCAATCACTTTGTTAGATAAAATCACTATAGACCATTTCGTACTTGTCGGATCAGTGATATAAAACACTTGTTTAGTTTGAGAGGCTATAATAAAAGGCTCATCTTTGTACCCCCACCATATTAAGATCCACTTGTAAAAATCCCGACTTATTCATTCGTATGCCACTATTATGTACCCACTTGTAACCAAAGTTAGGAATCTGAAACTTGTCATAATCAAACACCCAAATATGCTTGATAACCCCAAAATATGATAGATTTTCATATTTGGGGTTTAAGCCCTTCATACTTGAAATGGACATTGCTTCAGCTACCACGGTGACACCACAATTTTGCATAGTACCTTTATCATCTTGGTATTTGGTATAAAATATGTATCCATTAATTGCGTATGCTCTATAAGAAAACACGTGAAAACTCAGACCATATGCTAAACATCTCAACCTTTCTGTTATTGAAGCAAGATCTAAATCAAAATTTGAATAAATATGATCCTTGAACCATTGTATAAAACTTTGATTGTACTCTCGTACTATCCAATTTTCATTTTTATTCAGATTTAAACCCCTAAGTATATCCTTGTGCATTTCAACATACGACTCAACCTCATTATCATTGTACAGAACATACAAATGCACTTGATCCCGTTCAGCCCTTGATACTGTCACAATTTTATTTCCAATTAATTTTTTTCCTTCCTTCCGTTTGAAAATATGAGATTTGGGTAGTCCAATGGATTGAACATTGGACAAATATTCAGTACAAAACTCAACCGCTTCTTCAACAATGTATCATTCAACCATACAACCCTCTGGCCGACTTTGGTTTTTCACGTATCCTTTTAATATTTTCATATAACGCTCAACATGGTACATCCATCTCATATAAGCTGGTCCACACAATTGTGTCTCTTTCACAAGATGAACAACAAGATGTATCATGATGTCAAAAAATGAGGGAGGAAAATACATTTCAAGCTAGCACAAAGTAATAAATATTTCTTTTTATAATATTGGTAAGATCTCAAGATCGATCACCTTACTACAAATTAACCTGAAGAAAAAACACAATTTAGTTATGGCACTTCTTACTTTTTCTGGAAAAATAGAATGTATACCTATTGGTAGAAAATTCTCCATCATAACATGGAAATCATATGTATTTTAACTCTTTAACTTGAGGTATTTCATAAACATGAGTCTTCTAATTTCTGAAGAGTAACCTTCTGGAACTTTAACTTCACTTAGAAACTTACACAATATTTTTTCTCCTTTCTAGATAAAGTATAAGCAGCAGGTGCTAGATATGCTTGTTTTCCTTTCTTCATGGGTCCTAATTCAGTTCTTATTCCATCTCTATCAAGTCCTTTCTTGCTTTAAGATCATCCTTAGACTTTCCTTGTATATTGAGTAACGTACCAATAACACTTTCAAATACATTTTTTTCAATATGCATAACATCAACAAAATGTGTTACATACAACGACTTCCAATATAGCAATTAAAAAAATTGACCTCTTCTTCTACCCACGTTTGACTAGCGTATGTGGAAAAGGCTTGCTAAACTGAGTACTCGTATATTTCACCTTTTCAAAAATTTGGTTACCTGTCAATGTAGGTGCAACTCTATCATGTTCTGGATTTCCATTGAATGCCTTTCTCCATCCACGATAGTGATGATTAGAATTTAAGAATCTACGATGATTCAGAAATACATTCTTTTGACAAAATTCCAATCGCTTCCAATCTGTGTTTTCTTCACAAATAGGCCACACTTTTTGACCTTTAATGTTATACCCTGATAGATTTCCGTATGATGGAAAATCATTAACTGTGCCAAACAACATTTCCCTCAAATTGAAACTTTCTTTCCTATATCCATCATAATCCTCCACACCGTTCTCCCACAAAATATTTAAATCTTCGATTAAAGGTGTCAAGTATATGTCTATGACATTCCTTGGTTGTTTAGGCCCAGAAATTAATATAGATAACATCATGTACTTGCGCTTCATACTTTGCCATGAAGGGAGGTTATAAATCATAATAATCACATGTCATGTGGTATGCAAGATACTTTGAAGACCATGCGGGTTCATTCCATCAGTAGATAATGTCGAGCGAAGGTTTCTTGCTTCTCCTCCAAAATCAGGATAATCATTATCAATTTTCAACCACTATGGTGAATATGCCAGATGTCTAAACTTTCCATCAATAGTTATTTCATCTGCATGCCAAGTCAAGTGTCTTGCATCAGTTTCACTATGAAATATGCATCTAAATCTCAGAATTATAGGAAAATACCATAAGACTTTTGCTGGAGATAATTTTTTCTTATATTGAGATAAACCGCATTTAGGGAACTCATTTAACGATGCATATTCATTTAAAAACAAAATGCAATCATTTGGACAAGCATGTATCTTATCATAGCTTATGCCAATAGAGCACAACATTTTTTTGCCTCATTGGTTCGATTAGGAAGAATATTATCCTGCGGAAGCATATCTTTCATAAGGACTAATAACTCTGAAACTTTTATCCGACCATCCATTGCCCGCCTTTAAGTTGTACAACTTTAATACCGCAGACAGTCTTGTGAATTTAGTGCAAATTTTATACAACGGTTTCTCTACATTGCTTACCAACCTCTCAAATATTTTGGGATAATTCTGAAGATCTTGTTCAAGTGCTTCTGCAATCTCTTCGACTCGATCACAATCGTATGTATCTGTGCCATTTTCATATGAAACATATGTCGTACTATCCCCCGGTTCAACATTCCCATTACTTTTCTCACCATGAGATCTCCAACATGTATAACTTCAATCAATTCCATACCTCAGTAAATGTGATTTCAACCCAACTACATCAACCTGACCCCCATAACAACAACCCAAGCAAGGACATTTCATTCGACTGGAGTTTTCAGTGTGTTCAACAGCCAACTTAAAGAATTCTAATACCTCATTCACGTATTATTTTGACAATTGATCGGCATACATCCATTTTTTATCCATGGCTTTTCTACTAAGTAAGCTAAAAAACCACTATAATTATTCACACAACTATAGCAAAAGAACAACTAATTGATCAAGAAGAAATTAACTATTTTGCATTGATCAAGAAACACAGAGACGGGCATTTGATAAAACTTAAAGGGATTTTTTTATAAAAACACTAAAACTTACATGCACAAGATAAGTACACGAAGAGACTTCAAAAATTTTGGTCTATTTCGTATTCCTTTTCTATGAGGAGAAACCTACAAGACAGACAAAACTATCACATTCAGGGTGATGAACATCAAGTACTCTTAAACACAAAAACATATTTAACCCTAAATAAAATAGAGATAAAACTATAGTTAAGTCTAATATAATTTAATAATCTCTAACCATCTTTAATTTGTATTAAAGTAATCACAAAAATCAATTACACTAGTACTATTAGTAGCATTCCAATCATTCTAATCTTGATGATTATGAATAAATCTCTTGATAGTGAATATTTCAGCCACCACTCCATAAACACTTTCACTTGTTCCTGTATCTAACTATGTACTCTAAAAATGCAATAAATATAGTTTGATTAATTTCTTATAATAATACTTGAAGGTTATAATAATGAGTAATGATATAATGCCCCAGGCTGCCTTCAGAATTATCGACTGACCCCACAAACCAACAAGGGGTTTTTCAGCGTGTTTTATCCTCACTCACACGCTTTCTGGGAAACTTCACAGAAGGTCACCCATCCCAATACTACTCTAAGTCAAGCACGCTTAACTGTGGAGTTCTTATGGAATGAGCTACCAAAAAGAAGATGCATCTTGTTAGTATAGGTAGTACAAATTAATCCTTATAACCCTTCCTTCAACCATGCAGTCCCATACCTGCATAGACTCGGGATCCCTCACATTCCAATGTGGCGACCACATTTTCCCTCTTAGGCCTCAGGTCTTACATGCGGTGCAACCACTCCTCGCCTTTTTCGGCCTCGAGTGTTACATTCCCACTAGCTTCCGCATGGTTCATCCTCGAACCACATCATACTGGGAGAGGTATAGCTCTGATACCATTTATAATTCCCCAGGATGCCTTCAGGATTATCGACTGACCCCACAAACCAACACGGGTCTTTTCAGCATGTTTTATCCTCACTCACACGTTTTCTGAGAAACTTCCCAGAAGGTCACTATGATACGGTGGCAGAACCGACTGTTGTACTAGTTTTGCATTTTGTATTCTCACATGTAACGGTAAGAAAGAGTCACCACCGACTTTTCTTTTATCCAACAAAGGAAAAGGTAAAAAGAACAGAAACGACCTTTTTCGAGATTTTCTGAGTAAGGGGGGTAGATTATGGAAAGGGAAGGTGTTAGCACCCTTTCCGTCTGTGGTTTTCCACGGGCTCTTAGGCACTTGCTCATTTTTGAAAATTTCTTTCGTGTTTGTGTGTTTTGAAAAGCTTGTTTTCTTTATGATAACTCTTGTATCAGTCCTCAAGAGTGTTGCTAAAGCATTTTTGAAAAATATTTTGAAAGTGTAGTGTGAAAAGGTTATTTTTTTAGCAAGTACCTAACAGTTATCTACCTACTCGAAAAAGGTGTTTTTTTCCTCCTTTCCTTTAGACAATGATATCCTACTATTAGTGAGCAGGTAGCCCTAGCGGTTGGATGTTGAGGGACTATCGAAGGGATGTTTACGGTCATTAAGGCAACTGGGCAAGAACTTTTAGTAATTATCCTAAAGTCCTAAGATCACTTTTTAACAGAGGCGGCATCGAAAGGGTCATCGAGGGACTTGTGATCTCTTGAACTAAAGGACAACCACTAAAAATCTCACGTTTCGAGAATTGTGATTGTTTTCGAAGGCAACCGAATTGGGAGATACCCTAAGGGTGAGCATGTGCAAGTGTATTGATTCAGTTCATTTATCTTGCAATTATGGTTATCTAATCGTTTTAATTTTCAGCCTTTTTCACGCAATCCTATTAATCTAAGAAATTAACAGTAGTAAAAACGATAAAGCAAACAGAAATATCCTACGCTATTACAGGGCTTCGGGGAGGGGGATTTATAAGTTCAACAATTGGGGGAATAAACACTAAATAAACCCTAGTTTAAAACTATTACAAACCATGTACATATTCAAAATTTGAGAAAATAATAATATAGAACATAATGAATGCGCGAAGATTGAAGCGGGAATAAAGACGAAATCCTAAAGAATCTAATTATTTAATAAAATATTTTTTGGTATTTTATTGAGAAAAAGATTTGAAACTTTAACCTAATTTCTAATTAATTTTAATTAATGAAATCAATCAAAATAATTAAATTAAATTAATTTGCAAAAAATAATTTTAATTAAGAAAAGACCTAAGTCTATTTTTTGTGATTTTTTATTGATTTTATGATTAAAATAAAAATGAATTTAAAAATGTAAAATAATTAAAATAAAATAAAGTAAATGAAATAATTTAAAAAAAGAGCCTGAGGTTCATGAAGCAATTGGGAGGGCGTGAATTGGAATCTTCTAGGCCCATAATATGCAAAGCCCAATGCCCTGTGTAGATCTCATATTGCTGATTCTCTGGAGGTCCATCCTGGGCAAGCACTCCAGGAACGCTAGATCTGGATCAATGAAGATCTGATGGCTAGAACTGAGGGTTCAAGGTATACGCGCTGGGTGGCAATGCGTTGGATCTGAAACAAATTTGTTAGAAAATACAAAATATAGGATCCTGGGATCGAACCCAGATCCTTCCTCTCACACGCCTTATTCATTTACCATCTACGCTGCCAATTCATTCGTAATTATAATAACTTAAGAATATTATATGTAAAACAATGATCAAATCCAAGTCATCAAAAATGTGTGCGTCAGCAATTCACATGGACCAATCAAATTATATGATATTGCCACGCAAGATCTTCGCCTGGGTCAGAGGAGTCAACAACGCCGGAGCTGCACTCTGGTCGTCTTGTCCGACCAGACCAATCTTAAAACCTACAAAAACATGAGAATTAAAATGCACAAAGGAACCTACTCCCCTTGAAATTTTCTCAGGAATCCAAATATGGGGTTAGTTTTGTCTGAAGGTCCCTAAATCAGGAGTTCGCAAGCTTTAGTTCGTGATGCCCTAACAATGGCATCACATGATTTAAGCCTCGAAGCTCTCATGCGAAACGTCCAACCTGCCCTAACTGATGTCCTGAACACAAATCAAATCATCAGAACCATCAACAATGTTTAAATTTCCAATTTTAATTTTGTTAAACCTTGTTAACCGGTGGTACTTGATCGCGATGATTTGGGATTCTGTGAGTTTTGAGGATAATAGGAATGGACTCCTAAGATATCCAGGAGGCTGATAGAGTGCTTAGATCTGGGGAGGACTGGCTGAATCGTTTGAAACTGATTACAGTTCTTTGGAAATTTTTTGAAACTTTTAGGGTGTTGTTTTGATGTAGCTATGCATATCCTTGGCTTGGCATGTTGTCATGTATATATATTGAATCATATTAGGTCAACAAATGTGGCCTAAATCAAATAGAATCAATGTCCTTTATTTTTCTTCCAAACTTTCCTATTTTTGAATATTTTTTCCTTTCATGGCTTGCACGATTTTCCCTTGACATAATCAGCATATATTGTCCATTATTTAATAGAAAAATGATTTCAAATCAATCTTATATTATTTCCATTATTTATTTATTTAATTTTTAATTTTAATGAATAAAATATCAAAATAAATATCATAAATAATAGAATAATACATGGGTTGGCTTGGAGGTCGGGGGGCCAAGTTAGAAACAAGTTTCAAACATAAAAAGATAGGCCCATTTGGAAAAAATCCAAGTTTGTTCCATATTGGCTTCATGCACTTTTCCAAAAATTGGTTAACTTTAGCAATGCATATCTCTCTCAATTTTAACCCTATGAGTGTGCTCTTGGACTTTTTAGAGAGCTTAGAATGTCCTCTAAACAACCTTTTTGGTTTCATCTCAATTGGATCTTCCATGTTCATGTACCAAGCTTTGACCCAAAATGTGTTTTTGTTGACTTTTTGAAAGGACCCATAATGTTTGAGTTTGTATCTTTCAATTGATGCATTTCTTGAACTTGAGGGCTGAAAAGAAGTTGTAGGGAATTGTATTCTCTTCAAAATGAGCCTTGGTGGAATTTTTTTTGATAAAGTATGAGAAAGTTATGTCTGATCAAAGTTTGGTTGACTTTTCCTATAGAAACCCTAATTAGCGATTCTTGACTTTTGATGAATTAGGAGAATTTATTGAGGAATCATGATCAACCCTTGATCAAGTGATGGATATCACTTCAAAATTTTTATGTTGATAAAAATTCTTGGAGTTTGACTATATATGGGCTTCAGTAATTGTAGACACCAAACTGTTATCTAGTCGTATACGAGCTTCAGTGATTTGAAGAAATTAAGCTGTTATCTGGTTAGGTCCAGGCTTCAACTTGAATCTGAGGTATACAGTTATCTGGTTGGGTCCAGGCTTCAGTGTCATAGGTTATACTATCATCTGGTCGGGTCCAGGCTTCATAGTAATTAACAAAATAAATTATTATCTGGTCGGACTCCAGGCTTTACAGTATCTTTAACTGGATAAGAATTAGAAAATCTTAGGGTCGATTTAACTGAACCAAAGAAAGTATCTACCAGAAAAGAATCAGGATAAATCATTGGTCAATTTAAATTGAACCAACATAGGTATTGTGCTATCTTCAACTGGAATAGAATCAGAGCAATCTTAGGGTCGATTTAACTGAACCAGAGAAAGTGTCTACAGAAAAGAATCAAAATAAAATCATTATTCGATTTAAACTGAACCAGTAGGGGTCTTTTAAATTATATTTAACTAGATAAGAATCAGAGAAATCTTAGGGTCGATTTAACTGAACTAGAGAAAGTGTCTATCGGAAACGAATCAGAATAAAATCACTAGTCTATTTAAACTGAACCAGTAGGGGTCTTTTGAATTATCTTTAACTGGATAAGATTCAGAGAAATCTTAGGGTCGATTTAACTGAACCAGGGAAAGTGTCTACTGGAAACGAATCAGAATAAAATCATTGGTCGATTTAAACTGAACCAACAGAGGTCTTGAGTTATCTTTAACTGGATAAGAATCAGAAAAATCTTAGGGTCGATTTAACTGAACCAGAGAAAGTATATGCCAAAAAAGAATCAGAATAAATCATTGGTCGATTTAAACTGAACCAGCAGGGGTCTTCTGAATATGATCTTCTGATGAAAATGCTAAAATAGCCCTTCATAAGATATGGCTTTTGAGAAGACTGTCAGGCTGTGTAAGTAGTTAATGATGTTTGTTGATTGATCTTACCCGAGAAGGGTAAATAATTAGTTTTATGCAATGTCATGATGTATGAAATGCAATGTGTAATGATGTTCCCAAAATAAATGAGATTGTGTTATGTGCAATATGTATGCGCAAGCCATGATGTATGAACATGGAATGCTGTTGCGACATTTCCTAGTCTGGGAAAATAAGTCCCTGACTGCTGCTGGAGAGTACTATGAAGCTGAATCCTGGAATGCTATTTGGTAGAAAGTGATTCTTTCATTTCCGCTGGGGATGATGAATGGAGATGATCTGCCGGGGATTTCCTCTTTCCATTTGGGGATACTCTGTCGGGGATCTTTGACTTCTGCTTGATAATGCTCGCTGGGGAGAAGATGCTCTATTGGAAGATTTTACCAAATGTAGAGAAATAAACTCCGTTGGGGGATGAACTTCCGCAGCTAGAGAAATAATCTCTACCGGGGATGAGGATTTATAAACTGTTTGAGATTTTTAAAACTCAGTTGGGGAATGTTATACCCCAAAATTTTCCCTCCCATATTCTTCAAGAAATTGCCAAGCCAGGTCACAAAATTCCCCAAGGGTTGCACAATGCAAGGGCCTCCTAAACAGTCAAAACTAGGGTTTGTGTCCTGATCAAGAAAAGGAAGTGTTCAAGGGCCCAATCAAGTCTCATATGCTTACAAACATGGTCAAGCATCCTCATATCAAGTTTCAAGGCATTCAGCTCAAAATTGCACAGTCAAAACCCTAAATTGCACTACAGTCAACTGTAGGGGCAAAATGGTCATTTGACAGTCAAAAGTTCAAATTTTTGGTCAACATATCATTTTGAAGCCATAAACATCATTTGATCAATGCTTGATCATGATTCTCAAAATTTGGCTCAGAAAATCATCAAGATGCAAAAGTTTCCTTATTTGGACAGCTGAAAAAGTCAACTGAAATTGACCAGGGCATAACTTTCACATGGATTATTAGAAAAATTCCATCCAAAGCTCATTTTGAAGAGAAAGACATTTCCTACAACTCATCTTCATACTTCAAGTCCAAGAAATGCTCTCACAAAAAGTTATCAATTTCAACATTATAGGTCATTTTCAAAAGTCAACAAAAAGAGACTTTAAGTAAAAGGCCATAACTTGAGATTGGAAAATCAAAATGACATGGGACCAAAGGCATTGGTTAAAGGACTCAAAGACCTTTCTAAAATGTCCAAGAACATGAGAAAAGCTTAAAAATTGAGCAAGTTATGCATTGGAGAAGTTGGGAAATTTTTGTGAAATGGCAAAAGTCAACTATCCTTGAAACTTCAATTTTTGACAAAAGGGCCCACTTTCTTCCACTTGGTTCAGCCTTGTCATGCCATACACGTGTCCCATGATTAATTTCAAGATCAAACATTGATTTTTCTATTTTATTTAATTTTTGATAATTTAATTCATTTTAAATCTTTAAAAATTCAAATAAAATTCAAAAACCAATGGAATAGTGTCATTTGAATTTGGATAGCTTCCATATATCATGGGCCAGCTCACAAACTCATGCTAGGGTTAAATTGCACACCAAGTCTTGGTTTGCTTAAAAAAAGGGAAAGTTGGTTAATGGTGAAAAACCTAGGACTAGTTCTCTCATGGGCATGAATCAAGGCCAGCTAATGACCTAATTCTCTTCCCTCATAAGTATTGAGTCAAACCCTAATGCCTAGACACCAAATGCTGCGCTCAAAAGCTTATTGAAAACTTGGAATTTTGACTGGAAAACTCAATTCTGAAATCATTGCTAGAGGTGGATTAAAAGCTTGATTCTTTTTCTAAAAGCTTCCTTGTGGTCTCCTGAATAGATTCCAATCCCTAACATCAACTCAAACTCCAGGAATTGGTACATAGAACCCTCCCTGTACAGCAAAAAAGTGACAATCGTATTTTCAACTTTAAGCATCCTCATGACATTCTAATTATGGATTCTTGTTCCTTGTGATGTTTTAAAGCTAACCCTTATGTTTAATTTGATTATCATGCTGTATATGAGGTTTTGCCATGCGCGATTTCTAGGGTTTACAGGTTTGTCAATTTAGGGCTTTCAAAAAGAAGTAAAATCAGGACTCCAGGCCACCACCATTGCAATCATCACGCTTGGACGAAGAGATTCATATATTCGCGCTCAATTTATGGAGCCCTGAATCCTATTCGCTATTTTTCGATATGTCCTCTATAGCAACGGGTTAAAACCGTTGCTCTTTGTTTTTATGTTTCAGAAAATAAAAAAGACAACGAAGAAGAAGGCTCGGTGGCAAGACGTGACTGGCTAGTTTCAAATTTCGCGCGCGTTGGGGCCACTAATGTTCTTTTCTTTTATAATAATTGTTAACCATTATATATTAAAAGTGATTCAAACGCTTCAGTGGTAGACGTTCACCCTTGCATGTCCAAGACCTGGGTTCGAGTCCCAGGTCTGAATAATTTCAATATTATTTTTCCACATTAATTCCTATGCAGGCACAACATTGTGGATCACCATACGCTTGCCATCTCAAGCCGTCCATGCGTCTAGCACGTTCAAATCAAGGGCAGGGATTAAAGGACACCCATAAACCCCAGTCAACGCACCACAGGCTAGTCAGGAAAGCCAAAAAGATCAAGGACTTGTTGGGCCAGATTGCTAAGGCCTACACCTCCTAATTTGGGACTGAAACCCCCTGGTTTGCACTTTTCATTACATTTCATTTTTTTATTTTATTTTATTTTCTTTATTGTTTTCATTAGATTAATTATTATTTTTTTACAAATATACAAAAATGCCTAAAAATCAGAAAAGACAAAAATGTGATAAATAATTTTTATTTTAATTATTTCCTTATACATAAATTAGCATGTAAATAAATTCAATTTAAATTAGGGTTTGCAATATTAGTTCTTTTTTCCATAAAAAAATCCAAAAATATAGCATTAGGTTTAATGACTTTTTATTCCTTTTAATTTTCCTTGTTTTTTGCCATAATATTAGTGATTTATTTATTTTCATAATTAAACTTGTAAACTAATTAGGGTTGCATTTAGGTTAAATTTTAATACTTTCTTAATAACTAAAAATCCAAAAATATAGCATTAGGTTTAATAACTTTCATTCCTTTTAATTTTCCTTTTTTTTTGCCATAATATTAGAGATTTATTTATTTTCATAATTAAACTTGTAAACTAATTAGGGTTGCATTTAGGTTAAATTTTAATACTTTCATAATAAACTTAAAAATAATTAGAACTAGGTTTAATATTTCATTTTGGGTTTTTTAATTAATTCTTTTTTTATTAAATTCCTAAAAACACTAAAGATACCAAAAACATTTAATTCTTAATTAATTCATGCAATTTAATATTTTGCAAAAGGGTCCAATGCCCTAGTTTTGTTTTTAATTCCTTTATTTCGCGCATTTATTTTATTTCGCTTAATTCATTATGTATCTCTCCCAAAGCGTTGTAACACTTACTTTTTGCACTTTATTTTTCTTTATTTTTCCGTCAAATCGGGTCCGGTTTAATTTTGGTGATGTGGACCCGCGCCATTTGTAATAGTTTAGATTTATTTTCCCGCAAATATTAACTGTTAAATAAGCATGCAAGAATGAATGGATAAAATAAAATCAAGCGTAGATCACCTATACCATGAACAAGACAAAATATCTGAAAACGACACACAATTCGCACACACCACCCCTAGGGTACGCCTCACTGTTGCCTTGCCTCGAAAGGTGATCCTCGAGTAGAGGATGTCTTAGTAAGTCCTCATGATCCGGGAACCTGGCATGAGGGTAGCTTCTAAGGTGTCTTCCCGTTGCTCTGGTGATCACCATGTCCCTACAAACCCGAATTGACCCGAACACCTCCAACGGTGGTGCTACCTACCTCTCAATGGTGGGATGGCACTACTTTAAAGGACATTTACCCAGACGAATTCCTTAGGGTAGGTAGGTTCTCAAGGATACTTGCTCTAATTTCAAACAAATCAAAATACTTTTCACACCAACACATTTTCAAAAGCTTTCAACACAAACTTTTCAAACACTCTGACGTACGAGTCGAACTGAATTTTTTCAAAGAAACTTTTTAAACCCACCTTGAAAAGCAAACAAACAATTTTGAAAACACATTGAGCAAGTATCTAAGAGCCCATGGATAACCATGGATAGAAAGGGTGCTAACACCTTCCCTTTCTATAACCTACCTCCTGAACCGAGAGCAATCTCTATAAGGAATTTTTCTGTGCTTTTGTCCTTTCCAATTGGAGAAAATAAAAGACGGTGGCGACTCTTGCTTCCGCGACATTTCGCGAACCAGCTTTAAAATAGTCAGTTCCAGATCCACCGATCACAGAACTGGCGACTCTGCTGGGGACCCTTTATAAAGTGAGGTGTACCTTAGGGCTAGGTCATAACTGTGTTTTCAATTGTATTGCTTTGCTTGCTTTAAAATTGTGGGTTGCATCGGAGTTACATAGATCCTAACCCGGATCTGGGGGTACCTTGTTTAGGTAGCATAAGCTGTGAGGGACCTGTCCGGCGTAGACCGACACGGGTGAAGCAGTGGCTACGTTGGTGTGGCACCTTAGTCTGTACCGATATCCCTTGTGTCGCAACGAGGAGAATATGGGTCTTCTAAGGAGTCATTAAGCACCAACAACCTTAGAACCTTAAGTGACACAACTTGGCCTTTAGAACAGTAGCAGTATGCTACGCCCATTGAGGCTAAACTCTCGTGATGGTTCTGGCCGCAAGAAAAGATTGCGATGCTGGAGTTATGACCGATGGAGGGTAGTCAATGATATTGGGATCCTCTAAGAACCCGGTTACTTGGATTAGGACAGGTTGAACCCACCAACTTCAAGAGGGTAATACCTAGACCTCATGCTGGCCTAAACTCTAAGGGCTCTTTTGTGTGACTTGTGTGCCTTTGTACTTGCCTACTTGCATGCTTGTTAGCTGACACGTGAACTACTTACAGGTTTTGTTTATAGTCCTTAACTAGGACTCATGACAAGGTTTACAGAGTTTCTTGCAGGTTTCGTTTATAGTCCTTAATAGGGACTCATAACAGGGTTACTAAGTCTTGCAGGTTTTGTTTATAGTCCTTAACTAGGACTCATGACAAGGTTTACCAAATTTCTTGCAGGTTTTGTTTATAGTCCTTAATTGGGACTCATAACAAAGTATACTGAATTTCTTGCAGGGTCTGTTTATAGTCCTTAATTGGGACTCATAACAGGGTTTACCTACATCACCCCATGCATAGCATGACATCATACCATTGCATACATCCTAATCCATTTCAAGGATCTCAAGGGTTTGTGATGCAGGTCATGATGAACCAACTGTCCAGTAAGGGGCAAAGAGGGTTTATTTTCCTCTAACCAAGGTTGTCAGGGGCTATGACCCACTGGATATGGTGAGCCTTTGACCCTTGAAGAAGGATTCTCAACAACATGAAGTCCCTTCAATCAAGCTACCGGTTTCCAATTCTAACAAACTGTCTTGTTTATCCCTCGAGGTCCTTGAAAACATTGCATGCATATCATACATCTCATTGCATTGCAGGTATCCCTTTGACGAGTTGCTTACCCTTCTTCGCTGTTTATGTCAGCCGATCGTCATGAATCCTGAATCATCAACCGAGGCATCTATCAAGGCTCTTCAGGCGCAGAACGCCCAATTTCAGGCGCATAACGCTCAATTTCAGGAGCTGATCAAGGGCTTGGCTCAGGGTCAACAAGAGTTGAAGACCATGCTTCTGAAGAAGACTAAGAAGAAGAAGAGGACTGTTTTGTTCAGCCCTAGACGCAGATCTGGGAATACACCGCAGACTGAAACTGAGAGGACAGCCCCATCTGTGAGGGAAAGCAGTCACCAGGAGAGAGAGGTGCCTAGTCCAGTGGTCTCCGACAATGAGACAGATTTCAACGACGAACAGTACCCTCCGGCTGAGGACAAGTACAAACAGTTGGAGGATAGGCTGAATGCTATGGAGATCCAACAGGTACCTGGGCTGGATCTTGGAGATTTGGGTTTGTCAACTGGTGTGATTATTCCTCGGAAGTTCAAAGCACCATCCTTTACCAAGTATGACGGGGCGTCTTGTCCCAAACTGCATCTAAGGTCCTATGTTCGGAAGATTCAGCCATATACGGCGGACAAGAATTTGTGGATCCACTTCTTCCAGGAGAGTCTTTCAGGGACTCATCTCGAATGGTTCTATCAGCTAGATGGGACCAAGGTTCGTAACTGGGAGGAGTTGGCTACTGCTTTCTACAAGCAGTATCAATATAATGCCGACCTTGCCCCTACGCGTACCCAACTCCAGGGTATGTCGTTAGGATCAAGTGAAGGTTTTAAAGAATATGCGCAGAAATGGAGGGATCTTGCTGGAAGGGTACAACCACCTCTGACTGATCGGGAACTTGTCGATATGTTCTTGGGGACCCTGTCTGGTCCATTCTATAACCACCTAATTGGGAATTCGTCTGCTGGATTCACAGATCTTATCTTGACTGGAGAGCGAATAGAAGCTGGCATCCGGTCTGGGAAAATTCAAGAGGTTGCACCTTCTGATAAAAAGCCTCATCATGGAAAGAAAGAATCTAATGCTGTGCACGGTAAAAAGAGCCGTCATGAGGTAGGGGCAATCTAGATCTCCAATCCTGGACCTGTTCAACAAGGACAGGGGCAGCAGCGCAAGGAGAAACGATAGTACACCAAAATCAACATGTCACTGGATCAAGCACTGCAACAAATGTTGAAGGCAGGGCTGATCACCTTAAGGGCTCCTCTTCGGAATCCGAACACTTCTGCTCCCAACTATCATCCCAATGATAGGTGCGCATATCATTCTGATAGCCCGGGGCATACTACGGACAACTGCTGGCCTCTCAAGAACAAAATTCAAGACATGATCGACGCCGGGGAGATTCAGTTTGAAGTGCCCGAGACTCCGAACATAATCACTGCTCCGTTACCCAACCGTTGAAGCCTTTGTTTATTTGAATTTTTGAGTTGTATTTTTCTTTGCTTATACAAACAATTACTGTCATAGCAAACTCTTTTATTCTATTAATGCATCGCATACGTCTGTTTTGGGAATTAATACAATTGTTTTCATTATATTCAAAATTCTTTTCATATTTTTCTGATGATCAACTCTTGGTTAATAATTTTGAGCTTCTTGAGGGAGGATGACGAAAACGATACCATGATCGCTACAGTATGCTTTTGAACAAATCCCGCTGATGAGGTACAGGCATTGTTTCAATCCCTAAACACTGGAGTTATAAGGATGATAATCCCTCGTCAACCCATCTGAGCCAAAGAAGTAGGAGTTTTTCTTTTCGAAATTTAAAACCCTTAATCATAACCCGGGGCAGGGTAGTCTTCTCAGTTGATCCAAGTGCACGATGAAGGACACCAAATGAGTTTTTCCAAAAGAACAAAAGACAGTGATGGCTCCGAACAATCATAAGGACAGGCAGTCATTATCAAAAAAATCATAAATGAAAAGCCCATTAAGTCAAAACCCATGAAGGAGACTTATAAAACTGGGGCATCCCGCTGACTGTAATTCCAAAAAAGGAAACAGTTCAGGCAAAAAAAGAAAGGGATAACCAAAAATCAAAAGAAAAAGGCCTCACAAACCCTCAACAAAAAAAGGGAGATGACTGCCTATTCAAATAAATTGTCAACATCCGAACCATCACCGGAAAATCAGAGCAAAAAACTCAAACAAAGTCTAACGTATGATCAACTGAGTTTAGGTTTGGAGAACATCATGAAGAGCGGGTGGGTACAAATAAAATTTGAGCCTTTATCCTTTGTTTCTTAAACCGTGAACCAGGCCATGATATAACCCTTAAAAGTCCTAGCTGAAGCACGTGTTAGTCCGAAAGCATACTGTTACGAAAGGTATCCTGACTCCTTAAGGCTTACGGTAAATACGGAGTTGACATCACGTTTTACAAACATTCACTTGTTTTATGAAAAAGAATGCATTTTTAAAAAAAAAAATCCTCAAGACAGACATAAGCTTTGCATTTTTAACATAACTTTGTTTGCATATGACTTTTTGTTTGAACAACAGGGAAATTCGCACGATGAATACCTAGTGAACAAAAGCAATTCCAATCAAGGGGCAGACGTGATTATTGTCCATCATCTGGGGCAATTCAGTCAAGATTCGGAGAATCTCTCAAAGGCCAAATAGCCTGAGGCAAATCTCCGCCTAAGTCACTTGGGGCATTGGACAGGAATTCCAGCAACAAATCTTGCACGATCAGACATCTTCTGGTAATATGGCTACACAATGCTACTGACAGGGGCACCTCCCTACATTCTGAAAGCACGGACATAGTCGAAAAAATACTACGCAAAATCAAAGACCCGCTAGGTTGACACACCTAGGAAAAAATAAGGGCTTCCCGGCGAACCAAAAGGGCTCGGGCAAAATGAAGGGATGAAATGAAAAAATCTGTACACCCGGCAAGTCGAAAACCTGAAAAGGCGGCCTGAGCAAAAATGGGTATCCCGGTGGACTGAAAACCCGAAAGGGCGGTCCAGGCAAAAATTAGGGATCAAAGCGTACGACTATGTCCTGTCATGTTGTCACCTGCCTACCAGAAGAAGGTTTGCTCATCAACAACTATCAAGCACCTCCACAGGTATCTTCCGCTCCCACATTAGAAACAGGGGCAATAATGGATGGTCTAAGCGATCTGATTGTTCTATCCTCCAGGGTATCAAGGTAGGTTCCGTTGAAGAACATAACCAACACAGTTCAATACTTCCCCAGGAGAGTCCAATCTAGTCTCCCCAGGAAAGCTGGAATTCATATCCCCAAGCAGCAAGCTTATCCCCAGTAGATTCTGGAAGCTTATCCTCTCGCAGAGCACGAACGCGTCGTCCGGCTTGGTTTAAAGAGTTATTTCCTCAACAGGATATAACTGGGTTATCCTCAGCCAAAAGCCAAGGAAAGGTCGTCGTCAACGTAGTTCTTTCCTATCCCCAGCGAAGTCCATCAATACTTCCAACATAACAACGGTATCCTCAGCAAGTTATCAACAACGCAGCAAGGCATCCCTCTTCCCACAGAGTATTGCTTCTCAGCATGGTCACTAGGGTATCTTTTCTCCCCGCAGAATCCGTCATTTGCCAAGTTCATTCCCCAACGGAGTTATCTTCTCCTACCGGTATACTTGCAACTATCATCCCCAGCGGAAGCAAAATCTATTCCTCAACATCAGCCCAGGATACGACTTCCCGGCACCCGTCAAGGATTTATTTTCTTAGACAAATATACATTCATAAACATCACATCTTCATACATTATAGCATGCATATGCGTCATACTACACGAATTTCATTAATTTTGAAGACATACAGTTCATGCATCATGATTAGGCATACAATTATGTTTTGCCTTTTCAGGAAAAAGATCAATACAAAAGCGATTACTACCAACTATCGCAATTCTCTTCTAGATATAGTTTCAGATATGACCCAGAGATGGTGACGTTCTGATACTGCTTCCAGAATTCCTTCCAGATATAGTTTCAGATGTAAACCAGATATGGTGACGTTCTGATACTGCTTCCAGATATCCTTCTAGATATAGTTTCAGATGTAAACCAGATATGGTGACGTTCTGATGCTGCTTCCAGATTTCCTTCTAGATATAGTTTCGGATATGATCCAGATATGGTGACGTTCTGATGCTTGTTCCAGATTTCCTTCTAGATATAGTTTCGGATATGATCCAGATATGGTGACGTTCTGATGCTGCTTCCAGATTTCCTTCCAGATTTAGTTTCAGATATGACCCATATATGGTGACATTCTGATGCTGCTTCCAGATCTCCTTCCAGATATAGTTTCAGATGTAAACCAGATATGGCGACGTTCTGATACTTATTCCAGTTAAGGACATTTCAAGACCTTGTCCGGTTCAGTTAAATCGACCCTAAGATTTTCCTGATGCTTATCCAGTCAAAGGCCTTCTCTGGTTCAGTTAAATCGACCCTAAGATTTTCCTGATTCTTATCCAGTCAAAAACCTTCTCTGGTTCAGTCAGATCGACCCTAAGATCTCCCTGGTGCTTATCCAGTTGAAGATATTTCAAGACCTTGTCCGGTTCAGTTAAATCGACCCTAAGATTTTCCTGATGCTTATCCAGTCAAAGGCCTTCTCTGGTTCAGTTAAATCGACCCTAAGATTTTCCTGATTCTTATCCAGTCAAAAACCTTCTCTGGTTCAGTTAAATCGACCCTAAGATTTTCCTGATTCTTATCCAGTCAAAGGCCTCTCTGGTTCAGTCAGATCGACCCTAAGATCTCCCTGATTCTTATCCCAGTAGAAGACATCCAAGATTTTTTCTCAACGAGCGTTGTTGAAGTTAAAGTCACCCAAGACTTTTTCTCAACGAGCGTTATTGAAGTTAAAGTCGCCCAAGGTTCTCTTACCATTCATGCTAAGGTAGTAACCGTCCCTGGTTCTTTCATCGCCGTTCGAAGCTCCAGACTCAGCTCCTGTAACCAGTCAGGACACATCTATACCAGGCATCTAAAAATCAGCTCCTGCAACGTGTCAGGTACTCATTTTCTGTTTTGCAGGTATACAGGTTCTCGCCAAGGAATCTCTTACGCAATCAAACATCCAGATGGCATCTATAAGCCCATTCCACCATCACTGCCACTATGTGAGCGCAAATTTCTGGGCACTCTAGTGTCCAATCATCTTCTACCCTCGGATTACGAAAGGCACGTCCGCCAATCTGCATCCTCAGGTCTAAGAAGATTGAACAGGGGCAACTGTTATACCCCAAAATTTTCCCTCCCATATTCTTCAAGAAATTGCCAAGCCAGGTCACAAAATTCCCCAAGGGTTGCACAGTGCAAGGGCCTCCTAAACAGTCAAAACTAGGGTTTGTGTCCTGATCAAGAAAAGGAAGTGTTCAAGGGCCCAATCAAGTCTCATATGCTTACAAACATGGTCAAGCATCCTCATATCAAGTTTCAAGGCATTCAGCTCAAAATTGCACAGTCAAAACCCTAAATTGCACTACAGTCAACTGTAGGGGCAAAATGGTCATTTGACAGTCAAAAGTTCAAATTTTTGGTCAACATATCATTTTGAAGCCATAAACATCATTTGATCAATGCTTGATCATGATTCTCAAAATTTGGCTCAGAAAATCATCAAGATGCAAAAGTTTCCTTATTTGGACAGCTGAAAAAGTCAACTGAAATTGACCAGGGCATAACTTTCACATGGATTATTAGAAAAATTCCATCCAAAGCTCATTTTGAAGAGAAAGACATTTCCTACAACTCATCTTCATACTTCAAGTCCAAGAAATGCTCTCACAAAAAGTTATCAATTTCAACATTATAGGTCATTTTCAAAAGTCAACAAAAAGAGACTTTAAGTAAAAGGCCATAACTTGAGATTGGAAAATCAAAATGACATGGGACCAAAGGCATTGGTTAAAGGACTCAAAGACCTTTCTAAAATGTCCAAGAACATGAGAAAAGCTTAAAAATTGAGCAAGTTATGCATTGGAGAAGTTGGGAAATTTTTGTGAAATGGCAAAAGTCAACTATCCTTGAAACTTCAATTTTTGACAAAAGGGCCCACTTTCTTCCACTTGGTTCAGCCTTGTCATGCCATACACGTGTCCCATGATTAATTTCAAGATCAAACATTGATTTTTCTATTTTATTTAATTTTTGATAATTTAATTCATTTTAAATCTTTAAAAATTCAAATAAAATTCAAAAACCAATGGAATAGTGTCATTTGAATTTGGATAGCTTCCATATATCATGGGCCAGCTCACAAACTCATGCTAGGGTTAAATTGCACACCAAGTCTTGGTTTGCTTAAAAAAAGGGAAAGTTGGTTAATGGTGAAAAACCTAGGACTAGTTCTCTCATGGGCATGAATCAAGGCCAGCTAATGACCTAATTCTCTTCCCTCATAAGTATTGAGTCAAACCCTAATGCCTAGACACCAAATGCTGCGCTCAAAAGCTTATTGAAAACTTGGAATTTTGACTGGAAAACTCAATTCTGAAATCATTGCTAGAGGTGGATTAAAAGCTTGATTCTTTTTCTAAAAGCTTCCTTGTGGTCTCCTGAATAGATTCCAATCCCTAACATCAACTCAAACTCCAGGAATTGGTACATAGAACCCTCCCTGTACAGCAAAAAAGTGACAATCGTATTTTCAACTTTAAGCATCCTCATGACATTCTAATTATGGATTCTTGTTCCTTGTGATGTTTTAAAGCTAACCCTTATGTTTAATTTGATTATCATGCTGTATATGAGGTTTTGCCATGCGCGATTTCTAGGGTTTACAGGTTTGTCAATTTAGGGCTTTCAAAAAGAAGTAAAATCAGGACTCCAGGCCACCACCATTGCAATCATCACGCTTGGACGAAGAGATTCATATATTCGCGCTCAATTTATGGAGCCCTGAATCCTATTCGCTATTTTTCGATATGTCCTCTATAGCAACGGGTTAAAACCGTTGCTCTTTGTTTTTATGTTTCAGAAAATAAAAAAGACAACGAAGAAGAAGGCTCGGTGGCAAGACGTGACTGGCTAGTTTCAAATTTCGCGCGCGTTGGGGCCACTAATGTTCTTTTCTTTTATAATAATTGTTAACCATTATATATTAAAAGTGATTCAAACGCTTCAGTGGTAGACGTTCACCCTTGCATGTCCAAGACCTGGGTTCGAGTCCCAGGTCTGAATAATTTCAATATTATTTTTCCACATTAATTCCTATGCAGGCACAACATTGTGGATCACCATACGCTTGCCATCTCAAGCCGTCCATGCGTCTAGCACGTTCAAATCAAGGGCAGGGATTAAAGGACACCCATAAACCCCAGTCAACGCACCACAGGCTAGTCAGGAAAGTCAAAAAGATCAAGGACTTGTTGGGCCAGATTGCTAAGGCCTACACCTCCTAATTTGGGACTGAAACCCCCTGGTTTGCACTTTTCATTACATTTCATTTTTTTATTTTATTTTATTTTCTTTATTGTTTTCATTAGATTAATTATTATTTTTTTACAAATATACAAAAATGCCTAAAAATCAGAAAAGACAAAAATGTGATAAATAATTTTTATTTTAATTATTTCCTTATACATAAATTAGCATGTAAATAAATTCAATTTAAATTAGGGTTTGCAATATTAGTTCTTTTTTCCATAAAAAAATCCAAAAATATAGCATTAGGTTTAATGACTTTTTATTCCTTTTAATTTTCCTTGTTTTTTGCCATAATATTAGTGATTTATTTATTTTCATAATTAAACTTGTAAACTAATTAGGGTTGCATTTAGGTTAAATTTTAATACTTTCTTAATAACTAAAAATCCAAAAATATAGCATTAGGTTTAATAACTTTCATTCCTTTTAATTTTCCTTTTTTTTTGCCATAATATTAGAGATTTATTTATTTTCATAATTAAACTTGTAAACTAATTAGGGTTGCATTTAGGTTAAATTTTAATACTTTCATAATAAACTTAAAAATAATTAGAACTAGGTTTAATATTTCATTTTGGGTTTTTTAATTAATTCTTTTTTTATTAAATTCCTAAAAACACTAAAGATACCAAAAACATTTAATTCTTAATTAATTCATGCAATTTAATATTTTGCAAAAGGGTCCAACGCCCTAGTTTTGTTTTTAATTCCTTTATTTCGCGCATTTATTTTATTTCGCTTAATTCATTATGTATCTCTCCCAAAGCGTTGTAACACTTACTTTTTGCACTTTATTTTTCTTTATTTTTCCGTCAAATCGGGTCCGGTTTAATTTTGGTGATGTGGACCCGCGCCATTTGTAATAGTTTAGATTTATTTTCCCGCAAATATTAACTGTTAAATAAGCATGCAAGAATGAATGGATAAAATAAAATCAAGCGTAGATCACCTATACCATGAACAAGACAAAATATCTGAAAACGACACACAATTCGCACACACCACCCCTAGGGTACGCCTCACTGTTGCCTTGCCTCGAAAGGTGATCCTCGAGTAGAGGATGTCTTAGTAAGTCCTCATGATCCGGGAACCTGGCATGAGGGTAGCTTCTAAGGTGTCTTCCCGTTGCTCTGGTGATCACCATGTCCCTACAAACCCGAATTGACCCGAACACCTCCAACGGTGGTGCTACCTACCTCTCAATGGTGGGATGGCACTACTTTAAAGGACATTTACCCAGACGAATTCCTTAGGGTAGGTAGGTTCTCAAGGATACTTGCTCTAATTTCAAACAAATCAAAATACTTTTCACACCAACACATTTTCAAAAGCTTTCAACACAAACTTTTCAAACACTCTGACGTACGAGTCGAACTGAATTTTTTCAAAGAAACTTTTTAAACCCACCTTGAAAAGCAAACAAACAATTTTGAAAACACATTGAGCAAGTATCTAAGAGCCCATGGATAACCATGGATAGAAAGGGTGCTAACACCTTCCCTTTCTATAACCTACCTCCCGAACCGAGAGCAATCTCTATAAGGAATTTTTCTGTGCTTTTGTCCTTTCCAATTGGAGAAAATAAAAGACGGTGGCGACTCTTGCTTCCGCGACATTTCGCGAACCAGCTTTAAAACAGTCAGTTCCAGATCCACCGATCACAGGGAACATTTATTTAACCTCTCTGACAGAACCTTGCTGGAGAAGGTAATTCCTGCTTGGGAAAAAAAGAGGTCAAAACTTTGGTTGTTTTCACTCAGCAGGGATATAGACATCACCAGGTCATATGCTGAGGATGCGGTGGTGCCTTCGCATCAGGATATCTCTGACCCTGTGCCTGCTGGGGAAAGTAACTGCGGGGACTACAGATGGCTTTTTAGGCATTGTCCTGTCTCTTAAAGTCATTAGCAACTGTCTTTTTGTTTTTTATGCAAGTATTTGTAAACATTAATCATATTCAAATGCATATGTTGAAATAATCACTGGAATTTTTTGCAAAACAAAACAGAAAAATAGAAAACAAAATTTTTTATACTTTCAAAGAAGTGATTTGTATTGACTTGAAGAAATTTGCCTATAACAGGCGTTTTTTGTACAAAGAAACTGACATTCTAATAGAAGAATACCGTCGTGAAAATGAAAACTATACAAAATAGTGTACAAAGAGAAAATAGCTATGTGTAATAATCCCATCGAGTTTCAATTTTGCTATTGCCCTTATGTCTTTGAGCGTATCATCACTTTTCTACTTGTCCGAAGTTGACTGGATTGATTGGTATCGCTTGAGCTTGATAGTTAATACTGAAGTCTGGTTGCAAGGTGATCCAACGGGACATAGTTATACGCTTTAAATCCCTAACTTTTTCCTGGACCGCCCTTTTGGGTTTTCAGTCCACCGGGATACCCTTTTTTTTCCTAAGCTGCCTTTTCAGGTTTTCGACTTGCCGGGTGTACAGATTTTTTTGTATTTATCCCTAATTTTTTCCCGAACCCTTTTGGTTCGCAGGGATGCCCTTATTTTTGCCTAGGCCAATCAACCTAGCGGATCTTTATTCATGCGTAGTATCTTTTACCTATGTCCGCATTCACAGGGTGAGGAAGGTCGTCACCGTCCATAGTGGTTAAGATCATGGCTCCACCAGAAAATATATTCTTGATCACAAATGACCCTTCGTATGTGGGAGTAAATTTTCCCCTGGGATCACCTTGCAGCAGAATGATGCGCTTGATTACTAGATCACCAACTTGACATACCTGACGTCTGACCTTCTTGTAAAAAGCCTTAATCATACGCTTCTGGTACATCTAGCCATGACAGACAGCTGCGAGCCTTTTCTCATCGATCAGGTTCAGTTGGTCAAGTCGAGTCTGGACCCAATCATCTTCGTCCAAACCCACATCCTTCATAATTCTCAAAGAAGGGATCTGGACCTCAATAGGTAGGACAACCTCTATACCATATACCAGCAAAAAAGGAGTTGCCCCTGTTGACGTACGTGTTAAGGTGCGGTAACCATGAAGAGAAAATGGTAACATCTCATGCCAGTCTTTGTATGTCACCATCATCTTCTGGATGATCTTCTTAATGTTCTTATTCGCAGCCTCTACAGTGCCATTCATCTTCAACCGATAAGGAGAAGAGTTATGATGCTGGATCTTGAATTTCTTACAGAGTTCAGTGATCATAGTGTTATTGAGATTTGTACCATTATTTGTAATGATTCTTTTCGGGATACCATACCGACAAATAAGGTTATGCTTGATGAACCACGCCATAACATTCTTGGTAACAGTAGCAAAGGAGGCAGCCTCAACCCACTTCGTGAAGTAATCAATGGCAACAAGGATGAAGCGATGCCCATTGGAAGTGGTAGGTTTAATTTCTTCGATCATGTCAATGCCCCACATTGCAAACGGCCAAGGAGAAGTCAAGACATTCAAGGGAACTGGAGGCACGTGCATTTTGTCAACATAGATCTGGCATTTGTGACAAGTTTTAGAATGTTGATAACGGTCTGCTTCCATAGTGGACCAGTAATATCCTTCCCTCGGAATCTTCTTTGCCATCGTGTGTCCACTAGAATGGGTACCAAAGGTGCCTTCATGCATATCCGCCATAATCCTTTCCACTTCTCTCTTGTTTACACACCAAAGTAAAGTAGAGTCGTGGTTGCGCTTGTAGAGCATCCCGTTACTAAGAAAGAATTTGGCAGAGAACCTTCTTAGGAACTTCTTATCATTGACTGAAGCTCCTTCAGGATACTCTTGGTCTTCGAGATACCTTTTGACTTCATGGAACCAAGGTTTATCCACTAATTCTTCAATATCAATCTCGTGACAGTATGCTGGTTCATCCATTCTCTCAATAGTGATCTGAGGGGCATCATTATCCCACCTGACCTTGAACATGGATGACATAGTGGCTAGCGCGTTCGCTAATTGATTTTCCTCTCGTGGAAAATGCTCAAAAGTAATTTCTTCAAAGTATGGGATTAATGTCAACACATGCTCTTTGTACGGGATGAGATTAGGATGCTTCATGTCCTATTCCCCTTTGATCTGGATGATTACCAAAGCCGAGTCTCTGAACACACTTAAGAACTTGATCCTTAAATCAATTGCAGCTTTGAGACCCATGATGCATGCTTCATACTCAGCCATATTGTTGGTGCAGTTGAAACATATCCTGGAAGTGAAAGGAGTATGACAACCTTCAGGAGATATGATTACAACACTGATGCCATTGCCAAGTGCGTTGGAAGCTCCATCAAAAACCATAGTCCATCGGGATCCTTTCTCAGGTCCTTCATCCGGTTCAGGTTCTTCACAATCAGTCACTAACATAATATTCTCATCCGGGAATTCAAAGTTCATGGATTGGTAGTCGTATACGGCCTGATGAGCCAAATGATCAGCTAATACACTTCCCTTGATTGCTTTTTGGGTTGTGTATTGAATATCGTATTCAGTCAGGACCATTTTCCATCTTGTTATTCTTCCGGAGAGAGCGGGCTTCTCAAAGATGTATTTGATAGGGTCCATCTTAGATATCAACAAGGTAGTGTGAGTCAACATATATTGTCTTAGTCGGCGAGAAGCCCATGCCAAAGCGCATCAAGTTTTCTCGAGCAATGAGTATCTTGTTTCACAGTTGGTAAACTTTTTGCTAAGGTAGTATATTGCATGCTCTTTTCGACCAGACTCGTCATGCTTCCCTAGCATACACCCCAGTGAATTATCTAATATTGTTACATACATTATCAAAGGTCTTCCTTCAACCGGAGGCATCAGAATTGGAGGCTCTTGAAGGTATTCTTTGATTTTGTCAAAGGCAGTCTGGCATTTGTCATTCCACTTTACCACTAGATCCTTCTTCAGGAGTTTGAAGATTGGCTCACAAGTAGCAGTTAGATGGGAAATGAACCTGGAAATATAATTTAGGCGTCCCAAGAAACCTCTAACTTCCTTCTCAGTGCGAGGAGCCGGTATCTCTTGTATAGCTTTAACCTTTGCAGGGTCTACCTGAATACCCTTGTCACTGACAATGAAACCTAGGAGTTTACCAGACCTTACCCCAAAGGTGCACTTGTTCGGATTCAGCCTCAACTTGTACGTCTCCAGTCTATCAAATAACTTTTGCAAGTGATCAAGGTGCTCTTCTTCAGTTTGAGACCTGGCTATCATGTTGTCAATATAGACCTCTATCTCGTGGTGAATCATGTCATGGAACAAAGCTACCATGGTTCGCTGATAGGTTTCCCTAGCATTCTTCAACCCAAATGGCATCACTTTATAACAGAAAGTGCCCCATTGTGTGACGAAGGTTGTTTTTCCATGTCTTCGGGTGCCATCTTGATTTGATTATAACCAGTGAACCCGTCCATGAAGGAGAATACCTTATGATGTACGGTGTTGTCAACCAGGACATTAATATGGGGAAGCGGGAAGTCATCCTTGGGGCTTGCCCTATTCAAGTCTCTGTAGTCCACACACATATGTACCTTGTTGTCCTTCTTAGGAACCAGAACTACGTTAGAAACCCATTGTGGATAGGAGGTGATAGCTAAGAACCCAGCGTTGAACTGCTTCATAACTTCTGCCTTGATCTTTTCTGACATCTCAGGATGCATACGACGGACCTTTTGCTTCACTGGAGGGCAATCTTCTTTAGTTGGCAGACGATGAACCACAGTATTAGTGTCCAGCCCTGGCATGTCTTCATATGACCAAGCAAAGATCTCGACATAATCATGCAACATCTGAATCAATCGCTGTTTGACACTAAGCTCCAAATTTGCACCTATCTTGACTTCTTTTCTGTCCTCTTCTATACCCAAGTTCACTATCTCAACTGGCTCTTCATGAGGCTGTATAGCCCTTTCCTCCTGTTGTAACAGTCTAGCAAGCTCTCCTGGTATCTCACAATCTTCCTCACCTTCATCCTCGGCTTGGTTGATCGTATTTTCAAAGTCATAATTGGCAATAGAAGAACGGTTATCAATGGGGTCCAGAACTATAGTTTGATATGTGAGTGTGTGTAAGAGCATAGTTGTATTGACAAAGTAAAAAAGCAGAAAAAGAAAGACAGAGAGCTCAAAGTTTGTATGCAAAACGTCCAATGCTTTATTAATGACATATGAGATTGAAAATGATAACTCTCACAAATAAACCATTGTGCCTCGAGTAAGACACAAAGCCATAAAGTTTATATTGTTTATTCATTACATATCCAAAAACAAGAAAGACAATTACTCATGAATAAAAGTAATTGGCAAACAATCTTTAGCCGTCCAATTACTGGGTCTACCATTGGTAGTAGGAAGATCCAGCTGTCCATGTCACAGTCACCATCACTATCTTCTAAAGTGTTGATCCCATGATTGTTGATGCGTAGGGGAGGTCCTCCAGCACGAGTATGACGAAAAACCCTTTGAGCCCCTGAAGTGAAACCCAAACCAAACTTATCAGATTTGTATGGAATGTCAGGGAGTTATCCCCAAATGGTACACTCACCTTCTTCAATTACTGTTTTAGCGTCCTTGAGAGAAGTCATCTTCAATGGAGGTCTGGTGATCTTTGGAACATTGGAAACAGTCTCGGTTGTAGCCATGGTCTGAGGCACCTCTTCAAAGTTCTGATAAGGGGTCTCGATGAACTCGCCATCCATTTCGACATACCTGAAAGAGTTCAGGTGGATTACCATGTACTCCTCCTCACCACGTACTATGACAATCTTTCCCCATTTCGACATATCTGATGCAGAGTGGAAGTAACAGCTCCAACCCCATGGATCCAAGGGAGTCCCAACAAACAAGAATAAGATGGTGAGATATCCATCACGTAGAAGGTGGATTCAAAGGTTTGGGCACCAACTTTGATAGGGATGTCCACCTCCCCGTGTACCATTCTTTCTGAACCATCGAAATCCCTCACCACAATGTTACTGGGTTTCGAAGTCAAACCTTCACAATCTAATCTATCAAGAGCTTTATTGGGCAGAACATTCAGCGGTGAACTGGTATCCACCAGAACATAGGCCAAAGTAGTGCCCCTGCATTCGATGGAGACATGCAGCGCATCATTGTGTTTTCTTCCTCTGGGTGTCAAATCAGCATCAGAAAAACCCAGTCCATTATCAGCGATCAAACTAGCCACGCAATCTTTGAATTAATCAGTGGAGGTTTCTTGTGGCACATGAGTTGTCTTGAGGAATTTTACCAAAGCCTTTGCATGGGCTTCGGAGCATAACAGTAGGGCCAACATTGAGATCTTGGAAGGAGTCTTCCCCAGTTGTTCAACCATATTGTAGTCGCTCTTTTTAATTATTTTCAAGATTTCTTCCATTTCCTTCTTAGAAACCTCAGGGATAGCTTCTGGATGTGCCTTCGTCTGGACAGGCTAAACCAATATCTCTTTGCCTCGAGTCTCGGCCGACTCGGTGACATGGGTGATAATAGGGCTAGCAGCAGGAGTTTTCATAGGAATACCGTCAGGAGTAGCAGTAGGGACAATCACAAGAGTAGTAATAGTTTTAAGGGGAGAGAAAACTCTTTTGTTTCTTGTTATTTTACTGGTCCCAACGATATTGCCGATGTCAGAATCAGTACCTTCAGTAACTTTGTCTTGAGCAGCCAACAAGTCTTGCTTGACGCCATGGTAATAGACGTCAGCTCCATAATTCCAGGTAACAACCTTATCCGAAGAATATGGTATTGGCCCTGGCATGGTGATGATCAGGGGAGCAAACTTTGGAACAGATGTAATCCTGACGGGTCTTTTGGTGGAGACCCTGGGAGGATTGACGGAAATGGTTATAATAGAAACGTCTTTACAGGAAACACTTGTGACTGGAGTCTTCTCAAATAAAATTTCTTTATCATCTATTAGGCGCTGAATGCCTTCTTTCAACAAATGGCAACCAGTTGGTAGAGATAAACATAAGTGGCAACCTTCACCACAGCCCGAAAATAAATCAGCTTGCAATAGATTCATTTTAACAGTCATGAGAGGAGTAATAAGTTCCTCAATAGAAGCAACAAACATATCATTGTCAACATCATTAACACCATGGTCGTGCTTGGGCATGAGGACAGTTATAACATTAGGAGTCTCTGGAGCATTGAATTCAACCTCCTTTGCCTCGATCAGATCCTTCACCTTGTTCTTTAAAGCCCAGAAGTCGTTTGTATCATGGCTTGGACTTTCAGAATGGTAGGCACACCGAGCCTTTGGATTATAGTGAGGAGATGCAGTGTTGGTATTTTTGGGAGCTTCCCTCAAAGTTACCATATTAGATTTCAGTAAGTGTGGTAAAACTTGAGACAAGTTCATATTGCTCCGGGTAAACTGTCTCATTGGACTTTCTGCTCTGGGATGATTATTCAATTGTTGAGTAACTGCAGGCTTAGATACCATTACAACCCCTATTGTTGGATGGCGTTCGGCTCTGCCTTGATTTCTTTGACTGTAAGAAGCACTGACCTCTTTCTTTCCTATGAAAGGTCTCTTTCTTGCACTTGAAGAGGTATCCTTCTTAATCTTTCCGCTCTTAATCCCAGCTTCCACTCTTTCTCCAGTTAATATCAGCTCAGTAAAACCAGTTGAGGAGCTTCCAATCAGATGGTTGAAAAACATACTAGATAGAGTATCCAAAAACATGTCCACCAACTCTCTATCAGACAGAGGAGGCTGAACTATTCCTGCTAAGTCTCTCCACTTCTGGGCGTAATCTTTAAAGCCCTCGCTAGAACCCATGGACATACTTTGGATTTGTGTACGGGTCAGAGCAAGGTCAGCATTATATTGATACTACTTATAGAAAGCAGCAGCCAGGTCTTCCCAGTTACGAATATTGGTTCCCTCCAACTGATAGAACCACTCTAGCTGAGTCCCAGATAGACTGTCTTGGAAGAAGTGGACCCACAAATCCCTGTCAGCGGTGTGAGGCTGAATCTTCCTCACATAAGATTGGATATGCATCTTGGAACACGATACCCCATCATACTTAGCAAACACCGGCACCTTAAACTTATGCGGGATGACAACCCCATAAACCAAACCCAACTTTTCAAAATCCAGCTCAGGTACCCTCTGGATTTCTATTGCATTCAGACGATCCTCCGGCTGTTTGTATTTATCATCAGCAGGAGGATATTGCTCCTCATTATAGTCAGATTCATTATCAGATCCCTTCGGGATGAGGTATTCCTCTCTTGTCTCCCCTTCCTGATTTTCTCCTTCTTTTGACGAAGTTACTAGTTCTGAAGCTCGACGCACTGGTCCTCTGATCCTTCTTCCCAAATTCACTACACCAGCTAGTTTCTTTGGCTTCTTGGTCTTTTCTTTGACGATCAGGGCTTTCATCTCTTCTTTCCCCTTGGCCAGAGCCATAATCATTTGTTGAAACTGAGCATTTTTAGTTTGGAGATCCTTCACTGTTCGTTCGAGAGCCATTTATTTTGCTGAAAAAAACAGCGAAAAGAAGATGAGAAACCTGCTTTGAAACCTGTTTAATGCAATGCCATATATGATATGTGTATGCAATGTTTTCAAGGATTTCATAAGACTTAAATTTGCATAAACAAAGGGAAAAACACGTTAATTGCATTAAGTAGTTTAAACGGTTATAAAGATGCCTCTTGGGATTAAAAAGGAAGTAACAAAGCAAAATTAAACTCTCAGAGCAAAGAAAGACTCAAGCTTCCTACAGGTGCGTCCTCTTTGGTGCAATGTTGGCTTTTATACTCTTCTCTTCGTGAAGTAACCTGGTGAGCTCTAGAACCTTCTTCTCGCTGGCGTAGAACTGGGTTTCAAAAGTATCCTGCTCCTCTTTGAGTTGAATCCAGGATTTTTGTAGCTCCTCAAAATCAGTTGGCATGTCAGGATGAAGAACAACTTAAGGAATGTCTTCCTCGGCAATTGGCTCCATAATAACAGGTAGGATGGCGGGGTAAGGCATCATAAGACTTTGAGCACAAGTTCACACCCATTTGAGGTAGGGCTCAAGAGGGAAGGAATTCTTGTGCCCTAGTGTCTTGCTATCAACTCTATTTACCATGCCCCAAGCTCGAACGAACCTCTTACGATAACCCTGAACATCATTCTCATAGTCAAATACGATTCCTTAGACAAGTGCATCATGAGGACCATCCCTTCTAGCATAACCAAATTATCGCAACGCCAAACAAGGATTATAAGTGATTCCTCCCCTAATGCCTAAGAGAGGGATATTAGGGAATTCCCCACAGTGATCAATGAAGGTAACATTCTCCAAGGATCGATAACACCAATGAATATCTGAATGTGTGAGGGACATCAACCTACAAGACCATCTCATACCCTGTTCATTCTTCAAAATAGACCGAGGTAGGTGCGAAATAAACCACCTAGCCAACAGAGAAGTGCAACATAGAAGGGTCCCTCTTCTCTTTAGAGTGCGAGTATGCAGAGAGTGTAGAATATCTCTAATTAAAGTATGCATCGGATTATGAGATAGGAAAACCTTGACCACATTCACATCTATGATATGGTCTGGGTTAGAAAATAATACCATTCCATATATGAGAAGGGCCAACACTTCTTCAAAAGCTTGTAAATCCAGGGTATCCCAAAAATGGTGAGCTTTCTCAAACAGAAACTTATCTAGAAACCCTTTGATGCCTCTTCTTGTTTCCCAATTTGCCACGAGATCTGATCGTTGTAAAGACAAAGCTTGAGAAATCTCTTCAGGTTTTGGGTCTCTTTCCATACCGTTGAATGATAACTTTATCATTTCTTCATCGGGGTTTGAGGTGACCAAGTTGATAAGTCGTCCATGTCTTTCAGTGAAGGGTGAGCTTTCAGGAATCCTTGATGCTAATTCCTTGAGTTAAGTAGGTACCCTTACAAGGTTGATTAGGATAGTGTTCCTGCGAGCGAATGCCATGTCCTACAAAACAAGACAAAGATAAGCCCTAAAAAATCCTTGAAATGGTTAGTATGATATGTTATGTTATGATGTCATTATTATGCTAAGAAATTACAGATATAGCAAGCACAACCAAATCACACAAAGACCTTAGGTTTAAGGTTTGCTTGGTTTTTAAGGTGATACCTTCTTGAAGTTCAATTGGTTCAACCTGTCCTATAAATAGTAACCGGGTTCTAAGGGATCTCAATATCATTGATCTTTCCCACAAGCTTCGTTCCGATAGATAACTGACTTACCACCAAACGAAACTCGGGAGTCAAATCTCAATGAGTGTAGTATCGAGTATCAACCGACTTTTGGGATACACCAAAGATGGCTATCTCACTATGTCCTAATGGCCAAGTTGTTCAATTAAGGTTCTAAGGTCAGTTGATGCTTCATGACACCACGCAGCGGCCCCGTATTCTCCTTGATTAACTCAAGGGCTACCGGTACCCACCAAAGTGTCACATCAACGTAGCTATCGCTTCAACCGTGTCGGTATACCCCACACAGTTTCCATAATCTATTGCTAATTACCTAAAATGTTTCCCCAGATCTGGGTGTAGGATCTATAATAACCCAAACAATACCCTTAAAAGTAAAGCAATCAAAACAAACAAAGAAAGACAGATTAGAAATGAACTAGACCCTAAGGTAAACCCCACTTTCTTGTATTCTCCAGCAGAGTCGCTAGTTCTGTGATATTGTGGCAGAACCGACTGCTATACTGGTTTTGCATTTTTTATTCGCACATGTTGCGGTAAGCAAGAGTCGCCATCGACTTTTCTTTTATCCAACAAAGGAAAGGGTGAAAAAAATAGAAAAAGACCTTTTTCTAGATTTTCTGAGTAAGGGGGTAGATTATGGAAAGGGAAGGTGTTAGCACCCTTTCCATCCGTCGTTTTCCACGGGCTCTTAGGCACTTTCTCATTTGTGAAAATTGCTTTCATGTTTGTGTATTTTGAAAAACTTGTTTGCTTTATGATAACTCTTGTATCAGTCCTCAAGAGTGTTGATAAAGCGTTTTTGAAAAATGTTTTAAAAGTGTAGTGTGAAAAGGTTATTTTTTGAGCAAGTACCTAACAGTTATCTACCTACTCGAAAAATGTGTTCTTTTCCTCCTTTCCTTTCGACAGTGATATCCTACTATTAGTGAGTAGGTAGCCCTAGTCGTTGGATGTTGAGGGACTATCGAAGGGACGTTTACAGTCTCTAAGGCAACTGGGCAAGAACTTTTAGTAATTGTCCTAATGTTCTAAGATCACTTTTTAACAGAGACATCATCGAAAGGGTCATCGAGGGACTTGTGATCTCTTGAACTAAAGGGCAACCACTAAAAATTCTCATCTTTCGAGAATTATGACCGTTTTCGAAGGCAATCGAAGTGGGAGATACCCTAAGGGTGAGCATGTGCAAGTGTATTGATTCAGTTCATTTATCTTGCAATTATGGTTATCTAATCATTTTAATTTTCAGTCTTTTTCATGCAATCCTATTAATCTAAGCAATTAATAGTAGTAAAAACGATAAAGTAAACAGAAATATCCTACGCTATTACAGGGCTTCGGGGAGGGGGATTTACAAGTTCAACAATTGGGGGAATAAACAGTAAATAAACCCTAGTTTAAAACAATTACAAACCATGTACATATACAAAATTTGGGAAAATAATAATATAGAACATAATGAGTGCGCGAAGATTGAAGCGGGAATAAAGACGAAATCCTAAAGAATCTAATTATTTAATAAAACATTTTTTGGTATTTTATTGTGAAAAAGATTTAAAACTTTAACCTAATTTCTAATTAATTTTAATTAATGAAATCAATCAAAATAATTAAATTAAATTAATTTTCAAAAATTAATTTTAATTAAGAAAAGACCTAAGTCTATTTTTTTGTGATTTTTTATTGATTTTATGATTAAAATGAAAATGAATTTAAAAATGTAAAATAATTAAAATAAAATAAAGTAAATGAAATAATAAAAAAAAGAAAAGGGCCTGAGGTTCATGAAGCAATTGGGAGGGCGTGAATTGGAATCTTCTAGGCCCATAATATTCAAAGCCCAATGCTCTGCATAGATCTCATATTATTGATTCTCTAGAGGTCCATCCTGGGGAAGCACTCCAAGAGCGCTAGATCTGGATCAATGAAGATCTGATAGCTAGATCTGAGGGTGCAAGGTATACGTGTTGGGTGGCAATGCGTTAGATCTGAAACAAATTTGTTATAAAATACAAAATATAGGATTCTGGGATCGAACCCAGATCCTTCCTCTCACACGCCTTATGCCTTTACCATCTGCACTGCCAATTCATTCATGATTATAATAACTTAACAATATTATATGTAAAACAATGATCAAATCCAAGTCATCAAAAATGCGCACGTCAATAATTCACATGGACCAATCAAATTATATGATATTTCCACGCAAGATTTTCGCTTGGGTCAGAAGAGTCAACGACACCGGAGCTGCACTTCGGTCGTCTTCTCCGACCAGACCAATCTTCAAACCTACAAAAACGTGAGAATTAAAATGAAAAAAGGACCTTACTCCCCTTGAAATTTTCCCAAGAATCCAAATATGGGGTTAGTTTGGTCTGAAGGTCCCTAAATCAGGAGTTTCTCAAGCTTCAGTTCGTGATGCCCTAACAATGGCATCACATGATTTAAGCCTCAAAGCTCTCATGTGAAACGTCCAACCTTCCCTAACTGATGTCCTGAACACAAATCAAATCATTAGAACCATCAACAATGCATAAATTTCCAATTTTAATTTTGTCAAACCTTGTTAACCGGTGGTACTTGATCGCGATGATTTGGGATGCTGTGAGCTTTGGGGATGATAGGAATGGACTCCTAAGATCTCCAGGAGGTTGATAGAGTGCTCAGATCTGGGGAGTACTGGCTGAATCGTGTGAAACAGATTGCACTTCTTTGGAATTTTTTTGAAACTTTTAGGGTGTTGTTTTGATGTAGCTGCGCGTATCCTTGGCTTGGCATGTTGTCATGTATATAAGTGAATCATATTAGGTCAACAAATGTGGCCTAAATCAAATGGTATTAATGTCCTTTATTTTGCTTCCAAACTTTCCTATTTTTGAATATTTTTTCCTTTCATGGCTTGAATGATTTTCCCTTGATATAATTAGCATATATTGTTCATTATTTAATATAAAATGATTTCAAATCAACCTTATACTATTTCCATTATTTATTTATTTTATTTTGAATTTTAATGAATAAAATATCAAAATAAATAGCATAAATAATAGAATAATGCATGGGTGGGCTTGGAGGTCGTGGACCAAGTTAGAAACAAGTTTCAAACGTAAAAATATAGGCCCAATTGGAAAAATCCAAGTTTGTTCCATATTGGCTTCATGCACTTTTCCAAAAATTGGTCAACTTTAGCAATGCATATCTCTCAATTTTAATCCTATGAGGGTGTTCTTGGACTTTTTAGAGAGCTTAGGATGTCCTCTAAATAACCCTTTCAGTTTCATCTCAATTGGATCTTCCATGTTCATGTACCAAGCTTTGACCCAAAAGGTGTTTTTGTTGACTTTTTGAAAGGACCCATAATGTCTGAGTTTGTATCTTTTAATTGATGCATTTCTTGAACTTGAGGGATGAAGAGAAGTTGTAGGGAATTGGAATATCTTCAAAATGAGCCTTGGTGGAAAAATTTATGATAAAGTGTGAGAAAGTTATGTCTGATCAAAGTTTGGTTCACTTTTCCTATAGAAACCCTAATTAACAATTATTGGCTTTTGATGAATTACGAGCATTTATTGAGGAATCATGATCAACTCTTGATCAAATGATGGATATCACTTCAAAATGTTTATGTTGACAAGAAATCTTGGAGTTTGTCTGTATATGGGCCACAGTTGACTTTTGACCTAGTACAATTGATTTTCAAGCATTTGAGTAGTTGACTGAGCAAACTTGTAGTGCAAGGCATGAAATTTGTCATGAACAATCTTGAAGACATATTAGGACCATGGGAAACATTTTAGACCATTGGATCTCACAAATCTTTGTGAAAATTGAAACCCTAGTTAGAGGTTCATTGCCTTAGGAGGAGAATTTGTCTAGTCAATTCTTAGTCATCCTTGAGCAATTTGAGGACCTCAATGGGCAGGCCTTGAGTAAAATGAGAGGGCAAATTTTGGGGTACAATAGTCACCCATCCCAATACTACTCCAAGTCAAGAATGCTTAACTGTGGAGTCCTTATGGAACGAGCTACTGAAAAGAAGATGCGTCTTGTTGGTATAGGTAGTACCAATTAATCCTTATAGGCCTTCCTTCAACCATGCAGTCCCATACATGCATAGCCTCGGGATCCCTCTCATTCCGATGTGGAGACCACTTTTTCCCTCTTAGTCCTCAGATGTTACATGCGGTGCAACCACTCCTCGCCCTTTTTGGCCTCGAGTGTTACAGATGACACTTAATTTCATGAGAAACGATACTAAGATAAGGATATAAAGTAAATGTAGCAGTTAATTTACAATTTGTAACTGGTTATTCTATTATATATTTGGAATTTCTACTCCAATTCTTCTAACATCTCAACATATATTCCTTCTAATACATAATATTTTATAATTCGGTCATTTATAAAGCAAAACGATTTGACATAAGTTGTTGCATACTATTCGATATAACACTATCTTTCAGATTAAGCTATAAAGCTTACAAGAATTTGGTGTTATTCCTTTATTTTTTTAAATCATCGTTGATGAGAAACAATCGTACTAATCAATCATTCTTAGCAACAGGTCCAAATACCAGTAAAATATGAAAATCTTCATCTATACAATACAACAAGCAGTAACTTGTGTAATAAATTGTTATGATGCAGGAAAAATATTCACCTAATCCTTATATATTATTAAAGGGAAACATACTGATAAGGAAAATGCAAAAAAAATTAACTCGTTTATGCGCATATACTATTTCTATTATTAGGATCGATGGCCCAAAACAGTTATACATTTTCATATAACTCTAATTTTCTTAGTAGCAAAAAAATTATAGTTATACATCTTTGGGAACTTGAGTATTTCAACAGCAAAGCAACTGGCAATGGTAAAACAAACGATCATGGGAATCAAATAATTAAGAAGGTGATGAGTTACTAGGAAAGTTTCCATGTTTGAGATGGAAATAGCAATTGAAAATCATGCAGTCTAGTAATACATCCACCATATATTTGCTTACTGAAACATATATTTTTCTCCTTGACAATGATCGTCCATGCCAATTTTATTTTTTAGTTAAGATTTGCAATTCAATAAAAGTTGAGTCAGGATGACACCTATTTTTTTCATCCACAAAACTAGAACTCGAGACTTTAAAACTAAGCTTCTTACCACTTAAACCAAAATGCGTTGGTCCAAATTATTTCATTCTTTACACATTACACAACAATTAGGCCAGTGGTAGCCATGAGGCATGAATGTGAGACACTCAACAATTCACATTTTCAGATAATCCAAACAAAAACATTGCAAATAGAATTTGACAATTAGTACTTTGTAATATGAACACTAATATATCAAATAAAAACCAATGGCATTGAAATATGGCTAATATCGACCATCAAATACTGGAGATTTTAGTTGTCATAAGATACAAAAATGAATCCAACAACACATAAATAATAATGATAATATCTAATTGGGTTCATATTTGGGATTATTTATATATAAGAGGGTGAATGGTAGAAATCCTTGATGGAAAGAATGTGTCAAAGTACTCAAGGACAATGAGAGTTGTTTGGACAATTTCTAGAAGTCTGGTTGTGTGCATTATCAAGCGGTGCTGAGACGTAGGCAGATAAGATGTATGGGTTGCGAGAACATGTTTATATTAACATTAAACAAATGCCACCTTAATGTTTCATCATTATGATGTGCATTTGTATCTTAGAAGAGGTGAACTAACTAAAATTTGTAATGCCCCCATAGTCTTACTTCAACAGTAGACAAATCATCATACAATCAAAACAAATCGAAAATAAATCTGAAATCAGATTAACACAGTTACTATTCAGAATCTCATTCATATTCACACAACCATAAAAGAAAATACTAAAACTGACATGAGTATCAATCAGATTTAATACCAATAACAACAATGTTAGTAATAATTCCTCATTCAGGAAAATAACACGGCTAACATAAAACTATTAACCTAATTTCATTATTTCTAGTTCAATATTAACACCTTAAAACAAAAACAACACCAACAATATCATGAAAAGACCAAAAGAAACTCAAAAGAAGGGTGATAGTGATGCTTACAGCGGCTGATGTCACGGTGAGGATTACTGGATGCACAGGAAGTTTGGACGAAGCTAGTTGTATGTTCACGGTGACGAAAGAAGCTAGTTGTATGTTCACTGTGACAAAAGAAGCACGAAGGGAGTACGTCGTTGGCTGGTGTGTTGGTGGCTTTTCGTGAACAGTCGGAGGAATGAGGGGGTATTAATGGTGTGGTAACGAGAAGAATGAGTATGGAAGGAGAACGGCGAATCAACATCGTGTGGTTTTTGAGATTTTTGTGAATTTGGAATTTTCATGAATTTGGGATTTTCGTGAATTTGGAGTATGGCAGAAGAAGAACAATGAAAGTAACGAGGAAAAACCTAGATTGTAATTTTTTATTTCAATTTTAATTGACCTTAGACAACTCTTTTAGAAAGTGTTGCCTAAAGTGTGGCTTTAGCAATGCTTTGGGCTTATGGCAACACTTTCTACTGTTGGGCATATATCAACACTTTGAATTTAGGAAGCGCTTTCTAGAATTTATTTATTTTTTATTTCAATTATAATTGACCTTAGGCAGCACTTTCAAAAGTATGGCTTTAGCAGCGCTTTAGGCTTATGACAACATTTTCTACTGTTGGGCCTATAACAACGCTTTCTTTAGTGAACCTAAGGCAGCGCTTTTTGTTAACTTTATGCAGCACTTTTTGTTAAAGCGTTGTCTAATGTATATAGTTTTAAAATTTAAAATTTTATCGAGATATATAGCAGCGCTTTGGTACATAAGCGTTGTCTAAGGTGTGCTGTCTAAAAGCAGTTTTGGCGTAGTGGGGAACTATTGGCTTGTCTCAAGCTCAGAGAGGGGTCTTGGAGCTTAGAGAGGGGACTTAGAGCTCAGAGAGGGGGCTCATGGGTTCAGAGAAAGGACCTGGTTCCTGAGAGGACAAAATGTTTTTTTGTATCACATGCACATGTATTGAGTTGCGTAGTTGAATTGTATTACATAAATGGTTTATATGCAAAATATTCGTTTGTGTGTGACTGTTGAGTTAGGTATAAGAATGTATTACAACATGTTGTATGCGATTGTCTGTAAAACATGCACGTATTAATACTCTATCTTACAGTATGTACCGTTTACTTTATTGATGTGATTTCTCACCCCTTTGTTGTTGTTGTGATTTGTGCTCCTCTTTGTAATTTAATATTTCGCTTTAGTCCCTAAACTGAAAAATGTTACAAGTTAGTCCTTTAACTTCATTTCTGTTACAATATTTGGTCCATTGTGTCAATTTATAGAGAAAAAAGTTAAATTATAGTGACGTGGATGTGCAACAAGGTTCAATGTCCAAATGTGACTCAACATTTGTAGTATAAAGTAGGGGTTTCAATTAAGTTTCTTAGAAGATGAACAACGTTAACCCAAGAAACTTAAGTCGGAGCCTTACTTTATAGTACAAATGTTGAGTCACGTTTGGACTTTGAGCGTTGTTGTACATTCACATTACCATATGTGATACGGTGGGAAGAACTGACTATTTTTTTTGGAATGCTGGTTTGCGTTTTGCGTTTATTTTCGCAAAATGTCGCGGTAAGCAAGAGTCGCCATTGACTTTTATTTTATCCAACAAGAAAAGGAAAAAAGCACAGAAAAATTCCTTTTTTGAGATATTTCTCGGGTTCGGGGGGTAGATTATAGAAAGGGAAGGTGTTAACACCCTTTCTATCTGTGGTTATCCGCGGGCTCTTAGGTACTTGCTCAAATGTTTTCAAAATTGCTTTCTTTGTGCTTGTGGGTTTGAAAAATTTTTTGTTTGAAAACTTCGATTTAACTCTTGCTTCTGTCCTCAAGAGCGTATGAAGTGTTTTTTGAAAACTTTGTTCGAAAAGTGTAAGTGTGAAAAGTTTTTGTTTTTTGAAAGAGCAAGTATCTAAGAACCATCTACCTACTCGAAAAAGGAATCGTTCTATGCTATTTTCCTTTAGACAATGTTATCCCATGATTGATGAGTAGGTAGCATCGTCGTTGAAGTTTAAGGGTCAATTCGAATGAGGGACATACGGTCACCAAAGCAATGTTAGGACGCCTTAGAGGTAACCCTAATGTCTTAGATCATTTGTTTTGAGGCAACAATATCCGAGGCAACCATTTCGAGGCGACTATGATCTTTTAGACAAGAGGGCGACCTCTAAAACAATCTATACTCAATGACCGTGTACGAAGGCAACCAAGTAGGGTGTACCCTAAGAGTGCGCATGTGTGAGTGTATCGTTTTCAATTATTTTCGTCTTTGTACATGTTAAGGATGATCTAAGTTGATTTAAGGTTAAAACATTCAGTCTTATCATGCAACCCTATTATCAAACATCTAACAGTTATAAATTGCGGAATTAAAAGTGCGTAATTTAAATTACAAGGCGTCGGATATTTACATCGCCAAAGACAAACCCTCTGAAAATAAATAAAGCGATAAAAAATAAATAAAATTCCTATTTAACTATTACAATCCGGAAGCAAGTACATTATTGGATAAAAGAAAATAAATCGCGGCGCAAAATTTAATCGGGTGCAAGATTAGGGTTTTGACCCTTTAAAGAAGATATTTTTTTGTTGTTTTTATTTTAAGAAAGAAATAAATCCTAAATTAATTACTAAATTGAATTAATAAATTAATTAATAAAAATAAATTATTTTTGGGTTTTTGTTATTTTAAGAAAGAAAAATAAAATAATTAAGTTAGTAATTAAAACCTAATTAAATCTAATTTAATTTTAATTATTTACAAAAAATAGGTTAAAGTTATTCTAATTAAAACCTAGATTAATTAATTAGTGTTTATTAATAAAAATAAAACTAAAAATTTGATTAAGTATAAGAATATTTTTTGTGGTTTTTATTTTATAAAAAACTGAACTTTAATTGGTTAGAAATTAAATAGAAATAATAAAAAAATTAATTAAAACAAAATAAATAAGATAAAAGAGAGAGATGAAGGGGTATGGGCCTGAGATTTATGGTGTAGATAGCAAATGGGAGGCCCATTAGTGCTGGCCTCGTTTGACTCCTGGTGATCTGGTGCCTATGCATTAACTGGCGCCTTGGTGGACCCTCAGCCTTGGACCCTCAGATTTGGCCTCTTGCCATCTGGCCATTGGATGATTGATGGCGCATGGTATACTGCAAGCCTGAATATGCACGTGATCACCTGAAAAGCAAAATTATTAAGGAAAGTGGGGGACCTGGGGTTCGAACCCAGGTCCTGAAAGTGATTGGAACGCCTGCCTTGCCACTACGCCATCTTGTTCTATTTGTTAACATAATGAAAGGAGTATATTATATAATAAAAACAATGCATGGCCAGAAAAAACAAAAAAAACACGTGTGCGGTATTTGAACGAACCAATGGGCAGGGGACACCTCACCGTCCCTGTCCTGAAACCTGTAAAACATTTACCTGCGGATTTGAATCCGCAGCTAAAAGCGCAGGTCCATCCTAAAATCCATCTCAGGCCACATAAATCCATTCTAGGACCATGGTTGGGTTCGTTATGGCCTCCTGATCACACCATGCCTTTCTTGAGTCCTGATTTTACCTGAAATAGAAAACCCCAAAAAACAAACGAAGAACCCTAGCTATGGTGGTTCTTCGTTCAGGCCAGATAAAAGCAATTGGATAATACCAAACGGTTGCAAATGTCATGTAGATTCAAAATATGGTATTGATTCATGAAAAGGATGCTTAAATTCTGAGTTGCGAAATCAAGAACAGAGGTATATTTCGTGACACTTACAGCGCGTTATGGGGTGTGAAGAAGCTTACTTTTGATCCAGATAGATTGAGTGAACACCCTGGAAGCGTTTGGGACAGGTCTCAGCCCTTGAAAAAACTTCTAAGCACTATTTCGATCTCAAGCTTTTTGTGACGTTTTTCAAACTTTGTTTTGGCTCTTTCTGCAATTTCCAACCCTTGTCTCGATTGCTTTGGCTTCCTTATGTAGTGTGTAGTGTATTAGGGCAAGAATTATGAATCAAATCCTCTCATATCAATGCATACATATTTGATTTGATCTCCTCTTTAAAACCTTCCAAATCTGCCAAATTTCAATCTTTTTGTCCATGATTTTGTTTGATTCGAGTTTGATGATGATAATGATGATAATCAAAACCTGAAACAACCAAAAAATCTTATGTAATCAAAGTTTTGGATTTTATATGATTTTATTTGATTAAAAATGAATAAATTCAATAAAAAATCAAATAAAATAATAAAAATGAAATATGAGCTCATGGATGAAGCTAGGACACGTGGGAAATGATGCAAGCTCAAATCAAGTGGAAAAGAATGGGCCCATTTGACAAAATTTAGAGTTTTGGGGATAGTTGACTTTTGGCAATTTTGCAAAAATGCCCAAATTCAATAATGCATAACTTCTTCAATTTTGAACTTTTGAAAGTGTTCTTGGACTTTTTAGAAAACTTGAGATGTCCTCTAACCAACCCATTTGGTTTCATCTCATTTTGATTTTCCATGCTCAAGTTATAAGCTTTGGAAAATAAGGTGTTTTTGTTGACTTTCAAAAATTACCTATAATGTCCAAATTTATAACTTCTTGTGAGTGAATTTTATTATCTTGGGATATGAAGATGGATTGTAGGAAATTTCATACTATTCAAAATGAGCTTCGTATGGGTCATTTCTCATAAAGTATGAGAAAGTTATGCTTGGTCAAAGTTGAGTTGACTTTTCCTACAAAACCCTAATTTAGCAACTTTTGAGTCTTGATGAATTTTGAGCAATCCTTGATGAATCATGATCAACCCTTGATCAAATGATGAAATATCCTCAAAAATGAGAATGTTAACAAAAAATCTTGAAGTTTGACTGTTTATAGGTCACAGTTGACTTTTGCCCTAGCATAGTCAATTTTTGGGCCCTTTGAGCAATTGACTGAGCAAACTTCCTCTGCAAGGCTTGAAACTTGACATGGATGACCTTGAGAACATATTAGGACATTGGGGAGCACTTTAGGTCATTGGATTCAAGGATCTTGATGCAACACAAAACCCTAATTTGGGGTTGACTGCCTTAGGAGATAGCTTGTCTGACCAACTCTTGAGCTACCTTGAGCCACTTGGAGATTCTTCTTGCAATTTTTTTAGAAATATGGGAGGGAAAATTTTGGGGTACAACAGCTGATCCTGTTCAATCTTCTTAAACCTGAGGATGTAGATTGGCTTTCGTGCCTTTCGTGATCTGAAGGTGGAAGATGATTGAACACTAAAGTGCCCAGAAATTTGCACTCGCATGAAGTGGTATCAGCCTTGTGATGTCGGGAATGGGCTTACAGATGCCATTTGGAGGTTGCTGGCGGGAGGATGGGCTTAAAGATGCCATCTGCAGAAGTGTCAATCGCATAAGAGATTCCTTAGCGAGAGCTCGCATACCTGTTGTTGTGGAAGATTCCATTGGGGAAGCCTAATCTTTATTGAGATTTAGGAACTTGCCTGTACCTTAGCTGATGGAACATCTCTGCTGAGTTTTAAGAACTTGTATGTAATTCAACTGGGGGAAATTTGTAGAGATTTAGAAACTTATCTGTAATTCAACCGAGGATAATTCAGTTGAGATTTAAGAATTGGTGAGTACTTCGACTGAGGAAAATTTCCGAGATTTAGAACCTTACCTGTAATTCAACCGAGACAAATTCAGTTGAGATTTAAGAACCGGTCAGTACTTCGACTGAGGAGAAATGCCAAGATTTAGAACCTTATCTGTAATTCAACCGAGACTAATTCAGTTGAGATTTAAGAACCGGTCAGTTCTTCGACTGAGAGAAACATCTTCATCGAGATATAGGAACTGTCTGTACTTCAACGGAGGATAATTCTGTTGAGATTTAAGAACTCGTCCACACTTCGACGGAGGAAATTTGTCGAGATTTAGAACCTTATCTTTAATTCAACCGAGACTAATTCAGTTGATATTTAAGAACCGGTCAAGACTTCGACTGAGGGAAACATCTTCATCGAGATCTAGGAACTGTCTGTACTTCAACGGAGGATAATTCTGTTGAGATTTAAGAACTCATCCACACTTCGACGGAGGAAAAATTGTCGAGATTTAGAACCTTATCTGTAATTCAACCGAGACTAATTCAGTTGAGATTTAAGAACTGGTCAGTACTTCAACGGAGGAAAAATTGTCGAGATTTAGAACCTTATCTGTAATTCAACCGAGACTAATTCAGTTGAGATTTAAGAACTGGTCAGTACTTCGACTGAGGGAAACATCTTCATCAAGATCTAGGACTGTCTGTACTTCAATGAAGGATAATTCTGTTGAGATTTAAGAACTCATCCACAATTCGATGGAGGAAAATTGTCGAGATTTAGAACCTTATCTGTAATTCAACCGAGAATAATTCAGTTGAGATTTAAGAACCGGTCAGTACTTCGACTGAGGGAAACATCTTCATCGAGATCTAAGACTGTTTGTACTTCAACGGAGGATAATTTTGTTGAGATTTAAGAACTCGTCCACACTGTGACGGAGGAACTTTGTCGAGGTTTAGAACCTTATCTGTAATTCAACCGAGACTAATTCAGTTGAGATTTAAGAACCGATCAGTACTTCGACTGAGGGAAACATCTTCGTCGAGATCTAGGAACTGTTTGTACTTCAACGGAGGATAATTCTGTTAAGATTTAAGAACTCGTCCACACTTCGATGGAGGAAAATTGTCGAGATTTAGAACCTTATTTGTAATTCAAACGAGACTAGTTCAGTTGAGATTTAAGAACCGGTCAGTACTTGGACTGAGGGAAACATCTTCATCGAGATCTAGGAACTGTCTGTACTTCAACGGAGGATAATTCTGTTGAGATTTAAGAACTCGTCCACACTTTGATAGAGGAAAATTGTCGAGATTTAGAACCTTATCTATAATTCAACCAAGACTAATTCAGTTGAGATTTAAGAACCGGTCAGTACTTCGACTGAGGGAAACATCTTCATCGAGATCTAGGAACTGTCTGTACTTCAACGGAGGATAATTCTGTTGAGATTTAAGAACTCGTCCACACTTCGACGGAGGAACTTTGCCGAGATTTAGAACCTTATCTGTAATTCAACCGAGAATAATTCAGTTGAGATTTAAGAACTGGTCAATAGTTAGACATAGCTGAGAACTTAACTGCATCCTTCCTGAAAGGTAAAGGTCAATCGTATGCAATGCGTGATATATATCAAGCAATGATGTTCTCAAAATAAATGATATTGTGTTGTATGATGCGTATATGCATGTATCATGATGTATGGAAATATAATGTTTCTAGCTGGGGAAAATAAATCCCGGATAGCTGCTGGAGAAAAGAGTTGAATTCTTCGTTTCCGCTGGGGATAGAGAATGAAGATGATTGTGAGAATCAACCTGCAGGAGAAGATAACTATGTTGGGGAATAAACTGATGAGGAGATTATTCTGTGGGGAAGAGATGCTCTACTGATGATTCCACCAATAAATTCCGCTGGGGATGAATTACCGTTGCTGGTGATACTGAATCCTGTTGGGGATTGACTTCTTGTTTGTGAAAGGGAAGAACTCCGCTGGGGATGATCTTTTAGACCTTTATATGGATAATCCTTTGAGATCTATTGGGGATAATCTTCCAAAGTCTACTGGGGATGCTTCTCCAAACTCCACTAGGGATAGCTTTTTCAGACTGCGCTGAGGAAAATTTCCAAACTCCACTGGGGATATTTTATACTCTGCCGGGGAATATTCTTATACTCCGCTGGGGAATATTAAGACTACCGGGGATACTAAGCCTTTTCAGTGTTGATGGTAGATAAACTCTGATTGGGGAGGATATTACCAATTAATTTACAGTTGCGAGTCTCAGCTAGGGAGAGTTAACATTACTGTCTTTTCTTACTCTGCGGGGAATGAATGTTACTGGGACGCGTGCTGAAGATATGATGATGGCTTTGCATCGAGACTTTTTTGCCCTTGTTTCTGCGGGAGAAGGTGCCTGCGGAGGCCTTGTGGATCGAGTATTATCCCAACCTATGAGGTGCTTGGTAATTGCCGATTGAAATGACAAATCTTCTTCTGGTAGGTAAGTGACGAGATGATGGGACATAGTCGTACGCTTTAATCCCTAACTTTTTCCTGGACTGTCTTTTCAGATTTTCAGTCCACCGGGATACCCTTTTTTGCCCAAGCTGCCTTTTCAGGTTTTTGACTTGGTGGGTGTACAAATCTTTTTGTTTTTATCCCTAATTTTACCGAACCTTTTTGGTTCGCCGGGATGCCCTTATTTTTGCCTAGGTGTGTCAACCTAGCGGGTATTTGTTCATGCGCAGTATTTTCTGACCATGTCCACGCTCTCAGAGCGTAAGGAGTTGTCACTGTCGGTAGTGTCGTGTTGCCATACTACTAGAAGATATTCGTTTGATCATGCAAGATTTGTTGCGGGAATCCATGTCTAATGCCCCAAGCGATTCAGATGGAGATTTGCCCCTGGCTATTTGGCATCTTTGAGAGATTCCTTGAATCTTGACACAACTGCCCCAGATGATGGACAATGATCATGTCGTGCCCCTTGGTTGGAAGTGTTTTTCCACTTGAGGTGATCTTTTTTATTGAGAAGGTTTTTGTTCACTAGATATTCGTCGTGCGAATTTCTCTATTGTTGAACAAATAGTCATATGCAAACAATGTTATTTTAAGAATGCAAAGCTTATGTTTGTCTTGAAATATTTTAAAATGCATTTTTCAGTAAAACAAGTTTTTTGTAAAATGTGATGTCAACTCAAGATTTATAGCAAGCCCTACAGGAGTCAGGATACCTTTTGTAACAGTATGCTTTCAAACTAACCCATGCCTCAGCTAGGAATTTTAAGGGTTATAACGTGGTCTGGTTCACGGTTCAAGAAACAAAGGATAAAGGCTCAACATTTATTTGTACCCACCCGCTCTTCGTGATGTTCTTCGATCCTAAACTCAGCTAATCATGCATTAGATCCCGCTTGAGTCTTTGCTCGGATATTCCAGTGATGGTTCGGATACTGACAGTTTATTTCGAACAGGCCGTCATTTCCTTTTTGTTGAGAGTTTGCAGGACCTCTTTCTTTTTGATTTTATTATCCCTGTCTTTTGCCTGAACTGTTTCTTTTTGTGATTACAGTCAGTGGGATGCCCCAATTTTCTTAAGTTTCCTTCATAGGTTTTGACTTAATGGGCTTTTATTTTTGAGAGATAATGATTTCCTGTCTTGACGCTTATGGGGAACCATCACCGTCTTTCGTCTTGGAAGGACGTCTTCGAAACCATTCATTGTGCACATGAATTAACTGAGAAAACTACCCTGCCCCAGGTTGTGATTAAGGGATTTAATTTGTGTGAAAAGAAAAACTCCAACTTCTTTGGCTCAAAGGGGTTGACTAGGGATTATCTTCCTTATAACTCCACTGTTTAGGATCTGAAACAATGCCTGTACATCGTCAGCGGGGTCTGCTCAAAAGCATATTGTAGAGATTTTGATATCATTTTCGTCATCCTCCCTCTAAAGGCTTAGAATTTTTAAAACGAGAGTTGAACATCACAAAAAGGAAAGCATTTTAAATATAGTGAATATGAATGGATTGATTCAAAACAGACATATGCAATGCATTGATAAAGTAACAAAGTTTGACATGAATAAATTTCTGAACAATCAAAAGAAAATTACAAATTGAAAATTCTAATGAACAAAAAGTCTTCTCGTCTCAGGACTTGTCACTTCAGGGGGCGTGCCTTGAAGGGATGGTAGAAGAACTCAGCCTGACCATCTTGTGTGAATTCTAATGCTTCTTCATCAATCAGACTTTGAATTTTGTACTTCAACTTCCAACAATCGTCAGTATCATGCCCCGGGCTGTTAGAATGGTATGCACACCTGGCATCAGGATTGTAGTTGGGTGAAGAAGTCTTAGGATTCGGATGAGGTCCTACCAACGTCACCAAATTCAATCTCAACAGGTGTTGCAAAGCTTAGGACAGTGGCATGTTGAGCTTGGTAAACCGCCTCTGATTAACCCATTGTTTATGACAAGGTTGTTGTTGGACCCTTGAGGTAGTAGCAACTTGGAGAGGTCCATTCTTTACCAAACCAAATCTTTGTCTTCTTGGAGGCTGATCAATGACTTGGTCTCCGACCTCGACTGTTTGCTTCATATTGTTGTGTCGGTCTTGATGAAGCTGGTTGATAATGGTTCTCAGCTCTTCTTGTTCTCGGGCTAAGCTTTGGATAAAGGCCATCTGCCCCAGCATTTGGGTTCTTATTGCATCTATCTCAGCTTGCAGTTGCTCCATCCGCTCATCCTTATTGTCTTCAGGACTTTTCTTGATCAAGTTCCCGACGAGGAGCGTTTTCAACTCTTCCTGCCCCTTGGATAGGTTTAGGAATACGTCTCTGAAATGAGCTTCTTGAGTTTGAAGATCTTGGTTGTCTTGTTGGAAAGCCATTGCTGAAATAAACAGCGATAACATGAGAGACCTGTACTGGGAGACCTGTTATGCAATGATATGTATGATATATGTATGCAATGTTTTCAAGGATCTCGCGGGGTAAACAAGAAACTGTTAGAATTTGTTTGAAGACACTTTGTGTCGTTAAGAGTCCTTCTTCAAGAGTCAAGCTCACCATATCGAGTGGGTCATAGCCACCGACTCAAATTATTGTGTTTTGATCTCTATATGACATTGGCTAGAGGAAAATAAATCCCCTTTTCCCCTTGTTGGAGGTTCGATTTACCATAACCTGCATCACAAACCCTTGAGATCCTTGAAATGGTTAAGGAAATGCTATGGTATGATGTTATGATGTGTATGTTATGCGTTTAAGCAAAAGTGTGAGGTGATGTAAGTAAACCCTGCAAAAAAATCCAAATTATGGGATAAGGACTGTAAACAAAACCTGCAAGGAACACATGTTGTTAGATAACAAGAATGTGCAAGTAGTTCATGTTTGAAGGCACACAAGTCACACAAACAGCCTTAAGTTTAGGCTGGCATGGAGTTTAGGTATTACCCTCTTTCAGTTTAGTTGGTTCAAACTTTCCTAGTAATAGTAACCGGGTTCTAGAGGTTCTCAATATCACTGACCACCCTCGATCGGTCATAATTCCAATTTGGTAACCTTTTCTTACAGCCGGAATCATCGCGAGAGTTTGGTCTCAACGAGTGTAGCATACTACTACTTTTCTATGGCCAAGTTGGTCAATTATAGGTTCTAAGGTCAGTTGGTGCTTAATGACCCCTTAGCAGCCCCATATTCTCCTTGTTCCACCACAAGGGATATCGGTACAAATTAAAGTGACACACCAACGTAGCTACTGCTTCAACCGTATTGGTCTACGCCGTATAGTTCCCTCACCGTCTATTGCTACTTACCTAAAAGGTATCCCCCATATCCGGGTTAGGATCTATAGTAACTATGATTCAAACCCATAAAGATAAAGCATACAAATCAAGCAATTGAAAACATTATAAACTAATCCTAAGGTACACCCCACTTATTAAATCCCCAGCAGAGTCGCCAGTTCTGTGATACGGTGGAAAGAATTGACTGTTTTTTTTTTAATGCTGGTTTCTGTTTTTCATTTATTTTCTCAAAATGTCGCGGTAAGCAAGAGTCGCCACCAACTTTTATTTTATCCAACAAGGAAAGGAAAAAAGCACAGAATAATTCCTTTTTTGAGATATTTCTCGGGTTCGGGGGGTAGATTATAGAAAGGGAAGGTGTTAGCACCCTTTCTATCCGTCGTTATCCACGGGCTCTTAGGTACTTGCTCAAATATTTTCAAAATATCTTTCTTTGTGCTTGTGGGTTTGAAAAAGTTTTTGTTTGAAAACTTCTATTTAACTCTTGCTTCTGTCCTCAAGAGCGTATGAAGTGTTTTTTTAAAAACTTTGTTCGAAAAGTGTAAGTGTAAAAAGTTTTTATTTTTTGAAAGAGCAAGTATCTAAGAACCATCTACCTACTCGAAAAAGGAATCGTTCTATGTTATTTTCCTTTAGACAATGATATCCCACTATTGATGAGTAGGTAGCATCGTCGTTGGAGTTTAAGGGTCAATTCGAATGAGGGACATACGGTCACCAAAGCAATATTAGGACGCCTTAGCGGTAACCCTAATGTCTTAGATCATTTTTTTTGAGGCAACAATATCCGAGGCAACCATTTCGAGGCGACTATGATCTTTTAGACAAGAGGGCAACCTCTAAAACAACCTATACTCAATGACCGTGTACAAAGGCAACCAAGTGGGGTGTACCCTAAGAGTGTGCATGTGCGAGTGTATCGTTTTCAATTATTTTCGTCTTTGTACATGTTAAGGGTGATCTAAGTTGATTTTAGGTTAAAACATCCAGTCTTGTCATGCAACCCTATTATTAAACATCTAACAGTTATAAATTGCGGAATTAAAAGTGCGGAATTTAAATTACAAGGCGTCGGGTATTTACATCGCCAAAGACAAACCCTTTGAAAATAAATAAAGCGATAAAAAATAAATAAAAGTCCTATTTAACTATTACAATCCGGAAGAAAGTACATTATTGGATAAAAGAAAATAAATCGCAGCGCAAAATTTAATCGGGTGCAAGATTAGGGTTTTGACCCTTTAAAGAAGACATCTTTTTGTTGTTTTTATTTTAAGAAAGAAATAAATCCTAAATTAATTACTAAATTGAATTAATAAATTAATTAATAAAAATAAATTATTTTTGGGTTTTTGTTATTTTAAGAAAGAAAAATAAAATAATTAAGTTAGTAATTAAAACCTAATTAAATCTAATTTAATTTTAATTATTTACAAAAAATAGGTTAAAGTTATTCTAATTAAAACCTAGATTAATTAATTAGTGTTTATTAATAAAAATAAAAATAAAAATTTGATTAAGTATAAAAATATTTTTTGTGGTTTTTATTTTATAAAAGACTGAATTTTAATTGGTTAGAAATTAAATAGAAATAATAAAACAATTAATTAAAACAAAATAAATAAGATAAAAGAGAGAGATGAAGGGCTATGGGCCTGAGATTTATGGTGTAGATACCAAATGGGAGGCCCATTAGTGCTGGCCTCGTTTGACTCCTGGTGATCTGGTGCCTATGCATTGACTAGCGCCTTGGTGGACCCTCAGCCTTGGACCCTCAGATTTGGCCTTTGGCCATCTGGCCATTGGATGATTGATGGCGCATGGTATACTGCAAGCCTGGATATGCACGTGATCACCTGAAAAGCAAAATTATTAAGGAAAGTGGGGGACCTGGGATTCGAACCCAGGTCCTGAAAGTGATTGGAACGCCTACCTTGCCACTACGCCATCTTGTTCTATTTGTTAACATAATGAAAGGAGTATATTATATAATAAAAACAATCCATGGCCAGAAAAAACAAAAAAAAAACACGCGCGCGGTATTTGAACGAACCAATGGGCAGGGGACACCTCATTGTCCCTGTCCTGAATCCTGTAAAAACATTTACCTGCGGATTTGAACCCGCATCTAAAAGCGCATGTCTATCCTAAAATCCATCTCAGGCCACATAAATCCATTCCAGGACCATGGTTGGGTTCGTTATGGCCTCCTGATCACACCATGTCCTTCTTGAGTCCTGATTTTACCTGAAATAGAATACCCCAAAAAACAAACGAAGAACCCTAGCTATGGTGGTTCTTCGTTCAGGCCAGATAAAAGCAATTGGATAATACCAAACGCTTGCAAATGTCATGTAGATTCAAAATATGGTATTGATTCATGAAAATGATGCTTAAATTTTGAGTTGCGAAATCAAGAACAGAGGTACATTTCATGACACTTACAGCGCATTATGGGGTGTGAAGAAGCTTGCTTTTGATCCAGATAGATTGAGTGAACACCCAGGAAGTGTTTGTGACTTTTTTCAAACTTTGTTCTGGCTCTTTCTGCAATTTCCAACCCTTGTCTCGATTGCCTTGGCTTCCTTATGTAGTGTGTAGTGTATTAGGGCAAGAATTATGAATCAAATCCTCTCATATCAATGCATACATATTTGATTTGATCTCCTCTTTAAAACCTTCCAAATCTGCCAAATTTCAATCTTTTTGTCCATGATTTTGTTTGATTAGAGTTTGATGATGATAATGATGATAATCAAAACCTGAAACAGCCAAAAAATCTTATGTAATCAAAGTTTTGGATTTTATATGATTTTATTTGATTAAAAATGAATAAATTCAATAAAAAATCAAATAAAATAATAAAAATGAAATATGAGCTCATGGCTGAAGCTAGGACACGTGGGAAATGATGCAAGCTCAAATCAAGTGGAAATGAATGGGCCCATTTGACAAAATTTAAAGTTTTGGGATAGTTGACTTTTGGCAATTTTGCAAAAATGCCCAACTTCAACAATGCATAACTTCTTCAATTTTGAACTTTTGGAAGTATTCTTGGACTTTTTAGAAAGCTTGAGATTTCCTATAACCAACACTTTTTGATTCATCTCATTTTGATGTTCCATGCTCAAGTTATAAGCTTTGTCAAAAAAGGTGTTTTTGTTGACTTTCAAAAATGACCTATAATGTCCAAATTTATAACTTCTTGTGAGTGCATTTTTTGATCTTGGTATATGAATATGTATTGTAGGAAATTGCATCCTCTTCAAAATGAGCTTTTGATGGGTCATTGCTCATAAATTATGAGAAAGTTATGCTTGGTCAAAGTTGAGTTGACTTTTCCTACAAAACCCTAATTTAGCAACTTTTGAGTCTTGATGAATTTTGAGCAATCCTTGATGAATCATGATCAACCCTTGATCAAATGATTACATATACTCCAAAATGAGAATGTTGACAAAAAATCTTGAAGTTTGACTGTTTATAGGTCATAGTTGACTTTTGCCCTGGCACAGTCGATTTTTGGGCCCTTTGAGCAATTGACTGAGCAAACTTCCTCTGCAAGGCTTGAAACTTGACATGGATAACCTTGAGAACATATTAGGACATTGGAGAGCACTTGAAGTCATTTGTATTCAAGGATCTTGATGCAACACAAAACCCTAATTTGGGGTTGACTGCCTTAGGAGATAGCTTGTCTGACCAACTCTTGAGCTACCTTGAGCCACTTGGAGATTCTTCTTGCAATGTTTTGAGAAATATGGGGGGGGAAAATTTTGGGGTACAACACCATAATCTAATGTTTTTTTGCTAAAATTTGACGAAAGAGATCAAATAGAATAACAAAAATGAAGTTAAAAGACTAACTTGTAATATTTTTTAATTAAGGGATTAAAGCGGAAAATTAAATTAAATTAAAAGATTTACAGATTAATTATACCAAAAATAAATTATAACTCACTTGAATTAAAATATAAAAATCATTAAATTATAAATTCGTAAAACATTATTCTTATCAAACAAACAGAGGCAGCACGATTCAAAACTTATTTTATTGTGTGCAGTGGTAGATAGTACAAAGAAATGACATAGATGAAACAGAATTCACTAGTTTTGTGAATTACTTTTTGTAGTATTTCATTAAATAGGTAAAGAACTTGTAAGTTTACACTATACATGTACAAATTACAGAAGAGTAATAGTTGCTATATATATAGCTATCAAATAAAGCCAACCAACAATCTCAATTTTAGTTGCTAATATATTGGTGTCTTGATCTTTCGTATCTGCGCAGAAGCTCCACTTTGCAAGAAACTATGGCAAAACCAAAGCTACACAAGTGTTGGAATAAAGGATTCAAGAAAGATGATTTTGAGAAAACAAGAAGAAGAAGAAGAGGAGAAGAGAGAGAGATTGTGTAACTAACTATCTAACTGAATGTATTATTATTGTTACATATTTGATTACAACCATAATGGTCTTTTATATAGACAAAGTGCCCAGGCCCAAATACATGCTAAAAGTCCAAATAACTACATAACGAGAATTAACCAACTAACACACCCCCTAATTCATGCTATCAAGACTTCTCATCCCGATGCCTTTCTTTAACTCTTTGAACCTCACTTTCTTCAGAGATTTGGTGAATATGTCAACTAGTTGCGCTTCTGGCTTGTAATGTTTTATTTCAAGCTTCCCTTTGTTGACTTAATCCCTCAGAAAATGACACCTTCTTTCAATGTGCTTATTTCGACCATGACACACTGGGTGATTTGCAAGGTTTATAGCTGACTTGTTATCAACAAACAGCTTCATCTTCGATTCCATTATTCTGAGTTCCTCAAGTAGCATTTCGATCCATGCTGCTTGGCATGCAGCATATGATACAACCACATATTCTGCCTCGCATGATGACAATGCCACAATGCTTTGCTTCCTCGAACTCCAGGAGATTGGAGCTCCTTCGATCATGAAAATGTATCCTGTATTACTCTTCTTTTCGTCTTGATCTCCACTGAAGTCTGAGCCAGTGTATCCACGAACTTCGACATCTGAGTTGTTCTTCGATTTCTTTGGTAACAGCTATCTTACAGTTGCTCATATTGAACCTCTTCAGTATATCTTGAGCATACTTTGTTTGATGCAAGAAAACTCCTTCTTCGATGTCTTTGAATTCCATTCCCAGGAAATATGAGAGATTCCCTAAATCAGACATTTCGAATTCCTGCATTAACTTCGACTTTACCTTCATTATCTTAACTTCGTCTACTCCTGTAATGAGTAAGTCATCAACATAGAGACATAAAATAATTCAATTGACACTTTCGACATCATTTACATATACTCCATGTTCAGAGATACACTTTGTGAAACCTACTTTGATTAGGAAGCTATATATCCTTTTATTCCAAACTCTAGGAGCTTGCTTCAAGCCATAGAGAGTCTTCCTTAATCTGTAAACTTTCGACTCCTTCCCTTTGACATCGAAACTCAGTGTTTAAGTAACGCAGACTTCTTCTTCCAATGGACCATTCAAAAACGCTGACTTTACATCAAGTTGGTGCATTTTCCATCCTCTACATGCAGCTATCGAAACAACAATCCTGATTGTTTCGATTCTCGTAACAGGTGCATATACTTCATCGAAGTCAATACTAGGTTTTTGTAGAAAACCTCTGGCCACCAGTCTTGCCTTATACTTTGAAATCTCACCATTTGGCCTTCGTTTCACCTTGTAGATCCATTTCACATCAATTGGTTTCTTGTTGGTTCTTTCGACAAGCTCCCAAGTCTTGTTCTTCTTAATGGCTCTAAGTTCTTCTTTAATGGATTCACACTAATTTGAATTGCTCAAGGCTTCGCCCAGGTCAATTGGTTCTGCTTTAGCCATCATCATGGCTTCTTAAATTAAGTCACCATCTGCATTAATTGCTTGTTCTGGAAACCTCTCATATCCAATCAGCCTAGTCGACTCAGTTCTTGTTCTTGTGGATCTTCTTTCATTCTGCACAGGTGGTTCTTCATTTCGACTAGTCGAAGCTTCATTATGTTCATCTTCTTCGAACACAGTTGTGATTGTGTATTATTCTTGTCGAACTGAACTTCGACTCCAATCCCACCCTTTGCTTTCGTCTACAAGAACATCTCTACTTATCACTAGTTTATCTTCGATTGGTGAATATAACTTGTATGCACCAGTCGAGTGATAACCTATGAGCATCATGACTTCACTTCGATCATCCAGCTTCTTTCTCAATTGTTCAGGTACATGCCTGAAACATATTGATCCAAAAACTCTAAGATGACTTACATTTGGCTTCGACCCTGTCCAAGCCTCATGCGGTGTATTTTCGACCATCTTCTTCGTTGGCCATCTATTTAGAATGTATACTGCTGTCGAAGCTGCTTCAGCCTAAAATCTCTTAGGCATATTCTTAACTTTTAACATACATCTCGTCATGTTCAGTACAATTCTATTCTTTCTCTCAGCTATGCCATTATGCTGAGGCGTATAGGGTGCAATAACTTCATGCTCTATACCTTCCTCATTGTAAGATCTAGCAAATTTAGCAGAATTATATTCACCACCACCATCAATTCTTAACTTCTTCAATTTGCAACCACTTTCTTTCTCAGCATGAAACTTGAACTTCTTGAATCGTGTGAATACCTCACTCTTCCTCTCAATAAGGTAAATCCACATATGTCTGGTGAATTCATCAATGAAAGTAAGGAAGTACATGTTACCTCCATTAGACTTTACTTCAAAGGATCCACACACATCTAAATGAACCAACTCCAGTTTTTGCCTTGATCTTATAGGCAAGTCACGTTTGAACGCCTTCCTTGCCTGTTTGGATTTGCAACATTCCTCACATATCTGCTTTGGTTCCTTCACATACGGCAACCCAAGCACCATTCTTTTCTTATTGAGCATACAAAAACTCTTGAAGTTTAGATGTCCATACATGTGATGCCATAGCCAGTTCTTGTCTTCTCCTGTAGTTGAAGCAATGTGATCTGATGTGTTGAGTTCAACCTTGAACGTTTTGTTCTCCGTCAATGGTGCTTTCATTATTAGTCTCCCATCAGCCCTATATACCTTCATCTGATTATTATCCAACTTCACATTGAAGCCTTTTGCAAGTAATTGACCTACACTTATCAAGTTACTTGTCACCGAAGGTACATATAGTACTTCAGTGATAGTAGCCTTTAGACCATCCTTTCTGATAATTGAAATATCTTCTTTACCACCTGATTTGATATGCCTGCCATCTGCAAACATTATCACATTTTCAACTGACTCGTCTAACTTGGTAAACCAGTTTTTATTGCCAGTCATGTGGTTGCTACATCCTGAATCCAGATACCACATATTGTTTTTCTCAGTAGTCGACTGAGTGTTCACCAGCAATAATACATCATCAAAATCACTATCTCCAGCTCGTGCATATTGAGCTTCATCACTATCTTTCAACCTCGCAGCTTTCTTTCTTCGACAGTCTCTAGCATAGTGGCCAAAACCTTGACAATTGTAATATTGCACCTCTTTCGTGTCAACTTTCTTCCCATAATACTTTTTGCACACCCCTTTCGAATCAGTATTCTTGCTTGACTTCTCATCGCCAGCAAGATTGTTTCGCTGCTTCGACTTCTCTTTTCCAGCTTTCTTGCTGAATCTTGATTGCAATGCTTGTTCAGCTGCCTTCTCTCTTTCTGAGTTTCTCTGCTGCAACCTCATTTCGTGAGCCTCCAATGAAGCTTGAAGTTCTTCCAACTTCATCTCAGATAGATTCTTCGCCTCTTCAATTGTTACAACAAAGTAATCAAAATCTGCAATTACATATCTCAATACCTTTTCTATCTTTTGCAGATCCATAAGCGCTTCACCACATGCATTTATCTGGTTTGTTAGCGTCACTGCTCTTGAGAAATATGCAGAGATAGATTCATCCTCTTTCATCTGAAGCATCTCGTACTGCTTTCTCAGAGTCTGCAACTTCACCTTCTTCAGTTTCTCATCTCCACCATACAAAGATTTCAGCTTTTCCTAAACTCCTTTTGTTGTTTCTTCTTCAATTATCTTCTCGAATATGTCACAATCCACACACTGGTGAATCAAGAACAACGCCTTGCCATATTTCTTCCTCTGATCTTTGTGCGCAGTTTTATGGGCTTCCGTAGCATCTACTTTCAGTTCTGATATTTCATCATTCAAGATTTCTACGACATCTTGAAATCTGAAAATAACCTTCATTTGTGCAACCCACCGTTGATAGTTTTCACCTTTGAAAACCGGTAGATTCGTTGGAAATTGTGTTAATGTTGTTGATCCGTTTGCCATTAGATTCTCTCTGAATCGCAAACAAGCTCTTGATACCAATTTGTTGGAATAAAGGATTCAAGAAAGATGATTTTGAGAAAACAAGAAGAAAAAGAAGAAGAAAAAAGAGAGAGATTGTGAGTTAGTTAAGTGTAACTAACTATCTAACTGAATGTATTATTATTGTTACATATTTGATTACAACCATAATGGTCATTTATATAGACAAAGTGCCCAGACCCAAATACATGTTAAAAGTCCAAATAACTACATAACAAGAATTAACCTTAATAATCAGGAGCAGATTTTGAGATAATCAAAAATGTTGGTAAGCAAGTAGAGGAAGTGCTGCATAGAAATCAACAACAGTGGAGCATTAGTTATACTACTCAACATGAATCCAAAATTCAACAAGGTACAAACCAACACCAGTTATACTACTCAACATGAATCCAAAATTCAACAGGCACAAACCAACACCAGGAACAGGATGTGAAAACATTGTTGACTAACAAGAAGGATCAACTACCATCTGATGATACTGTGGATAGTACATCACAAAACTAATTGAGTTGACAAAGTAAACCTTATCTTTTGAACACCACCAGCATGGTTTGTAACTAAACCAACAAGAATTCCACCAAGGACATTGGAAATTACTTTGATCTGAAATGAATTAAAAGGAATATGCAACTTTTCAAGTTCATGTACATCAACATCTATTAAAGACACAGTTACTGCATATAGATGATAATAATGACTAGGCCAAGACACTAAAAATTTCATACTATGGATTTTGAACTTTTTTAAGCGCTATATAATATAATTAACCAATACAATATGGACACAGGATACGACAGTGACACGTCGACACTAAACGAATAAAATGAATGTACTTAGCATATGAAGAAAATGTCCAATAACTCATATATTTGAAGACGAGATCTATAGGTTTCCATAGCTATCCTTCATGAGCACAACGGTTACTTAATCATTCGCGCGGATTAATTAAGGCGGTGCTAAAAGATTCACTTCTGTGTTAAATTTAAACCATTACTTACTTTTACAATTATTTTTATTATTGAAATCTTCTGTATTTTTTATTACAGAAAAACAATTTAAATTTATATTTATATTTACATTTTTTCTCAAAAAATAATATTTGTTTTATGATATAATATTTTACTAACATAATTATAATTAATATGTAATTGTTCTTTTATACATATTGTCATTTTAATGTTAAGTTTTTAGCATTTATGTATTCTAGCGTGTCTTGTTTTCTTGCATAGAAGATAAATAACTTGTCAAAGTTACTCTAAGAGTATATTTGGACGAGGTAATTAAGAATTTTTAGAAAATTAAAACTTTTAAATAATTGAAATGATTCAATTGAAGTTCATTTAATTTTAAATTTTTTTGTTTGGAGGGAGTATTAAAATGATTCATTGTTAAATTTTTTAGGGTCAGTTTCATTAATTTTTAAATTTTTGGACCAAATTTAAAATATGAAAAATAAGGATCAATCTGCAATTTTTGAAAATTTCAAAGGATCAATTTGTAAATTTTGAAAATTATTTAGGGATTTATTTGAAATTTTTTGAAAATTTTAGAGGTAAATTTATAATTTTCATAAAATATGAGGACCATTTTGTAAATTTTGAAAAATTAATAATAAATAATTTAACATTCAAATTGTGGAGCAATCTCAAATTCTTTATTTTTTAGTGTAATTTGAAATTCCTTAAATTTCACTTGAATAAAATGCTTCATAAATCTACATCATTTTAACAATTCTCCATATTTTTTATCCAAATAATAGATTTTGATCAAATCAATTTAAATTCTCTCAAAAATTTATTTTCCTCATTAAAATGCTTCATCTAAACACAGTCTTACAGAAGAAAGAGAGAAAATTTACCTTTTCCTCAACTATTCTTAGTTCGTCATCTAACCCTGTTGTAAAGAACACTACTAAAAAATGACTTTTGAGAAAATGACTTTACATCAGGTATTAAAATATATGATGTAAAAAATAAAATTAAAAAGATTTTACATCAGGTATTTATTTGCAATGATATAAAAAATTTATTAAAAAAATTCAGCTGGCTATTACATCGGTCCAAGTAATAAACCGATGTAAAAGGTTTTATAAAAAAAACACGGTGGCAGTATTGTAAATAAAAAACTAGATGGCAGATTGGTAAATAAAAAAACAGAAAACCCTTACATCGGGCCTTACTATCCACCGATGTAAAAAACTAGGTGGCAGATTGGTAAATAAAAAACCAGAAAACCCTTACATCGGGCCTTGCGTTCCACCGATGTAAAAAACCAGAAAATTCTTACATCGGTCTTTGACTTCCACCGATGTAAAAAACAAACATTACATCGTTATTTACTAGAACCGATGTAAAAATATTATTCTGAAATAACTATTACATCGGTTATTTCAATTCACCGATGTAAAAAGTGTAATATATATATTTATGAAATAAACCCTACTGCTGTTCATTTAGTTATTTTCTCTTCAAAACAGAATCCCTACGAACGAGATCTGCACTCCACCAACACCGTCCGTTCTCTCCGCCCACCGCTCTGCCAACACTGTCTGTTCGTCTCCGCTACGAATACCCTCTGTCTGTTCGTCTCGCTACGAACACCCTCTGTCCGTCTCCGTCTGCTACCAGCGCCCTCCGACCGCCTCCCTTTCCCTCCGTTCACGAAGACGGTTCCGGTAAGAAACCCCCTCCGCCGTCGAACTACGATTCCGGTAAGAAATTTTCTATTTTGTTCAACTTCATTGTATATCTATGAATTTCTAAGATATATATATATATATATATATATATATATATATATATATATATATATATATATATATATATATATATATATATATATATATATATATATATATATATATATATATATATATATATATATATATATATATATATATATATATATATATACAAAAAAGTTTTTAAGATATTCTTGTTGTTTTGCTTGCTACTGAGATACATTATAAAAAATTAGAAGTACATATAAAAACAATTAGAAGATTATACTAGATACTAACTCAGTGGCTTGGTGAATCCATTCCTTTGTTCATATCTGTTTTTTAATTACTAAACAGTTTATTATTCTTAGAGAATTTATTAAGTCTAATTAGTTATAAATAGTATATATTTTGTATAGAGTTAAGAATATAGTATATGTTGTGTATATGTCATTCTTTTTCATTAGAGAAAGGCTCATCCTCTTGGTTTTACATGTTTACAATGAGCATGAGAATTGGACTAATTAATGTAATACTTTTCTTGTTGTTTCAAGTATTGCATTTTAAATTAGCTTAATAAACTTTTAATTTCTCCGCCTTTACGTAACTGATCTAAAATATAATTAGAATATAGGTTGCTGAGAAAGTAGCTTATGATGTATCTTACAGTTTTAATTGTTATAACTAGTAGAATGTATTTTAGTTGTTGTTTGTTTGTGTTTCCATTTTTATTCTTGATTGTGTTTGAATGTTTTGCAAGTTTTTGAAACGATTTGATTATTTCATATTTATGTTACCAACTTTAAATGAATATATCAGTGGTATCATAGTTATTGGTATATACATGTAATTGATGCAGAGGTCAGGGAGCACTTAAGCATCAACAAGCTAATAATAGGACCATGAAAAGACTTTAAAACATTTCTACCAAATATCTTAACATAGTGAACATCTTATTAAGTTCATATCTTACTAAGTCATATTTGAGTTTCTACCAATGTTCACTTAGAAATGAGGTAAATGAATGATATACGAGTTTTTTTAGTTCTTTTGAGAAATTTTTTTAGTTCCTTTATGTATGAGTTTTTAAAATTTCATCTAGATTTGTAATTATCTTATGCCGAAATATCTAGATTGGTAATTACCTTTTGCCAAAATATCCAAATACATCATATTTGTAAGTAACCATTAAGTACCATTCAAATTGTGTTGATCTAATAAACATATCCCATCCCATAATTAAGCCTCAAAGAGTCAGGGGAATTAATGTGTGGCGAGCTTGTAGTCGCCTGAAACAGACCTATCGGTCACCCAATTGAGTTGGGCTGCCCAATAGGACCTGATTTGAAACCCACAATTCATGCCATCTAACGCACATGTTAGTGTCTGAGTAGTAATGATCTTGAGAATCCGTCAAGGTAGAATAATTGTTTCCTCTACAGTGGAAGGAGAATGTGTTCCCTCTATTCCATGTTTTGAAGGCAATGTAAGTGCGATGTAAATTGTAATTCTATAGTTAAATTTATGATAAATATTCACTAATTATGTCATTCAATTGTAGACAAGGCAACAACATAACTCTAATGATTGTGGATACTATGTGATGAAAAATATGTTGGATATTGTCTGCCAATATAACCAAGAATCGGATGCAGGTAATAAAAATAATTTTACGTTGTTATTTATTTTTTGTTTTGCAACTTAATATGAATTTTTAAAGAATAACTCTATATTGTTATATTTATGTATTATAGGAATTTGATGACCCAACAAAATTAACACAACATGACCCAACAGTATTATATAAAAATTAAGCTTTATCTGGTGAGTTTTATAGAATTGTCAAGTTGTGGTTTTTGCACATAATTGTTATTATTGAGTTTTTACACATTACATGTGGTTTTTGCACATGTATTGAGTTTCTTGATATTTTTTGCTGATGTTAATTGTTATTATTTATTGTCAGGCAATGTGATTTTGGTGTTGTCTACCGAAGCTATAACTCATCTACTTGTGGATTTTATATTGGTAATTCAAGTTTGAAAAAAGACTTATAAATAGTTGAATATTTTTGTATTTTTTGTGAAGAATATATATTTGTAAGTTTTTTGTGAGTTTGTTTGTTGTGATACAATTCAAGTTTGCAATACAATTGTTCATTTTGTAAGTTTGTTGTGAAAAATATAAAAATATCGACCTAGATATGGTCTATGTGATGTTGGAAAGCTATGGCATATATATAGCGATCTAAATTTAGTCTGTATGATATTGAAAAAATATGAAAAAATAGGTACAAATTTTAATTTTACAGGGAATCATCCAGAAAATAAATAATTTATTCAAAAAAATTGCTTACATTTTACTTCAGTCATTAATAGCAACCAATGTAAAAACGGTCAACGTTGAATCTTTTACATCGGGCAATAATCTCAACCGATGTATAAATGATATATTTTACATCGGTCCTACGTTAGCCCGATGTAAAATGTTGCGTCAATTTTTTTTAAAATAATGTTATAATTGTTTTTTAAACCAAGCTTAGCTTATAATCGATGTTTTAACTGTCTTTTTCACATCAGACCCATAATCGATGTAAAAAGTATCTGATTTACTATATCGCCTGACTTTACATCGGACCCAGAACCGATGTAAAAAGTCATTTTCGACCGATGTAAAAAGTCATTTCTGCACTAGTGAAAAAAAGTCATAGTTTCTGAAGAGAGGATGATCAATCTGTTCTGTTGGACAAGTGACTCAAAATAGAAGAGAGAGAGATAAAGTGTATTTTGTAAGTTATAAAATGATATCTAATTATAAAAATTTTGATCTATAAAAAAAGTTTAAATCAAATTTATAAATTAAATAGAGGGAGTAGAATATTTAAATAAAATGAAAATCAAAGAAATGAAGATATAGAAATGCAAAGGAAAGAAATAAAAAATCTCAAATATAAAAAGATAGGAAAAAGGAGAAACGCACCGCCGATTTATACAGTTTCAGACTAACTACTTGACATACTCATGTCCAAGAATTTCTTACTGAGAGTTTCCACTATATTTGAGGTAAGTTTTTCATAAGTTATGCTCGCAAACCTTCTCACAACTAAACAAAAGATTTTACACTAGCTAATCCACAAACTAAATGAAAGATTTTACACCAGAATATCCACAAAATCAAACAGAGCTTTTACATCATGTTCAACTTGTAAGGGCAAGGTACCTATACTCTTGTTTTAATGATGTCAAAATATTCTTCACAACATTTGGGCTCTGGATGTTGGTAAATTTGCATTTGGAAATGGATGGTTTAAAACTCCTTGAATTAAACTATTTTTGGTCACTTCAACTATTTACGTCGACTCACACAGTTGGTGGGTCGACTCATAGATTGATCAAGGACTTTGCACTTGGCTCGGGACTGCTCGCGTTGACTCTTTTGGTTGAATCATACTGGGAATGAATTTCTTTCAGGATGCATCGAAGCATGCCCTGGTGCGGTCGACGCATCTCTTATTTGTGGATCATCTCATCAAGCTTAGGTTTTCTCAGGTCGACTCCCAAGCTGTATGAGTCAATGCATCGCTAAAATTTTTTCTGTTTTTCTGCTCTATTATTGGTCTTTCTGAAAGTGAAACATTTATATATTGGTTTGTTTTCATAATTTGGGATAACGAAAAAAAGTGAAAGATATACACCGACTTCTCATCCTCTTCATCCTTTCCTTGCATTCTTCAACAATTATACATAAAAAAATTTGTTGATTAAAGTGCAGAGTTGTGGTGATAACATTCAAATTGAAGATTGATTTTAGATTCGGGTTGAGAATTGAGTGGGTTTTTTTATTGAATAAAACCACTTGGGTTTTATCCTCCAAGATTCGTGTTGGTGCGGGGGTTTTTGCACAAGTCTTTGCTTCATTGAATTCAGTCGAGTGAAAGGGTTGAGAAACAGTGGGTTTGCTCAATCAAGTAGCGGTAACCGGAGGATTGTGAAGAAACATTTGGGGTCAAACGTCTTGCGATCAAAATCAACCGAGTGAAAGATTTGTAGAACGAGGAGTTCATGCAATCAAGTAGCGGTAACCTGAGGTTTGTTCAAAGAGTTTGGCATACTTGGTTTGGCTTGAACCAAGGGGAGAGAAGGGAATAATTTCATCATCAATAATTGATTTGTATGTAGTGAAGACTTGCTTCTCTTGTAACACTTTGCAACTTAATATCATATATTTCAATTCTAGATTTTAGAATTGGGGGCAGACGTACCCTACGCGGGGAACTGTCTTAACAAATCGTGTATTGTTTCTCTTTCCCTATCCTTTTATTTTCATTTGTTATAATTTGTGTGATATTGATTGTTCAATTAATTTTACCGTGATTGTAGTGATTCAAACTTAGTTTACAATAATCATAACAATCACTTTGATTGTTATCAAGGAAAATTCATCACTACTATTAAGTAAAATTGAACTTGTTGTGTTTTTGTATACCAAGTGTTTGATAAATTAACTAACACACAAATTAATGATTTTGTCATGTTTTATCTTAAATAATTTATTAGAAGTAGTATGTAATCATTGATATTATTTAAGTGATTGATTAGTAAGTAATAATATTGATTCATTTCTCATCATAAGATCTCCATACGGTTTCGCATATCTAATCTTTTCAATAACGGATCATTTAGACGATTTTGATTCGGGAAGCTTTCACATCATTTCAAAACAAATTTTAAAAGCGCAATTTTTTAAATAAAGGATCTATTCAACCCCCCCCCCCCCCCCCCCCCCCCCCGCCTTCTAGACCCTTCTCATCGTCTAACAAGTCGTATCAGAGCCTAGTTTACCTAGTGCTTCACATATAACTTTTTAGAAAATGGAGAACGATTCAAAAGGGGCGTACAATAGAGCGCCTATTTTAACCGATGAAAATTATAGTTATTGGAAAGATTGTATGCATGCGTGTTGTACCCCAAAATTTTCCCTCTCATTTCTCAAGAATTTTCTCACAAGATTTCTATTGGGTCAAGACTGCACAAGGTTTGATCAGCTCAAGATACTTCCTCAATACTGATGACTCAAAACTAGAGTTTGAATTTGCACAAGCACAATTGGACTTTTAATGCCCCATGTAGTTTCCACGGATTATATTGGGATCTCAAGCATCAAATCAAAGAAGAGCAAGTTTGGTTCATAAGCTTCGATTGGGCATTTGGCTTCCTTCGAGCAAGTTTGGTTCATAAGCTTCGATTAAGAAATGATTTCCTTCATTGCTTGCTTCGTTTCAGAAGACAATGGCCTCCTATAGGTTTGCTTGGATTCACAAGGCAATGGCCTCATACATGCTTGCTTCGATTCAGAAGACAATGACCTCCTACCGGCTTGCTTCGATTCAGAAGGCAATAACCTCCTACAGGCTTGCTTTGATTCAGAAGGCAATGGCCTCCTACATGCTTACTTTAATTCACAAAGCAGTGGCCTCCTACATGTTTGCTTCGATTCACAAAGCAGTGGCCTCCTTCATGCTTGCTTTGATTCCACCTCTAAACCTTTCAACACACATAGTTTCTACACTATGAATTACATTTAGTGGCCCATTCGAAGAACATGTATTGGTTGGAAACAAATAGTTTTATCTGCTGTTGAGGTTGGTCGAAGATTGGATCTACGTGATCAAAATGAAAGGACTCAAAGTGGTATATTCAGATGAATATGGCCCATTCGAAGAACATGCAATTATTGGAGACAATTAGTTTTATCTGCTTTTGAGTTTGGTCAAAGGTTGGATCTATGTGGCCAAAACAAAAAGACAGAGTATTCGATTCAAGGCATCAAGTTGAAGACAGAATCCATAGGCCATGCTACATGATCTTGCTTCGCAGGCCTCAAGCTTGTGTTTCAATCCATAATCAATTATTTACACAATGAATTAATCTATTACCCAAGTGTTTAAAGTATTATCCAAAAGGTCTTTCCATGTATGGCACAAAGTTATTATTGCCATTTCAGGAAAGCATGCTTTATGCAATTTGTCAATGCATTGAGCCTTGTAACCTTTATCTCTGATTGCAAGTAACATCAAAAGCATGAGTTAAGTATCATGCAAACATCAGGCCCCACTTGTACTTGAACTTGGGAACTATGAAAATTCACTCAACTTGATTTTTTTTCGTTTTCAACCAAACCATAGTTTGTTATCTTACAAATCTGGTTACTCCAATTTACCAAACCTTTTCTCTATAAATATATAGACCCTTTACAAATCATAGAGGGATATTCTTTTTTGGTTAAAAAAACTTCAAACACTCCCAAAGCTCTCAATAACTCAGAACCTGCACACAAGCATAAAACTTGGCACATCCTGACCTTACCCAAAAAAATCTAAAATCCATTCATATGTTAGTGAGTCTTTCAATTCACCCCTTAACTTCCATATATCAGCCTTTCGATTCACCCCCCTAGCTTCCTTATACCAGCCTTGGAACACTCCCAAATCCCTCAAAAAACCCACTCGAGGAAGTTAGTGAGCCTTTCGATTCACTCCTAACTTCCATATACCAACCTACGATCCAGTGACTTTTTTAAATAAAGGTAGTGATCCCACTAACTCAAGGGAGATCGAAGCAGGTTTAATCCATCATCAAACCATTCCTGGAGGTTCTGTCGAAGTCCCTCAAGTCTCACTCCAAAAGGTAAGTTTTCTAAAACTTAGAACTCTTCATTCAAGCATCATTTGTATATACATTGTAAAACAATGTAGACATCGTGTTTAAGAAGATGACCATGTCCATATTTTTGATTCATTACTTGTACATTAAAAATTTCATCTCTAAAAAGTTAGGTCTTAGTTTTGGTATTCCATGCTAACCTTCGACCCATTATTGTTGAAATTATGTGGTTAGATTTGTATTCAAATTTTAGGCAGGTTTTTACATCTTTCGATTGGCTGAGGAATGAAGCTTTTCGAAGCTTAACATTAGAGTTATGTATCCCTGCGCTCGAAGGAATATGATGAAGCCATGTTTAAACATCCAGAACTGAGTTCATTTTATATCTATTGCAAGTTGTAAAACCAACGGATGAAACAGACCACCCCAGTCGTACAAACAGCGCGCGCGAAAGGCATTTCTGTAGAAGGTCATGGGTTCAAGCCCCAGCGAGACTTTTTGTTCATTTTTCATATCTTATCACTTTGTCTTGTTTACAGGAAATATACTTGGGCCTCCACAGTTGGGCTTCAATCCTTTTTTATGTTTCTAACCCCCTATTTACTAACAAACAAACAGACTCTGGGCCCAAGCATAAAACAGTTTTTCTACCTAAAAACTATTTCAAATACAAAAAAAACTATTTTCTACACAAAAACACCAAAAATATATTTAAGTTACTTAGTTTATTTTATTTAACTTCTTACAATGAAAAAGACCAAAAAACATTTTCCTATTTATTTTCTTTTCTTTAACTTAATTAAATTTCCTTAACAAAATCAAAACAAAATTCATTTTCTTTTCATTTCGATTCCTTGTATATTATTCAAGTTTCAATATGGTTGTAATAGATAATTAGGATTTAATTTCTTGCAATTCTCATTTGTAAATTTGTACACCCCATCCCCAAATGATGTAATAGCATACTGAATTTACTTTCCGGAATTTACCGCTTTCATATAAATGTTAGTAACTAGGGTGTGTATGGCAAGATAAAAATCAACAAGTAGACAACCCTAAATTTAAAGACAAAAATGCATTCAAACACACTATTCACACACGTGAACCTCTAGGATAACCTCACTTGTTGCCTCGGAAAATAGTCATATCCCTCGAATATGGGCGTTTTAGTAAAGACCATCAATAAAAAGATCGTAGTCCCTCGATGTTGCCTTTGATAAACGATCTAGTCCCTTACAAAAATTGCTAAAACGTCTCATAAGTTGCCTTCTATGACTATACGATGACCCACGCCCGTCCTTTCACATCCAACGATGGGACTTCTTACCAAATCAATGGTAAGATAGTAACATCTAAAGGAGGAGGAAAAAAACATAGACCTTTTGAGTAGGTAGGACGCTCGTAGTTGCTTGCTCTTAAACCAAAACCATTTCCACACTCATACTTTCAAAACATCTTCAAAAACAAACATCTCTTTGAACTATTTTTAAAACCAACACTTTGTATGCATTCTTATAGAGACGAGAATCATTACAAAGTTAGCCGCAACAAAGGTATTTTGGAAAATATTTTCAAACTTACACCACAAAGCATCTTTTCAAACAAAGTATTTTCAAATGATCTAGCAAGCAACTAAGAGCCCATAGATAACTATGGTTGAAAAGGGTGCTAACACCTTCCCTTTTCATAATCTACCTCCCGAACTCAATAAAATATCTCAAAGGTCTTTCCTGTTCTTTTCACCCTTTCCTTATTGGATAAAAGAAAAGCCGGTGGCGACTCTTGCTATCCGCAACAACTGCGATCAAACACAAAACAACCAAGTCAGTTCTCCCACTGTATTACAGAACTAGCGACTCTGGTGGGGATGACTAAAAAGGTGGGGTTACCTTAGAGCTAGATCACATTTACTTGCTTTCCTTGTTTGACTTGTTTGCTTTACATTTTTGGGTCCTTGTTTGGGTTATTGTTAAAGATCCTACACCTGGATCTAGGGCACCATTTAGGTAAGTAGCAATATATTGTGGTGACTGTGCGGGGTATACCAACATGGTTGAAGCGATGGCTACGTTAGTGTGACACATTTGTTGGTACCGGTGTCCCTTATGTTTAATCGAGGAGAATACGAGGCCGATGTATGGTGTCATGAAGCACTAACTGATCTTAGAACCTTTAATTGAACAACTTGGCCATTAGGAAGTAGTGAGATAGCCGGTGTTGTACCCCAAAATTTGCCCTCGCATTTTTCCACAAGAAATCACAGCTTCAGACTCTTCCTGATTTTTCAGACCGGTTCAAGAAACGGTCAAACAGACTTTTCTTATTAGTCAGACAGAATTAGGGTTCTCTTTGATTTTAAGCAGTTCAGGCAGATTGCTAGGGTTTGGTTGAGTTGGCTTAGGTTTTAATCGGGCGGACGTTTCTTTGACATTTAATCAAGAACTAGGGTTTGTGCACGCAGAAAGAATTAATTTTACAGTTCTTTTCAGTTTACTCTGAGGTTTGGATTGAGGCATTTGAATCAAGAACTTGCAGTGTTTTGTGTAATCAGTAAAGGCTAAGGTGTTTGATTGGAGATGAGATGAAAGGCTGAGGTACTTAAATTGAGAATCTACAGTGTCTGATTTGATCAGTAAAAAGATAAATATCTGGATATTGGTTTGATTAACTGTGCATTATTTAATTAGAGCGCCAGGTTTATTATTGATTCAATGATAAGGCCACCGTGTTTATTAATTATTTTTCTAAAGTCAGAATAATTGGATACTTCCAATTATTTTAATTTAAGAAATTCAAATAATTAAATGAACATTGAATTGATAGAAGAATTAATTGATCAAGATTGGATTTTATTCATCTTTAATTATTCGTTACAATTGTTATTTGAATACAGTATTTATTTACAAAGTATTCTAATAATGATTACAATGATTAAAAATTGAAATAAAATTTCATCCTAATTCCTAAGTCTTCATCTTCTATCCAATGCCTCCTCTTTTGCTCCATTTGATTGTTTATCTGCAAAACAAAGAAAAGAAAGAAAAGTCAAAGCAGATAAAATAATTAAAAGCAGACAGATAAAAAATAGATTCATCATTAAAGGAAACTGGCTGGAATCAGTTTGCCCTCTCTGCAAATCACGAGATTTCTCCCGGTTCACAGAGAGGGATAAATAATGCTTGCAAAAAGTATTGAAATGCACAAAAGTTTTAATTGCACAAATTCAAATTTGTCAACATACTGGATAATCAAAAGGCAAACTGAACTAGGCCTAACCCAAAAGGCAAACTGAAAGTTACAATTTGAAACTATCCACAAGCTGCCAAAAAGGTACAAGAGCTGTCAAAAAACTGTCCAAGCTGCCCAAAAGATATCTCAAGATATCAAAGTACAAATACTGTCAACAAGATGCAGGAAAGCTGGAGAAAGAGATAAAGTATGCAGAATAAAACAACTATTGCAAGCAAAGTTTCGATTTCATCATTTTCTAAGCCAGTGCCTTTTCAGGATAAGTACATCTAAGCAATATAATATGCTTAAAATCAGGAGAGAGAGAGAGAGAGAGAGAGAGAGAGAGAGAGAGAGAGAGAAGAGGAAAAGAAGGGGCTTACAGGCTTTAGGCTTGAAGGAACAAAAATATAAAAACAAGACTGTAATAACACAGTAGGAGAGCGAGGCAGAAAATACATAACCATCAATAAACATCAAACCTGCCATGACCAATATCCAAATCTCACCAAAAGCCAAAATCCTGAAGCAAGCCAAGGCCTAAAGCTCAAACTTCATCCAACCCTGTACCATCCTGCATAAAACTTGTATCTAACCCAAAAGCTTGAGAGCCAGCAAGCCAAAACCTGAACTGTCAAGACCTTAAACCAGACCTGCACTAAAGCCCTTTCAAAGCAAACAACTCAGAACATCAAGCAATCAAAGCAAGAGCCATCAAACCATATCTACATCAAGTCTAAAGCCTGTTGAAAATAGAAGCTCAAAGCCTAAAACTCAGTTCCATTCCAAATGCCTCAAAACCTGACAAAAGCCCACAAAACATTCAAAAGCTCCTAGCCTAAAAGCCAAAAACCCTTAAACAATACAAACTGTCAAAAGCCTAAACAAGAAGCCCTGTCCAAAATCAGATTCCAAACTAACACACGCCCTCAGAAAGGTTTCATCATTGGGCCAATAATAGTATATCCAAGCATACAGCAGCAGAAGGCAACTGGAGAAGAAGAGAGGCAACTATCAAACTGAGGTTTTCAAGTTCATCATAAAACCCTAAAGAAGGTAAAAGATACAAACCAGGAAGCAAAGGCTCCAAGCTAGCTTCCATCATCACCGAGCCTCCGCCTTGGCCGCCTGAGCGCCTCCGCGTCCACCATCCTCCTCCAAAGAAGGTATCATCTTTTCTTCTCTCCTCAATCAAAACACAAATAATAACAAAGCTTAAAATCAGAATTCAAAACGAAACTAAAACATGCAAAGGGAATTGATATAAAACTTAAAACATAGGGACAGAAATCGCTACCTCGTAAGCATCGCCTGAGCGGTTCACTGAGGGAAAAGGAGGGACGGTGGCGCCGGTGGCCATGGGCGAAGGCTGAGCCGTATTCAGTAGGCTATGGCGATAAGGACAAAGACGAAGACGGAAACAACGAGAACGGCGCGCCTCAATCTGAAACCCTAATGCACAAAACAATCAAAACCCTTGCATTTTTCTTTGTCAAAACGCTATGGGCCTTGCCCTTCCTGAAACCTTAAGCCCAATGTTATCTGGCCTACACCCCCCACACGCTTCTGCCTTGTTTGGGCCAAACAAGTCTCTAAGGCCCATTCATCTTTTTTTCATTTTTTTAACTAATACTTTCCCTTTTCCTTTTTTATCACATTTATTTTTTTTACACAAATTATTTTTATTAAATAAACCAATTGTTCATATTAATTTTAATTGACATTATTCTTTTATTTTTTCTTTTTATGATATCACTAAATGTTTGTACATAAAAAGATTAATTAAAATACATTAATTTGTAAATACACAAGAAATACTTTTCTTTAATATAAGACATCAATATTTAGAATTTAAATATGTTCTTTTCTTAAAATATTTTCTTTGTACATAATTACATCAATACATAATTTTTCTTTAAGTTAAATATGTTCTTTTCTTAAAATATTTTCTTTGTACCTACTTAGCAAAAATACAAGAATACAAAAAACAAATAAGTAGACAATACTTTATAATACATTAAAATTCACATTTTTCTCAACTTGTAAATAAACCTCACACATTTACAATACACTAACCTTAATACATAATACATAGAACTTAAAACATTTTCTTTTTTTCTTAAATTTAAAACTCTTTTTTTCATTTAAAATGTTTTGTACATAATTACATCAATACATAATTTTTCTTTAAGTTAAATACTTTTCTTTTCTTGGAATATTTTGTTTTGTACATATTAAACAAAAATACGAGAATACAATTAAATAAACAAAACACTTAATTTTTTATTAAGTTCACATCTCAACTTGTAAATAAAACATACACTTACACATTTATAATACACAAATACCTTGATACGTACACATTTTCTTTATTATTATACATTTCTATACATTATATTTTATATTTGCATAATTCGATTTGGTTGTAATTATTTGGACACTACTCTCCTTAAAGTCTCATCCCCATTTGTAAATTTGTACCCCCACTCCCGGATACTTATTTGTAATAGCGTAGACTTTAAATTCCCACAATTTACCGCTTTCAAATATATCATGGTTAGACCTAGGGTTTGTATGTACATAAAATCAAACGCTAGATAACCTAATACAAGACAAATACATGAAATCAATACACAATCACACTTGCACCCCTAGGGTAATCCCGCTTGTTGCCTTCCAAAATGGGCCATGCTTGCACGTTGAGTTTCTTTGGCAAAACAAAACAAATCAAATGATCATAGTCCCTCGATGACGCTTTCGAAAGTTGCCTATCAAAATGATCATAGTCCCTTCAAGCAAATTGCCAAAGACACTTGGCACCATTGCATTCATGGTCCATACGATAACCCGCGCCTGTCCCGTTAAACATCCTAAACGCAAGATTGTCCACCAAATACAATGATGGAACAAAATTGTTAAAAGGGTTAAGACATAGGAAAAACCTTTGAGTACAATAGGGGTAGACAAAGTCTTAGTTACTTGACCAAACTTGCAAAAAAACGCTTGCCTACTTTTCAAAATCCACTCCACAAACACTTTCAAAACCAACTTCCAAAAACATTTGAAACATCTTTTCGAAAAGATACACACCTTTGTAAAACACTCAAACACGAGTCATTACATTGGTTGCCTAAGACAAGGCATCTATTCCAAAAACATTTTCAAACACACACACACCATAATTTCAAAGCAATTGAAAATCAAAGGCAAGTGATCTAAAACCAAGTAACTAAGAGCCCATGGATAACCATGGATGAAAAGGGTGCTAATACCTTCCCTTTTCATAATCTACCCCCCGAACCCACGAAACATCTCAAAAGGTTTTTCCTGTGCTTTTTAACCTTTCCTTTAGGATAAAATAAAAAAGTCGGTGGCGACTCTTGCTCAACCGAAACATTTGCGAAAACAAACGCAAAACCTCAAGTCAGTTCTCCCACCGTATCACAGAACTGGCGACTCTGCTGGGGATGTATTCAAAAGTGGGGTTACCTTAGGGTTTAGATCACCTTTACATTCTTGCTTTGATTGCCTTGATTGCTTTACTTTTTGGTTCCTTGTTTGGGCTTGTTGTAAATCCTACACCCGGATTTGGGGCACCTTTTTAGGTAAATAGCAAAAAAACTGTGAGGGAACTGTGCGGGGTATACCGACATGGTTGAAGCAGTAAGCTATGTTAGTGTGACATATTTGTGAGTACCGGTAACCCTTGAGTTCAATCAAGAAGAGTACGGGGCCGCTGAGTGATGTCGTGAAGCACTAACGAACTCTTAGAACCTTAATTGACCATCTTAGCCTTTTTAGGGGTAGTGAGATGACCGACTTTGGTGCAGTCCGAAGTTGGTAGATACTCGATACTACACTCATTGAGGGTTGTTTTCTTGGAATATTTTGGTCGCCAGTTAAGTGGCTAAACCAAAACAATGAACATAGAAAACAATCCAATGATATTGAGCTTCTTAGAACCCGGTTTCTATTTTAGGACAGGATGAGCCAACTAACTTCAAGAGGGTACTTACCTACAAACCCCACGCAAGCCCGAACCTAAGGACTTGTTTTCTTTGTGTGAATATGCTTGTCTGTATATACACTTACTTGCTTTCGCATACATGTACGTAACATCATGACATCATACCATAGCATTTTCAAATAACCGTTTCAAGGATCTCGAGGGTTCTTTTGATGCAGGGTTACGTTGAACCATACGTCTACCAAGAGGCAAGAGTTTTCTCCTCTAAACAAATGCCATCAAAGATCAAGTACAACAACTTGAATCAGGGGCTATGACCCACTTGACATGGTGAGCTTGATTCTCATGGAAAGACATCCACCGGTGTAAAGTTATCCAATCAAAGAGCAAAGTTCAACCTCTAACATTCTCTTGTGTTTACCCCAAGAGATCCTTGAAAGCATGCATCCACATATCATGCATTGCATCTTGACAGTTTTTCCTTTTTCAGGTTTCCTTACTCTCATACTGTTTATTTCAGTAAGAGATGGCTCTAGAGAGAAATGTCAAGGATATCCAGGACCAGACTGCTCAGCTGCAGGAAATGTTCTTGAACCTGTCTCTGGGGCAAGAAGAAATGAAAGCTCTCCTCACAAAGGGCTTGGTCCAGGAGACTTCAAACAATGCCAAGAGTGATCAGCTGGCGGAACTGCAGTTTGATTTGGCAACATTGAGGATCCAAGTGATGGGGCAGCTAGTGGGCCAGATGGCTCTCATCCAGGACCTGTCTCAAAGACAAGAGGAACTCAGAGTTCTCGTCAACCAACTGCTTCGGAACAACCAACTGGGGCAAACATATGAGGTTGAAGAGCAAGTCACCACTCAACCCCCATCCACTCAAGAAGACAAAGGGAAGGCTCCTCTACTTGCTTCAGGGTCACAACCCCATCAACAAACTCGCCAGCGTCAACGGGGTAATCGGCGTAATCAAAATACATCAGGAAGACAGTTCACGGAGACTAACATACCGTCATCTCTGATACTGGAGCGTTTGTTGGAAGTCAATCTGACTGCTTTGAGGGGTCCTATTCGGAAGCCCAATACCTCCGCTCCTAACTATCATCCCGATGCATTTTGTGTTTACCACTCCTACAGCCCGAGACATGACACTGACGACTGTTGGGCCTTGAAGAACAAGATTCAAGATCTGATTGACATTGGGGTGCTGAGGTTCATGCCAGACGGCGAGATGAAAATCTTCCGTTAAGGAGTTCTCCACCTGGAGTGACAAAGCTCAAGCTGAGAGACTTTTGCTTCATTTGAATTTTCAAAGTTGTAATTTCTTTTGTTTTCAAACAATTATCTGTTGATGTTAAACTTTGTTTCATTAATGCATTGCATATGTTTGTCTTGAATTCATCCATTCGTTTTCACTACTCTTATGCTTTCTTTTTGACACTTAACTCTTGATAAAAAGCTGCAAGCCTTTAGAGGGAGGATCACGAAACAATACCATAATCTCATACAGTATGCTTTTGAACAGACCTTGCTGATGATGTACAGGCATTTCTTACAATTCCCAAACACTGGAGTTATAAGGAAGGTAATCCCTAGTCAACCCCTTCGAGCCAAAGAAGTAGGAGTTTTCTGTTCTAAACAAATCAAAACCTTTGATATAAACCTGGGGCAGGGTAGTATCTCAGTTAATTCAAAAGAATGCGCATTGAAGTCGCAAACTCTCAGTTCATAATACAACGAACAACGACAAAGAAAAGCATTCCTTTGGAATCAAAAGATAGTGATGGTTCCCTATCACCTAGGCAGTCAATCTCTCAAAAGAGAAAAGCCCACTGAGCCAAAACCTATAAAGGAGGCTTAAGAAAGCTGGGGCATCCCGCTGACATTGGTCTCGAAAACAGAGACAGTCAAGCAAAAGTTAGGGATAACAAATCAAAATCAAAATAGAGAGGTCATTACAAATCCTCAACAACATGAAAAATGTCGCAAAAGAAAAAAGGAGATGATGACTGTCTCCCAAAATTCAATTGGTGAACCATCACCCAAAGAGTCGTTCCAAACTCAAACAAGAGTGCGACGCACAACAAACTGAGCTTCGGGTTGAAGAACATCATGAAGAGCGGGTGGGTACAAATACACTTTGAGCCTTTATCCTTTGTTTCTTAAACCATGAACTAGGCCATGTTACAACCCTTCAAAAGTCCTAATTGAAGCATGGGTTAGTTCGAAAGCATACTGTTACAAAAGGTATCCTGACTCCTGTAGGGCTTTGCTCTAAATCTTGTGTTGACTTGTCTTATAAAAAGTTTTCTGCTAAAAAACGCATTTTTCAAAAACTTCAAAGACAGACATAAACTTTGCATTGCTTGAATATCACTGTTTGCATTTGGCTTTTTGTTTGACAGCGAAGTAATTCATACAGCGAATGTTCGGAGGAACGAAAACTCTCTCAGTGAGTAAAATCACTTCAAAAGGATGACACTTCTAACGACAAATCTCCTATCAACAAGGGGCATTGACATGTCACCATCCAGCACACCTGGGGCAGTCCAGTCAAGGTTTCAACAGATCTTTCAAAGTTCAATTAATCTGGGGCAGTCCAGTCAAGATTTCAACAAAATCTCTCAATTGCAGAGTAACCTGAAGAGACTCCTTCATCATCACTTGGGGCATTCGAATGTCAAAAGTGTCCAAAGATTCCTTCACCACCTGCTGGAAATTACAACCACCAACAGAATAACTATCACAGTTCCAGATCAACACCTGTAACAAGCCAGGAAAATATCTGTGGACGACTGATTATGGATTAACACCTGTAACAAGCTAGGAAATTATCTACATAAAGAGATTGAAGATCAACACCTATAACAAGCCAGGGAACCATCTTTCATTCTCAGGTCAGAGATCAACACCTGTAACAAGCCAGGATAGTATCCCCTTGACCAACCTTTCTTAAGTTCCAGATCAACACCTGTAACAAGCCAGGAAAATATCTGTGGACGACTGATTGTGGATTAACACCTATAACAAGCCAGGAAATTATCTACATCACCACTTGGGGCATTCGAATGTCAAAAGTGTTCAACAATTCCTTCATCACCTGTTGGAAGATACGGTCCAGATGTGCTCCAGACATGGTTGCCATTCTGTCACCTTTCTTAAGTTCCAGATCAACACCTGTAACAGGCCAGGAAAATATCTGTGGACGACTGATTGTGGATCAACACCTGTAACAAGCCAGGAAATTATCTACATCACCACTTGGGGCATTCGAATGTCAAAAGTGTTCAACAATTCCTTCATCACCCGTTGAAAGATGCAGTTTTACACGGACTCATCATGAAGCAGCCCTACACTGGTTCCTTCTCAACTCAAGATGCAGTCTTACACAGACTCATCATGAAGCAACCCTACACCGGTTCCTTCTCAAAACCTCAGATGCAGTTTTACACGGACTCATCATGAAGAAACCCTACACAGGTTCATTCTCAACCTCAGATGCAGTTTTACACGGACTCATCATGAAGCAACCCTACACCAGTTCCTTCTCAACTCAAGATGCAGTCTTACACGGACTCATCATGAAGCAACCCTACACAGGTTCATTCTCAACCTCAGATGCAGTTTTACACGGACTCATCATGAAGCAACCCTACACCGGTTCCTTCTCAACTCAAGATGCAGTCTTACACGGACTCATCATGAAGCAACCCTACACAGGTTCCTTCTCAACCTCAGATGCAGTTTTACACGGACTCATCATGAAGCATCCCTTCATCGGTTCCTTCTCAACTCAAGATGCAGTCTTACATGGACTCATCATGAAGCAAGCCTACACCGGTTCCTTCTCAACTCAAGATGCAGTCTTACACGGACTCATCATGAAGCAACCCTACACCGGTTCCTTCTCAACCTCAGATGTAGTTTTACAAGGACTCATCATGAAGCAACCCTACATCGGTTCCTTCTCAACTCAAGATGCAGTTTTACACGGACTCATCATCAGGAAACCCTACACCAGTTCCCTTTCAACCAGATGCAGTTTTACACTGGCTCATCATCGGGAAACCCTACACCGGTTCCTTCTCAAAAGATTCTTGCAATCCCCAGCCGGAGAGCCTTACAGAATCTAATTCCCCTCAGAATCAAGTTTCAATATCCCCAGCGGAGCTAAAACTTCCAACTATCAATCCCTAAGCAGAATGAAGACTCTCATTTTCAGTTCCTCACAGAATATTCGAATATTCTCCAGTGAAGATCTCCTCAAGACAGGAATTCCCCAGTAGATTGGCATACAACCCAAGCTCCGGATTCCCCGACAGTGGTCCCAGGACTTCTTATGATCAAAGATTCTTTCCCTCCCCAGCAGCAGCCAAGGAATTATTTTCCCCGGCAGCAGTCAAGATTCTTTTGTCTCCAGCCATCCAGGATTCATCTATCCTCAGCAAGACAGCTCATCAGCTTACATGCGCATTCATCACATTCATATCATAAACATTGATATAACATACATTGCATCATGCATCATGACATTGCATACAACTAACTCTTTCCCTTTTCAGGTAAGATCAGTCGACAGACAAAGATCATCATCTTCCGAGATTCTTTCTAGAAATAGTTCAGATGTGACCCAAACACGGCGACATTCTGATACTTATTCCAGATTCATCCAGATAGTGTTTTACACGGACTCATCATCAGGAAACCCTACGCCGGTTCCTTCTCCACTTCAAGACTTCTGAAAACAGTTTACAGACGCTTCCCAACCACGGATGTTAATCTATCACTTGTTCAGATGCAACTTTTGAAAACAGTTTACGGACGCTTCCCAACAACGGATGCTACTCTATTGCTTATTCAACTCCAACTCCTGAAAACAGTTTACGGATTCTCCAAACATGGATGTCAATCTATCGCTTGTTCAGACCCCCAGTTCAGAGACGTTCCAAAACATGGATACCTTTCTGATACTCGTCCACTCACCAAGGACATGCAGTTCAACATTTCCAAATGGCATCTTTAAGCCCATTTCCAGATGGCATCTATAAGCCCATCCTCCTCAACAAACACTTCCAAATGGCATCTTTAAGCCCATTTCCAAATGGCATCTTTAAGCCCATCACCAAATGGCATCTTTAAGCTCATTCCCTCCACCATCACATCACCAAGTGCAAATTTTAGGGCACTCTAGTGTCCAATCTCCTTTTACCCTCGAGTCGCAAAAGGCAAACTTGTCAATCTAACTCTTCAGGTTCAAGAAGATTGAACAGGGGCAACTGTTGTACCCCAAAATTTGCCCTCACATTTTTCCACAAGAAATCACAGCTTCAGACTCTTCCTGATTTTTAAGACCGGTTCAAGAATCGGTCAAACAGACTTTTCTTATCAGTCAGACAGAATTATGGTTCTCTTTGATTTTAAGCAGTTCAGGCAGATTGCTAGGGTTTGGTTGAGTTGGCTCAGGTTTTAATCGGGCGAATGTTTCTTTGACATTTAATCAAGAACTAGGGTTTGTGCACGCAGAAAGAATTAATTTTACAGTTCTTTTCAGTTTACTCTGAGGTTTGGATTGAGGCATTTGAATCAAGAACTTGCAGTGTTTTGTGTAATCAGTAAAGGCTAAGGCGTTTGATTGGAGATGAGATGAAAGGCTGAGGTACTTAAATTGAGAATCTACAGTGTCTGATTTGATCAGTAAAAAGATAAATATCTGGATATTGGTTTGATTAACTGTGCATTATTTAATTAGAGCGTCAGGTTTATTATTGATTCAATGATAAGGCCACCGTGTTTATTAATTATTTTTCTAAAGTCAAAATAATTGGATACTTCCAATTATTTTAATTTAAGAAATTCAAATAATTAAATGAACATTGAATTGAAAGAAGAATTAATTGATCAAGATTGGATTTTATTCATCTTTAATTATTCGTTACAATTGTTATTTGAATACAGTATTTATTTACAAAGTATTCTAATAACGATTACAATGATTAAAAATTGAAATAAAATTTCATCCTAATTCCTAAGTCTTCACCTTCTATCCAATGCCTCCTCTTTTGCTCCATTTGATTGTTTATCTGCAAAACAAAGAAAAGAAAGAAAAGTCAAAGTAGATAAAATAATTAAAAGCAGACAGATAAAAAATAGATTCATCATTAAAGGCAACTGGCTGGAATCAGTTTGCCCTCTCTACAAATCACGAGATTTCTTCCGGTTCACAGAGAGGGATAAATAATGCTTGCAAAAAGTATTGAAATGCACAAAAGTTTTAATTGCACAAATTCAAATTTGTCAACATACTGCATAATCAAAAGGCAAACTGAACTAGGCCTAACCCAAAAGGAAAACTGAAAGTTATAATTTGAAACTATCCACAAGCTGCCAAAAAGGTACAAGAGCTGTCAAAAAACTGTCCAAGCTGCCCAAAAGATATCTCAAGATATCAAAGTACAAATACTGTCAACAAGATGCAGGAAAGCTGGAGAAAGAGATAAAGTATGCAGAATAAAACAACTATTGCAAGCAAAGTTTCGATTTCATCATTTTCTAAGCCAGTGCCTTTTCAGGATAAGTACATCTAAGCAATATAATATGCTTAAAATCAGGAGAGAGAGAGAGAGAGAGAGAGAGAGAAGAGGAAAAGAAGGGGCTTACAGGCTTTAGGCTTGAAGAAACAAAAATATAAAAACAAGACTGTAATAACACAGTAGGAGAGCGAGGCAGAAAATACATAACCATCAATAAACATCAAACCTGCCATGACCAATATCCAAATCTCACCAAAAGCCAAAAGCCTGAAGCAAGCCAAGGCCTGAAGCTCAAACTTCATCCAACCCTGTACCATCCTGCATAAAACATGTATCTAACCGAAAAGCTTGAGAGCCAGCAAGCCAAAACCTGAACTGTCAAGACCTTAAACCAGACCTGCACTAAAGCCCTTTCAAAGAAAACAACTCAGAACATCAAGCAATCAAAGAAAGAGCCATCAAACCATATCTACATCAAGTCTAAAGCCTGTTGAAAACAGAAGCTCAAAGCCTAAAACTCAGTTCCATTCCAAATGCCTCAAAACCTCACAAAAGCCCACAAAACATTCTAAAGCTCCTAGCCTAAAAGCCAAAAACCCTTAAACAATACAAACTGTCAAAAGCCTAAACAGGGAGCCCTGTCCAAAATCAGATTCCAAACCAACACACGCCCTCAGAAAGGTTTCATCATTGGGCCAATAATACAGTATATCCAAGCATACAGCAGCAGAAGGCAACTGGAGAATAAGAGAGGCAACTATCAAACTGAGGTTTTCAAGTTCATCATAAAACCCTAAAGAAGGTAAAAGATACAAACCAGGAAGCAAAGGCTCCAAGCTAGCTTCCATCATCACCGAGCCTCCGCCTTGGCCGCCTGAGCGCCTCCGCGTCCACCATCCTCCTCCAAAGAAGGTAGCATCTTTTCTTCTCTCCTCAATCAGAACACAAACAATAACAAAGCTTAAAATCAGAATTCAAAACGAAACTAAAACATGCAAAGGGAATTGATATAAACCTTAAAACATAGGGACAGAAATCGCTACCTCGTAAGCATCGCCTGAGCGATTCACTGAGGGAAAAGGAGGGACGGTGGCGCCGGTGGCCATGGGCGAAGGCTGAGCCGTATTCAGTAGGCTATGGCGAGAAGGACAAAGACGAAGACGAAAACAAAGAGAACGACGCGCCTCAATCTGAAACCCTAATGCACAAAACAATCAAAACCCTTGCATTTTTCTTTGTCAAAATGCTATGGGCCTTGCCCTTCCAGAAACCTTAAGCCCAATGTTATCTGGCCTACACCCCCCACACGCTTCTGCCTTGTTTGGGCCAAACAAGTCTCTAAGGCCCATTCATCTTTTTTTCATTTTTTTTAACTAATACTTTCCCTTTTCCTTTTTTATCACATTTATTTTTTTTTACACAAATTATTTTTATTAAATAAACCAATTGTTCATATTAATTTTAATTGACATTATTCTTTTCTTTTTTCTTTTTATGATATCACTAAATGTTTGTACATAAAAAGATTAATTAAAATACATTAATTTGTAAATACACAAGAAATACTTTTCTTTAATATAAGACATCAATATTTAGAATTTAAATATGTTCTTTTCTTAAAATATTTTCTTTGTACATAATTACATCAATACATAATTTTTCTTTAAGTTAAATATGTTCTTTTCTTAAAATATTTTCTTTGTACCTACTTAGCAAAAATACAAGAATACAAAAAACAAATAAGTAGACAATACTTTATAATACATTAAAATTCACATTTTTCTCAACTTATAAATAAACCTCACACATTTACAATACACTAACCTTAATACATAATACATAGAACTTAAAACATTTTCTTTTTTTCTTAAATTTAAAACTCTTTTTTTCATTTAAAATGTTTTGTACATAATTACATCAATACATAATTTTTCTTTAAGTTAAATACTTTTCTTTTCTTGGAATATTTTGTTTTGTACATATTAAACAAAAATACGAGAATACAATTAAATAAACAAAACACTTAATTTTTTATTAAGTTCACATCTCAACTTGTAAATAAAACATACACTTACACATTTACAATACACAAATACCTTGATACGTACACATTTGCTTTATTCTTATACATTGCTATACATTATATTTTATATTTGCATAATTCGATTTGGTTGTAATTATTTGGACACTACTCTCCTTAAAGTCTCATCCCCATTTGTAAATTTGTACCCCCACTCCCGGATACTTATTTGTAATAGTGTAGACTTTAAATTCCCGCAATTTACCGCATTCAAATATACCATGGTTAGACCTAGGGTTTGTATGTACATAAAATCAAATGCTAGATAACCTAATACAAGACAAATACATGAAATCAATACACAATCACACTTGCACCCCTAGGGTAATTCCGCTTGTTGCCTTCCAAAATGGGCCATTCTTGCATGTTGAGTTTCTATGGCAAAACAAAACAAATCAAATGATCATAGTCCCTCGATGACGCTTTCGAAAGTTGCCTATCAAAATGATCATAGTCCCTTCAAGAAAATTGCCAAAGACACTTGGCACCATTGCATTCATGGTCCATACGATGACCCGCGCCTGTCCCGTTAAACATCCTAAATGCAAGATTGTCCACCAAATACAATGATGGAACAAACTGTTAAAAGGGTTAAGACATAGGAAAAACCTTTGAGTATAATAGGGATAGACAAACTCTTAGTTACTTGACCAAACTTGCAAAAAAACGCTTGCCTACTTTTCAAAATCCACTCCACAAACACTTTCAAAAACAACTTCCAAAAACATTTGAAACATCTTTTCGAAAAGATACACACCTTTGTAAAACACTCAAACACGAGTCATTACATTGGTTGCCTAAGACAAGGCATCTATTCCAAAAACATTTTCAAACACACACACCACAATTTTAAAGCAATTGAAAATCAAAGGCAAGTGATCTAAAACCAAGTAACTAAGAGCCCATGGATAACCATGGATGAAAAGGGTGATAATACCTTCCCTTTTCATAATCTACCCCCCGAACCCACGAAACATCTCAAAAGGTTTTTCCTGTGCTTTTTAACCTTTCCTTTAGGATAAAATAAAAAAGTCGGTGGCGACTCTTGCTCAACCGAAACATTTGCGAAAACAAACGAAAAACCTCAAGTCAGTTCTCCCACCGTATCACAGCCGGCTTTGGTTCCAGCAGAAGATTGGTTGATACTCAATGTTACGCTCATTGAGATTGGACTTTTGGGATATCTCGGCCGCAAGAAAAGATTGATTGTGCTGAGACAATGCCCAGTGAAGAAAGATCAGTGATATTGAGATTCCATAGAACCCGATTACTTTCTAGGACAGGTTGAGCCAACTAAACTTCAAGAGGATACTTACCTATAAACTCCATGCAAGCCTAAACCTAAGGATATGTTTGCTTCATTTGTATATAACAACTTGTTTGCTTTTTCTTGTGTATGATTAATTGTACATAACATCATGACATCATACCATAGCATTTTTAATAACCATTTCAAGGATCTCAAGGGCCTATGATGCAGGGTCATGATAAACCAGACATCTATCAAGGGGCAAGAGGATTTATTCTCCTCTAACCAAATGCCATCAAAGACTAAAGCACGGTAACAAGAGTCAAGGGCTATGACCCACTTGACATGGTGAGCTTGATTCTCATAGAAGGACATTTCAACAATATGAAGTTCTTCAATCAAAGCTGTAATCAAAGTTCAACTTCTAACATCTTCTTGTGTTTACCCTACGAGGTCCTTGAAAACATTGCATCCACATATCATGCATGTCATCATAATAGGTTTTCCCCATACATGTTTTCTCATCTGCTTGTTGTTTATTTTAGTAGAGATGGCGCTAGAACAAACAGTTAAAGATCTCCAAGCTCAGAATGCCCAGTTCCAACAAATGCTCCTGAACTTAGCCAAGGGGTAGGAAGATCTGAAAACACTCTTCACCAAAGAGAGTAAGAAGAAGACTAAGGAGAAGGTTGTCACCCTCAACATAGGAAGAAAGTTCAAGGGGCATGCTCAACTAGCTCAAAAAGAAGATACTTCTTCTGAAGAAGAAGACAATCAAGAAGAGGAAGCTAGAAGCACTAGAGCTAGGGATAACCAAGCTACTGAGGACGAAGACTATTCTGAGGAGAAGTATCCACTGGCGGATGAAAAATACAAACAGCTTGAAGACAGACTAAAGGTTGTGGAGATCCAAACTTTGCCTGGTTTGGACTTTGGAGACTTGGGTTTGGTTCCTGGCGTGGTCATTCCCTACAAGTTCAAGATCCCTGATTTTTCCAAGTATGATGGAGTCTCCAGCCCAAAACTTCATATAAGGTCTTACGTGTGTAAGATTCAGCCATACACTACTGACCAAAAGCTCTAGGTCCATTTCTTTCAAGAGAGTCTAGTTGAGACTCAACTTGAATGGTTCTATCAATTGGAAGGTTCCCGCATCCACACTTGGGAGGATCTAGCTGCTGCTTTCTACAAGCAGTACCAATACAACACTGATCTTGCACTAACTCGTGTGCATTTGCAGAATATGACCATGGATTCAAACGAGGGCCTCAAAGAATATGCCTAAAAGTGGAGATACCTGGCTGGCAGGGTGCAGCCTCCCTTAACTGATAGGGAGTTGATTGATATCTTTATGGGAACTTTGACAGGACCTTTCTTCAATCACCTAATTGGAAGATCCTCGGTCGGGTTCACCGAGTTGATTCTAACTGGGAAACAAGTTGGAAATGGAATAAGAAGCGGAAAGATCCAAGGAGCTACATCCTCCGATACTCAGAAGAAGTCGTACATTGGGAAGAAAGAGTCCAATGTTGTGTACAACCAAAAGGGCCGTAACAAGAGTAACCACGACTAGTTTGTGGGGGCAGTCCTGATCTCTAGTCCTGCATTAGTGCGACAACAACAAGGGGGAAATCAGCGAAGGCAAGAAGAACCCAAGAGATAGTTTACCAAAATCAACATGCAACTGTCTCAAGCGTTGCAACACATGTTGAGGATGAATCTGATTACGTTGATAGGACCTCATCCAAACCCCAAAACTTCTTCTCCTAACTACAATCCTAATGCAATATGTGCTTATCATTCTGGCAGTCCTAGGCATGATACTAACGATTGTTGGGCATTGAAATACAAGATTCAAAATATGATTGATGCCAAGGAGATTGAATTCGGCCCTCCTGAGACTCCCAACGTGATCACTGCTCTCATGCAAAATCATTGAGAGTGTCCAGTTCCTTTTGAATTTTCAATTGTAATTTCTATTGTTTGTTTGAACACTTATCCATTATGTCAAACTTTGTTTCAATTAATGCATTACATATGTTTGTCTTGAATTAATCCATTCATTTTAAACTGTGTTTTTGTTCCCTTTTTGTGATATTCAACTCTTGTTAAAGGTTGTAAGCCTTTAGAGGGAGGTTGACGAAAAAAATACCATAATCTCATACGGTATGCTTTTGGACAGACCTTGCTGACGATGTACATGCGTTCTTTCAATTCCTAAACACTAGAGTTATAAGGAAGATAATCCCTAGTCAACCCCTTTGAGCCTAAGAATTAGGATTTTTCTTTTTCACATAAATTGAAACCTTTAATCAAAACCTATGGCAGGGTAGTTTTCTCAGCTAATTCAAATGCGCATTCAGTCACAAGCTTTCACTTCGTACACAACGAGTGACATCAAAAACATCCTTCTGAATCAAAAGACAATGATGGTTCCCCGTAAATAGGCAGTCATTATCTCTCGCAAGAAAAGCCCACTGAGTCAAAACCTATGAAGGAGACTTAAGAAAAATTGGGGCATCCTGCTGGCTGTAATCTCAAAACAAGAGCAGTCAGGCAAAAATTAGGGACAATAAATCAAAAAAAGAGGTTTTTACAAACGCTTAACAACATAAAAATGTTGCAAAATGACTGCCTTCTCCAACAAACTTAACCTGTCTGAACCATCACCAAAACGTCACTCCAGACTCAATTGGAACTCAAACGCACAATTAACTGAGTTTAGGATTAGAGAACATCATGAAGAACGGTTGGGTACAAATATAATTTGAGCCTTATCCTTTGTTTTTTAAACCGTGAACCAGGCCACGTTACAACCCTTCAAAAGTCCTAATTGAAGCATGGGTTAGTTCGAAAGCATATTGTTACAAAAGGTATCCTGACTCCTGTAAGGCTTACTGTAAATCCTGAGTTGAATTCATATTCTTACAAATTTATTTCATCTGCTAAAATGCATTTTCAAAACTTCAAGAAAAATATAAACTTTGCATTGTTTGAATACCGCTGTTTGCATATGGCTATTTGTTTGACAACAGAGAAATTTGCACGACGAATATCCAATGAACGAAAGTTCTCTCAATAAACAAGAATCACTTCAAATTGGAAAACACTTTCAATTACAAATCTCCTATAAGAAAGGGGGCATGACATGTTATTGATCAACTCATCTAGGGCAGTCAAGTCGAAATTCCAAGAAATCTCTCAAGAAATGCTGAATCACTTGGGGCATTGAACATGAATTTCAGCAAATGGTCACGTACGGCCAAGCACACATTGTCTAGAAGTGCTACAACACTTACTACTATGGAAAATGGAAAATCCTCACGAAGTCCCTTTCATAAGGTAATCCCAGTGAAGTCGACAGAGCCACCTCTATAAAGTTATCCCCACAGAATAATCTTCACAGATAAGGGTCCAAGCCCCACAAGACCAAATTCATGGATATCTCCACATAATTATCCCCACAAAGTTGGATTCATGCAATCCCCAGTAAGAGTTTCAATCTCTGGAAAACCTCTCCCCAGTTGAGTTGGTCTCAAGAAGAATCCTCGAGAATTTCTGCCAAAAGAAAACACCTCCCCGGCAGATTGTCAATAGGTTTTATTTCCCCACCAAATAGAAAAATTCCCCAGCTTAAGTTTGCCTCTCAGACTATCACAAATTAAGAGACCACAACTGTTGTACCCCAAAATTTTCCCTCTCATGTTTTCTAAGGTTTTCTCTTACATGGGTGGTCACAAACGCTTGCCTAAAGAAAATGAATTTTTTTAAATGATGTTTAAGTATCCTTCAATTGGCATGTCAGCAATATCCTTCGAATGGCGGGTGAACAAAAGAGTCTTCGATTGGCATGTCAGCAATATCCTTCGATTGGCATTTGGACAAGGAGTTTCGACTGGGCTTCTAAAACCCTTCGACCAAGCATTGGCACATCAGCTTTAATTGCATTTTGGTTCCCCTTCAAGCAAGCCTTGGTCCAAGTTTCATTCAGGAGAGACCCCCCTACAAGCTCCCTTCGATCCACCAGCAGTGACCTCCTGCTGCTTGCTTTGATTCACAAAACAGTGGGTTCCTGCATCCCAGCTTTGTTCAAGGCAAAAGGTTCCCTCTTCATGCCTGCTTTAATTTCACAAGCACAAGATTGCCACATTATGAAAACACAAATGGTGCCTTCGAAGGACATACATTTGGCATGCTCGAACGACACACATTTATTGGAAAAAAACTTGTTTTTCCTTTTGATGAGGTTTGGTTCAAGCTGCTTGCTGGGAAAGAGGCTATATGCTGCCCAACCCAAACCTCATTCACCATTACATTCATGACAAAGGAGGCTTCGATTGGCCCGAAGGAATTCCTCACTTGGGCTATTGGAATCAAACAACTAAGGCAAATAGATGATTCATTCGAAGAAGCATTCAAAGGCCCATTCAAAGGACACATAGTGTTGTCTAAAAAGAAAAGGGTTTGGTCAAAAGTTGGATCTAGTTGGTCAAAACAAAAGATAAATATTCAAGGAAGCTTCGACTGTCCAAGATGAAGTCTTTTGTTTGGTTTAGTTAGGTAGTGTCAGCGCCAGTCAAAGAAAAGGCAAATAGGGACTCAATCGAAAGCCACAATGATGAGGCCTGGGGAGATTCGAAAGAAAGTGAGGAGGCTTCTACAAAGCCTTAGATTGATAAAGAACTGAAGAAACCTTCGACCAGTCAGGGAGAGATGATGTTTCGATTGGTTTGGGTTCAAAGAAATCCATTCGAAGGAAGTAACACTAGGCCAATCGAAGAGCAACATTGGAGGGCATTCAAAGGAGCCAAAATGTCCAGGTTCATTCAAATTCACAAAAAGAGACAAGTTTCGATGAATTTTGCAATGTTACAAAATATCATTCATGGCTTTGAAAACACTTGTTTATGGCTGTTTAAACCTTTGTCCTTTTGTTCCCTCTCATCCCCTTTATATAAAAAACACCCTAGCAAGCTCTAGAGGGGGCTGAACACAACCAGAGAAAGAGTCACACGAAATTGCAAACACATTCTTGGAGGTCTCCTGAAGCTTTTCCAATCGTCACCAGCCCCTAAGCAAGCACACGTCCAGAAGCCAAATTGAAGGAACCCTTAAACAAAGTTACCCACGCCTGAAGCCACAGATTCATACACCACCCTTGGTAAGAATGGGTAAAAAGATCAAACTTACATTTGAATGACATATTAGCATTTGTAGTTTATTCAATATGTATTCAATATTAAGGACATGGGTTCGACACCCAGGCCTGCATTTGTTTTGTTGCTAACACTTGCTACTGATATAGCCTGAATAGACCTAATGCGCGCATGATTGAAGGACCTGGGTTTCGATACCCAGGTCCTGCACTTTCGTTTTTATAACATATCTTTACAGATTTAGTGCCCTCACAGTAACTCCTTCTGGATCGAAAGCTACATCTTTCACTGGATCAAAGGGAGACACCCTTCACAGAATTGAAAGGCAACATCCCTCCTGGATCGAAAATCTTATCTTTCCCTGGATCAAAAGACAACGTCCCTTCTGGATTGAAAAACCCTTTTCTTTATGGATCGAAGGATGCCCCCTTGCATTTTTATTTTTGTTTTCATTGACTTCTTTTTATTTCAACTTTAAATCAAAAATCATAAAAAATATTAGGTTAGTGTTTTATTAATCAAATCAATTTTTATAGATAAATTTATTAATTATTTTAACCTTTTTTCTTGAAATTAAAATTAAATAGACTTAAGTTTTATTTTCTTTTTATAAATAAAAAAATGATTTCTCTTCCTTAGGATTTAGACGTCCCTGTTAATTTGTTTGCGTATTTATGTACTGTCGCATTTTGTTTCATCTTATTGTAACTGCTTCCCAGTTTATAATAGTAACTAGGACTTTATTTTTCGTGTTTCTATAATGTACCTCTCACAAAGCCATGTAATAGTGTAGGATTTACATTCCCGCACTTTACATTCCTGCACTTTAAATTTATGTATATATATTAACTGCTAGTAACTAGGATTGCATGACAAGAGTAATAACAAAACGCTAGCCAACCTAACGAAAAGACAAAAATAACTGAACATAACACATATTGCACATATAAATCTCTAGGGTACCCCACTTTGATTTCCTTTGGAAATAAAACAGTCATGTCCCTCGAGACAGGGACGCTTTAGCAAAAACCCATAAATCAAAAGATCATTGTCCCTCGATGACCCTATAATTGTCTTTCGGTAAATGATCTAGTCCCTAAACAGAAATTGCTAAAGCATCTCTACATTGTTGCCTTTATGACTGTATGTCCCTTATAATGTCCCTCATACATCCAACGATGAGGCGTCTTACCAAATCAATGGTAAGATAGCAACATTTAAAGGAGGAGGAAAAGAACATTAGACCTTTTTGAGTAGGTAGGATGCTCGTAGTTGCTTTCTTGCTCACAACAAAAAAACCACTTACACACCAACACTTTCAATTAAAACATTTTCAAAAGTCAAATCCCTTTGTATGTGTTCTTATAGTGACGAGAATCATTACAAAGGCACTTTTCAAAATCACTTTCAAAAAACATCTTCCACAAACATCTCTTTGAACTATTTTCAAAACCAACACTTTGTACGCATTCTTATAGAGACGAAAATCATTACAAAGACGTTTTCAAAATACTTTAAAACCCACACCACAAGCACATTTTCATACAAAATCAAGTGATCTATCAAGCAACTAAGAGCCCGTAGAAAACTACGGATGGAAAGGTTGCTAACACCTTCCCTTTCCATAATCTACCCCCTTACTCAGAAAACTCTCGAAAAGGTCTTTTTCTGTTCTTTTCACCCTTTCCGTAATTTGGATAAAAGAAAAGTCGGTGGCGAATCTTGCTTACCTCAACATTTTCGAATACGAATGTAAAACCAGTATTAACAGTTGGTTCTACCACTGTATCACAGAATTGGCGACTCTGCTGGGGAAAAGTAAAAAGTGGGGTTACCTTAGAGTCTAGTTCATTGTAAATTGCTTTAACTTGTATGCTTTGTTTGCTTTACTTTTGGGGTATTTGTTTGGGTTACTATGGATCCTACACCCGGATCTGAGGCACCTTTTAGGTAAGTAGCAATAGATCATGGAAACTGTGCGGGATATACCGACACGGTTGAAGCGATAGCTACGTTGATGTGACACTTTGGCTAGTACCAATAGCCCTTGAGTAGTCAAGGAGAATATGGGGTTGCTGCATGGTGTCATGAAGCATCAACTGACCTTAGAACCTTTAATTGAAGAACTTGGTGTTGTACCCCAAAATTTGCCCTCCCATATTTCCCAAAACATTTCAAGAAAAATTCACAAGTCCAACCCGGCGCGTCATATTCAGGTGTTCTTTCACCAAGATATCTCTGATAACGTATGCTCAAATTCAGAAGGTATCCGACTGTGTGAGTTTTCTCGAAGAAATATGGTGAAAAAAGTGTGCTAAAAGTGCAGTTTTTACGCGCTAAAAATTCATAACTTGAAGATCGTGGCTCGTTTTGAACCCGTTCCAGTGGCCAAAATTCCGTCTTGACATTATCTACGTTTTCATCTCTCACGGATAGAAGCCAATTTCGATCAGAAGGTCTTCAAAAATGTGGATTTATCAAGTATTTTCATACCGAAAATTTGTGACAGAAGTTTATTTGCGTCATGTTCAGAAAATCATAACTTGGTCAATTTTCATCGTATCGAGCTGGTTCCGGCGCCAGAATTTCACAAATTGAGTTGGCTACATTTTCACAGAAGGTATTGAGTTTAAACGGTATTCAAAAGGCCTTCGTTTTTTGCTCAGAATGCGTGACACGCTGAAAATCCTGAATGCTGAATACTATTTCATCTGGGCCGAAATTTCGAAAATTCATAACTCGATCAATTTTTATCGGATTGGGCTCATATTTTTACACAAGGTCACTGACTCATAGATCTACAATTTTTCTTCAAAAGTAGAGACCGGATTATGCTCCGATCAATACCAGTTTTTTATTGAAGAATGTGTCAGAGTCGACACTGGAGCCCAAAATAAGTTTGTCTGAGCTGAAACTTCAAAATTTCATAACTAATTCACCGTTTATCCGATTGAGCCGATTTTCGGACAGGAGTTAGTTCTTGATGTCGGCTACATTTTGTTTTCACATTTCAACTTCAAAAATTGCACTTAAGTCCCTGAGATTTAGCCTGGAAAGTGACGAACTCAAGTAAACATTGGAGGCCCAATTGCACATTCAAAGCCCATTTTCTTTACCCTCATTTCCATTATATAATCACCTTCTTTTCACACAAACCGGGGAGGAGAAAAAGAGAGAAAAAACCTTGCCACAACACTGTTAGAATATCAAACTCTTTCAAGAACCCTAAAACCTTGAAATCCTTATTACAAATCTCTCTCTCACTACAAACAAGCCATCACAGTTACAAACCAACACCTCACTACTTCTTCAGAAAGGATGAGGCTGGCTTGATCTACATGATCCAAAGGGCATAAAAGCATTCAGGTCACTAATTTTCCAGTAAGGGTAAGATTGATTTGATCTCCATGATCAAAAGGGTATAATCATTCATATATGTCATATTGTGCCTAAACATTAAATTTCTTCATATATTGGCTTTATTTGCATTTTATGATTTTATTTAATGTGTTTGTGAGATTCAACACTGCAGATTTAGACAGGATCTCATGCAGGTTCATTAAGGAACGTTGAGGCCAAAAGCCAAATGGCCAAAAGCCAAATGGCCAAAAGCCAAAATCCAAAAGCCAAAAGCCAAATGGCCAAAAGAACAACTTATGCATGACGAGACAGACATCCTGAGAAGATTAAGGAACGTTGAGGCCAGAACACAAATGGCCAACAGCCAGAACACAAATGGCCATGAAATCCAATCCAATGGCCAAAGAATGCAGGCCATGGTACTCAGGAGTCAATGAACACGCACGTGATGCCAGAAAGTCAAACAAGGCTTTTTGTCTAATGGGCCATATTTCTCACAAAAAACCTCTCTTTGGGTCTGAATATCCCCCATGGTTTGCACATTTTTATTTTTTTATTTGATTTTCCTTTTTATTCTTTTAATTGTCTTCAATTGTTTTCTTTAATTTCATAAATTAATTTTCATAAGATAAAAAAATCAGAAACTAAAATATATTTAATTATTATTATTTCACTATTAATTTATTTTGTAAATAAACTTTAATAATTAGTTTAGTAAATTAGGTTTTAAAACTTTAATCTTTTTCTCAATAAATTAAAATATGTAGAAATTAGGTTTTTTAACTTTTTATCACTTTTCTTAATAAATAATTTTTTCTTATTATCATTATTATTAATTACTAATTTATTTTGTAAATAAACATGTACATTAAATATTTAGTAAATTAGGTTAAACTTTAATATTTTTCTTTAATAATTAAAAACAACTTAGAATTAGGGTTTCTCTTGAATTTTAATTTTCTTTATTTCATAAATACAAAAACCATCAAACCAACATTTCTTTTCTTTAATTTAATAATTAATTAACTTTTCATTCAATTTAATTCCAAAAGGGTCCAACGCCCTCGAACGTTCCATTTTTTATTCTTTTCGCGCATTTATTCTTATTTTCCTTTTTTTATATTATGTAATTGCTCAAGCCTTGTAATAGTAATTAGGAATTTATTTACTTTCCGCATTTTTGTTCAAAACGGGTCTTTGTTAATTTGGCGATGTATAGACCAGCGCCTTGTAATAGCGTAGGACTTTATTTTCCGCATTTAAATTTCCGCACCTTTAAACTGCTAAACTTTGCATGAAAGAATGTATGGCCTAAAATAAAAACAAGCGTAGATCACCCATGACATGTACAAGATAAATGCTAAACTGAAAACAACACACAAATTCACACACCACTCTTAGGGTACGCCTCACTGTTGCCTTGCCCTCGAAACGTGGTCGTCGAGTATATGACGTTTTAGTAAGTCCTTATGTCCATGATCTATGGCATAGGGGTAGCTTCTAAGGTGTCCTACTGTTGCTCTGGTGACCACAATGTCCCTAAAATCGAATTGACCCGAACACCTCCAACGGTTGTGCTACCTACCTCTCAATGGTGGGATGGCACTACCTTAAGGACTTCTACACAGCCTAATTCCTTAGGGTAGGTGGATGACTCATAGATACTTGCTCTATTCAAAAACAAATCAAAAAACTCTTTTCACACCGACACTTTCAAAAAGCTTTCAAAAACAATTTTTCAAACACTCTTGAGGACTGATACAAGAGTCGATCTGAAATCTTTAAACGAAACTTTTTCAAACCCACTCACACTTTGAAAAGCAAACACTTTTGAAAACACAATGAGCAAGTATCTAAGAGCCCATGGATAACCATGGATAGAAAGGGTGCTAACACCTTCCCTTTCTATAAATCTACCTCCCGAACCGAGAAACTATCTCATAAGGAATTTTGCTGTGCTTTTGTCCTGTCCATGTTGGAGAAAATAAAAGACGGTGGCGACTCTTGCTTACCGCGACATTTTGCGAACCAGCTTAAAAAACAATCAGTTCCAGATCCACCGATCACAGAACTGGCGACTCTGTTGGGGAAACTCTTATAAAGTGAGGTGTACCTTAGGACTAAGATCACTTGTGTTTTCAATTGCTTTGAATTGCTTGCTTTATTATTGTGGGTACTGTCTTGGGAGTTCTATAGATCCTAACCCGGATATGGGGATACCTTCTTAGAAAGTAGCAACAAGGTTGTGAGGGAACTGTGCGGGGTATACCGACATGGTTGAAGCAGTCTGCTACGTTGATGTGGCACTTTGGTGTGTACCGGTAACCCTTGAGTTCAGTCAAGGAGAGTACGGGGCCGCCGCGTGGTGTCGTGAAGCATCAACTGACCTTAGGAACCTTAATTGAACCATCTTGGCCTCTTTAGGGTAGTGAGATAACTGACTTTGGTGCAGTCCGAGGTTGGTTGATACTCGATACTACACTCAATTGAGGGTTGTTTTCTTGGAATATTTCGGTCGCCAGTTCAGTGGCTAAATCGAAACGATGAACAATGAAAGCAATCCAATAATATTGGGACCCTTAGAACCCGGTTACTTCTGATAGGACAGGTTTGAGCCCACCAACTTCAAGAGGGTAGTTCCCTAAACTTCATGCTGGCCTAAACTCTAAGGGCTCTTTGTGTGACTTGTGTGCCTTCATACTTGGACTACTTGCATGCTTGTTATCTGACACTTGAGTTTCTTGCAGGTTTTGTTCACCGTCCTTAATTGGGACTTATTACAGGGCCTACTTACATCACTACATGCATAGCATAACATCATACCATTGCATGCATCCCGCATAAGGACTAACCCATTTCAAGGATCTCAAGGGCTTATGATGCAGGTCATGATGAACCAACATGTCTAGCAAGGGGCAAAGGGGATTTATTTTCCTCTAGCCAAGGTTGTCAGGGGCTATGACCCACTTGATATGGTGAGCCTTGACTCTTGAAGAAGGACTCTCAACAAAATAAAGTTCTTTCAATCAAGCTACCGGATTCAAATTCTAACAATTTTCTCTTGTTTACCCCGCGAGGCCCTTGAAAACATTGCATGCATATCATACACATCATTGCATAACAGGTACCCTTGTTGCAGGTCACTTACCCTCTTCGCTGTTTATTTCAGCAATGGCTTTCCAACCAGACAACCAGGATCTCCGTACTCAAGAGACTCAGTTCTGGGAGATCTTTCGAAGCCTATCCAAGGGGCAAGAAGAGCTGAGAACACTCCTCATGGGGACTATGGTCAAGAACAGTCCAGAAGACAGTAAGGACGAATGGCTGAAACGTCTGCAAGCTGAGGTGGATGCAATGAGAAACCAGATGCTGGGGCAAATGGCTCTCATCCAAGGCTTAGCTCGGGAGCAAGAAGAGTTGAGGACCATGATCATTCAGCTCCACCAAGACAGATCAGACATGAAGCAATCAGTCCAAGTCAGGGACCGGGTCTTTGATCAGCTTCCAAGAGGAAAAGAATCTGGTATGGTGAAGAATAGAACTCTCCAAATTGCTACCACTTCACAAGCCCAACATCAACCTCGCCCAGAGCAAAAGGTTGATCAGAATAAGCCAAGCAGGTCCAAGAGGAAGTTCCCCCAGCTTAACATGCCGTTGTTTTAAGCTTTACAACACCTGTTGAGACTGAATCTGATTACACTAAGAGCTCCTCTCCGAAATCCCAACATCTCTGCTCCTAACTATCATCCCAACAAAAGGTGTGCATACCACTCTGATAGTCCTGGACATGACACTGCCGACTGCTGGGCTCTGAAGAACAAAGTACAGGACCTGATTAATGAAGGAGTAGTGGATTTCACCCAAGTGGGTCAAGCTGAGTTCTTCTACCATCCCTACAGGATGCACCATTTGAAGCAACAAGTCCTGAGATGAGAAGACTTTTTGTCCATTAGAATTTTCAAGTTGTAATTTTCTATTGATGGTTCAAATAATTGTCATAGCAAACTTTATTACATTATCAATGCATCGCATATGTCTGTTTTGAATCAATATATTCGTATTCACTATCTTCAAACTGCTCTTATTTTTGTGATGATCAACTCTTAATTGAAATAATTCTAAGCCTCTTGAGGGAGGATGACGAAAACGATACCACAATCTACAATATGCTTTTGAACAGACCCCGCTGATGAGGCACAGGCATTGTTTCAATTCCTAAACACTGGATTTATAAGGAAGATAATCCCTCGTCAACCCCTTTGAGCAAAAGAAGTAGGAGTTTTTCTTTTCGAAAATTAAAACCCTTAATCATAACCTGGGGCAGGGTAGTTCTCTCAGTTGATCCAAGTGCACAACGAATGGCACCAAAAAGTCCTTACAAAAAAAAGACAGTGATGGTTCTGAATAATCAATAAAGACAGGCAGTCATTATCTCTCAGAAATAAAAGCCCAATAAGTCAAAACCTATGAAGGAGACTTACAAAAACTGGGGCATCCCGCTGACTGTAATCGCAAAAGAAACAGTCGGGCAAAAAACAGGGATAACAAAATCGGAAAAGAAAGAGGTCTTACAAACCCTCAACAAAAAAAATGACTGCCTATTCAAAATAAATTGTTAGTATCTGAACCATCATTGGAATATCAGGACAAAGACTCAAACAAGGTCTAATGCACGATTAGCTGAGTTTAGGTTTGAAGAACACCACGAAGAGCGGGTGGGTACAAATAAAATTTGAGCCTTTATCCTTTGTTTCTTAAACCGTGAACCAGGCCACGTTATAACCCTTAAAAGTCCTAGCTGAAGCATGGGTTAGTTCGAAAGCATACTGTTACGAAAGGTATCCTGACTCCTTAAGGCTCGCGATAAAATAACAAGTTGACATCACAGTTTACAAAAAAATTCACTTGTTTTTATGAAAAATGCATTTTCAAAATTTTCAAGACAGACATAAGCTTTGCATTTTTAATATAACATTGTTTGCATATGACTTTTTGTTCGAACAGCAGAGAAATTCGCACGAAGAATATCTAGTGAACAAAAGCACATCTAACCAAGGGGCAGACATGATCATTGTCCATAACCTAGGGCAGTCCAGTCAAGATTCAAGGAATCTCTCAAAATGCCAAACAGCCAGTGGCAAACCTCCGCCTGAGTCACTTGGGGCATTGGACCTGAATTCCAGCAACGAATCTAGCATGGTCGAACGAAGATCTTCTAGTGGTATGGCAACACAATGCTACTGACAGGGGCAACTCCCTACATTCTGAGAGCGTGGACATAGTCGAAAAAATACTGCGCATAATCGAAGACCCGCTAGGTTGACACACCTAGGAAAAAATAAGGGCTTCCCGGCGAACCAAAAGGGTTCGGGCAAAATAAGGGATGAAATGAAAAAAATCTGTGCACCCGGCAAGTCGAAAACCTGAAAAGGCGGCTTGGGAAAAAATGGGTATCCCGGTGGACTGAAAACCCGAAAGGGCAGTCCAGGCAAAAATTAGGGATCAAAGCGTACGACTATCTCCTGTCATAACATCACTTGCCTACCAGAAGAAGATTTGTCAAATCGGCAGTCATCAAGCACCTCCACAGGTATCTTCCTCTCCCACATCAGAAACAGGGGCAATAATGAGTTGTCTAAGCAATCTAATTGCTCTGTCCACCAAGGTACAAAGGTAGGTTCGGTTGAAAAACATGACCAAGATATCTTAATTCCCCAGAGAGTGAGCCAGCAAGTCAGCGATACTCTCCCCAAGCAGAGTTAGTCCACTATCAACCTCAAGGAAGTTGGATTATTCCCCGCGGATCTCAACATTCCTCAGTGCAGTATACAAACATTCGTAACAAGCATCCCCGACAGTCTTGATCTAAGATTGTTCCCCGGCAGTATACCAGACATCCAGTGGAGCCATTCACCAGTGCAATCTCAAAAGGCTCCCCAGAAGAGTTCCATCCACCCCCCAGCAGGAAGCTTATCCCCAGTAGGTTCTGGAAGCTTACCCCTGCAGAGCACGAACGCGTCCCCCGGACTTTTTATTCAAAGGTTATTTCCCCACCGGGATATAACTGGGTTATCCTCAGCCATTTGCCATGGAAAGATCATCCTCGGCGAAGTCTTCCTATCCCCAGCGAAGTCTATTCAAACTTTCAACATAATAATGGTATCCCCAGCGGAATTATCATCAACATCTCAGCAAAATATCTCTCTTTCCCCACAGAGTAATCTCCCCGCAGAGTAATCTAGTCTCCAAGTTTATCCCCAACAGAGTCATCTTCTCCTACCGGTATTCTTGCAACCATCACCCCCAGCGGAAACAGAGCTCTACTCTTCCATATCAGCCCAGGATTCAACTTCCCAGCACCCGTCAAGGATTTATTTTCCTAGACGAAAATACATTCATAAACATCACATTGTCATACATTATGATACATGCATACACGCATCGTATCACCCCAATCTCATTTATTTTTGAGAACATCATGACATCATGCATGTCATACATTATGACATTGCATACAATTAACTCGTTACTTTTTCAGGAAAAGAACGATCAACAGATAAAAGTCTTTACCTTTTGAAGTAGAAGACGTCCAAGATTCCTTCATCATTCTGTTGAGGTAGTAACCGCCCTAGGTTCTCTCATCGTTCCGTTGAGGTAGTAATCGTCCAAGGTTCTCTCACCGTCCCGTTGAGGTAGTAATCGTCCAAGATTCTCTCATCGTCCCGTTGAGGTAGTAATCATCCAAGGTTCTCTCATCGTTCCGTTGAGGTAGTAATCGCCCAAGGTTCTCTCATCGTTCCTTTGAGGTAGTAATCGTCCAAGGTTCTCTCATCGTTCCGTTGAGGTAGTAATCGTCCAAGGTTCTCTCACCGTCCCGTTGAGGTAGTAATCATCCAAGGTTCTCTCATTGTTCCGTTGAGGTAGTAATCGTCCAAGGTTCTCTCACCGTCCCGTTGAGGTAGTAATCGTCCAAGGTTCTCTCATCGTCCCGTTGAGGTAGTAATCATCCAAGGTTCTCTCATCGTTCCGTTGAGGTAGTAATCGCCCAAGGTTCTCTCATCGTTCCGTTGAGGTAGTAATCGCCCAAGGTTCTCTCATCGTTCCGTTTAGGTAGTAATCGCCCAAGGTTCTCTCATCGTTCCGTTGAGGTAGTAATCGTCCAAGGTTCTCTCACCGTCTCGTTGAGGTAGTAATCGTCCAAGATTCTCTCATCGTCCCGTTGAGGTAGTAATCATCCAAGGTTCTCTCATCGTTCCGTTGAGGTAGTAATCGCCCAAGGTTCTCTCATCGTTCCGTTGAGGTAGTAATCATCCAAGGTTCTCTCACCGTCCCGTTAAGGTCGTAATCGTCCAAGATTCTCTCATCGTCCCGTTGAGGTAGTAATCATCCAAGGTTCTCTCATCATTCCGTTGAGGTAGTAATCGCCCAAGGTTCTCTCATCATTCCGTTGAGGTAGTAATCGTCCAAGGTTCTCTCATCGTTCCGTTGAGGTAGTAATCATCCAAGGTTCTCTCATCGTTCCGTTGAGGTAGTAATCATCTAAGGTTCTCTCATCGTCCCGTTGAGGTAGTAATCGTCCAAGGTTCTCTCATCGTCCCGTTGAGATAGTAATCGTCCCTGATTCATCCATCATATCATTATCAACAAAAACCTTTTGCATTACCAGACTCGATTCCTGTATCTTGCCAGGGTACGTCTGAAGAGTTTGAGGATCTGATTCCTGTATCTTGCCAGGGTGTATCTGTTGACGACCAACATTACCAGACTCGATTCCTGTATCTTGCCAGGGCACGTCTGAAGAGTTCGAAGATCCGATTCCTGTATCTTGCCAGGGTGTATCTGTTGACGACTATATTCTCCGGACTCGATTCCTGTATCTTGCCAGGGCACGTCTGAAGAGTTTAAAGATTCGATACCTGTATCCAGCCAGGGCACATCTACATAAAAAGTTTGAAGATCAACTCCTGTAACAGGCCAGGTAATTATTTTTCTTTCTCAGGTACGCAAGTTCTCGCTAAGGAATCTCTTACGCGATTGACAACCTCCCGATGGCATCTTTAAGCCCATCTCTCCTCTTATCCATCAGTCTCCAAATGACATCTGTAAGCCCATTCCCGACATCATCACACTGCTGACACTCTGCTATGTGAGTGCAAATTTCTGGGCACTCTAGTGTTCAATCATCTTCCACCTTTGGATTACGAAAGGCACGCCAGCCAATCTACATCCTCAGGTCTAAGAAGATTGAACAGGGGCAACTGTTGTACCCCAAAATTTGCCCTCCCATATTTCCCAAAACATTTCAAGAAAAATTCACAAGTCCAACCCGGCGCGTCATATTCAGGTGTTCTTTCACCAAGATATCTCTGATAACGTATGCTCAAATTCAGAAGGTATCCGACTGTGTGAGTTTTCTCGAAGAAATATGGTGAAAAAAGTGTGTTGAAAGTGCAGTTTTTACGCGCTAAAAAATTCATAACTTGAAGATCGTGGCTCGTTTTGAACCCGTTCCAGTGGCCAAAATTCCGTCTTGACATTATCTAAGTTTTTATCTCTCACGGATAGAAGCCAATTTCGATCAGAAGGTCTTCAAAAATGTGGATTTATCAAGTATTTTCATACCGAAAATTTGTGACAGAAGTTTATTTGCGTCATGTTCAGAAAATCATAACTTGGTCAATTTTCATCGTATCGAGCTGGTTCCAGCGCCAAAATTTCAAAAATTGAGTTGGCTACATTTTCACAGAAGGTATTGAGTTTAAACGTTATTCAAAAGGCCTTCGTTTTTTGCTCAGAGTGCATGACACGCTGAAAATCCTGAATGCTGAATATTATTTCATCTGGGCCGAAATTTCGAAAATTCATAACTCGGTCAATTTTTATCGGATTGGGCTCATATTTTTACACAAGGTCACTGACTCATAGATCTACAATTTTTCTTCAAAAGTCGAGACCGGATTATGCTCCGATCAATACCAGTTTTTTATTGAAGAACGTGTCAGAGTCGACACTGGAGCCCAAAATAAGTTTGTCTGAACTGAAACTTCAAAAATTCATAACTAATTCACCGTTTATCCGATTGAGCCGATTTTCGGACAGGAGTTAGTTCTTGATGTCGGCTACATTTTGTTTTCATATTTCAACTTCAAAAATTGCACTTAAGTCCCTGCGATTTAGCCTGGAAAGTGACGAACTCAAGTAAACATTGGAGGCCCAATTGCACATTCAAAGCCCATTTTCTTTACCCTAATTTCCATTATATAATCACCTTCTTTTCACACAAACCGGGGAGGAGAAAAAGAGAGAAAAAACCTTGCCACAACACTATTAGAATATCAAACTCTTTCAAGAACCCTAAAAACTTGAAATCCTTATTACAAATCCCTCTCTCACTACAAACAAGCCATCACAGTTACAAACCAACACCTCACTACTTCTTCAGTAAGGATGAGGCTGGCTTGATCTACATGATCCAAAGGGCATAAAAGCACTCAGGTCACTAATTTTCCAGTAAGGGTAAGATTGATTTGATCTCCATGATCAAAAGGGTATAATCATTCATATATGTCATATTGTGCCTAAACATTAAATTTCTTCATATATTGGCTTTATTTGCATTTTATGATTTTATTTAATGTGTTCGTGAGATTCAACACTGCAGATTTAGACAGGATCCCATGCAGGTTCATTAAGGAACGTTGAGGCCAAAAGTCAAATGGCCAAAAGCCAAAAGCCAAATGGCCAAAAGCCAAAAGCCAAAAGCCAAAAGCCAAATGGCCAAAAGAACAACTTATGCATGACGAGACAGACATCCTGAGAAGATTAAGGAACGTTGAGGTCAAAACACAAATGGCCAACAGCCAGAACACAAATGGCCATGAAACCCAATCCAATGGCCAAAGAATGCAGGCCACAGTACTCAGGAGTCAATGAACACGCACGTGATGCCAGAAAGTCAAACAAGGCTTTTTGTCTAATGGGCCAGATTTCTCACAAAAAATCTCCCTTTGGGTCTGAATACCCCCCATGGTTTGCACATTTTTATTTTTTTATTTGATTTTCCTTTTTATTCTTTTAATTGTCTTCAATTGTTTTCTTTAATTTCATAAATTAATTTTCATAAGATAAAAAAATCAGAAACTAAAATATATTTAATTATTATTATTTCACTATTAATTTATTTTGTAAATAAACTTTAATAATTAGTTTAGTAAATTAGGTTTTAAAACTTTAATCTTTTTCTCAATAAATTAAAATATGTAGAAATTAGGTTTTTTAACTTTTTATCACTTTTCTTAATAAATAATTTTTTCTTATTATCATTCTTATTAATTACTAATTTATTTTGTAAATAAACATGTACATTAAATATTTAGTAAATTAGGTTAAACTTTAATATTTTTCTTTAATAATTAAAAACAACTTAGAATTAGGATTTCTCTTGAATTTTAATTTTCTTTATTTCATAAATACAAAAACCATCAAAAAAACATTTCTTTTCTTTAATTTAATAATTAATTAACTTTTCATTCAATTTAATTCCAAAAGGGTCCAACGCCCTCGAACGTTCCATTTTTTATTCTTTTCGCGCATTTATTCTTATTTTCCTTTTTTTATATTATGTAATTGCTCAAGCCTTGTAATAGTAATTAGGAATTTATTTACTTTCCGCATTTTTGTTCAAAACGGGTCTTTGTTAATTTGGCGATGTATAGACCCGTGCCTTGTAATAGCGTAGGACTTTATTTTCCGCATTTAAATTTCCGCACCTTTAAACTGCTAAACTTTGCATGAAAGAATGTATGGCCTAAAATAAAAACAAGCGTAGATCACCCATGACATGTACAAGATAAATGCTAAACTGAAAACAACACACAAATTCACACACCACTCTTAGGGTACGCCTCACTGTTGCCTTGCCCTCGAAACGTGGTCGTCGAGTATAGGACGTTTTAGTAAGTCCTTATGTCCATGATTTATGGCATAGGGGTAGCTTCTAAGGTGTCCTACTGTTGCTCTGGTGACCACATTGTCCCTAAAATCGAATTGACCCGAACACCTCCAACGGTGGTGCTACCTACCTCTCAATGGTGGGATGGCACTACCTTAAGGACTTCTACACAGCCTAATTCCTTAGGGTAGGTGGATGACTCATAGATACTTGCTCTATTCAAAAACAAATCAAAAAACTCTTTTCACACCGACACTTTCAAAAAGCTTTCAAAAACAATTTTTCAAATACTCTTGAGGACTGATACAAGAGTCGATCTGAAATCTTTAAACGAAACTTTTTCAAACCCACTCACACTTTGAAAAGCAAACACTTTTGAAAACACAATGAGCAAGTATCTAAGAGCCCATGGATAACCATGGATAGAAAGGGTGCTAACACCTTCCCTTTCTATAAATCTACCTCCCGAACCGAGAAACTATCTCATAAGGAATTTTGCTGTGCTTTTGTCCTGTCCATGTTGGAGAAAATAAAAGACGGTGGCGACTCTTGCTTACCGCGACATTTCGCGAACCAGCTTAAAAAACAGTTAGTTCCAGATCCACCGATCACACTTGGCCTTTAGGAAGTAGTGAGATATCCATCTTTGGGGTAGTTCTAAGTCGGTTGATACTCGATACTACACTCATTGAGATTTGAATCCCGAGTTTTGTTTGGTGGCATGTCAATGTCGTTCGGAACGAAACTTGTGGGAAAAATCAGTGATATTGAGATCCCTTAGAACCCGGTTACTGTTGATAGGACATGTTGAGCCAACTAAACTTCAAGAGGGTACTTACCTACAAACCTCGTGCAAGCTTAAACCTAAGGCTGCTTATGTGACTTGTTTGATTTCAACTTGAACTACTTCCAGGGTTTTAATATCTAACAACATGATTTCCTTGCAGGATTTGCTTACAGTCATTATCCAATAAACTGGTTTTCTTGAAATACATACATGTCTACATCACCCTTGAAATGGATTTCAAACAGAACAACAGAGATCTCCAGACTCAATAGGCTCAGTTCATGGAAATGTTCCTCAACCTATCCAAGGGGAAGAAAGAATTGAAAGCATTCCTCATCGAGAATCTGGCCAAGAAACATCCTGACAACAACAAGGATGAACAGTTGGAACAACTGCAAGCTGAGGTAGAAGTAATGAGAATCCAGATGTCGGGGAAGATGGCTCTTATCCAACGCCTATCTTGGGGGAAAGAAGAGCTGAGAGGCATTGTCAACAGGCTTCGTCAAGATGGATGCAACCGTATGAGGAAAACAATCGAGGATGGGGATCAAGTCATGGGACAAAAAGTTGGTTTGGAGAGTGGAGATTTCCAAATTGCTGCTACGTCGCAAGCCCAACCACAACCTCGCCAACAACCACAGGGCAATCGGCGTAAGCGGGATTCATTCACTAGGAAATATACCAAACTCAACATACCAATGTTGCAAGTCTTGCAACACATGCTGAAGTTGAATTTGGTCACATTGAAGGATCTTCCTCGGAATCCTAATACTTCCACTCCTACTTACAATCCTGATGCAATATATGCATATCACTCCAACAGTCCGGGGCATGATACTGATAGTTGTTGGACGTTGAAATATAAAATTCAAGACCTGATTGATGAAGGAGCACTGGAATCCACATAAGATGGTCAACTAGAATTTTTCTACCACTCCTCAAAGGCACATCATCTGAAGTGACAAGTTCAGACAAGAAGGATTTTATTCATTAGAATTTTCAAGTTGTAATTTTCTTTTGATTGTTCGAACATTTGTTTCAAGTCAAACATTATTATTTTATTAATGCATTGCATATGTCTGTTTTGAATCAATTCATTCGTATTCACTATATTTAATCTGCTTTCTTACTTCTTTTTCGTGATATTCAACTCTCGATCAAAAGCTCTAAGCCTTTAGTGGGAGGATGACAAAAACAATACCATAGTCTTTGCAGTATACTTTTAAACATGCCCCGCTGACGATGTACAGGCATTGTTTCAAATCCTAAACAATGGAGTTATAAGGAAGATAATCCCTTTGAGCCTAAGAAGTAGGAGTTTTTCTTTTCATTCAAATTAAAACCCTTAATCATAACCCGGGGCAGGGTAGCTTTCTCAATTAATTCAGAGGTGCATTCAGTCGCAAGCTCATCCTTCTTACACGACAAATAGTGTAGAAGATACCTTCCAAAAGATGGTGATGGTTTCGCACAATCATTAAAGTCGGCAATCATTATCTCTCAAAATAAAAGCCCGCTAAGTCAAAACCTATGAAGGATATTTAAGAGAAAAAACTGGGGCATCCCGCTGACCGTAATCACAAAAGAACCAGTTCAGGAAAAAGTAGGGATAACAAAATAAAAATAAAAAAGAGGTCCAACAAATCCTATAAAAAAAGGTTACAAAAATGACTGCCTTCTCAAACAAACATTCAATTTATGAACCATCACCAAGTATCAGAGCAAAGATTCCAAACTCAATTGGGATCTAAACACACAATTAACTGAGCATAGGATTGAAGAACATCACGAAGAGCGGGTTGGGTACAAATAAAATTTGAGCATTTATCCTTTGTTTCTTGAACCGTGAACCAGGCCACATTGTAACCTTTAAAATTCCTAGTTGAAGCATGTGTTAGTTCAAAAGCATATTGTTACAAAAGGTATCCTGACTCCTGTAAGGTTCGCTATAAATCCTGAAGTGATATCACATTCTTACAATTTGTTTGTTTTACAAAAAATGAATTTTCAAACTTCAAGACAGACATAAGCCTTGCATTCTTAATATACCATTATTCGCATATGACTATCTGTTCAACAACAGAGAAATTCGCACGACGAATATTCAATGAACGAAAATCCTCTCAATGGAAAGAATCACCTCATATGGAAAGACATTCCAGTAATAGGCCATTCATAATCAAGGGGCATGGCACGATATCCAGCTGATCTGGGGCAGTCAAGTCAGGATTCGAGGAGTCTCTCAAAAATGCCAAATATCCAGGGGCAGACCTCCGTCTGATTCACTTAAGGCATTAGACATGAATTCCAGCAACGACTCACGTGCAATCAAGCAAACATTTTCTGGCAGTGTGGCAACACCTACCACTATGGACAGTGACAATCCTCTATACCCGGTGAACATGGACATAATCGGAAAATACTACACATGAACAAAGACCCGCTAGGGTGACGGGCCTAGGCAAAAATAAGGGCATCTCGGTGAACCAAAAGGGTTTGGGAAAAAATTAGGGATATACATATGAAAAAAAATGTACACCCGACAAGTCGAAAACCTGAAAAGGCGGCTTGGGCAAAAAAAAGGTATCCCGGTGGACTGAAAACCTGAAAGGGAAGTCCAGGAAAAATTTAGGGGTTAAAGCGCACGATTATGTCCCGTCATCTTGTCATTTATCTATCAGTAGAATACTCCTTGATCAACATCTACTAAAAACCCTGGGAGTTGGGATGACACTCAAACCATCCACAAAATCCTTGCAGATGTCTTCCCCGGCAGATACCTTCTCCAACAGCTACAGAGGCAGGGGCATTCTACTACAAGGGCACTGCCATACTCTCAGAATGTAGCCTATTGATGTCAGTCGTTCTCACATCCCCGGAAGAGTAAAAGTCTCTAATTACTGCTCCAAAATCCCCCAGTGAAGTCGCCAAGCTTCTCAAGATTCCCCTACTGGATTTCAACAAAATCCCCAAGCAGTTTATGAAGTTCATCTTCCGTAACAAAGTTTTATAAATCTCAAGTAGTTTATAAATCCTTATCCCTAGTAGAGTTTATTTCTCTAGAAACGAAAGTTCATCCCCCAGCGGAGTTTATTTCTCCAAATTGGTGAAATCTTCTAACATAACTCTTCCCCTCGGCAAAACCATTCTCAAACAAAAGTCAAAGATCCTCGGCAGAGAAAGGGAATCTCCAACAAAACTATCTCCATTCATTATCCCCAGTGGAAATTGAAGAATCACTTTCTTCACTCACCAACAGCAGTCCGGGATTTAGCTTCCCGGTACTCTTCAACAGCAGTCAGGGATTTATTTTCCCAGACAAAGATACTGCACAATGGCATTACATGTTCATACATCATGGCATGTGCATACACATACATATATCATAATCTCATTTATTTTGGGAGCATCATGCAATTCATACATCATGACATCGCATGAAACTGATTTTACCTTTTCAGGATAAATTAGCAGATAGACAAACACCATCAACTTTTACAGCAGGTCAAAGATTAATGCCCAAAATCATATGGGAAAACTATTTGCACGACCAAGTGGTATGAACTTCGTAAACAAGACGGGTTCACCAACAAATATAGTAGTCCACAGATTAATTCCCGAAACCAGACGAGGAAATTATCTATGTGACCAGCAAAACAAGTTCCAGATTAATACCTGTAACAAGTCAGGAGAACTATCTGTGGACGACCGACTGTGGATTAATACCTATAACAAGCCAGGAGAACTATCCACATGAGGAGATTGAAGATTAACACCTGTAACAAGCTAGGAAAACCACCTTTCTTTCTCAGGTTAGAGATTAATACATGTAACAAGCTAGGACAACTATCTCAGTGACCGACAATTTTCAAGTTCCAGATTAATACCTGTAACAAGCCAGGAGAACTATTTGTGGAAGGCCGACTATGGATTAATACCTGTAACAAGCCAGGAAAGCTATCTATATTAGGAGATTGAATATTAACACCTGTAACAAGCCAGGAAAATATCTTTCTTTCTCAAGTCAGAGATTAATACCTGAAACCAGCCAGGATAACTATCTCGACGACCAACAAAAATAAGTTCCAGATTAATACCTGTAACAAGCCAGGAAAGCTATCTACATGAAGAAATTGAAGATTAATACCTGTAACAAGCTAGGAAAACCATCTTTCTTTCTCAAGTCAGAGATTAATACTTGTAACAAGCCAGGACAACTATCTCAGTGACTGGCAATTTTCAAGTTCCAGATTAATACCTATAACAAGCCAGGAGAACTATTTGTGGACGACCGACCGTGGATTAATACCTATAACAAGCCAGGAAAGTTATATACATGAGAAGATTGAAGATTAACACTTGTAACAAGCCAGAAAAACTATATTTCTTTCTCAAGTCAGAGATTAATACCTGAAACCAGCCAGGACAACTATCTCGACGACCAACAAAAATAAGTTCCAGATTAATACTTGTAACAATCTAGGAGAACTATCTATTGATGACCGACTATGGATTAATACTTGTAACAAGCTAGGAGAACTATCCACGTGAAGAGATTTAAGATTAACACCTGTAACAAGCCAGGAAAACTATCTTTCTTTCTCAGGTCAGAGATTAATACCTATAACAAGCCGGGAGAACTGTCTCAACGACTAACAATTTTCAAGTTCTAGATTAATACCTGAAAATAGATAGGACAACTATCTGTGAACAACTGACTTGTAGATCAATACCTGAAACCAGACAGGAAAACTATCTACACGACCAGGTGAAACAGCCCTACACAGGTTTCTTCTGATACATTTCCAGATAGCAATTAATTCTATTTTCCCCAGCAAGTTACTGTGAAGCCTGGATTTCAACCAGAAAACAGCAAACTTTCATCTCTCCAGAGATAACTCTATAGTGGAGCCTTGGACAACTGAAGCTCCTATACACTATTCCCCATAGAGTTTTCCTCAAGCAGGAGAAAAACAAAAACCCACATTCCCCAATGGAATCATCCTCAGACAGCAGGAAAAGGAACTCCCAAAGGGACCATATGTGAAATTAGCATCTATTTTGGATGGCATCTTTAAACCCATCTCCGACAACTCTCTGTCATCTTCTCTAAATGGAATTTGTAAGCCCATTCCCGACATTACCAACTGTGATATGGTGGGAGAATTGGCTTGAGGTTTTGCGTTTGTGTTCGCAAATGTTTCGGTTTAGCAAGAGTCACCACCGACTTTTTATTTTATCCAAAGGAAAGGTCAAAAAGCACAGGAAATACCTTTGAGATGTTTTCTTGGGTTCGGGGGGTAGATTATGAAAAGGGAAGGTGCTAGCACCCTTTTCATCCATGGTTTTCCATGGGCTCTTAGTTACTTGTTTAGATCACTTGCTTTGCTTTTTAAATTGTTTGAAATGGTGCTTTGTGTGGTTTTGAAAGTATTTTGAAAAGAGGCCATCGTCGTGGCAATCTTTGTAATGATTCTTGTTTGAAGAATGTATACAAAGATGTATTTTCTTTTGAAAAATGTTTCAATGTTTGAAAGTTTGTTTGGGAAATTGTTTTGAAATTGTGTTGAGTGTTTTTGAAAATAGCAAGGATGGTTTGCAAAATGATCAAGTAACTAGGAGTTGTCTACCCTACTCAAAGATCTTTCTTGTACTTTTTACCTTTACTTTGGATAAAATAAAAAGTCGGTGGCGACTCTTGATAAACCGAAACATTTGCGAACACAAATGCAAAACCTCAAGTCAGTTCTCCCACCGTATCACAGAATTGGCGACTCTGCTGGGGATCTAGATGATGTACTGCAGGGGATTTCTCTCGGAATAGCCTAAAGACGTTTTCCTATACTTTCAACCTGTCAGTAATTATTCTTTCTCATTTCGTTTATTTGTAAACAGGTGATTATATTCAAATGCATATTCTCATTAAATAAATCATTGGACGTTTTCAAATAAAAACACAAGTGTAAAAAAGAAGAAAAGGCAAATAATTTTCTGCACTTTGAAGTATCTTTGTATTAACTTGTGTAAGTATTTTGTACAAAGGAGACAGACATCCTAGTAAGAGAATGTTATCATAAAAATTGAGAAAAATTTATACAAAGAAAGATGGTTATGTGTAAAAATTCCATGGGGTTCCCATTCTACTATAGCGTTCGTAACTCCGAATATCTTGTCCATTCGTTGCTTCGCTCGAAGATGATTGGATTGATCAGAAGCCTGGAACTTATCTGTGAAGAGATTGTCCTTAAAGTGATCCGACGAGACATAGTCATACGCTTTAATTCCCTAACTTTTTCTTGGACCGCCCTTTCGGGTTTTCGATCCACCGGGAAACCCTTTTTTGCCCAAGTCGCCCTTTCAGGTTTTCAACTTGCCGGGTGTGATACGGTGGGAGAACTGACTTGGGTTTTGCGTTTGTATTCGCAAATGTTGAGGTTAGCAAGAGTCGCCACCGACTTTTTATTTTATCCTAAGGAAAGGTTAAAAAGCACAGCAAAAACCTTTTGAGATGTTTTCTTGGGTTCGGGGAGTAGATTATAGAAAGGGAAGGTATTAGCACCCTTTCTATCCATGGTTATCCATGGGCTCTTAGTTACTTGCTTAGATCACTTGCCTTTTGTTTTCAATTTGTTTGAAATGGTGCTTTGTGTGTGGGTTTTGAAAATGTTTTGAAAAGATGCCAATGTGGTGGCAACCTTTGTAATGATCCATGTGGGGATGTATACAAAGATGTATGTCTTTTTAAAAAAGTTTTCATTTGTTTTTGAAAATGGTTTTGAAAGTGTAGTGATGTGTGGTTTTGAAATCAGGCAAGTGTTTTGTTTTGCAAGTCTGATTCAAGTAACTAAGAGGTTATCTACTCCTAAATTTCTCAAGAGATTATTGCTATATTTTAACCCTTTTAACAAGTTTGTTCCACCATTGTATTTGGTGGACAATCTTGTGTTAGGATGTGAAAGGGACAGGCGCGGGTCATCGTTTAGACCATAATTGCAACAGCGTTAAATGTCTTTGGGCATTTTCCTTAAGGGACTTGATCATTTTTTAGGCAACTTTCGAAAGCGTCATTGAGGGACTATGATCATTTGAATTGTGTTTGTTTTGCCCAAAGAGACCTAACATGCAATATGGCCCAATTTTGAAAGGCAACAAGTGGATATAACCCTAGGGGTGTTAGTGTGCAAGTGTGTTTTATTGCATACAAGAGTTTTTTCTTTGAATTAGGTTTTTCTATTTCATTGATTTTATCTTGTCATACACGTCCTAATTACTAGCAATAAGAAGCGGAAATGTAAAATCCTATGCTATTACAACAATTAGGGGAGGGGGATACACATTTGTACATGGGGGGTTCAACGAGAAAAATAGACAAAAAAGAAAATAGCGAAAAAACAAGATATATTGAGAGAGAGAGGGAGCCCGCGCGCTGTTGGGAGGCCATCAGAAGTTCTGACCCAGATCCGCTGTCAGATGATCAACCTGTTGGTGAAACTGGATGAGTCAGAACTTCTGACTCTAGAACCTGCAAAACAGAACCTTGTTAGTGGGGAAACCAGAAGTTCTGATTTCCCTGCGCTGCAAGACAGAAGTTTGTTAGTGGAGAAACCAGAAGTTCTGATTCTGCTGAAAAGGCAATAACTCTCAGAGGTTCTGATGTCATTGACAGCAAAACAGGCTTCAGATGTGCTAACGTCAAAGTCAGCACTTGGCTTTTTCCTGCACTAATCAGAACATCTGCAATCCTGTTGTTACTCCACAAAACAGGAAACATATTTGGAACAGATCCAGCAAAATAGCAAAAATGTTTCAGAGGTCAGAATCACCAAGGTCACAGGCAAGTCCTATACTGGCTCAGAACGTTCTGAGGTATGAGAATCCTCAGAACATAAACAGCAATAACATGAATATTTACATTATGTTACTTGAATATACACAGCTGATGATGCTTAACAGTGTGGTGAGGGTCAGCAGGTGCTTACCTGACTGTCTGGAAAATGGTGGGTGAAAGTTAGCTTTTGGTTCTGGTGGTGTTCTGGACAGATTTGGAAAAGGGGAAATGAAGGTGTATACGTATATAGGGTCAGAAGTTTGGAAAGAACGTTTTTTGGTTTACAGAAAAGAGCTGGATGTTTGATGAAGTTGAAGGTAAGAAACTTAAAGTTATGAAACAAAGCTGGAGATTTTGGCAGAGTTTCAGAATGTTATGTTGCTAGGAGTTTCGTTTCTCTCTTAGCAGTTTTTCTGTTTCTTTTTTTGAACGTCTTTTGCAGTGATGAAAGCTCTCTATTTATAGGCAAAGTTCTTGTGGATGCCTTGAACATTTAAGGCGCCAACAGAGTTTGAATTTGTTCTTTGACAGAAATTCCTGGGAAGTTGTGATAACAGCTATCTTTCAGCCTAGGTAGCAGCAGCAGGCGTAGATTGGGGAGAAGTGACCTCTGAAGTGGGCGGTGGCGTGAAGACCCATGCCAGAATCTGTGCAAAAGCATTTTCCAAGCCACACGTGAATGCTCAGGAGTGGTTGGAAGCATTAATGGGCATTAAATGGTGACAAGACCTGTCAATACCAACATTCTGGTAAGGGAAACCAGCGTTGAATCAGCAGCGTAAACCATGTTCTGGCCTTGGCTACCTGTTGTCTTAGCAAACTCTGGAGATTCTCCTGGTTTTCTGGTGTGTTCCTTGGATCTACTTCTGGACAATCTGGACTTAGAGATTCTGTATCAATGTGACACCTATCCTTCTGGCCTTTCATCTTCTGATTTCAACCTGTTCTGAAGGAGCCTTCATACTTTCCTGTTTCTCTTGCATTCCTTTAGCAAGTTCTGACTGAGCTTGTGTAACTGCTGAAGGGGCATGTTCTGTTTGAGGCTTACACTCTGAACCACGTTTACAACTTCTGATTGAACTGATGTAGCTGCTGAAGAGCCAACTTCTGACCACGCTGAGCCAAGCTTGCAACTTCTGACCGTCTTCATCTGGAATGGGTCCAGAAGTTCTGGAGCGCTGATTTTTCTAAAAACACTTATTTTAAAGAAGCACTTAGAATTTGATTTTCCTCAAGATGAAAGCGTTGTTTCCGGAGTTTGTGAGACCATCTTGCTCTTGTAAGTGGCTTGCTTGGGCAAAAGGATAACCCAGGACTTGGATTTGTTTCGGGGGACTTTGAAAAATCTAAGATGGTTTCCTGAAGAAAGGGAGGGCAAATTTTGGGGTACAACAGTTGCCCCTGTTCAATCTTCTTGGACCTGAAGAGTTAGATTGGCAAGTTTGCCTTTCGTGACTTGAAGGTAAAAGGAGATTGGACACTAATGTGCCCAGAAAATTTGCACTCGGCGATCTGATGGTGGAGGTGAATGGGCTTAAAGATGCCATTTGGTGATGGGCTTAAAGATGCTATCTGGTGCGGTAGAATTTTGTCGGGGGATGGGCTTAGAAATGCCATCTGAGAATGGGCTTAAAGATGCCATTCGGCGGTTGTTGGTAGGAGGATGGGCTTATAGATGCCATCTGGAAGTGTCGATCGCCTAAGAGATTCCTTAGCGAGAACTTGTGTATTTGAGAAAGACGGATGTTTTCCTGGCTTGTTACAGGTGTTTGATCCTCAGTCTCCTTATGTAGATATGCCCTGGCTGGATACAGGTATTGAATCTACAATTGGTTGTTCACAAATATGCCCTGGCTGGATACAGGAGTCGAATCTGGAAATAGTCGTTAATAGATGTGCCCTGGCTGGATACAGGAATCGAATCTTTGAACTCTTCAGACGTGCCCTGGCTAGATACAGGAATCGAGTCTGGAAACGTGGTCAACAGATATGCCCTGGCTGGATACAGGAGTCGAATCTGGAAATGTTGTAGTTGATAGATGTGCCCTGGCTGGATACAGGAATCGAGTCTTTAAACTTTTCAGACGTGCCCTGGCTAGATACAGGAATCGAGTCTGGAAACTGATCACTCTCAGATGTGCCCTGGCTAGATACAGGTATCGAATCTGGAATTGCGACAGTTGACGGTAATTGTTTTTGGGATTGTCTTTTTCCTGAAAAGGTAAAAACGTAAGTTGTATGCAATGTCATGATGTATGATATGCATGATATCATGATGTTCAGCATGAGATGTTGTATGCGTTTCACCATGTATGTAAGCAAGATGTATGAAAATGTGAAATGTTTATGGATGTAATTTCGCCTTAGGAAAATAAATCCTTGACGGTCGACCGGAGAATTGCTCTGTGGAAGAGATACTTGGCTGAAGTTTTGATGCGAGGCCTGTTGAGGACTCTAATGATGGATTCCGCTGGGGATAATGACGATATACTCCGCTGGAGATTGGAGGAACTTTGCCGAGGGCGGTCTTCCGTGGTTTTTAGCTGAGGATAACCCAGTTATAAGTCCTTATGAGGAAATAACTCTAAATAAAACTCGGGAGAGACGTCCGTACTCTGCAGGGGATAAGCTTCCAGAATTTACTGGGGATGAGTTTTAAGACCTGCCGGGGAATGCTGTGCTTCTCCAGGATCGACGGGGAATCAACTCTGCTTGGGGAAAGTATTGCCGAATCTTGTTTTACTCTGCGGGGAATTTGAGATGATCTGGCTACATTCTCCAGTTGACCCCACCTTGGTACCTTGGTGGACAAAACAACCAGACTGCATTAGACAACCTCACATTGCCCCTGTCTTTGATGTCACCTGTAATCAATCTCTTGTTTTATATGCAAATATTTGTGAATCAGCAATTTAATGTCAAATGCATATATCAACAACGAACATTGGACGTTCTTCGCAAAACAGAAAAAAGAAAACAATGGTAATTTGTATGGACAAGTGAATTTGTATTGATTTAAACTTTGCCTGTGAATAGGCGTTTTTGTACAAGAGGCTGACATCCTAGTAAGAGGACATCGCCAAATAGTATAGAGTGTACAATTTGAAAAAGGAAACAAAACAGCTATGTGAACAATCCCACTGGGTTCCAACTCTGCTATTGCCTTTATGTCTTCGAACGTCTCATCGCTTTGCTACCTAGTTGAAGATGAAGCTGATTGGTCAATGCCGAAATCTGGAGCCAGATAGTTGATGCTGAATTCTGGATGCGAAGTGATCCAATGAGACATAGTGTTACGCTTTTATCCCTAACTTTTGCCTGGACCGCCCTTTCGGGTTTTCAGTCCACCGGGATACCCATTTTTGCCCAAGCCGCCCTTTCAGGTTTTCGACTTGCCGGGTGTACAGATTTTTATTCATTTCATCCCTTATTTTTGCCCGAACCCTTTTGGTTCGCCGAGAAGCCCTTATTTTTGCCTAGGTATGTCAACCTAGCGGGTCTTTTATTTAGTATTTTTACACTTATGTCTGCATTGGCGGGGTGAGGAAGGTCGTCACCATCCATGGTGGTTAGGATCATGGCTCCTCCTGAGAACACACGTTTAACCACAAATGGCCCTTCGTACGTATGGGTCCATTTGCCCCGGGGATCACTTTGAGGAAGGATGATGCGCTTGATTACCAGGTCCCCAACTTGATACTCTTGTGGTCTGACTTTCTTGTTAAATGCCCTGATCATCCGTTTCTGATACGTTTGACCATGACAGATAGCAGTGAGTCTCTTTTCGTCAATCAGATTTAATTGATCAAGTCGAGTTTGGATCCAATCATCTTCATTCAAGTCTGCATCCTTCATTATCCGGAGAGATGGTATCTGGACTTCAATTGGCAAGACTGCCTCCATGCCATAGACCAAGGAGAAGGGAGTTGCCCCGGTTGACGTCCTTGCTGAGGTGCGGTACCCATGAAGAGCGAACGGTAACATCTCGTGCCAATCTTTATAGGTCACTGTCATCTTCTGCACAATTTTCTTGATATTCTTATTGGCTGCCTCTACAGCCCCATTCATCTTCGGCCGGTAGGGAGAAGAATTGTGGTGCTGTATCTTGAATTGTTCACAGAGTTCAGTGATCATTTTGTTGTTGAGATTGGTACCATTGTCCGTAATGATTCTTTCTGGGACGCCGTACCGGCAGATCAGATTATGCGGGATGAAACGTGCCACGACGCTCTTGGTTACTGTGGCGTAGGAAGCTGCCTCAACCCATTTCGTGAAGTAATCGATCGCCACCAAGATGAAGCGATGCCCATTGGATGCCGTTGGTCGGATCTCACCGATCATATCGATGCCCCACATTGTGAAAGGCCAAGGTGCCGTTAGGACATTCAAAGGAACCGGAGGGATATGCACCTTGTCAGCATAGATCTGGCATTTATGACAAGTTCGGGAGTGTTGGTAACAATCGGCTTCCATTGTGGACCAGAAATATCCTGCCCGAAGGATTTTCTTAGCCATGGTGTGTCCACTGGAATGTGTTCCAAATGTACCTTCATGCAGTTCCATCATGATTTTCTCCGCTTCAGCCTTATCCACACAACGTAGCAGAGTCGAATCATGATTCCGTTTGTAGAGAATGCCGTTGCTGAGGAAGAATTTTGCAGCAAACCTCCTCATGAACTTCTTATCATTGACAGATGCCCCTTCAGGGTATTCCTGAGCTTCCAAGTACCTCTTCACCTCATGATACCAGGGTTTCTCAGTGACCTTCTCAACCTCGAGCTCGCAGCAGTATGCCGGTTCATCCAACTTCCAGATTATGATTCGGGGAGCCTCATTGTCCCATTTAACTTTGAACATTGAAGACATCGTGGCTAGTGCGTCCGCTAGCTGATTCTCCTCTCTGGGGAAATGCTCAAAAGTTATCTCTTCAAAGTGGGGAAGCAAGGTCGACACATACTCCTTGTAAGGAATAAGATTCGGGTGTTTCGTATCCCACTCGCCTTTGATCTGATTGATCACGAGAGTGGAATCTCCGAAGACACTTAGAAATTTGATCCTTAAGTCGATTGCAGCTTGTAAACCCATGATACATGCCTCATATTCTGCCATATTGTTGGTGCAGCTGAAACATAATCGGGCGGTGAGGGGAGTATGAGTTCCTTTGGGGGATATGATTACAGCGCCGACGCCGTTACCCAAAGCATTGGAGGCTCCATCAAAATGCATAGACCATCGGGATCCTTCCTCAGGTCCTTCATCCGGTCCAGGTACTTCACAGTCAGTTACCACCATGATGTCTTCGTCCGGAAAATCAAAGTTCAGTGATTGGTAATCGTCCACAGGTTGGTGTGCCAAATGATCCGCCAGTACACTTCCTTTAATTGCTTTCTGAGTTGTATACTGGATATCATATTCCGTCAAGATCATTTGCCATCTCGCTATTCTTCCAGACAGAGCGGGCTTTTCAAATATGTACTTGATGGGATCCATTTTTGAAATTAATAAGGTAGTGTGAGTCAGCATATACTGTCTCAGCCGGCGAGCAGCCCATACAAGAGCGCAGCAAGTTTTCTCAAGCAGTGAGTAACGAGACTCACAGTCGGTAAACTTTTTGCTCAAGTAATAAATAGCGTGCTCTTTTCGGCCAGACTTGTCATGCTGCCCCAGCACACACCCCATTGAATTATCAAGCACTATCAAGTATAGTATCAGAGGTCTTCCTTCCACCGGTGGCATAAGAATGGGTGGCTCTTGAAGATATTCTTTTATCTTTTCAAAGGCAGTCTGACATTCATCATTCCAGCGTACTACTTGATCTTTCTTCAGTAATTTGAAGATTGGCTCACAAGTAGCAGTCAGATGTGAGATGAATCGAGCAATGTAATTCAGTCGTCCTAGGAAACCTCTGACTTCTTTCTCTGTTCTTGGAGTCGGCATCTCTTGTATGGCTTTTACCTTGGCAGGGTCCACCTGAATACCCTTATCACTTACAATGAAACCTAGCAATTTTCCGGATCTTACCCCAAAGGTGCATTTGTTGGGATTCAATCTCAGCTTGTACAACTTGAGTCGGTCAAATAACTTCCTCAGATGGTCAAGGTGCTCCTCCTCAGTTTGAGACCTTGCGATCATGTCATCAACGTATACCTCAATCTCATGATGGATCATATCATGAAATAAAGCAACCATGGCACGTTGATAGGTTGCCCCAACATTTTTCAATCCGAATGGCATAACCTTATAACAGAAGGTGCCCCACTGAGTCACAAAGGTAGTCTTCTCCATATCCTCTGGAGCTGTCTTGATCTGATTATACCCTGAAAAACCATCCATGAAGGAGAACACCTTGTGTTGAGTTGTATTGTCAACAAGGACATCAATATGAGGCAGGGGGAAGTCATCCTTGGGGCTGGCCCTGTTCAGATCCCTGTAGTCGACACACATTCTGACTTTACCGTCCTTCTTCGGTACTGGTACCACATTGGCAACCCACTGGGGGTAAGAAGTCACTGCAAGGAACCCGACATCAAACTGCCTCATAACCTCGGCCTTGATCTTTTCAGACATCTCTGGTCGCATCCGTCGAACTTTTTGCTTTACCGGAGGGCAATCTTCCTTGGTTGGCAGGTGGTGAACTACAATGTCGGCATCCAAACCAGGCATATCTTCATAGGACCAAGCAAAAATCTCCATGTAGTCTTGTAACATTTGGATCAATCGTTGCTTCACGCTGAGCTCTAGATTGGCACCAATCTTGACCTCTTTCCTATCCGTCTTAGTACCCAGGTTAATTGTCTCCACTGGCTCTTCATGTGGTTGAATAGCTCTCTCTTCCTGGAGTAGCAGTCTTGCGAGTTCACCAGGCACTTCGCAATCATCTTCACCTTCGTCTTCGGCCAAGTTGATCGGATTTTCGAAGTCATAACTGGCAGTAGCAGAGCTGTTACCAGTGAGATCCAGGGTGGATTGAAACCTGTATAAGTGAGTGTGTGTAAATATAGCTGTTTTGCAATATATATAACACAGAAAGGAAAAGAGCACCAGATTTGAAATGCAACAAACGTCCAATGTTTTGATTGATGATATATGAAAATGTCATACAAAAAAAAACCTCACAAATGGAGCTACGATGCCCCGGGTAGGGCACCGAGCCAACAAAGTTTTAACATATTGTTTGTTACAAATTGGAAATCAAAAGAAATTAATTACTGCGTGACAAATGTGATAGGGGTAAAATCCTTTGCTGTCCAGTTGCTTGGTCCGTTGCTGTTAGTCGGGTAGATCCAACTGTCAAACTCTGCTTCCTCTACATCCTCCTCGATAGCATTCACCCTTGAGCTGGAGATAAACACCGGAGCCTTTCTGATCTTCTCTTTGCGCACAGCCCTCTGAGCCTCTGCAGTAAAGCCCAGCCCAAACTTGTCGTTCTTCTGAGTGAAGTCAGGAAGCTGACCCCAGTTTGCACAATTGCCTTTCTGAACCACAGCCCGGGCATCCCTTAGGGAAGCCATCTTCAAGGAAACATTCTCTTCGACCGCTGTTTCTGCTGCTGCTGAAATTGGATGTACCTCCTCGAAATGCTGAAAGGGGGTTTCAATAAACTCCCCGTCCATCTCAATGTATCTGAAGGAATTCAAATGGCTCACCATATACTCCTCTTCTCCTTGCACAGTGACGATCTTCCCCCTGACGGGATACTTCAGCTTCTGGTGCAAGGTGGAGGTCACTGCCCCAGCTTTATGGATCCAAGGTCGACCCAGTAGACAAGAGTATGATGGACGTATATCCATCACATAAAAAGTAGAGTCAAACACTTGAGAGCCCACACGAATAGGGATGTTAACCTCTCCATGAACCATCCTTTTGGAACCGTCAAAGGCCCTGACGATGATATTGTTGGGCTTCAATTCCAGGCCTTCATAATCCAGACGGTCTAAAGCCTTTTTCGGTAAGACATTCAAAGAAGAACCAGTATCCACCAATACATGCGCCAGAGTAGTGCCCCTGCATTCGATAGAGACATGCAGGGCATCATTGTGGTCTCTTCCCTTCGCGGTCAGGTCAGCATCTGAGAAACCCAAGCCATTGTCTGCTGTCAGATTTGCTATGCAATCAGTGAACTGGACTGCAGACGTCTCCTGCGGCACATGGGCCGTCTTGAGAAATGAGATCAAGGCCTTAGCATGGGCCTCGGGGCATAGCAATAAGGAGAGCAGGGAGATCTTGGAGGGCGTATGCCCCAGCTGCTCGACAACATTGAAATCACTTTTCTTTATTATTTTCAGAATCTCCTCCATTTCTTGTCGGGAGGCCTCAGCATTTATAGGTATTGGTGCCTCCATCCGGGCAGGCTCTTCTTCAATCCCTTTGCCCCGAGCATTTGATGACTCGACAGCAGGGGAAGCAACTTGATCAGCAGCAGGAACAGGTAAACTTGTAGGTTTTATGAGGAGGGGTCTTCGGATAGCGGGCGGTGCAATGTCAGGCGAGAAGAGCCTGCCACTGCGGGTAACTTTGGCTGGACCAGTGATATCGCAGATACTGGCACCAGCGTCGAATTCTTGTTTGATTCCATTCACATACACGTCTGCCCCATAATGCCAAGGGACAGCTTTATCAGATACGTAAGGGAGAGGGCCCAGAACAGTAATAATCACAGGTGCAACAGTCATGATTTGAACAGGCTTCTTCGGGGGAGCCTTGATGGGATTTTTGAAGATGGTAATCACAGAAACTTCTTTTATTGGAACTAACTGAACAGCAGACTTTTTGAATAGAATTTCCTTGCTATCCATTAGGCCTTGGATGCCTAACCTTAGCAAGGGACAATCAGACAGGGAAATAGCACAGAACAGGCAACCTTCACTGCAACCTGGAAATAAACCGTCCCGCAGTAGGTTCTTCTTAACGGTCTTCAGAGGGGTAACAACTTCATCTACCGAAATAGCGTACATTTCTTCCTCAACGGCATTTACTCTATGCTGGGGCATAGGAGCAGTTACAACATTTGGTCTTTCTGGCGCTTCAAACTGAATTTCCTTTGCGTCGATCAGATCTTGCACTTTGTTTCTCAAGGCCCAGCAATCATCAGTAGTGTGCCCGGGACTATCAGAATGATAAGCACACCGGGCATTTGGGTTATACTTAGGAGACGCAGTGTTGACGACCTTAGGAGCTTCTTTGAGGGTCACCAGGTTGGTGGATAACAGTTGGGGTAAAATTTGAGATAAGGTCATACTCAGTCGAGTATACTGCCTCTTGGGCCTTTCGCTTCTTTGTTGATTGTACTGCTGAGGAGCAGCAACAGGTTTTGAGATGACCAAAGCATTGACGGCTTGGCTATTTTCGGGCTTGACTTGTCTTCTAGGACCATAGACGGCACTTGCTTCTTTCTTGAACGGCCTTTTCTCAGCACTTGTGGAGGCAGCCTTTTGTATCTTGCCTGACCTGATGCCAGCTTCAATTCTTTCTCCCGTCAATATTAAATCTGTAAACCCAGCGGAGGAGTTACCAACCAAATGATTGAAAAACGGACCAGACAATGTCCCAAGGAACATAGCAACCAGCTCACGATCAGTCAATGGAGGCTGCACCCTGCCAGCCAAATCTCTCCATTTTTGAGCGTACTCTTTGAACCCTTCACCCGTTCCTAGAGACATACCCTGAAGTTGGGTACGCGTAGGAGCGAGATCGGAATTGTATTGGTATTGTCTGTAGAATGCGGTTGCCAAATCTTCCCAGTGTCGGATGCTAGCTCCATCCAATTGGTAGAACCATTCAAGCTGTGACCCCGAGAGACTATCTTGGAAGAAGTGAATCCAGAGGTTCTTATCTGCCGTGTAAGGTTGGATTTTCCTTACGTACGACCTCAGATGCAGCTTTGGGCAGGAGACCCCGTCATACTTGGCGAAGGCAGGCGCCTTAAACTTGTGTGGAATTACTACCCCAGAAGATAACCCCAAGTCTCCGAAATCCAGTCCCGGCACATTCTGAATTTCCATGGCGCTCAAGCGGTCCTCCAATTGCTTGTATCTGTCAGCAGCAGGTGGGTATTGTTCGTCGTTATAGTCCGTCTCGTTGTCGGAGACTGCGGGACTAGGAGCTCCTCCCCCTTGGGGACTGTTTTTCTCAGCAGAAGAAGTGGTTGGATCAGCTTCATTATGGAGTGTGTTCCCAAATCTGCGTCCGGTGTTGAACAATGCAGTCCTCTTTTTCTTCTTCTTCTTCAGGAGTAGAGTCTTCAACTCTTGCTGACCTTGGGCTAGGCTTAGGACCATCTCTTGGAACTGTGCACTTTAGGCCTGAAGGGCCTTGATTGCTTGCTCACTGGAGGAGTCTGGATTCATGATGACTGTTCAAACAAACGGCGAAGAAGATTAAGCAACCTGTGAAATAGGGTCCCTGCTATGCATATGGTGCAATGGAATGCGTATGTTTTATGTTTTCAAAGACAAACAAGATTCAACTTTGTAGACAAAAAAGGGAAACACACTTCATTAGATTAAAATTTTCAATCGTTCAACAATTTGCCCTTAGGCATTACAGGAATGAAAAATACTGGAAAGGAAATAAACTACAAAAGGAAACAATCAAAGCTCATCAATGCTCCCATGGCCTCCTCTTTTCAGTGCTGATGTAGTTGTTCAGGACCCGTTCTTCTTCCAATTGCTTAGTCAGCCTCTGAATCTTCCGTTCCTGCTCATTGAACTTCTCTCGGTAGAAATCCCGTTCTTCCTTTAGCTGCGCCCAAGATCTCTTCATGGTGTCAAAATCAGTAGGTATCTGAGGAGGGAGGACAGTTGGAGGAACCCCGTCTTCATCAGGAGATTCAAGAATGAGAGGTCTAACAGCTTCGTAGGGCATACCTAACCTTTGAGCACGGATGCGGACCCATTTGCAATAGGGCTCCATTGGTAGAGAAGTCTTTGGTCCCAACTCATGTGGGTCAGCTTTGTGGATTCTGTCCCAAGCTCTAATGAATCCCTGGCGTAGTTTGTCACTGTCTGCCTGAAACTCAAAATGGAAGTGAGGAACCAGCATTTCATGAGGCCCATCTCCTCTGGCTCTTCCAAACTGACGGAGAGCTAAACACGGATTGTAAGAGATTCCTCCTTGGATACCAATTAACGGGACATTAGGGTATTCTCCGTAACGGTCGATAACAGCTACCTCATCCAAACCTCTGAGAGTCCAAGTGATGTCATTATCAGTGAGAGACATTAACCTCCGAGCCCAACCTTTTCCTTCTTCATTCTTCAGCACGAACTTAGGAAGGTGCGAAATAAACCACCTTACTAGCAAAGGAGCACAACACCACGGAGTTCCCCGTTTTCGAGCAGTACGAGCATAGAGTTGTTGTAGAATATCACCCAAAAGGGTGGGTACCGGATTCCGAGACATGAAGATCCTTATGACATGGATACTGATAAAGGTGTCAGGGTTAGGAAACAGTACCAGACCATAGATCAAAAGAGCTAGAACATCCTCATATGCCTTGAAGTCTAAGTCATTCCAGAAATCATTAGCCTTGCCAACCAGAAATTTGACCAAAAAGCCCTTGATCCCATTTCTAGTTTCCCAGTTGGACAATACCTCTTCCTTGGTCAAGGGGAGAATTGCAGCAATCTCTTCAGGCCTAGGAGTCTTTTCCAAACCAGTGAATGGAGTTTGTTCCAAGACAGGAATCCCAAGCAAATAAGAAAATTCTTCCAGGGTAGGAACCAGCTGGAAGTCTTGAAAGGTGAAACAATGGTACAGAGGGTCATAAAACTGGGTCAGAACACTTATCAGTTGTTGGTCCCATTTTGCAGTGACCAAGCCAAGGAGAGAACCATGTCTGTTGATGAAGGAGGTAGTGTTTGGAATCCTCCCAACCAAATCCTTGAGTAAAACTGGTGGTTGAACAAAGTTGAGCCGGACAGTATTTCTACGCACGGGCAACATGATGTCCTACAAAACAGAGCAAAGATGAAACCTTTTTTGTCTTTGAAATGGGTTAGCCTTTTATACAGGATGCATGCAATGGTATGATGGCATGATGCTATGATGAAGCACACCACAAGTATTCACATAGGCAAATAAAGCACACAAGTCACACAAGACACCCTTAGGTTTCAGGCCAGCATGAGTTTCAGGTATTACCCTCTTTTGGTTTTGTTGGTTAAAACCTGTCCTATCAGAAGTAACCGGGTTCTAGAGGATCTCAAATCATTGGCTACCCTCAATCGGTCATAACTCCAGCATCGCAATCTTTTCTCGCGGCCAGAACCATCTCGAGAGTTTAGCCTCAATGAGTGTAGCATACTGCTACTGTCCTAATAGCCAAGTTGGTCAATTTAGGGTTCTAAGGTTGGTTGGTGTTTAATGACCCCTTAGAAGACCTATATTCTCCCCGTTACAACACAAGGGATATAGGTACAGACTAAGATGCCACACCAACATAGCCATTGCTTCACCCATGTCGGTCTACGCCGGACAGGTCCCTCACAGATTATGCTACCTAAAAAGGGTATACCCCAGATCCGGGTTAGGATCTATGAAAACTCCGATGCAAAGCCCACAAATATAAAAGCAAACAAAGCAAACAATTGAAAACAAAGGTGATCTAAACCCTAAGGTTACTCCACTTTAAAAATACTCCCCAGCAGAGTCGCCAGTTCTGTGATACGGTGGGAGAACTGACTTGGGTTTTGCGTTTGTATTCACAAATGTTGCGGTTAGCAAGAGTCGGCACCGACTTTTTATTTTATCCTAAGGAAAGGTTAAAAAGCACAGCAAAAACCTTTTGAGATGTTTTCTTGGGTTCGGGGAGTAGATTATAGAAAGGGAAGGTATTAGCACCCTTTCTATCCATGGTTATCCATGGGCTCTTAGTTACTTGCTTAGATCACTTGCCTTTTGTTTTCAATTTGTTTGAAATGGTGCTTTGTGTGTGGGTTTTGAAAATGTTTTGAAAAGATGCCAATGTGGTGGCAACCTTTGTAATGATCCATGTGGGGATGTATACAAAGATGTATGTCTTTTTAAAAAAGTTTTCATTTGTTTTTGAAAATGGTTTTGAAAGTGTAGTGATGTGTGGTTTTGAAATCAGGCAAGTGTTTTGTTTTGCAAGTCTGATTCAAGTAACTAAGAGGTTATCTACTCCTAAATTTCTCAAGAGATTATTGCTATATTTTAACCCTTTTAACAAGTTTGTTCCACCATTGTATTTGGTGGACAATCTTGTGTTAGGATGTGAAAGGGACAGGCGCGGGTCATCGTTTAGACCATAATTGCAACGGCGTTAAATGTCTTTGGGCATTTTCCTTAAGGGACTTGATCATTTTTTAGGCAACTTTCGAAAGCGTCATTGAGGGACTATGATCATTTGAATTGTGTTTGTTTTGCCCAAAGAGACCTAACATGCAATATGGCCCAATTTTGAAAGGCAACAAGTGGATATAACCCTAGGGGTGTTAATGTGCAAGTGTGTTTTATTGCATACAAGAGTTTTTTCTTTGAATTAGGTTTTTCTATTTCATTGATTTTATCTTGTCATACACGTCCTAATTACTAGCAATAAGAAGCAGAAATGTAAAATCCTACGCTATTACAACAATTAGGGGAGGGGGATACACATTTGTACATGGGGGGTTCAACGAGAAAAATAGACAAAAAAGAAAATAGCGAAAAAACAAGATATATTGAGAGAGAGAGAGGGAGCCCGCGCGCTGTTGGGAGGCCATCAGAAGTTGACCCAGATCCGCTGTCAGATGATCAACCTGTTGGTGAAACTGGATGAGTCAGAACTTCTGACTCTAGAACCTGCAAAACAGAACCTTGTTAGTGGGGAAACCAGAAGTTCTGATTTCCCTGCGCTGCAAGACAGAAGTTTGTTAGTGGAGAAACCAGAAGTTCTGATTCTGCTGAAAAGGCAATAACTCTCAGAGGTTCTGATGTCATTGACAGCAAAACAGGCTTCAGATGTGCTAACGTCAAAGTCAGCACTTGGCTTTTTCCTGCACTAATCAGAACATCTGCAATCCTGTTGTTACTCCACAAAACAGGAAACATATTTGGAACAGATCCAGCAAAATAGCAAAAATGTTTCAGAGGTCAGAATCACCAAGGTCACAGGCAAGTCCTATACTGGCTCAGAACGTTCTGAGGTATGAGAATCCTCAGAACATAAACAGCAATAACATGAATATTTACATTATGTTACTTGAATATGCACAGCTGATGATGCTTAACAGTTTGGTGAGGGTCAGCAGGTGCTTACCTGACTGTCTGGAAAATGGTGGGTGAAAGTTAGCTTTTGGTTCTGGTGGTGTTCTGGACAGATTTGGAAAAGGGGAAATGAAGGTGTATACGTATATAGGGTCAGAAGTTTGGAAAGAACATTTTTTGGTTTACAGAAAAGAGCTGGATGTTTGATGAAGTTGAAGGTAAGAAACTTAAAGTTATGAAACAAAGCTGGAGATTTTGGCAGAGTTTCAGAATGTTATGTTGCTAGGAGTTTCGTTTCTCTCTTAGCAGTTTTTCTGTTTCTTTTTTTGAACGTCTTTTGCAGTGATGAAAGCTCTCTATTTATAGGCAAAGTTCTTGTGGATGCCTTGAACATTTAAGGCGCCAACAGAGTTTGAATTTGTTCTTTGACAGAAATTCCTGGGAAGTTGTGATAACAGCTATCTTTCAGCCTAGGTAGCAGCAGCAGGCGTAGATTGGGGAGAAGTGACCTCTGAAGTGGGCGGTGGCGTGAAGACCCATGCCAGAATCTGTGCAAAAGCATTTTCCAAGCCACACGTGAATGCTCAGGAGTGGTTGGAAGCATTAATGGGCATTAAATGGTGACAAGACCTGTCAATACCAACATTCTGGTAAGGGAAACCAGCGTTGAATCAGCAGCGTAAACCATGCTCTGGCCTTGGCTACCTGTTGTCTTAGCAAACTCTGGAGATTCTCCTGGTTTTCTGGTGTGTTCCTTGGATCTACTTCTGGACAATCTGGACTTAGAGATTCTGTATCAATGTGACACCTATCCTTCTGGCCTTTCATCTTCTGATTTCAACCTGTTCTGAAGGAGCCTTCATACTTTCCTGTTTCTCTTGCATTCCTTTAGCAAGTTCTGACTGAGCTTGTGTAACTGCTGAAGGGGCATGTTCTGTTTGAGGCTTACACTCTGAACCACGTTTACAACTTCTGATTGAACTGATGTAGCTGCTGAAGAGCCAACTTCTGACCACGCTGAGCCAAGCTTGCAACTTCTGACCGTCTTCATCTGGAATGGGTCCAGAAGTTCTGGAGCGCTGATTTTTCTAAAAACACTTATTTTAAAGAAGCACTTAGAATTTGATTTTCCTCAAGATGAAAGCGTTGTTTCCGGAGTTTGTGAGACCATCTTGCTCTTGTAAGTGGCTTGCTTGGGCAAAAGGATAACCCAGGACTTGGATTTGTTTCGGGGGACTTTGAAAAATCTAAGATGGTTTCCTGAAGAAAGGGAGGGCAAATTTTGGGGTACAACACCGGGTGTACAGTTTTTTTTTGTTTATCCCTAATTTTTGCCTGAACCTCCATTTCTGGTTTTCGATTCACTGGGATGCCTTTTTTTTGCCTAGGTGTGTCAACCTAGCGGGTCATTTATGCGTAGTATCTTTTGACTATGTCTGCATTCGCAGGGTGCAGCAGGTCATCGCCGTCCATGGTGGTTAATATCATTGCCCCACCAGAAAAGATGTTTTTGATCACAAATGGTCCTTCGTAAGTAGGAGTCCATTTGCCCCTGGGATCACTTTGCGGCAAGATGACTCGCTTGATTACAAGATCCACGACTTTATATACCTGGCGCCTGACTTTCTTGTTGAAAGCCTTGATCATCTGTTTTTGATACGTCTGACCATGACAAACAGCAGTAAGTCGCTTCTCATCAATCAAGTTAAGTTGATCAAGTCAGGTCTGAATCAAATCGTCTTCGCTCAAACCAGCATGCTTCATGATTCTCAAGGAGGGAATCTGAACCTCGATAGGCAAAACAGCTTCCATGCCGTATACCAAAGAATAGGGTGTTTCCCCAGTTGATGTACGCGCCGTGGTACGGTACCCGTGGAGAGAAAACGGTAACATCTCATGCCAGTCCTTGTAGGTGACTGTCATCTTTTGTATGATCTTCTTGATATTTTTGTTCGTAGCTTCGACATCACCGTTCATCTTTGGCCGATAGGGAGATGAATTATGATGTTGAATCTGGAACTGCTCGCACAAAGCGGTGATCATAGTGTTGTTAAGGTTTGTACCATTGTCGGTGATGATCCTTTCGGGGATGTCGTATTGACAAATGAGGTTCTGCTTGATGTAGAGGGCAACAACATTCTTTGTGACGGATGCGAAGGAAGCTGCTTCGACCCACTTGGTAAAGTAATCAATAGCCACCAGGATGAAGCGGTGTCTATTGGATGTTGTAGGTATGATCTCTCCAATCATGTCGATTCCCCACATAGCGAATGGCCAAGGAGCTGTTAAGACATTGAGAGGAACTGGAGGTATATGTACCTTGTCCGCATAGATTTGACATTTGTGACAAGTACGGGAATGTTGATGGCAGTCAGCTTCCATGGTAGACCAGTAATAGCCTGCCCGTAGGATCTTCTTAGCCATCGTATGTCCGCTAGAATATGTGCCAAAGGTACCATTGTGCAGTTCTTCCATGATCTTCTCAGCTTCAACCTTGTCCACACAACGAAGCAGAATGCAATCATGATTGCGCTTGTATAGGATACCATTGCTCAGGAAGAACTTAGCCGAGAACCTCCTTAAGAACTTTTTGTCATTGACTGAAGCTCCTTCAGGATATTCTTGAGCCTCGAGATACCTTTTGACTTTGTGAAACCAAGGCCGGTCCACTACTTCTTCGGTATTGATCTCGTGACAATGTGCAGGTTCATCCATTCGCTCGATGGTGATTTGGGGAGCCTCATCATCCCAGTTAAGTTTAAACATGGATGACATTGTAGCTAGAGCATCTGCTAGTTGATTTTCTTCTCGCGGGAAGTGCTCAAAGGTAATCTGCTCGAAATGAGGTAGTAATGTCAAGACATGTTCTTTGTAGGGGTGATGTTGGGATGTTTAGTATCCCACTCTCCTTTGATCTGACTGATGACCAAAGCAGAGTCTCCAAACACAACCAAGGATTTGATTCCCAGGTCTATTACAGCCTTGAGACCAAAGATACAAGCTTCATACTCGGCCATGTAGTTGGTGAAGTTGAAGCAATGTCTAGAAGTGAAAGGTGTATGGCAACCTTATGGAGATATGAGTACCGTGCCGATACCGTTGCCAAGTGCGTTGGAGGCACCATCAAAGTACAGGGTCTATCGGGATCCTTGTTCAGGTCCGTCAAATGGTCTGAAATCTTCAATGTTATCCAAAGTCATAATGTCTTCGTCAGGGAAGTCAAACTTCATGGATTGGTAATCTTCAATAGCTTGATGAGCCAGATGGTCAGCTAGTACGCTCCACTTTATAGCTTTTTGGGTCGTGTACTGTATATCATACTCGGTAAGGATCATTTGCCATCTAACTATCCTTCCAGACAAAGCAGGCTTTTCGAAGATATACTTGATCAGATCCATCTTAGATATCAGTAGAGTGGTATGAGTTAACATATACTGCCTTAGCCGGCAAGCAGCCCATACCAAAGTGAAGCAAGTTTTCTCGAGCAGTGAGTATCGGGTCTCACATTCGGTAAAATTTTTGCTAAGGTAATAAATGGCATGCTCTTTTTGTCCAGACTCGTCATGTTGGCCCAGTACGCACCCCATTGAGTTATCCAAAATAGTCAGATACATGATTAGCGGTCTTCCTTCGATGGGCGGCATCAAGATAGGAGGTTCTAGCAAATACTCCTTGATTTTATCGAAAGCAACTTGACAATCATCATTCCATTTAACCACCTGATCTTTCTTTAACAGCTTGAAGATTGGCTCACATGTAGATGTTAGGTGAGAAATGAACCTAGCAATGTAGTTTAGGCGTCCCAAGAAACCTCTGACCTCCTTCTCAGTGCGAGGGGCAGGCATTTCTTGTATAGCTTTGACTTTGGCAGGATCAACCTCGATGCCTTTGTTGCTGACGATGAAACCCAAGATTTTACCGGACCTGACTCCGAAAGTGCACTTGTTAGGGTTTAATCTGAGCTTGTACTCCTTCAACCTGACAAATAGCTTTTGCAAATGGTCGAGGTGTTCTTCTTCTGTTTGTGAACGAGCTATCATGTCATCTACGTAGACTTAAATCTCATGATGTATCATGTCATGAAACAAAGCTACCATGGCGCGTCGATAGGTTACCCCGGCATTCTTCAGTCCGAATGGCATCACTTGATAGCATAACGTACCCCACTGTGTAACAAAAGTAGTCTTCTCCATGTCTTCAGGGGCCATTTCGATCTGGTTATACCCTAAAAATCCATCCATGAAAGAAAATACCTTATGCTGAGCTGTATTGTTAACCAAGATGTCAATGTGCGGTAGTGGAAAGTCATCTTTAGGGCTAGCCCTGTTTAAGTCTTTGTAATCCACGCACATTCTCTCTTTTCCTTCCTTCTTAGGCATGGGCACAACGTTAGTAACCCATTATGGATAGGAAGTAACAGCAAGAAATCCAGCATTTAACTGCTTCATCACTTCTGCTTTGATCTTTTCTGACATGTCGGGCCTCGTGCGGCGGAATTTCTGTTTAATTGGTGGACAGTCTTCTCTTGTAGGGAGACGGTGAACCATAATATCTATATCGAGTCCCGGCATGTCTTCGTATGACCAGGCAAAGATCTCAACATATTCATTCAACAGCTGAACTAAGCGCTCCTTGACACTTAGCTCTAGGTTGTGACCCACTCTGACTTCTTTTCTGTCTTCAACAGTACCCAAGTTGATTGTCTCTAACAGCTCCTCATGGGGCAGAATAACCCTTTCTTCCTGTTGTAACAGTCTAGCCAATTCTCCCGGCACTTCACAGTCTTCATCACCTTCGTATTCGGCATGGTAGACCAAATCTTTAGAGTCACTGAAGGCCATAGCATAATTGTTACCCATGGAATCCGGAATGGAAGGGTACCTGCATTTGTGAGTGTGTGTGTGTGTGTGTGTGTGTGTGTGTAAGGGATATCCACCTTTAAACAAATAAATTTTAAAAAGAAAGAAAATGAACACAAAAGTTTATATGTGAAAACGTCCATGATTCATTAAAATGGCATATGAAGATGAAAAATCAAACCCTTACAAATGGACTTATATGCCTCGGGTAAGGCACAAGGCAAAAAGTGTACGAATTGTTTTGAGAATTATTACAAACCAACAGAAATTTTTGAAAGATAAATTACTGATTTATGAAAGTAATCGGAACAAAGTCTTTTACTTCCCAGTTGCACAGTCCTCCGTCAACAGTAGGGAAAATCCAGTCTTCCAGGTTTCTCTCCTCTTCAACATCCTCCAAAGCATTGACTCCATGATGGGTGATCTTCACTGGTGGCCCCCCAGCCCGGGCGCATCGTACATCCTTTTGAGCAGAAGCAGTGAACCCCAAGCCAAATTTATCTGATTTGAAAGGAAAGTCGGGAAGCTTCCCCCAGATTATGCTTCCTCCTTCCTCAATCATAGCCTTTTCATCTTTGAGGGATGACATCCGAGGCACAGGTTTGGTAATCAAGGGTATATAAGACACTGTCTTGATTGCCGCAATCTCCTGAGTTACCTCTTCAAAATGCTGAAAAGGGGTCTCGATGAATTCACCATCCAATTCAACATAGCAGAAAGAATTTAGATGGCTTATCATGTACTCCTCTTCGCCATGAACAGTTATAATTTTCCCATGGACTGGGTACTTGAGCATTTGATGCAGAGAAGAAGTGACGGCTCCAGCATTGTGAATCCAAGGTCTTCCCAACAAGTAAGAGTAGGAAGGACGGATATCCATCACATAGAATATGGAGTTGAAGGTTTCAGTTCCCACTTTAATCGGGATGTCCACCTCCTCGTGGACCATCCTTTTAGAACCATCAAAGGCTCTGACAATGATATTGTTGGGCTTCAGGGTTAGGCCTTCACAGTCCAATCTTTCCAATGCTTTCTTCGACAAGACATTTAAAGACGACCCAGTATCAACCAGAACGTCTGCTAGAGTAGTCCCTCTGCATTCCACCGAGACATGCAAAGCATCATTATGCTTTCTCCCTTTAGATGTTAAATCAACATCGGAGAATCCTAGACCATTGTCAGCTGTTAGGCTAGCTACACGTTCCTGGAACTGATCCGTGGAGGTTTCCTGTGGCACGTGGGCCGTCTTCAAAAATCTGATCAGAGCTTTAGCATGAACTTCGGAACAAAGCAACAGGGCCAGCATTGAGATCTTTGAGGGGGTTTGCCCAGTTGCTCCACAACATCATAATCGCTTTTCTTGATTATTTTCAAAATCTCTTCCATTTCCTTTTGAGAGGTCTCAGGGATGACCAAAGGCTGAGCCCTCGTCCTGACAGGCGCTTCTTAGATCCCTTTCCCTCTATCATCAGCAATAGCAGAGGGGACAACTACAGGAGTTAAAACTTCTTCAATAACTGGAGTTCTCGCAGATATGTTGACCGACACAGGGGTAACCTTAGGAGCATTTGAGGGTCCAAAGATTGCCTTTGGAGGGGAAATCTTCGGAGAGAAAATTCTTCTGTTGCGGGTGATTTTACTCGTTCCAGCAATGTTTCCAATGTCGGAAGTCTCTTCATCATATCTCTCTTCAGTTGATTCAATTTGTTTAATACCGTGGTAGAAGATCTCTCCACCGTAGTTCCACGGTATTGATTTGTTGGACTTGTACGGGATGGGCCCCGACATGGTTATCTTCAAAGGTACAATCTTCAGATCGGATGTAATCTTAATAGGTCTTTTGGAGACCTTGGAAAGATTGGCGGATATGGTAATTATTGAAACATCGTTGACGGGATTCAGTGTAACAGAAGTCTTCTCAAAAAGGATTTCTTGATTATCCATTAGGCGTTGGATGCCTAACTTCAACAACGGATAGTCGATTGGTAAGGATGAACAAAGGCAGCAATCTTCTTCACAACCTGGGAAAATCCCAGCCCTTAGCAAATTTAACTTGATTATCGGTAACGGAGTCATCAAGTCATCAACAATAGCAACAAAAAGATCCTTTTCAACAACATGGGCATTATGGCCATGCCTTGGCATTGGAGCAGAGATCACATTCGGCTTTTCAGGGGCGTCAAATTCCACTTCCTTAGCATCTATCAAATCCTGAATCTTATTCTTGAGGGGCCAACAATTGTTGGTGTCGTGCCCTATACTTCCTGAATGATAAGCACACTTGGCGTTCGAATGGTAGTAAGGATAAGTTGTATTCGGATTCTTCGGTGCGTCTTTCAAGGTTGTAAGGTTTAACTTCAAGAGATGGGGAAGAACCTGAGCAGGTGTCATGTTTATCTGGGTGAATTGTCGTACAGGCCTTTCCACCCTTGCTTGGTTGGTTCTGGGTTGATTGTTTCTGAGCTGATCAGCTGCAGACTTCTGAATCATTACGGCCCCCACCACTGGCTGGCGCTCAACTCTTCCCTGACCTCTTTGGGAGTAGACAGCTGAGACTTCTTTCTTTGTTGGAAAAGGCTTTTTGACGGCAGCGGAAGCAGATGTATCTTTTTGAATTTTACCGCTCTTGATTCCGGCTTCAACTCTTTCACCAGTTAGAATCAACTAGGTGAACCCCCCAGACGAACTTCCTATCAGGTGATTGAAAAAGGGGCCTGACAGTGTACCCGAGAACATATCTATAAGCTCTCTCTCAGATAGAGGTGGTTGTACTCGTCCCGCCAAGTCTCTCCATTTCTGGGCATATTCCTTAAAGCCTTCATTGGAGACCATGCCCATACTCTGTAATTGAGTACGGGTAGGTGCTAAGTCCGTATTATATTGATACTGCTTGTAGAAGGCAGCAGCCAAATCCTCCCAATTATGCATATCAGACCTCTCTAGCTGGTAGAACCAATCTAACTGCGTCCCCGACAAACTGTCCTGGAAGAAATGTACCCACAGGTCTTTGTTAGAAGAATATGGTTGAATTTTCCTGACATAGGATCGTAGGTGCATCTTTGGGCAAGACACCCCATCGTACTTAGCAAACAGAGGAACTTTAAACTTGGGAGGAATGACAATTCCAGAAACCAATCCCAACTCTTCAAAGTCCATCCCATGCACTCTCTGAATCTCCATGGCTGCCAGACGTTCTTCCAGATTTTTATACTTTTCATCTGCAGGAGGATACTACTGTTCTAAATAGTCTTCATCTTCCTCTTCTTCAGCCTCAGAACCAGAAGGCACTGCAACTCCTTTACCCTTTCCTTTACCCTCTTTAGATGTTGATGGGAAATCTAGGACTCTTCTGGCGTGACCTTCAAATCTTCTGTGTAGTTGTTTAGTTATTGGCATGCATTTTTGGTAAAAGCAGGTGTGTGAATGTCATGACTGATGTCATAACATTCTAGTTTATTAGGTACTGATTCTGTAGGTACCTTTGCAGAAAAATATTGTCATACAGGTGCTGTTGCTTATAAGTGTGTATCTGAGCATTTTGCAAAAAGGTCACATTTACCTAAATCAGTAGACAGGTTTTCAGATGTCATAACAAATGTTAAGACATCCTGTTCTGAACTAACAGTTATACAGATTGGGTAATTCTGAGTTTTTTCAGGAAAATGACTCAGTCTTTCCAGAACAGGAAATATCGTGGACTTGGGGTTAACCTAGCTCAACCCTAACCTGGTTGATAAAGTCCTGTGACCTAGTCTTAAGGTCAAATGGAATTAACCCTAGCTTTTTGTGGAAACCCTAACTGAAGATGCAGCTTCTATATATTCAACAGAGCTGCTGTTTTGAATGCATCCCCTTTTTGACAGAAGATCATTTAGAAGCTGTATAGTTTTAACTATTGTAATCCAAGCAATTATCATTGTGATAAGTGACTTGGAATAGGTTTTAATTGTAAGGGTTGTGTATCACTCAAAGCTTTGAAGCAAGAGAGTTTTTGTGTCTCTTGACTAATGCTTTGAAGCAAAGTCAAGTTAGGTTTATGTATCACTCAAAGCTGTGAAGCAAGAGTGTTTGTGTTGCTTGATTAAAAAGCTGTAAAGCATAATCAAGTATATGTTTTGAAGAGTGTCTTCATCAATTCATTAGTCAAATTGTTTTAAGTATCACTGCTATGATTGAGGGGGAGTGAGTAGGAACTCAGGTTTAAGTTGTACTTAGATTGAAGTTGCATTGGGTAGGTCTTAAGTGAAGGAGATAAACTGGTTGGTTTATTCCTGAATTAATATCTCTTATAGTCGATTTCCTCCCTGGCTTGGTAGCCCCCAGAGTAGGTGTTGTTGCACACTGAACTGGGTAAACAATTGACTGTGTTCTTTACTGTTTTTGTATTTACTGTGTTATAGAAAGTCAGATACGGTGTCATAACATTGAATGTGACATTGAGTATCTGCAGCCAGAATTTCAATTGGTATCAGAGCAGGCACCCTGCCTGTATTACTGGGTGAGATCTAGGGATATCACTTTCTAGCACTATGGACAAAGAAGCAGTTTTTGGAAATAGACCACCCATTCTGGATGGAACAAATTATGACTACTGGAAACCTCGTATGATAGCCTTCTTAAAATCTCTGGACAAAAAGGCTTGGAGAGCTGCTGACAAAGGATGGAACCATCCCACCATAACTGAGAAAGATGGGACAATCAGTCTGAAGCCTGAGGAAGATTGGAGTAAAGAAGAAGATGAGTTAGCCCTGGGAAATTCCAAAGCTTTAAATGCCTTGTTCAATGGAATTGATAGAAACATTTCCAGACTAGTACATCAATATGAACTGGCCAAGGAAGTTTGGGACACTCTCAAAACTACTCATGAGGGCACTTCCAAAGTAAAAATGTCAAGACTTCAGATGTTGACTACCAAGTTTGAGAATCTAAAAATGATGGAAGATGAAACCATTCATGAGTTTCACATGAACATCTTGGAGATTGCCAACACCTCAGGATCACTGGGAGAAAAGATGTCAGAAGAAAAACTGGTGAGAAAGATTCTCATATCCTTGCCTAAAAGATTTGCAATGAAGGTAACTGCCATAGAGGAAGCCCAGGACATCAGCAAGTTGAAAGTGGATGAACTTATTGGGTCTCTTCAGACTTTTGAGATGGGGATCACTGATAATGGTGACAAGAAGAACAAGAGCATAGCACTTGTATCCAACACTGATGTTGAAAACAAGGAGGATGAAGAAGAGAATATTTCAGAAGATATAGCCATGCTTGGAAGACAGTTCAACAAACTCATCAAAAGAATAGATCCAAAGTCAAGGTCTAATGTTCATAACATTCCCTCTGACATTGACAGTTCTAGCAGAAGACCAAGGTCAGAAGAGAAGGGAAATCAAGGCAGAGGAATTCAATGCCATGGCTGTGAAGGATATGGGCATATTCGAGCTGAATGTCCTACCTTTCTTAAGAAACAAAAGAAAGGAATGACTGTTACTTGGTCTGACTGTGATTCAGAAAGTAATTCTGAAGAAGAATCTGCCAAACTAGTTACTGCTCTAACTGGTGTTTGTACTTCTGAAAGTGACACTAGTGATGAAGAAGTGACATTTGAAGAACTGGCTGATACTTACAAGAAATTGTGTATCAGAAGTGCTGAAGTCTGTGTGCAGAATGAGAAACAATCAAAACTCATCATAAAGCTGGAGGCTGAAAAAAGCGCAAACCTTGAAACTATAAGTCATCTAGAAGGGGAAGTTCAATTACTGAACTCACAACTGAACCAAATGACCAAATCTGTCAAGATGCTGACTAATGGAACAGACAAATTAGAAGATATTCTTCATGTTGGACAAATTGTGGGTAACAAATCTAGACTAGGATTTGTGGAAGCAAAGAAATCTGGTACAGATAAGAAGATCAGGCCTGATAAGCAAATGTCAAAACAGATGTCTCAACACAACTCTCAACATCAGGAACAGAGACATATGAAGAAAAGGTACCAAAGATGGAGATGTCATCATTGTGGGAGATATGGCCACATAAAGCCTTTCTACTTCAGATTGCATGGATACCCTAATCAGAACTCAGGTGTCAAACCTAAGTCTAAAAAGGTACCACATGCTCCTAAATGGAAGAAAAAGGCTACTGCCCTGATAGCCCACACTTCCCTGAGGGTCTCTGCAAAGGAAGACGGGTACTTTGACAGTGGGTGTTCCAGACACATGACTGGAATCAAGAACCTCCTCAATAATGTTAAACCTCACACCACCAGTTTTGTGACCTTTGGAGATGGTGCTAAAGGTGAAATCAAAGGAGTTGGTAATTTGGACTGCCCTGGAGTTCCAAGTCTGAGTGAAGTACTGCTGGTAAAAGGGCTGACTGCTAATCTCATTAGTATCAGTCAATTGTGTGATCTAGGATTCAAGGTCAATTTCTCAAAATCTGAATGTCTTGTAATTAATGAAAAACAAGAAATTGTAATGAAAGGAGTCAGATCTAAAGACAACTGTTACTTGTGGGAGCCTGAGAACACTAATTTCTCCTTTGTGTGTTCCATTGCAAAAGAAGAAAAAGAGGTGAAACTGTGGCACCAAAAACTTGGCCATCTTCATCTAAGAGGTATGAAAAGGATTATCTCCATGGAGGCAGTCAGAGGGATTCCAAGACTGCAAATTGATGAAGGAAGAGTTTGTGGTGAATGTCAGGTTGGTAAGCAGACTAGGATGTCACATCCAAAGTCAAGACATCTGACCACCTCTAAGGTTCTAGAACTTCTTCATATGGATCTGATGGGACCAATGCAAGTGGAGAGTCTTGGTGGAAAAAGATATGCATATGTGGTTGTGGATGATTTTTCCAGATTCACCTAGATTAACTTCATTAGGGAAAAATCTGATGTATTTGAAGTTTTTAAAGAATTGTGCAAAAGAATTCAAAGAGAAAAGGAAGGGTGTATTGTCAGAATCAGAAGTGATCATGGCAAGGAATTTGAAAACAGCAAGTTTGATGATTTTTGTTCCTCAGAAGGAATTAGTCATAAATTTTCTTCTCCTATAACTCCTCAGCAAAATGGAGTTGTGGAAAGAAAAAACAGGACCATACAGGAATCTGCCAGAGCAATGATACATGCCAAAAGACTTCCTATGTATTTTTGGGCTGAAGCTATGAATACAGCCTGCTATGTCCATAACAGGGTCACCTTGAGAAAGGGAACCTCATCCACCATATATGAACTCTGGAAAGGAAGAAAACCAACTGTGAAGTACTTCCATGTGTTTGGCAGCAAATGCTATATTCTGGCAGATCGTGAACAAAGAAGAAAACTGGACCCTAAAAGTGATGAAGGCATATTTCTAGGATACTCCTCAAACAGCAGAGCTTATAGAGTATTCAATTCCAAGACCAAAGCCATGATGGAATCAATAAATGTTATAATTGATGATTATCATGAGGAAATAGATGTCCCTTGTAATGTTGAGACATTCTTTGAGACTTCAACCCAACAGATTGATCTACCCAACACCACCTCAACAGAATCTGAATCAAAGGAAGCTAGCAAGATCCCTTCCATCAGAATTCAGAAGGATCATCCAAAAGAGCTCATCATAGGAGATCCCAACAGTGGAGTCATTACAAGATCTAGAGAAATCATCTCAAACTCTTGTTTTGTGTCCAAAATGGAACCAAGAAATGTCAAAGAAGCTTTGACTGGTGAATACTGGATTGGAGCAATGCAAGATGAACTGAACCAATTCAAGCAACATGAAGTTTGGGAACTGGTTCCTAGACCTGAAGGAACTAACATCATTGGCACAAAATGGATTTTCAAGAACAAATCAGATGCTGAAGGAGTTGTCACCAGGAATAAGGCAAGACTTGTTGCTCAAGGATACACTCAGGTTGAAGAGGTTGATTTTGATGAAACCTTTGCACCTGTAGCCAGGCTGGAATCAATTAGACTCCTATTGTCAATTGCTTGTCTTCTGAAGTTCAAGTTATTTCAAATGGATGTGAAAAGTGCCTTTCTAAATGGGTACTTGAATGAGGAAGCTTATGTGGAACAGCCTAAAGGGTTTGTGGATCCAAATCACCCTGAGCATGTCTACAAATTGAGGAAAGCCCTATATGGCCTGAAACAAGCTCCTAGAGCATGATATGACAGGTTAACAAAGTTTCTCTCAGACAAAGGATACAGAAAAGGAGGCTTGGACAAAATGCTCTTTGTCAAAACTGAAGGAGGGAAGTTGATGGTTGCCCAAATATATGTTGATGACATAGTGTTTGGAGGAATGTCAGAACCTATGGTTAAACATTTTGCTGACCAGATGCAGGCTGAATTCGAAATGAGTCTCATGGGAGAATTAACTTATTTTCTTGGACTGCAAGTCTCACAGATGAAGGACTCAATCTTCTTATCTCAAAGCAAGTATGCTAATAACATTGTAAAGAAGTTTGGTATGGAGAATGCCAGTCACAAAAGGACTCCTGCTCCTACTCATTTAAAGCTTTCCAAAGATTCAAGTGGGGTTAAGGTGGATCAAAGTCTGTACAGAAGCATGATAGGAAGCTTGTTGTACTTAACAGCCAGCAGACCTGACATTGCTTTTGCAGTTGGAGTTTGTGCAAGATACCAAGCTGACCCTAAAGTCAGTCACATCAATCAAGTGAAGAGAATCTTGAAGTATGTGAGTGGAACTTACAACTATGGGTTGCTATACTCTCATGGCTATGAACCAACTCTAACTGGTTACTGTGATGCTGATTGGGCTGGTAGTGCTGATGATAGAAAGAGCACCTCTGGAGGATGTTTCTTCTTGGGAAATAATCTGGTTTCCTGGTTCAGCAAGAAACAGAATTGTGTGTCTCTCTCTACTGCTGAAGCTGAGTACATTGCAGCTGGTAGTAGCTGTTCTCAAATGATCTGGATGAAACAGATGCTTACTGAGTATAATGTCACACAAGATGTTATGACATTGTACTGTGACAATCTGAGTACAATCAACATTTCCAAGAATCCCATTCAGCACAGTAGGACCAAACATATTGACATAAGACATCACTTTATCAGAGACCTTGTAGAAGAGAAGACAATTAAATTGGAACATGTTGCCACTGAGCTACAGCTGGCTGACATTTTTACCAAGGCACTTGATGCAAATCAATTTGAAAACTTGAGGGGTAAGTTGGGTATTTGCCAACATGAGGAATTGTAGCAATTAATTTTGCTTAAAACAAGGGTTAAAGGAGTTATGCTTGTTAAGTCTGTTCTGATTGGGTTAAACTTATATTTTCCCATTTCCCTCAATTCTTTTAAGAAGTTGAACAGACACTCCTCTTCTTCCTTCTTCTCTCGTCTCTGCATCAAAACCCAATCTCTCTATCAGAATTTTCTCTCCAGTTGCTATTGGTCTTCTAAGACTGTCAAAATGTCTCAAACACCATCATCATCCAATACGACTATTTCGACCTCTTCCTCTGATCAAGATTCTAGGGCAATCTCATCCTGCCTGGATTCTGAAGTCTTGGAGATCGCTCCTCTTAGAGAAGTAGAATCTGAACCCACCAAGGTCAAAGAGCTGAGAACAAGGCATGCAGGAAGGTCCCAAGCTACTGCCTCTGGTAATCCGTCTCATCATTCTTCTTCTGTTCCATCTGAAATTGCAAATAGGGAAGGGTCAGCCTATGTTTCTCAAGCAATAGCTAAAATTGTTACAAGAATTCTGAATGAGAACCACTTAGTTCCTGGAATTTCTGTTCCTTTAAATCAAGAAAGTTCAAATACTGAAACAAATCCAGATGTCTCTAAGGATGTTAAGACATCAGAAAAAGAGAAGAATGCTGACATTGCTCACAAGAAAAGGAAGAAGCCCGAATCTTCTGAGTCTGATGACAGTGCTTAAAGGTTGGTGAAGTTGCTGGTTGGTGGTGTTGCTGGTCCCTGGTGGTGTTTGCAAAGTGTGTTCAGTTTTTTGTCTTGTTGTGTTACTTTTTCTGGATGACTGTATAATTTTTAAGAACATGTATCTTTGGCCCATTTGTGGCTAAAGAGGGGGAGATATATTTTGGTAGACTTTATTAGACATTCTATTTTTCTGCAGTCATATTTATTCTACTGCTATCTATCTCTGATTGCTTAGGGGCTTTAGCCAAAAATCTGCCAAAGGGGGAGTTTGTAGTTGTTTAGTTATTGGCATGCATTTTTGGTAAAAGCAGGTGTGTGAATGTCATGACTGATGTCATAACATTCTAGTTTATTAGGTACTGATTCTGTAGGTACCTTTGCAGAAAAATATTGTCATACAGGTGCTGCTGCTTATAAGTGTGTATCTGAGCATTTTGCAAAAAGGTCACATTTACCTAAATCAGTAGACAGGTTTTCAGATGTCATAACAAATGTTAAGACATCCTGTTCTGAACTAACAGTTATGCAGATTGGGTAATTCTGAGTTTTTTCAAGAAAATGACTCAGTCTTTCCAGAACAGAAAATATCGTGGACTTGGGGTTAACCTAGCTCAACCCTAACCTGGTTGATAAAGTCATGTGACCTAGTCTTAAGGTCAAACGGAATTAACCCTAGCTTTTTGTGGAAACCCTAACTGAAGATGCAGCTTCTATATATTCAACAGAGCTGCTGTTTTGAATGCATCCCCTTTTTGACAGAAGATCATTTAGAAGCTGTATAGTTTTAACTATTGTAATCCAAGCAATTATCATTGTGATAAGTGACTTGGAATAGGTTTTAATGGTAAGGGTTGTGTATCACTCAAAGCTTTGAAGCAAGAGAGTTTTTGTGTCTCTTGACTAAAGCTTTGAAGCAAAGTCAAGTTAGGTTTATGTATCACTCAAAGCTGTGAAGCAAGAGTGTTTGTGTTGCTTGATTAAAAAGATGTGAAGCATAATCAAGTGTATGTTTTGAAGAGTGTCTTCATCAATTCATTAGTCAAATTGTTTTAAGTATCACTGCTGTGATTGAGGGGGAGTGAGTAGGAACTCAGGTTTAAGTTGTACTTAGATTGAAGTTGCATTGGGTAGGTCTTAAGTGAAGGAGATAAACTGGTTGGTTTATTCCTGAATTAATATCTCTTATAGTGGATTTCCTCCCTGGCTTGGTAGCCCCCAGAGTAGGTGTTGTTGCACACTGAACTGGGTAAACAATTGACTGTGTTCTTTACTGTTTTTGTATTTACTGTCTTATAGAAAGTCAGATACAGTGTCATAACATTGAACGTGACATTGAGTATCTGCAGCCAGAATTTCATTCTGCCCAAAGTAGCCACACCAACTCTCTTCTTCTTCTTTTTTTTTTCTTTTTCCTTCTCTAACAGAGTTTTGAGCTCCTCCGGACCCTTTGCCAAGGTCATGAGTAGCTATTGGAACTGTGAATTATGCGCTTGTAAGTCTTTGACCGTTTGTTTGATATCCATCTTGCTGAAATAAACAGCAGAGAGATGAGGAAACTTGGTGTGAAGACATGTTTAGGCATATGATGAATGATATGTATTCATGTAATGCATTCAAGGATTCAGAAATTCAAATTTGTTTTAAACAGAAAAGAACACACGTCATATTAATAAGATAGAATTTGTTAGTACATCAATGCCCCATGGGCAAAATAATACAAAATTCTAAGGTAAAAAGACGTTGTGCATCCTTTTTGGTGCAATATAGGTGTTAAGAGTCTGATCTTCGTGAAGTTGACGAGTAAGTTCTAAAACCTTCTTCTCACTGGCGTAGAATTAGGCTTCAAAAGTATCGCGTTCTCCCTTGAGTTGTGTCCAACTCCTTTGTAAATCTTCTAATGATGTTGGCATGTCAGGATGTAGGAGGGTGTATGGAACCTCTCCTTCCATAACAGGCTCTTTGATCATTGGGAGAATGTAGGGGTAAGGCATCATAAGACTCTGGGCGCGGGTTCGTACCCACTTGAGGTAAGGCTCAAGGGGGATGGAATTCTTGTGTCCCAAGGTCTTACTGTCTACCTTGTTGGGCATCCTCCAAGCTCGGATAAACCTTTGTCGAAGTCCTTGAGCGTCATTGTCAAAGTCAAAAACCAAGTCTGGAATCAACATGTCATGTGGGCCATCCCTTCGGGCATACCCAAACTGTCTCAGAGCCAAGCAGGGGTTATAGGTAATGCCTCTCCTAATGCCAAGTAGAGGGACATTAAGGAATTCCCCACAATGATCAATAATGATAACATTTTCTCTGGACCTAGAACACCAATGAACATCAGAATGTGTAAGAGTCATCAATCGTTGTGACAACCTCAAACCTTGCTCATTCTTCAAGACTGATTGGGGAAGGTGAGAAATAAACCACCTTTCCAGAAGAGGGGTACAGCACATGAGAACACCTATTTTCCTCATTGTTCGAGTGTGAAATGAGTGGAGGATGTCCCCAAGTAAAGTAGGCACAGGATTCTGAGATATGAAAATCTTGACAGCATTCACATCTATAAGTTGGTCAGGGTTTGGGAACAAGACCAACCCATAGATGAGAAGTGCTACAATCTCCTCAAAAGCTTGCAGATCTAGAGAATTCTAGCAGTCTTGTGCCTTCTCAAACAGGAACTTTTCCAAGAAACCCTTGACACCACTTCTAGTTTCCCAATGGCCTATGATATCATATGGTTGCAAGTGTAGTGCTTGAGCAACATCTTCAGGCTTTGGTTCTCTTTCCGTACCGTTGAAAGGTAGTTGATGGAGAATAGGAATCCTCAGGAGTTGAGAAAATTCCTCCAAAGTAGGCACTAGTTGGTAATCAGGAAATGTGAAGCAGTGGTGTAGGGGGTCAAAGAACTGGAAGAGATCTTTCACCATGTCTTCCTCTGTGTTGGAGTTGACCAAGTTGAGAAGTCGACCATGTCTTTCAGTGAATGGAGAATACTCTGGAATCTTGGAAGCAAGCTCCTTGAGTTGAGGAGGAATTCTCACAAGGTTGACTTGGATTGTTTTCCTGCGAAGTGATTCCATAACCTACAAAACAGGAACAAAGATGAAGATCCAAAATCCTTGAAATGGTTAGTGGATGCATATGATGCTTCATGATGTTATGCACAAGTATGTATGTACAAACAAATCACACAAGTTCCTAGTTTCAGGCTTGCATGGGGTTTCATAGGTAAGTACCCTCTTGAAGTTTAGTAGGCTCAACCTGTCCTATAAATAGTAACCGGGTTCTAAGGAGCTCAATATCACTGGATTATTTTCTGTGTTCATTGTTTCAGTTTAGCCACTTTACTGGAGACCGAAATATTCCAAGAAAACAACCCTCAATGAGTGTAGTATTGAGTATCTACCAACTTCGAACTGCACCAAAGTCGGTCATCTCACTACATCCTAAAAGGCCAAGATGGTCAAGTAAAGGTTCTAAAAGTCCATTAGTGCTTCATGACATCACTCAGCAGCCCCGTATTCTCTTTGATTGACTCAAAGGCTACCGGTACCCACAAATATGTCACACTAATATAGCTATTGCTTAGACCGTGTCGGTATACCCCTCACAGTTTCCACAATGTATTGCTATTTACCTATGAATGTTTCCCAAATCCGGGTAGAGGATTCAAACCCAAACAATAGAACCAAATGTAAAGCAATCAAAGCAAACAAGGTAAGCATGTAAAGGTGATCTGAACCCTAAGGTAACCCCACTTTTAGGTTTACTCCCCAGCAGAGTCGCCAGTTCTGTGATACGGTGGGAGAACTGACTTGAGGTTTTGCTTTTGTATTCGCAAATGTTTCGTTTTAGCAAGAGTCGCCAACGACTTTTTATTTTATCCAAAGGAAAGGTCAAAAAGCACAGGAAAGACCTTTGAGAGGTTTTCTTGGGTTCGGGGGGTAGATTATGAAAAGGGAAGGTGCTAGCACCCTTTTCATCCATGGTTTCCCATGGGCTCTTAGTTACTTGTTTAGATCACTTGCTTTGCTTTTTCAATTGTTTGAAATGGTGCTTTGTGTGGTTTTGAAATTATTTTGAAAAGAGGCCATCGTCATGGCAATCTTTGTAAAGATTCTTGTTTGAAGAATGTATACAAAGATGTATTGTCTTTTGAAAAATGTTTCAATGTTTGAAAGTTTGTTTGGGAAATTGTTTTGAAATTGTGTTGAGTGTTTTTGAAAATAGCAAGGATGGTTTGCAAAATGATCAATTAACTAGGAGTTGTCTACCCTACTCAAAGATCTTTCTTGTATATTTTTAACCCTTTGACATTGTTGTTTTACCATTGCATTTGGTGAACAACCTTGTGTTTGGATGTTAAACGGGACGGGCGTGGGTCATCGTATGACCATGATAACAATGTTGCCAAGTATCTTTAGCAAGTTTTTTGAGGGACTAGATCATTTTTGTATAGGCAACCAAGATAGTGTCATCGAGGGACTATGATCTTTTTGTTTTTGTTTTGTTTTGCCAAGATACCTAGCATGCATACCATGGCCATTTTAAGGCAACAAGTGGATGAAACCCTAGGGGTGCTTGTGGGTGCATTGTATTGTCATTTTTCATGCATTTTTGTCTTGTGTTTAGTCATGCTATTTGTTTTGATTTTTGGTTATCATTCAAACCCTATTTTTACTATCATGCATATAAAAGCAATAAAATGCGGAAAGTAAATCTAAGACTATTACAAAATTGATATGGGGAGGGGGATACAAGTCTTGAATAAGGGGATATTGCTCAAAATAAAACCCCAAAAACTATTACAATCATATTGAATTTATTTGTTCAAATAAATGAATAAGCAAATATTTAAATGGACAAAT